>CM059575.1:69464003-70664003 GCA_030386875.1 Morinoia aosen
GAAAAGCATTGCTATACAAGAACAGGATGCATGCCATGACGAATGTACTGGTTACCTCTTGCAGCATTTTGGCGTAATTGTTTAGCGTACGTAAAGATTTCCTACCGACGTAAGAACCAGTAGCCTACTAAAGGCAAATTTTTCATACAGTATAAATTTCGGGATTTTACATTTCGCTCCGAGACTTCAATGAAACTTCAATTCATCAAACCGATATAAAGTTTGCTCTGTAAGTTTTAAATTTGACACGTTGAAGGAATAGTATTCCTATAACTGATGCAAAAACAAATTTATACTGTACGTAAAGAACAACAAAATTATCGTCAGTTCGATTAATATATCAATCTTAAAATACAGAGGGACTGAAAATATCTTCAGCACTCTTCATTGTGCAACTCGAGCTGGTGTATTGAAGTTAGATGTCTCAATAGTGAGAACTCTGCTGGAACCACAAGTTTAATATCAAAAATGCCAAAGATAATTTCGATTGGGGACCAAATGAATTGTCCCTCAAGTGATGCACTAACATAAAATAAACATCATGCCTTTATGCAGTTCCTCAGTCGTAACCTTAGTCGGTTAATAATATTGCACTTTCACGTCATTGCTTACTCCACAACCTGATAACTGATCAACTGGAACATTTTCTTTCATTTATACTAATCAAAGCAACCATGACCAATTTTCAATTCCTACCAGTAGTAGAAAAGCATTGAGGCATTGGTTTTTGCGGTCTGTTTAAGTATTTACATTTCGGCCTGTGGTTAAAAGTCAAGAGCCAGGTTTTCGATATCAAAAACAAATAAAGATTACATCCAGAGTCGAAAGCCGTGACCGGAGTGAAGCAGTGCTGCTGAAGAGACAATGGCCGATTGCACCACCTGACAGTTACGCTTTGACATCAGCCTTCCCAGCTAAACATGTGGAGTCGAATTAGCAGTAAGGGTCGTACTTTGGATGACAATTGACAAAGATTTATTTCCTCTGCATGCTTCTAAGAGAATTTTTCAAATTCTAAAAATAATGATAAACTCACGTGAAGTCGGAAACGTTTGCTAGTCGCAAAGGTACCAGTGACTCTTGTTTTCCGTTGTATCTTCGGTTTTAAATTAGATTACATTGTAATGAAACTCAAATTCCAGAAATAAATGTGTTTTCGACGATGAAGGTCGTGTGTTCGGTGCGACGGTACGTTGGAGCTGAGGAATATCGTTCATAGGGAAAAATTCGGAACCCTCATTGACATTTATATGGGCCTCACTAAAGTACCTTCCTGATAAGGAGCACACTTGTTTTCGGACTCGTCAAGCATGCAAAGCTCGTGTGTTGAAACATACATCACTGTCAGAAGACCTGCTCTCCACGATGTTTCTTTTTCCAGTCTGTGTGTCACTTGCATCAATATCACTGTCAACTCACCGATAACATCTTGGTCAATATGTCACAAACATCACGAATTTCTAACATCAAATTTCTAACGTCTAACATCACAATCTCATTGAATTTTGAAATTTGTGTTTTAAAAAAATGGTTGTCATTCAAACGATGTTCACTAGATAAGAGAACATTGTTTGAAAAACGATATTGCTTTAAAACCACAAATTTCAGAATTTTGGAATCAACCCCAAATTTGTCAGACCTCTGCACACCTCTGAAACGATGTACCCCAGGATCCCATTTATTCTTTCGTCCATAACAAAAAGGAAGAAAGAATAAAAACCGTTTATTTCCCGAAAAGTTGACACGTTGTGAAAACTACATAACAACATATTGGCTTTTAAAAATTTCTTTATCTAATACGTCCATAAACAAACGTACCATCCGAGGAGTACTAATAGACAAACTATACGTGGTCTACTAAGAGACAAACCATACGAGGAGTACTAATAGACAAACTATACGTGGTCTACTAAGAGACAAACCATCCGAGGAGTACTAATAGACAAACTATACGTGGTCTACTAAGAGACAAACCATACGAGGAGTACTAATAGACAAACTATACGTGGTCTACTAAGAGACAAACCACACGAGGTATACTAATAGACAAACTATACGTGGTCTACTAAGAGACAAACCATCCGAGGAGTACTAATAGACAAACTATACGTGGTCTACTAAGAGACAAACCATACGAGGAGTACTAATAGACAAACTATACGTGGTCTACTAAGAGACAAACCATACGAGGTATACTAATAGACAAACTATACGTGGTCTACTAAGAGACAAACCATCCGAGGAGTACTAATAGACAAACTATACGTGGTCTACTAAGAGACAAACCATACGAGGAGTACTAATAGACAAACTATACGTGGTCTACTAAGAGACAAACCACACGAGGTATACTAATAGACAAACTATACGTGGTCTACTAAGAGACAAACCATCCGAGGAGTACTAATAGACAAACTATACGTGGTCTACTAAGAGACAAACCATACGAGGTATACTAATAGACAAACTATACGTGGTCTACTAAGAGACAAACCATCCGAGGAGTACTAATAGACAAACTATACGTGGTCTACTAAGAGACAAACCATACGAGGAGTACTAATAGACAAACTATACGTGGTCTACTAAGAGACAAACCACACGAGGTATACTATTAGACAAACTATACGTGGTCTACTAAGAGACAAACCATCCGAGGAGTACTAATAGACAAACTATACGTGGTCTACTAAGAGACAAACCATACGAGGAGTACTAATAGACAAACTATACGTGGTCTACTAAGAGACAAACCATACGAGGTATACTAATAGACAAACTATACGTGGTCTACTAAGAGACAAACCATCCGAGGAGTACTAATAGACAAACTATACGTGGTCTACTAAGAGACAAACCATACGAGGAGTACTAATAGACAAACTATACGTGGTCTACTAAGAGACAAACCACACGAGGTATACTAATAGACAAACTGTACGTGGTCTACTAAGAGACAAACCATCCGAGGAGTACTAATAGACAAACTATACGTGGTCTACTAAGAGACAAACCATACGAGGAGTACTAATAGACAAACAATACATACGTGGTCTACTAAGAGACAAACCATACGAGGAGTACTAATAGACAAACTATACGTGGTCTACTAAGAGACAAACGCAACGAGGTGTACTAATAGACAAACTATACGTGGTCTACTAAGAGACAAACCATACGAGGAGTACTAATAGACAAACAATACATACGTGGTCTACTAAGAGACAAACCATACGAGGAGTACTAATAGACAAACTATACGTGGTCTACTAAGAGACAAACGCAACGAGGTGTACTAATAGACAAACTATACGTGGTCTACTAAGAGACAAACCATACGAGGAGTACTAATAGACAAACAATACATACGTGGTCTACTAAGAGACAAACGCAACGAGGTGTACTTATAGACAAACTATACGTGGTCTACTAAGAGACAAACCATACGAGGAGTATTAATAGACAAACTATACGTGGTCTACTAAGAGACAAACCATACGAGGAGTACTAATTGACAAACTATACGTGGTCTACTAAGAGACAAACCATACGAGAAGTACTAATAGACACACTAAACGTGGTCTACTAAGAGACAAACCATACGAGGAGTACTAATAGACAAACTATACGTGGTCTACTAAGAGACAAACCATACGAGAAGTACTAATAGACAAACTATACGTGGTCTATTAAGAGACAAACCATACGAGGAGTACTAATAGACACACTATACGTGGACTACTAAGAGACAAACCATACGAGGTGTACTAATAGAAACACTATACGTGGACTACTAAGAGACAAACCATACGAGGAGTACTAATAGACACACTATACGTGGTCTACCGAGAGACAAACCATACGAGGTGTACTAATAGATACACTATACGTGGTCTACTAAGAGACAAACCATACGAGGTGTACTAATAGACAAACTATACGTGGTCTACCAAGAGACAAACCATACGAGGTGTACTAATAGATACACTATACGTGGTCTACTAAGAGACAAACCATACGAGGTGTACTAATAGACAAACTATACGTGGTCTACCAAGAGACAAACCATACGAGGTGTACTAATAGACAAACTATACGTGGTCTACCAAGAGACAAACCATACGAGGTGTACTAATAGAAACACTATACGTGGTCTACTAAGAGACAAACCATACGAGGTGTACTCAAATTTTCCTAACGTAAGCCTGCTTTGCGTAACCCTCTATTACTCAATTGTTTTTTACTGGTAACTACATATGAATAGACGCTTTATCTTAGAGATACAATAAAGAATAATTTATCACTTGCAAAAATATAAAATTAACTGCAAATTATTCTTCGGGAGTACGACATCACTTTGATCTAGTGCCTATTGGGAGCTTCTTTGAGCGGTTTTTTTTAACGACTCCGTTGAAATCGGAGGTCGAAAAAGTTGCTTCGTTGAAATCGCACTGAAGTTCCCTCAGGTCATAAAAATCTGCATGATTGCCAATGAAATATTGTAAGCCGTGAAATACTGCGTACAGCTGCGTGCAGTGTACGTGAGGAATGTCGTCTATGATTATGTGCATATTAATTCTCCAGTTTATCGACAGATCTAAACAGATCAAGCCCGAATGCTAAAATACTTAACAAGCTTCTGATCATTTCATTAAAACACGCCGCTGCCAAAGTATAAAAGCAAGTTCCGACGTCGCTGACATCGTCATCAGTAGGCGAAACGTGGAAAAGAAAACGATGGAATTTCACCGATTGTCTCTGTTACATCGTTCCTTTACTACGTTTTACTGCCTGATGTTGATGTTCGTGATCTCGAAATATTACATTTTATACATACAATGATAGAGGTGCGGTTTAGTAAAATGATAACGCATTACGGATTATAAAACTCGTTAAACTCGAACAATTTGGAGTATAGCGTCGTAAATGTACATTTTTTTACGGTTAAGCAAAATGATAATGCATTAAATATTATAAAACGCGTAGAGTTCGAACAATGCGCACAGCGTCGTAAGAGTACGTTCATTTGCATACTTTCGTAGGAAATTGCAGCATGCATAGAGAGTAATTAGTCGGCTCAACATAATTAACGAGCGTCCACATTACCATAACAAAGCTCAAAATAGCCTAGGCCACGTCAGCACACCGAACGTGCAGACTAGAGTGTATTTCCAACGTTCGCTCGTAATTTCCTAAGCAATTTGTTGTTCTGTTCATCTACACAGAGCGAAAGTGGACCACAAAAACTTTCATGACGACGAAAAATGAGCAGGACACCTAAAATTGTGATTGAGGATGGATTTTACCGCTAAATCTACACCGAATTGCGTTCTGAAAGGGCTTCAACAATTCAGTTCTCCAGTCTGGCAGTGGGACATAAAGGACTCTATTAAATCTGGGCTAATGCAAGGACAATTAGGACTTGCATGTCATTGTTGAGAACTTGACAGGGAAATAAGAGTGTGGGTCAGCTCGATGTTGCCACATAGCGCGTCACAGCCACAGTGCCAGGACGGAAAAGTATATTTTCGCAATGGGATATCCTCAACCCTCTAACGTCACCATTTTTGTACTCACACTGCCGTTATTACAGCCGCCATCATTAAACAGGCACTGGCATCTGGTAGTCACCGATATCAGGATGAGAAAGGAACTGCCACTCAGCAGCAAACTTAAAGAAACACATTAAAAGAGCTAAGCTAACAATATATATAATTTACGGAAGCTTTTTTCAAAAAAAGGCCAAATTGTCGGGAGCGTTAAAACGTTAAAAACAGGTCATGTACGAGTACGTACATGTACAGTATAAGTCTTTTTTAGACCGTAGATTATTTATTAGTCATGGAAAAAACAATCCGTTATTGCACCTTAACAGGAAATTGTATATCTCTTCAAGTTATATAGAATCGGTACCTTAATTAGACTCGTCTTTGAGCGAGTGCTGGCGGTCGTGCACTTTTCGAATGATAAAGTTAACTTATGGTTGAGAACAGTAAAGTTTATCACTGTATGTTTTTGCCTTCGGGAATGTGTCAAGGAATTTACTTGTTTTAAATGTAATAATGCAGCACTTATGAACAATTATGCTAACTTGATATTACTGTAAAATTTCTAACGACGATTTGCAAAACATAGCAGTTAGCAAAATAATTTTTATTAATTGATGGTGAAATATTGAATTGGCTTTTAAACAGACGTTTGTTTAGAGCCGAATAAAACTTAGTTTTTTGAGGGGAATATTACAGAATTTTAAATAAATGGCCTATTTAAAATGCAATTAAAAACGTGTTTTTGTTCTTTTCAGGTGATATTTGAGCCCAAGTGCGACAAACGATCTTCCGCAATCGAGAGGCGCACTTCGGTCGTGAGCTGTTACAACCTAAGCTTACGACTCACTGTTCTTTTAAAGCTTGAATCAAATTTTTCAGATAACAGGCAATAACTTCGGTTCCATATTCATTCAATGAAATAATATTTATTCAGAAATTCAATTATAATATCATTCAATTCAATTTTTCTCTGCATTTCAGTAAGGGAATAAAACCTCTAATAAAGTTTTAAAATGCTTCAATAATTTATTTATGTTTGTGAAATTTGCGCGCGGACCTGCACAAAATGCATCAACTTGGTCAGACCTGCTATTCCACTAAAGGTCTGTGAGGCTTCTTCTGCTCACTTGGCTTTGCAAGATGGCATCAAGTGCAAACTTTGCTCGCGGTGAAAGCCTCCGACGTGGATATGTCGAGGTAATTTAGTCCAATCTCATCCACATATCCAGTCTCACTTTTTTGCCAGAAAAGCAATAATTTCAGCAGCTGAAGTATTATATAAAACTAGTCCACCCCCTTTTATTTCAAATAAGAAAAAAAAAGGAAAATGAAATCAAGGCCGTAAGAAATAAAAAATTCAATCTCTCAAGAGTTGGTGAGGCCGAGCTTGTATCACAGATACGCTCATCACACACTTTCGCCTGGCTTCGGACAGACAGACAGACGGACGCGGCTCTTATTATAGTATGGATGTGCAGTGGGTGACTAAATCATATCTAGAGGCACCGGACGGTAGTCAATCCCGAATTCTCGAGAAAACTATGGAAGCCTAAAAATGTGGGATTGACTGATGCACCCTGTACTTCGCCGGAAAAATGTGGGCTTAGTAGTTAAAAAAGTTTTCGCGCTAACGCACTACCAGAAATACTGTTATTATAGTCTTCAACATGTGCAGGATGCGTTAACTTCATATGCTTCTGCAAGTTCTTCTTGCTCTAAGCCTTTTCAAGAAAACCCGAATGAAAGAATATTCTATGATCGTATTTTGTATGTTGTTCGATAATCTTGTCATACAGTCGTATTTACCGTTACAAATTCTGTTCATAGCATTATTGTGCATGCTGTGCATCAAAGTATTCGCAGAATTTAAGTTGAATTTCATGCTTTCCTTCCTGTTTTGTTGTTCCTGAGTGTTTTTCTTTGTGGTTTTGGAAGTTAGTTTGAAAATAAAGTTCTTTCAAATGGAGATAATCCAGAAATGTATTTTTTAAATATGTTTTCACAACTTAGCGTGGAGATCCCACCTATTCATTTTTACAGTTTTTCAATTTCTAATATTTTTCGAACAGAAATTGTTTCCCTCCCATTGAATACTTGAAAACACCATCCATGTTCGAAGTATTAAAAATATTTTACCTCTTTCATTCATTTTTTGCAACATACGAGTTAATCAAAATACTTAAATCGACCACGGTTTTGCTCAAAATCAGGTTCCCATTTTTCCAGGATATCGATGAAGAGCAGTTCAGTCGGAGCATCGCATTGAGCAATGAGTCCACGGAAAAAGATGACCACAGACCAGAAGACTACAGCCTGCTCAGCTGCTTTCCGGGTTACAGCGAATTCAAGGAGAACTTACACGAGTACGCTAGGGTTAGTTTTCGGTTTTTATACTCTTGCATCAAGAGTTTATACTCTGCTCAAGCGTTTCCCTTTGGCAAGTTGAAGAATTTAACACAGAATTAATATTTTCTACCACCGTTTTTTATATTATGAGTTTTTGTTTCAGGCTTAAAGCATACCACTGTGTCACCCCCAAAGCTACTACTGCCTCATGACCAAAACTACTACTGCCCTCTGCCCAAAACTGTTTGTTTAATTGACCTTCTCCTATAAAAACGATAAAACTATCATCATTTTGTCTATAATCACTGTACTTTCTTACTAATAATTTCTTCAGAAAACACATCTTGGATTCCCAGCACCATCATTTGCACCAATTCAAACACTTATTCGAATGAACGTGAGTGATAATTTTCTCTCAAGTTAGAATTATTTGAAGCCTATGCACGTATGAGAACTGTGCGAGGAACACAAGCTCGTAAGATCTTCTAGCTTCCCTTGGTTTTCTGTGTATTAAAGCTGATATTCTGTTTTAAAATTAAGCACTTTTATACGAATTTACAGAAAAAGAAAGTTTGTACAGTGGATGTCCTCATATTCTGCCAGTGGATATCCTCTGTGTTCGTACTCTGTGTCCTCATATTCTGCCAGTGGATGTTCGTACAGTGGATGTCCTCTGTGCCTGAATTTGCCATTAATTTATTCTAATTGCGGTTCACTACAGGAAAAGGGTCTGTACCCGAAGCTAAGGCAACTGGTACACGTGTTACTGGGACTTGCGTACGGAGCATACTTCATAGCTGCGCTGTCCGTCGTGTCAGACCTGGACAAGACGGACTACTGGTGTCAGGGGGACGGCCTTCTGCTCGTGCTCACCGGTTCCACCGCGGTCTTGGTCATCTACTTCTTGGTGAGACGTTTGTGTTACCCTAAAACCCTACTTTAATCTTAGTAAGACGTTTGTGTTAACCTAAAACCCTACTTTAATCTTAGTAAGACGTTTGTGTTCACCTAAAACCCTACTTTAATCTTAGTAAGACGTTTGTGTTAACCTAAAACCCTACTTTAATCTTAGTAAGACGTTTGTGTTAACCTAAAACCCTACTTTAATCTTAGTAAAACGTTTGTGTTAACCTAAAACCCTACTTTAATCTTAGTAAGACGTTTGTGTTAACCTAAAACCTTACTTTAGTCTTAGTAAAACGTTTGTGTTAACCTAAAAGACCTACTTCAATCTTAGTAAGACATTTGTGTTAACCTAAAACCCTACTTTAATCTTAGTAAGACGTTTGTGTTAACCTAAAACCCTACTTTAGTCTTAGTAAAACGTTTGTGTTAACCTAAAAGACCTACTTCAATTTTGGTGAGACATTTGAGTTAACATAAAAACCTATTTTAAGCCGTTTGTGTTGACCTAAAAGACCAAAATATATATGGTGAGACGTTTGTGTTGACCTGAAAAACCTACCTTCAACCTTGGTGAGACGCTTGTGCTTAAAAATATAGAGTACTGTTATACTGGAAATAGAAAAGGTCGCGTTTGCATTACATCGAAGACAGAAAATTATCACTGACCAAAATCTGTTAATCAAAGTTTCGTGCACTTTTTATTTGTGATGTTTCCTACATGTGAATAAGGTAGAAAATAGGTGTTGACTAATAGGTGTTGAATAGGTAGAAAATAGGTGTTCCTAGGTGTTGACCTCTGCTCAAAGTTGGCATAACTTTAAATATTTTCAACTCGTTTCAACAACGATTTTCTTATATTTTTATATATTTAAACAAGATTGTTCAAAATCTAATGAAACCATCTGGATGTTACTCATTGCACATCCAAACCTGATGCAAATTTCAGGGGACAAACTTTGTACCTTCGAATCTGGCTTCACAGTCCTATACCAAATCTCTCTGCGTAACTATCGGGCTTATAAGCCCCGTATAGGAAAGTTCAGATTCACTTTCGAGCTTGTAAACTCTGCACAGCTAAATTCGGATTACCTTTCAGGGGATCAAAGAATTTTGCGGTCGTGAGAAGTGCCGTTGCCTGCTGGAGTCGTGTGACGAGCTGCTCACGACGCTGTGGCAGAGACAGTGAGTGTTTAGTGCTGCTATATTTCCCGGCCGCTGCTAGGGGGGAATGCCGCCGACATATTGACGTTACGCCGCCGACTCCGGTAGAAACGTTTTCGTAAAGTTATTATTCGTGTTACTAAAGCGTGAGGTCTACTGCCATCCATATTTCGCTTACCCAGGTGAAGGCTGAGATGTTCAAATTAAGTGTTTATCGCTAAATTATATACATGGAAATAAATGCTATCCATAAGTAACCTAGCCTCACCTCACGCTGTAGTACTAGCTAGAGGTAGATATGCTACAGTGTGGTAGACCTCACGCTATAGTAGCACCGAGTGTCGCTTGTGGTAACCAATTCTTAGTGACCACAATTTAGTTTTCTTAAACCTGGATAGTGTTTTTTTTCACTTATTTTGGCATTCTTAGTTATGTTTGTGACCTGCAGTTCTTGGAACACTAAATGATAATTTTTTTAGTAAACTTACTGCTTAAATAAAACAAGAACCTAGGTAGAATTTAACATCTCTAATTTTGTTTTAGGTTTGAATACTTCGTCTTCAACGCTGGAATGGTAGGAAAGTCAAGCTTGAAATACAATTAGAGCCGAGTATGATTTCAAATGTTTTGAGTTTCACTATCCACCTATCTGAACTATAAAGGTAAAATGTTCATACCTGAAAAGTTGAAAGTTCCAAATGTATAGTTTTGTGTTCTTTTTCCGTTCTATCTCACAGTGCTGAAAAGAATAAATAATTTTGGTTGCCAAAGTACAGAAGTAAAATCTTAAAGAATGCAGGTCCTGGGTTAAATATGTATAATACACTTAACAAATGAATCACGCTTTTTATATTCAGGTTTGAACTTAAGTTTTATATTGCTACACTAATTATCTTTTAAGAAATTGCTCGATAATTACTTTGCACAAATAAAATCGAATTTGCTACAGTGAACGTCAATTTAGTTTATTCAAAATTCACTGCTAGGGAACATAATAACATCTTTTCGCACATTCTGGTAAAACTGTTCTTGAAAGTCCTAGCTACTTAAAGTGGTCATTGCCATTGCTATGAAACGCTGCAATTAAAACTTAAGACGATCAACTAAGCAACCAATCAATGCAACAAGATTATCAAAATTCCACAAAGTGTACGATTTTATCAACACCGTTCAACATCATTACTACTGTTCACAAAGAGTTTGGATTTTCGCAAAAATTCCATCGGCTTGACGTACACCGTCCCACAGATCGACGCGATGGTTCGTGTACTCCGCCCTAGTCTTCGCTGTGGTGGTGTTTCTCATCTTCGACACCTACGGCGACCGCCAAAGACTTCAGTCCCTCGTGGGGCTGTTTCTGCTCCTGTTCCTGGGTTTTATTTTCTCGTTCGCGCCCAGAAAAATCATCTGGAGACAAATTGTGTGTGCCCTGGCCCTCCAGTTCCTACTGGGGCTCCTCGTGCTCAGGTGGCCTGTCGGTCGGAAAATATTCGAATGCACAGGGGAAAAGATTTCTAAATTGCTTGGTTTCACTGGCCACGGAACTTCCTTTGTGTTCGGTACTCTCGTGACTGATATGAGCGTCTTTGCTTTCAAGGTTAGTACTCTCCAAATGAAAATTTATTATCATCTTCATTTATTGTATTGCTATGCAATGCGTTGAATAAAAAATCATGCTTAGAACAAGGGAAATCTTGCATGGTTTATACCTACAATGACATAGGTAATAAGCCGAGTTTGTTTTAAAAAGTTTATTACTGCTACACAGGTACGTATCCGCATTCCCTTTCTCGTGTTCATTAACTCACACCCTAGACACTGCGTTCCAATTTTTCTCCATCAAAAAAGTCCTGAAATGAGTTTGAAACCGTTCTAATTTCTCACCCTACAGCATTAATTTTGCGACAAAAATTTTACATCGCCAGTATCAAATAATTTGACGTCAAAGTAATGATGCTCTTTTCTGAACTGAAACCGTTTCTGCCATCATTCTGTTTAATTATTCTATTCTTATTAATGAAGTACAACTCCTTTTGGTGATATTTCTAGCAAACAGAATTCATAACAAAATTCTTACACAATAATGCTTGGTGTTGAAACAACAGCCATCTTATGAGTGAGTCTCGGCATTAAAGAAGTGCCTCAAGGGTACGTTGTCATTGTGGGCATCTTGATTTCATGGATGGACACGATCTCCAATACATTTCTTTAGTTTACGTGCTTTCCTAACGACTGTTTTGTTGGGTAAGAGTTGTGACCTACATGTTACCATTGTATTCTACTACGCTATCTTTTTCACATCAAAGTTGAAGAACATTAATGTGGCGACAGCGACACAACTGATCCTAAGATATAAAAATCCAAGAAGAGTTCACACTTGGTGATAAGATGCTGCTCTAACCTACAGTGTTTCCTGACGCAGTATGAAAACAAAGGCATACTTTATGTGCTCAAATTGTTGAAAAAAATTAATGTGTTTTACGCTCTCCGATGCTTTTGTTTATTTCTGAGTGGGAAGCATCATCACACAACCTTGATATTTAAAGATGATACTTCTCAGAGCAACATTCATTGCTCACCTTGCATGGTGAAGTTAGGGACGACGTCGTGCTTTACACATACCAGATGATTTTTCTTGCTCCTATTTCTCAATTTCTATTATTTTGGTTTAATGTCAAATCCAAAAAACATGAACGAAAATACGGACATGCACGTTACCGATAGTCAAGTCCAGCAAAGTGTATTTCTATGTACGCGAATTTATCGAAGGATAATAGCTTGACGTCCTAGAATGAAGGATAATGAAAATTATGGATATAGCTTCACGTCCTAGTCCTCTGAAAATTACAACATGTTTCTCAGAATTTTTAATTTAATCAAGATACTTTTTAGAGCATTTAGTCAAACGTTGACGCACGGCAGAAACTAATTCATTTTTTTGCGAAACCAACAAAAATAGCAGTCTTTTCAGCAGATCGATTATCCGTGCAAGATTGTTTTTCAACTTGAGTGACCAGACTTGACATGTTGTATTTTAAACCGACCAAATTTATTATAATCTAACCAGTCTTAACGTATCCTAAACTTACTTAACATATTCTGAATTGTCCTCTCTAGCCTTGATCTTCTCGCTTACTAACTGGAGATGACACGGTAACAATACTCACCTAAATGGACGACGTAAGCCTATACTGACAGCGCAAATCTATATTGAGAACGCTCAATCATATTGGCAGCGCAAATTCTCTGAAAATGCAGACTCTTGTGGCTAATTTTTGAGTTGAAAAGCTCATTGCATTTTAATTTGTAAAAACAACAAGGATAAAATACTCAACACATCCTGTTGTGTCCAACTATAGTATTTCTGGTAACTGCTGAAAGAAATTTTTGGGTACGACACTCGTGGGTATTAATATTATTCAGGATCCTTTGTGGTGCTCGGGGCGATTGTATTTTTATTTAGGATCTTTTGTCATGGTGGGGCGAATATATTATAACTATTAAGAATTCTTTGTCAGGGTTGGGGTAGACGAATTATTATTTTTAAAGATCTTTCGTCGGATTAGGGGTGAAGGTTTCAATATTAATGCAGATTCTTTATTGTGGTTTACCAATCAGATCCTGCCCACGATCCTGTTCTTCAGCTTCCTGGTCCAGGTGCTATACTACTACGGCGTGATACAGTGGGTGGTCATCAAGCTCGGGTGGTTGCTGCAAGTGGTCATCGGCACCACTCCGTGCGAGAGTGTCACCGTCGCTGCCAACATTTTCTTGGGCATGGTACCTATAAAAAAACATACGTAAAGTATAGAGTAGAGTAAGGTAACATGGATACGTGGCCTATTCTCGGTGGTGCCTATAATATACATAAAGTATAGAATTAAGTATGGCAACATCGAAACGTGGCGTATTCTCTCACACCTCGGCTTGCTTCTCAACTTCAGTGCCATCAGGCACCAATCATACGCAGGCATGAGAGTAACGCATTCAAGGTTATCTTATTTCACGACACCAATCTCTTCATTTTAACTCAAAGCATCAGTGCACGGCTGTTTTACAGAAGTTTAGTCCCATGCATGGTTTGACCGTTTTCTAAAAATTTATAATGATGAAGCTGTTATAAACAAACGTTGTTATCAATTTCTAATAAATTCTACTTTTTACATTTTCCCATCTTTCTCTACAGTTCAAGTAAACCCTTGTATGTAAGAGAACTGAGGATTCATTGCATTACCTACTGATCACATACGTAATGCCGGTACTACCTGACTTCTTCGAGGAGAAATGCTCTCTGAGTATGTTTCAGGAGTAAAAATTGTGGAACATTTTCAGGAGAGAGATAGTTCTTAAGTAATAACTATTTTTTAGGTCGTATCCCCAGTAGCTTACAACCGACAAACAAAAATACGTCATGAAGTCAACGCCGCTGGTGAAGGAATTATAATTAATATTGTAAATTGTAACATTCGCAATCCCGGGTATTTGAGACATGTACGTTTATGTTTAGCGTAAAATAAATATTGTTGTATTTGGAAGAACCACTTTCCTGCATTGAGCTTATATTACCGTACGAGAAAAAATGAGGCTATGTTTAAGATGCAACGTTCTGAGTTGCATTGATAAGTATTCCTAAATGGGATGTTGTGCTTGCATAATTCACGCACTGGCTGCAAGTATGAAATTGTTATTTGGAGCAGTGGTATTCTCAGAATAGATGCTAATACGTATGCTAACTTCAACAATGAGCTATCATGCCTCTTTGTAAGGTGCTCACGTATTTTTTATTAATAATCGTGTGCGCCGATCGACGACGAGAATGCGCTTCTCTAAACTTCTTCATCTTATACAACACTTCTAAAACCCAAACTTTTCTAGCAATTTTATCAACCCTGATGAAAGGGAACCATCTAGATTTTTTGAAACGTTTATAAAGGAATTTAAAGAATAAAGAAAGGAATGAGAATTTAAAAATCCTTTTCTCAGCAATGTAAGCTAACTCGTTTCATTTTGCCCCAGACGTTTCACAAGAATGCAAGTTAACTCATTCCTTTTTTACCTCAGACGGAATCTCCACTGCTCATCCGCCCGTTCATCCCGCTGCTGACGCAGTCAGAGCTGCACTCGATCATGGCAGGAGGCTTTGCCACCATAGCCGGGTCGGTGATGGCTGCCTTCATCAGCTTCGGCGTGTCCGCCCCGCACTTGCTAGCCGCCTCCGTCATGAGCGCTCCGGCGGCCCTGGCCTGCGCGAAGCTCCTCTACCCTGAGGTCGAAGTGAGCAGGACTGCCGCCGACGAGATGGAAATGGTCAAAAGGTGGGGCTGCTGCTTTTAGTGCTCCTTAGAGCCTGTATTCACGAGCATGTAGTGTTATGTTTTTCTGAATGATTTTCAATGCGCTAAGAAAATGTTCAAAGATTAAGTTCATATACTGGCAGAGTATATTTCGGTTATGATCAAAATGCATTGAACAATGCATTTTGAAATCAAATAATGCCGTATGCATGTGTCAAATTTAATCAAATTTCCCAATTTTTTATTACCAATATGTTTTAAATATATTAAGATTTGCTTATGACATTCGTTTGATATTAGTTTTTACTCAATTCGATCTTTTAATGTGGTATTTTGAGCTGGCAAATAAAAGAAGCAATATTAATATAGCATTTTGACGAATTTTATTATATTTTTTCAAGTCTCATCCTCATAATATTGGAATTTTCTAACAAATTTGTCGCCATAATTTTAAAGTAAAGGGATGTAAAATACATCAGTTAATTTGCATCGAGTGGCAAGTTTCTATTTTATAGTTATTTTTTACACAAAATGAATGGTAATTAATTTTTTAATTGCCGATAAAATTCAAACAGCAAGTTTTCGGGCATTTTTCTTAGACATCGATATTTTGGTATCTGCTGCTTATTTATCGGCCTGACTTTTAAAACCCGAGATTTGTAACAAATTATTTGGATACTTACACATTTCCAAATTTGCATGCTCAAAAACGAATGTATGAATAACGACCTTTTAATAATTTATTGGAGTTCTAAATGTTATTAACGATTTCAGTTTTTGTCCAAAAATTTCACCATATGTTGTTGTGTGTGTGAAAAATTCATTTTCACGAGCTACATGCGTCAGGTATTCGAAGCATGTTAGTTTACTTATGCCTTTTTTCACCCAGAATCAACTGCAGTTTAGCTCTATATTTTTATCCGATACCAAACAGAAGAGTGCTCAGGTTAGTAAATAAATAAATGACGAATTCAAACTATTATCAAACAATATTTTTCATTTCTGATATCAAATGTTGTCAACCAATATTTTCCAATATTAAGCATAATGTAGCTATTTAAATGTCGACTTTAAACACTGCTCTTGCACGTGTGCATGCGCTCACACATGTAGCACAGTATATTTCGGCAACGATGAGAATACGCCAAATAGTGCATTTGGAAACTGAATTATACTACATGGTGTAATCGATAACGCCCTCTGCATCTCAGTACCTTCATTGGACAGTGCAAAATAGTGTCGAAAGGGCATTTCAGTGTCGAAGTGTGCAATTTAATTTCATACAACACATGCCAGTACCTGCTTCTAATCGTAGAATTAAGTGTAAAAGTTTTTACGAAAGCCCTTCAGTTTCGCTGGAAGTCAGTCATGAAAGTAACTTGCCGAACCTGACGCCGACATCTGATCCAAACAATAAATACAGAAGTTTGAAACAAAAAAAGCACTTTAAATGCGTAAGCTGCCTGATAATGCCTCTTGGGCAGCGTTTTTTTATTAACCCTTTACTCTCTAGAGGGACCTAATTATCAACTAAAAAATACAAGCTTTTTAGGAATTAAATTACATGTACAGCATCTAGTAAATGAATGTGACAATCACTTAATTAGCTTTGATTGATAACGCTGCTGAGCTAGCACTTTTTCCAGCCTTTATATTGAATATGAAGTTGGTACAAAGGCACTTAATCAGCGTCAACTGACAGTCCAGAGTGCAACGCTCTGCACGCTGGAATCGAAGGTGTCATCGCAGCCCTTCCGATGCTGGCGAACATTGTCGCAGGGCTCATCTGCTTCATAGCTTTTATCGCCTTCTTCAACGCAATCTTCGATTGGTGCTGCATCACGGTGGGGGCGGACGAAGGAGTGTGTACGCTGCAGGTGAATACGTAAGCCATACATCCTCGAGATTCACGTAAACTTAAGTGGACCTCAGCTCATGAGGATAAAAGTTTTACCCAGTTACTCAAAACTTGAATCAAGCCTCGTATTGGTTGAATAACTGGAACCAATTTATATGTTTATACAATGAAACTCGCATGAGATAATGCGAATAAAACTATCTTGACTGGGAATTTTTTGAGTCATGGTACGTTGATGTCAGCATGCTGACACTTACCTGATGTCTTCAAAGCTTTTTTCAAATTATAATACGAGACGAGTATATTAGATTGGTTTAACTGTAGCTTTTAAAAATTGAGCGTGAATTACAGTACAACTGGCGTAGGTCAAATGGGTATAGATGCCTAATTTCGTAATATTTTGTCGAGTGTCTGGTGTTTAACATGCAGGCGCGCAACAGGAAGAATGTAGAATCGCGATCAAGTTTTAAACTAATTTTAATTTTCCCATCAATCAAATTTTAGTCAATTTCCTCAATTGTTGCCACGTTTGACAGTACAGTAACGGAGGAGTCTGATTTTGGGCGTAAATTTACGTCACTTAAAAGATTATCTAGTTTTTTGAATGAGAGTTTCAATTTTTGTAAAGTACGTTGTAAAGCTTCCGATTCGATATTCAAAGTATTCAGTAGTAATTTTAAGTATAGAGAATCCAAAGTCTCCAGTTATTTCTTTGCCAGATACGTAGTTCGTGCTTCGATTGTAAACTTTTTTAGTTATTTATAAGGTTTAGATCAAAAGCTATAGTTGTAAATTCAATAAAAGTATTCAGACCAACATGGCCCACGTTCCGTAGACCATGCACAGGGTTCTTCAATGTACGTTACTCACTTAAAAATGTGTTTAGAGTATACGGAGTCTAATGCATTCCTCTTACACCTTTCGAGCTGAGTAGCACAACGCGACCATTTCTTGACACTACAACGCAAGTTCAGTTGCGTCTGTTTTACATATCTTTTTTTGCTTTTAGAGTACAGTAAGAAATTAATTCATATTTGTAACAAGGTTTTATTTAAACTCATTGGAAGTGTTTTAGTTTAATTCAAAATATCTAGGCCACATAATCGAGCCTCGTAAAGCAAGTAAATGCCTGACACTCCCATTTACAACCTTACTCCCCGCACAAAATGATGTAGTTAAAACCAAAAGTAATACGTGGCAGTACCTCATTGACTCCTCTCTTTCTTTAGGAGTTAGCTCCCGTCGTAATTTTTTCCAAAAATTCCCTGTTGATAGTATCTCGTTGAGTCATCCTTTCTTTAAAATTGCTGTTCTTGAACAGAATGGTAGAATGTGATCGAAAGTTCACAACTGGCATTTTATTTTGATCCTCCGCCCTTCTTGCGTGCAGAACGTGTTCGGGTATATCTTCATGCCACTGGCGTGGTGCATGGGCGTGCCCTGGAGCGAATGCCACGTAGTCGGCACCCTCATCGGCCTCAAGACTATAATTAACGAATTCGTCGCCTACTCTGTATTGGCCGGCATGATCGCAGAAGGAACTCTTTCGGTCAGAAATACATTTGGGAAACTGTGTCATAATTTATAACCAGTGTAAAACTTCATGATAAGATGAGATTGCTTTGACAACTAAATAGGAAAATTCTGATATAATTTAAGGCAGCTATATTAAAGAAGTGTTGGACTTTCAGAGGTTGACTTTCATATGAGGTTCAACATTACTTTTTACATCATTGGTATCTTTAACATTATCCGTATTATAGTTATCTCCAATGAGTTCATCAATGGCAGCATGGGATCAAAATTTTCTCATGAAATCATATTTCTTCAGTTTGATTTTGAATTACTCAAAGTTATTACTGATGCTGCTCTCCCACAAGTTGGTAATTCGGGTTCAGGGCATTTCCATCTCGTTGGTAATTGCTAACAAAGCGTGTTCTAAAAAAGTAAGTAATGGAGAAGCTGATATCGCATCAATACCAGAGTTATAAAAATATTTAATCTCACACTTCATTTGATAATGGTTAACGAGAACGAAATTTCAGAAATACGACACCAAAAAGTGTAACATATTGTGAGTGTCACATTCCTTTACTCAAGCTAATACCCCGGTAAATGAAGGAAAAATCCTTATCGTAGCACTATTATTTTCCAGAAACGCGCCCAAATCATCGCCACGTACGCCTTGTGCGGCTTCAGCAACATAGGTTCCATAGGCATCCAGCTCGGCAACTTATCAGCGTTGGTGCCGTCGCGTCGCGCCGACATAGCGAAGATCGCCGTCAGAGCCATGGTTGCAGGGAGCGCAGCGTGCTTCATGACAGCCTGTGTCGCAGGTCTCGTTCCTAAACTCGTTCATTCAATAGCAAAATTCACGATCGAAAACTTTGCACGTAGAGTTAGATCGCTTACTGTGGTTCATTTTGTTTTGTGATCACAAAGATCACTATCTAAGACGCGTTGAAGTTCCCACGCCACTCCCACAGAACACGCGGCTAAGAAAGTCATAATATTTTTAATTTTTTTGTGCTCTAAGTTTGACTTTTATCGTTCATTTTTCAGTACCGAATGTGGAATTATAAAGTTCTGAAACGTTTGCAATAAATGATGTAGATTTTAACATTTTTTATCATCTTATGCTTGAGATTTCCTTAGAATTGATCAATTGGAAACATAAAATATTTTCTAATTATATTTTTGAATTACCGATTGGTAGAGATATTATTCCTCCATTGAGGAAACGGTTTCTTATTTGCCTTCTTATGCTTTATTTCGGGGCACATTTTTTACTGTCGATATTTTTCTATTTTTTGCAGGTGTACTGTTAGATGACAGCTCTTCAGTAACTGCTGTCAACGTTGCTGCAGATGTGTGAAATGGAATGAGAAATACATTTCTGAAGCAAAGATTGAAAAAGTGCATACATCTGCGAAAATGATCAAAAGAAAATGCCTGCATTTGTGTAATTTAAGAGCTTCAAATTCATCGTTAAATTTAACTGCTAGAGAACAAATTAATTTTACAATGAATCCATGAGGATCGAAACCTAATTCAGACTAGAGATGAGCTGATCGAAAGCGAAAAAAATCTCCTATGAAGAAGAGCCTACAGTAACAGAGAATCTCCTGTCACATGAGTCCTTTACAAAAAGATTATTGAATCTTTTATTAAAATTACATTTCCCTCGTTAGAAATTTACCTCTCAAACAAATATTGGACTCATTCCGAAACCGATTTACGAGTGTACGGAGATTTAACAAATACTTTCTTCTCCTGTTTTTCGTATACATCAGTTTTTTACGGCATAATAATCTTGTTACATTTTGAATCGGAATGACGATTACCAGCAAACGCTTTTAACTACCAATTAAATCTCACCATAATTTTATATTTTCATCAAATATTTCAAGCCAGAAAGTGATATAACTGCGCATTTTTAATATTATACTGGTACACAACACTCCACGTATCCGAAAACTTGTGGCCCAGAGCATTAATCCCTGAAATGAAGTTTGACTTCCGTTGGTATTTTTTTGCGGTTCGTTGTTATTCTTATTTTGTGACAACGCTAAAGGATTGATGTTTTGAATTAGGGAAAGTTTGTTATGTTATGTTTTCAAGAAAATTTGTAGGTTTTCCCTGAGAAAATACAAGCTCAAGATTGGAAAGACTTTCTGTTATTGATAGCTAGTCTGCATAGCACATTTTGTTTAAAAATATTGTGTTTATGTTGAGTTTATACGAATATCCTTATAATTTTTTAATGTAAGGAATTTTCTGCGCGGAGAAATGAATTTATTGGATTTCAATGCGGTTTAACCTTGGAAACTTTCTCTAAATATTTTGCAAACCCGTCTGTACTGTGAGAAAGCTATGTACAACGAATGTTTTTGAAACCTAAATTCAAATTAACGTGTTGATAATAAGAATTAAATTGGAAATGAATATTTCGATTGTGCAATTTAATTAGACATTTGAGCAAAGAATACAAAAGTAATCTATTGTATCATTTTCGTGTTTCCATTTTCCTGATTAATTACGCTTAAATTATTGTGCCCACGAAGACACGAAAATTTGAAGCACAATATTAAGCATTAGGTTATTTCGATAAAATTATCACTGAAAAAGTAGAGTAAATATTTTGAACCAAAGACTTTGCGGACCTTCCATTAAGACAGGAATACAAAATGAGATTTCCTTCATATATTTAGAGTTCATTTCACGACTAAGGCCAAGATTCAAAGCTTAATTTCTCGGCCAGGATTGAACTTAAGCTTTAGATCTTTAGGTCTTAGGAAATTTGATTGCAAAACACAGCAGTTGTTGACGTTGTGGGCATTTGGCTTTAACAAGACGTAAATAATTAGTGAAGTTTGTGCAGCAGTGAGCAACTAGTAAATTAGATCAAGGATGTGGCAAAGAATTATATTTTGTGTTTCTTTCTGAGGATCATACGAAACATTTGTTACGTCAAGTTTGATCAATTCCACTGTACGAAAATGAAGGTAAATATTATAGCCTCAGAAATATTTGCAACTAGAAGAACTTAACTAAGACGCGCAGTTGTTTATTTTACCTTTCATTTTCATGATAAATGTACTAATGGGTTGAGTAATTTCCTTAAATTTTGACGGATAGGAAATTCTTACATTCGAGCTTTTAACATGCTTTATTTTTTATCAATCATTAGACCTTAATCTTTGTCTGGACGAGAAATGATAATGCCTTCATTTGTATCAAATTGAAGAACGGAATTTCAAACGTGGAAAAAAAATAGCGGTAAGCACCTACTATCAGTAATAATTAAGCATTTATAAAAGATTTCAAATATTGACAATATTCCTCTGAAAAACTTAACCTGACATGCAAATTTTGCAATAAATTGTGTTTCATCTCTTTCCCACGCATGAAGTACAAATGTGTTTAAGCTTAGTGCTGCATGGGACGCTACCCGACCCTGATGTTAATCTACTTTTGAAAAATTTTCATAAACATTTTAAGCTGTGAACCTATCTGCAGCTCCGTTCATACCTCTGTCTCACAAATGAAGTAACTTAAAACCAGAACAAGGGCTTTTGCCTTGATCTTTAATGCGAAGGAATTTTGTTATTTTCATATTCAACAGAATTCAGAAATCGTTTTCCAATTATTAAAGACGCATCCTAGTTAAATTATTTTCTTAAAATAAAATCCGCATTTTCCTGTAATTCAAGACTTATCCTTGTTCAAATATTTACTTATACCAAAGTTCGTTAAATTTTCGCTGCTGGTGGGTCAACAGTGTTCGGTCGTCTATTGCTATTCATTGAGTTTTCAGTCGTAGGTTGAGCATGAGGATCACTATCTAAAATGCGTTGAAGTTTCCAAGCCCCCCGTAACCGAACAAACGGCTCAGAAAATCAGATATTTCTAAAACGGATATTTTTTCACAAGATTTATGCAATATCCCAGACTACGTTCAAATTTATGTCTACTACATTTTTTCATAATTTCAGATTGTATTAACATAGGTAGCATTGTTTATAAAGAAAACGTTTCATATTAATCTTAACATTTTAATTTACAAGAATACATTTAAAACAATTCAAGGCTCAGATGAAATGCTTAAGTGTATCATAATTACAATGAATGTTACAGATAAATCTTTCATATTCACTTCAGTTTAGTAAAGTCGAAGCTCAATAATTTTAGTATTGTCGCCAAAATTATTATCAGACTTTTGCCGGAAATAATGGATAACACTTTATCTCTAATACTTCATACAAGTAGAAGAGCATGCCATAATTAATAGCAGGTTAATTTTCCTCTAATAATCGACAGAAAAATAGTTATGATATTAATACAAATAAATTAAACCGTAATTTAAAACCAACAAAATTCGTCGATACCCTAGAATCAGCATCGACCAATTTTGCGAGTTGTGCTAATAATATTCGTTTTTAATGGCTCCTTTGCCTTATACTTAGCAACTGAATCTTATAAAAAATAACCCCTTATAGATACACCGGACATTCTTAGCCGTATCTTAGGTGACAGCGGTTTGGCAACTTCAACGCATTTTAGATAGTGATCCTGAGGCTCAGCAAACAACTGACAATTCAATGAACCAAAATGAAAGGCCGGCAATGAAAATATCAGTTATTCTGAAACACCCGTGACAAAATAAAAAATCTGAAGTTACTCTAGATGTACAACTATACCTGAACTAAAACACTTAAACATTCATTTGACTCGGGCTTTGACAAAGGAAGGTTTAAGCGTTTCTCGTAGATAAATGAATCTTTAAGTTTTTTATTTCACGTATAGCTTTATATTTATATTCGCTTTAAGTTATTTATCTAGTCATGTGCATTTCTGTAAACTGATATTTTCATTGGTTTGAAGAGCGTAGAACCGCCACCTTACGATCCTGCGTTCCTATTGGTCGATAAAGGCGGCTGCAGCACGCGGCAAGGCACCTACGCGGAGCTCCTTCGCTCAGTCGCTGCGGAACTGGCATTGGATTCGGGTGTCACGTCACGACTGTTAACAGATCGAATAGCTGTGACTCTGGAAGATATTATTATTTTTAAGAGTGAAGTCGATATGAATCAAAACTTTAGTGATTTATTAACTGATCATCTATCTAGCAACTGTAAACTTAGGAATTTGAACTGATGTTAATGTAGTTATACTAGGACGCAAGTTATTTCGTCCTAATACATTTATTTTCATTATTAGCCCAAATGATAAGAAAAAAATATTCGCTAAAAACTGTCTATTTCCTTAAAGAGATTCTTCAAAACTTTATAAACAGCCTTGGGTTTTTTTATAGGGACAGGTTTACATTTGTTTGCCAGACTCCCAGTAATTACTTGTGACCTTCAGGGGGTATTTGGGTGCACCTGGAGGAGGTGCTCGGACCTGTTGTGGAGCTGACACACCGCTATTCGAGCTCGTGAAGACTTGTACGTCCTTTTGTAGGCTTTAAAAATTGAATTCTCACAAAATATAAATAGATCAGCTCGTTCTCAGTATAATGAAATTTTTATCAGTGATTTTCGCTTTATACTTTTATTGAAATTGAAGGAAATTTCGGAAAATGTACCAGATAAATAGCTATGTAACATGTTGACTGCGATGGGTTAAGCTGAAGTTCAATATTCAACTCAAATTTGAAGTTTAAAGTTGTTATAAACTCGTGTTTAAAGGTAAAAGTTGTAAGCAATTTTATAAATTCCAAGCATAAACTATGTCTATAATATACGATTAATTTTAAAAGATTGTCAATATTTTTCAAACGACGCATCGATGGGTCGTTTCGAAGCAGGAAGAAGTTCGATGGTTCGTGTTCCAAGTAACGTGTTAAATAATATACTCAATGGATTTTCATCAGTTCAAAATTAATTGTAATCAGGTCGACAATCGGTGTATCGTCAGTTTTCCTGTCTTGATTATTTCGGTTGTTCGATGCGAAACACTAGACAAGCTTTGGTCCCTCTTTACTAAACGCTATTACTTGCGACGATCAATTTTCTACCTCTGTTGACTCGAGCCTCAGACTTCGTCGATGTATGGAATGAACAAACCTGATTTGTAACAAAATGAAAAATGTCGAGGCAAAGACCTTTCTCAAAAATTTGTATTGTTGAGTCGGTTTAATTTTTACTGTTGATTAATTCAAAGAACTGTTTCCAAAATTCGAAAAAGATTCACATTGTTTGAGGAATGCAAAACTAAGATTCAAGTATCAGAGTTTGAAACTTGATTATTTCCGTCGCAGTTTGTTTCAAATATGTCAATTGAACTCTGATCAGCAAATTTTTAGCTTATTTTTACCTTATTTTGTTTTACTTTGGAGATCACTGAATTACAGTGACGCTCAATATTTGTCGTAAGTTTTTCGTGGGTTATTCAAAATTACTATCCGCTAATCTCTCAATTTATGCTGTATCATTTCATTGTTAGAGTATTCTTTCGTACAACAGCCTATAATCGAAAAAAATTATTTACTATTTAAATATTTTCTTCAGCGGTAATTTAAGTTGGCTTTTTGTATGTACCCATATTACATTTTTAAAACCGATTATACATAAGGCTTTGAGAACGAAATTTTGTTCTACCAACTTTTTGCACATGACTCTAACTGTATCCAAAACTTTCTCTGACAAGTTTAACGAGCAACTACGCTTTGAAAAAAATATATTTTGTGAAGCAGATTTGTGATTGTTATCACAACACATAAGTTACAATAGCCAATATTAAAGTGGTGACTTTGTGACCAACCTGCGGTCAGCGAAGGGATTTCCATAATGCAGATGACCCGTTGGTGATCACCAACTAATTTGCTACACAGGATTTGCTAAATATCAAATCAATGCACGTTCCAATGAATCTTTTTCTCGTTTAAATGTTGAAAACTACAATTGTGTTTAAATTAAACGGTATATTGAACTTCAGTTCAATCCACCGCAATTTACTTGTTGATGGGATGTCTACGTGCAATGCAGCAGCAGCAGCAGCAGCAGAATGACCCTCAGTACTTGGCAAGCACAAACCTGTTTCTCCTGGCGGGAAATGGCTGTTCTCTGACTCGGACTGTTTTGGCTCCTGCATTTGAAAGGACGCAACTCTCGCCTTGATGTACGAGAGCCTCCGAAGCTGGCTTGTAAAAGCTTAATCCTACCAGACCCTCAACCTAACTGATAAAACTTAAATACTTCAAAGCAAATTCAAACGCATTTTTTCTAGCGCTAGGCAAAGAACCGAAAATAAGGTACAGCAGTGTAGAGGCAGCAAAAATTACCGAAAAATCGGTTCAGCTGTCTGGTTTGGTCGAGGATGGGAACCTATTTTTTAGTACTGGCTTGCGTTTCACCTCGAGGAGTTGTGTTTATTTTTGCATATACTTTCCGATATTTATTGGTTTTGAATTTAATTTAGAATTCTTCGGCGACATTTTTTACCATTATAGGCTGATGTTTTGGTAGAAAAATATTCCTCATGCTCTTAAGACTAATTCTGAAGACAAGCTTAACTGACTAACATCAAGTCAGGTACAACTATTCAGTAAGAAAGTTTATTTTCTTGAAATCTCCGCTCACTTTCTTCACTCTTTTTCCTTCAATACATGTTCAATTCTAATCAAGTAAATGAATCCAACGGCAAAGAATTTAGCTATGGGTGTAAATCAAAGGGATTTTGCATGAAAATTGTGTTTCCACATTCTCTGTTCCACCACGAACTTCTCTAGTCCCTGTTTCTATTGATAAACAAAGTTAGTTTATTTTGACTAGTTTCGGAGACAACAAATCAAGGCTACCAACATTAATTTTCAACCAGGTTTATCCGAAGTAGCTTCGTGCAGTGGGATTTTATTTTTTGGCCATATCATGGTTGGATACGATTTTTCCATTAACTTTAATAAGGATCATTCATTAGTTTACCGAAGTTGTTTTCTTTAACTATGTCAATCATTAATAATGAAGCTCTGTCTCTGCATTATTCCCCAGAACTCTTAACGTTCAATGCCTTTTTTTCTATGGTTTCACTGAACAAACACTCCCACCTTATGGCTTGAAAATCAACTCTAATGCGACAAAAAATTATTTCTTTTTTCTGGCTTAAGTACGTAGGAAACTTTTAATATTTTTCCCACCGTGTTCCGTGCTAGATAATATGTTCGATGATTTCAAACATCGAACATATACCTATCGAGCAATCAGAAAATTGGTCGTAATTGTAGTGACGGTCAAAATGCATGGCATTCACCACTCAAGATGCCTGTTTAAATTGCGTTGGACTGAAAATGAAACCGGCGACGCCGGAGCGAAGTCCAATTTCCAGTCGGCAGCCCTCCTGCTTTGTGCGGAGGACTCTAGCTCAGCTCAGGTGACTCAAGGTCATATTCTCCTGCACAGCTGCGCCGCTCAACAACTTTTCCTGGTTCAGTTCATCGTTTTTGTGCAAAGTATCTCTGTCGCGCTGGAGTACGATAACACTCTGTCTTCACCTAACGTATCATAATTTAACGTGGACGTGGTCTTTCGTTTGTGCTTATCTCTCAGCAGCTCTGTGAACAAACCTAACCAATCTTGTTCGTTGAAGGAGTTTCCAGAGCGGTGTTTCGATGGGCGAAACTAGTTTGAATTTTTTTTTAGTTCTGGGCCTCAGAAACCGCAATCATAAATGTTATTTTAACGGTGGTTGGCGAATGACGATATGATGAGGATGGATGGGGAGAATTCCTCAGTTCAGATTATTTTCTTCGAATTAAACCATACGCAGCAAAACTCCAAAAGTGTTCTCCCAAAAACTTAAAAAGTAGTTTATTTTATGATGGGCTGTAGAAATTCAATACTCGTTTCTGCCAGAAAAAACTAAAAGACCTTTTCGCTAACAATAAGTGAACTCCCGCCTGCCCTCACACCACACACCAACCATCTCGATGATGAATTCCAGACTTTTGCCCTCGAGCTATTTCGGCGAACGGATGCAGCTCGTCATTAGCTGCGCTCCCTGTTTTTCGTGTTTCACATGCAATCGGCCGTTTTTCAATCACGTGTCTGACGTTTGCTCGATTACGTGATCCAAGCAGTACTATTCTTGTTCACACAAGTGGAGTGAGTATTCTAGTGATATTTATAGAGGAAATTATTGCTCAATGAAACTGAGTTCAACTATTGAAGTTTATTTATCAAACTAGATTAGATTCACCACTGTTTTCCTTTAAACTGGGTTGGATTTTTTGTGATCATGAAATTTATTTCTACACAACTGTAATAGCAACAGTTAAAAATGTAATACATATTTTTTTCGACTTTGACCTTCATTTTACAAATTGAGACTAGGGTATGCGTTAGAACTTTCGTTAAATTTTGAAAACTAGGACCAAGTTCATAACCAATACTTTCGTAGTAGATCTGAGATGCAACGTAAATTTATTTACTGGGCAAATCCAATGAATTTACTAGTGCCTATTTTGACTTGGAAGTTGAGTTAACCAGCAACTCAAATAAAACTGTGTTTACTCATCATACTAAGCCCGATTTGAAATAAACGCAAACCTGAAGAAAGTACAAGTTCTGTTTGAGTTCAGCATTCCCGTGCAAAATGGACTAGTTTTTATTGTCTCAAAGAACTATCAGGCCCCTGTACGCGAAATACAAGCTCTTAGGATATAACGAGAGACAATCTGTGCATGTACGAATTGAGGAATCAGACCTTCAATTACGGGTGAGAAGAGAAACAAAGAACCGTTGAGTCGTACAACACTCGTCTCTGAGCTCTTGAAATACTTGAAATTACGCTCTTTTTATAACAGGGACTTCAATTCTTATTTTGAATGAGGGTTTTCTTAGAAACAACACTGACGAAATGTATGACTGCGCACTACAATTCAATGTTATCCAACGGAAGAATAAGTATTTCTAGGGCTAGAAATACACAATGTTTAATATCTCGAGTTGTAACGATTTTTCAGAGCATGGATGGTTTGGTTCGTACGTTGAAAATTAACCTGAAATAATTTTTAAATTATATCAACAAAACAGTCGATACACGAACCTTATATTCGTTGTATTTTTATAGAGTTATTATTTCATTTAGCTTTTAAATTTTTAAACCTAAACTGCCTTCTCGCTGTTCTCACTGGGTACAAGGCCCTAATTCATTGTTGAAGATTGCGGATATGTTACCGAAAAATTGGTTAGAGATAAGAGAATACATTCAGGTTAGATTCAAGGCTGAAAAATCAATGCCTTTCGAAGGTGCCTTGACGTGAATTGGAGCAAGGTGTCTCCGACTGGTATCCAGGAAGCAGTCCGCTGTACTTGCCTGTCCAGTCGGTAAATGTAGGACTCGGCGCATATCACCGTACGACTGTGGTTATAGCCAACCTCTTGCATGCAATTATAGCCTCTTGCATGCAATTATAACCTCTTGCATGCAATAATAGCCTCTTGCGTGCAATTATTGCCTCTAACATGCAATTATAGCCTCCTGCATGCAATTATAGCCTCTTGCGTGCAATTATAGCCTCTTGCGTGCAATTTTTCCGAACGGTTTTCAATCTAAAGGCAACAATGTGTTCTGGAAAGGCAGAAATTTTTAAATGTGTTCAACTGAAGCACTGGTGAGACTTACTCTCATTAAAGGGCTTTGTGTTGAATACTCTAGTATGCAAAACACTAATGTGCTTTGTTGAATACGCAAACACAAATGTGTTTTATCGAATGTTTGAGTCTTTGCAACACAAATGTGTTTCACTGAATACTTGAGTATTCAAATCACAAGTGAGCTTCACTGAATACTTGAGTATTCAAATCACAAGTGAGTTTCACTGAATACTTGAGTATTCAAATCACAAGTGAGTTTCACTGAATACTTGAGTATTCAAATCACAAGTGAGTTTCACTGAATACTTGAGTATTCAAATCACAAGTGAGCTTCACTGAATACTTGAGTATTCAAATCACAAGTGAGTTTCACTGAATACTTGAGTATTCAAATCACAAGTGAGTTTCACGAAATACTTGAGTATTCAAATCACAAGTGAGCTTCACTGAATACTTGAGTATTCAAATCACAAGTGAGTTTCACTGAATACTTGAGTATTCAAATCACAAGTGAGCTTCACTGAATACTTGAGTATTCAAATCACAAGTGAGCGTCACTGAATACTTGAGTATTCAAATCACAAGTGAGTTTCACTGAATACTTGAGTATTCAAATCACAAGTGAGTTTCACTGAATACTTGAGTATTCAAATCACAAGTGAGTTTCACTGAATACTTGAGTATTCAAATCACAAGTGAGTTTCACTGAATACTTGAGTATTCAAATCACAAGTGAGTTTCACTGAATACTTGAGTATTCAAATCACAAGTGAGTTTCACTGAATACTTGAGTATTCAAATCACAAGTGAGTTTCACTGAATACTTGAGTATTCAAATCACAAGTGAGCTTCACTGAATACTTGAGTATTCAAATCACAAGTGAGTTTCACTGAATACTTGAGTATTCAAATCACAAGTGAGTTTCACTGAATACTTGAGTATTCAAATCACAAGTGAGTTTCACTGAATACTTGAGTATTCAAATCACAAGTGAGCGTCACTGAATACTTGAGTATTCGAATCACAAGTGAGTTTCACTGAATACTTGAGTATTCAATGCTTTAATGTTGATTATATCAACACATCTCTTTATTATCATTGAGTATTCAAATCACAAATGCGTTTCACTAAATGTTCGAGTCCTCAGACTACAAATGCAGGATACGAGTGAGACCGAAACAGTAACACGTGCTGATGGTAGACTTTCTCACTCACCCAACACTTAAATTCCTGCTAGCGACGCAGGCGATAATTTTTATTTTCCAAGAATTTCTATATTCTTGGATTGTTTGATTTGATGCAAGGAGTTAGAATTTCACTACCTGTTGTTTATGCATCATCAAACGAGCGGATCTTTCAGTAAACACTACTCTCAGTATAATTTCATTCGAAAGCCTTCATGCTTATCTAAATTTATAAAATCGTGAGCCTTTGATCACAAAATTGAATAGCTCGCCTACTTCAGGGCTTTACTGCAAGTGCGAGTATGCTTAAAACAATTTTCTTCCTTTTTCGTGCATTATACGCATGTATAGCCACGAGGTTCCCTATATGCAATACACATAGGCTAAAATAGAACTTTCATTTATAAAAAAGTTATAAAGAATTGGTAAATTCGTATTGCACTCAATCCTCGAGTGATTCATCAAGTCACGCGAACTTCACTGAGAACAGAAATAAATTAGTCCAATTATGCAACACGTACGATGCTTGGTTCGAAGTATGATTAACTGGGACTTGTTTTTATACTTTTGGATTGAAGGTCGCTTAATTCAATCAATATTTAACTGGAGAACCAACTGCACTAGTACAAAATAAACACTCAAATTAAGATTCAGGAAATAAAAATTCCTGCAAGTAAAATTCCAAATTTGTGGATCAATGCGCTTTTTTAAAGATCAAGATGCGGTGTGTGTGCCCTTCAAGGACTTGAAATTTAGTTCAGTTTATTGTTATTGAATTAACAATGTGTAAAATTGGCCCCAATACATTCAAGCTTTACTAAGTAAAGGAGATTGTCGTAATGTTGAAGACTTCATTACATTTTAGTTGAATGAACCCTCGTTTCGTAGAGTCAAACTTAAGGAAGTGAAGGCAACTGCAATGAAGTTCAAGATTTTATTGCACTTTGCCTGAATCCACCTTCGTGTCGAACTTTGTTGAACGACCGAACTTAAAAACAGATTGAAACTGAAATCTTACATTTACCATTACAATGGTGGGTTGTAATTTGTTCGAGGTCCTATATTAACGATGAAATTAGAGCAACATTCGTATTTGGTGCTCAGATTAATCTTGAGGTCATTGCATACGTATTATTTTACGATGAAATTCATAAAATATGGTAGAATTTTATTTTCATGCGCGCACTTTTCATTGCATACGTATTATTTTATGGTGATATTCATAATATAGGGTGAAATTTCATGGTCACGCGCGTATTCATCAAACATGACGACAACCTTGAAGAAGAAATGCTCATTGCAAGATAAAGCCCTTTACTTCTGCTCAAGACACGCCCATATTGCTAATGCAGACAGAAGAGTGAAAGTGTAATCTTTGCCACTATCTTATTCATTTTCACGCTGTTCACGATAGTTCATTCAAGAAGACAACTATACGTGTTCATTTTCAAAGCAGAAGTTACGCTGAGATTCTCAGAAGAAGCCACGCAGGGAAGCCAAGTTCATAAGAAATTATACAAATAACTTCCAAATTTTACATTTGGAATACATTATACATACCAAATTATACATTTGTTTTTGTGTTTGTATTTACCAGAGGTAACACGGTCATATCGTTGAAGCAGGTAATTTGAAAGTACTTAACTCACATATTAGTTGTATCGAGTATTTTTGAAGAGGCAATTTTCATTTACATTTATAACAGCATGAGCTTTTACAGAGGTTCCTTGCATTCATATTTGTTGCAACTATTGCTTTATGTGTACCCCTCGTACGTGTTAATTCGTAGCGATCGTTGTAGACGATGATCTGCGTCTACATTTTTCCCGTTAGAATATTGAGAAGGCACTTCGAGTGCACACTTGTAGCAATGACTTTATTTAAGAGACTTTGTGCTCACATTTTTTGCATGGACTGGTTTGAAAAGAAACTTCGCGGCGCATTTGCTCAAGCAACTGGTTTTAAAAAAGATTCTGCGTAGACATTTTCTTGTATCGACTGATTTCAAGAGAGACTTTGCGTGCGCATTTGTTTTAGCAAGTGGTTTTAAAAGAACTTTGCGTGCACATTGGGTTTCAGCACGTGATCATGAACAAGACATGGCGTGCGCATTTGCTATAGCGACTGGTTTGAAGAGATTTCACGTATACATTAGTTGCAGCGACTGGTTTTGAAAGAGACGTCGCTGGCACATTTGCCGCAGCTAATGTTTTTACGAAAACACCCCACGCGTAGATTTTTGTTGCTACAGTGTTTTTAAGACCGCACGCCAGCTCCATATTTGTGTTGCTTCTGAGCAGCGCATCACTTGCAGCCGCCGCCGCCACGGAGGAAGGAGACGCCAAGACAATGTTCATTGTAGTCTCTGCCTTGAGCGAATCTTCATTGTATTTGTTGTGCGATGCATCCATCTGCGAAAAAACGAGCGGTGCCGCTAAGCAGCTGAGGCCTGAGTAGACCTCTCTGTTCTAGTGTCGATTGCTCATAGCTATTGTTAGTCGTACGCGGAGTTCTCGAGAAAATGAGAAGATTTTTCAGTATTTTTCATTAAACGTGATTGAATTCTGGAAACATTGGAATAGATAAATCAAAATTGACGTAATTAAATGGCCTTAAATTGGACTTTCAAAAGTTGCTTTTCTTCATCACTCAATAAAATTTATATATGAACAATTAACATTAATGAGGCCGGCGCCTCCTAGCGTAACACTGTTGGGTTACCTCACCTCTAGACGGGCCTTTGGGACTTGTATCACTCGTCCCCACTTTGTTTCTTTTAGTCTTCATGATTTCTTCGCTATCATTTCTTTGTTTTTTCCTTCCTCTTCCTTCCGCGCTTCCTGTTTCTAAGCGCAGGGTCCCCTGCGTGAGAACACACCTTATCCATAGAATTCCTTCTTATGTAGTCCATTCTAAATGGTCCCATTTCTTCGCTCCCTTGAGATTGTCTCTGTTTTGACCAGAGAGCCTTAAAATAACACAATAATAAAAATAATTACTTTAGTAGTTTTCCCACTAATTGTCTTCGTGATTTCCTTTTATAAGCTGTCACTGAAAACAAGAGCTAACAATCATCTTGATTCCAAAATTTTGAATGCTGGAAACGTGAACCCAGTTTAATTAATCTTCAATATGGTTGGGACCGAAAGTTCTAAGATAGATAAACATAATTCAAGATAATTGTTACTGCATTTACCTTGCGTGCAAGTGTAGTGAACAAGATTTTTGAACGAAATTTGGTATAAAATTTATTTCACTCCATCGTTTTTCTTTTCGTATGAGGCGGTACGTAGTCAAGGAATTTTTTTTTGTTGGAACTGCAGAATTTTTTGTCGGAATCCAAGAAATATTTGCAGTTCAGCTAGATGACCTGCAGCAGACTGAAGGCAACTCCTAAAAGGCTTCTGAGAATGTTCTGAGTTATTTTGTGATTGTTTTAGTAAATGTCATCTAACTATGCGCTGTTTCAGAGAACTGCTGTCAACTCTCGATAGGGTTCATGACTTGAAATTAAAACTGAATAGTTTTACAGCGCTAACGTCACGTCAACGTTGAATGGTTTTTGAGGGCTAACGTCTACTTCGAATAGTTTTACGGCCTAAAGTCTATACTGACTGGTATCAAAGGGTTGAAGCCTACATTGAATGGTTTCAGAGAGGTGACATCTATACTGAATAGTTTCAGGGAGCCGACATCTATACTGAATAGTTCCAGGGAGCCGACATCTATACTGAATAGTTTCAGAGAGCCGACATCTATACTGAATAGTTTCAGAGAGCCGACATCTATACTGAATAGTTTCAGAGAGCTGACATCTATTCTGAATAGTTTCAGAGAGCCGACATCTATACTGAATAGTTTCAGAGAGCTGACATCTATACTGAATAGTTTCAGGGAGCCGACGTCTACACTGAAAAGTTTCAGAGAGCCGACATCTACACTGAAAAGTTTCAGAGAGGTGACATCTATACTGAATTGTTTCAGAGAGCCGATATCTATACTGAAAAGTTTCAGAGAGCCGACATCTATACTGAATAGTTTCAGAGAGCCGACATCTATACTGAATAGTTTCAGAGAGCCGACATCTATACTGAATAGTTTCAGAGAGCCGACATCTATACTGAATAGTTTCAGAGAGCCGACATCTACACTGAAAAGTTTCAGAGAGGTGACATCTATACTGAATAGTTTCAGAGAGCCGACGTCTACACTGAAAAGTTTCAGAGAGCCGACATCTATACTGAATAGTTTCAGAGAGCCGACATCTATACTGAATAGTTTCAGAGAGCCGACATCTACACTGAAAAATTCAGAGAGGTGACATCTATACTGAAAAGTTTCAGAGAGCCGACATCTATACTGAATAGTTTCAGGGAGCCGACATCTATACTGAAAAGTTTCAGAGAGCCGACGTCTACACTGAATAGTTCCAGAGAGCCGATATCTATACTGAATAGTTCCAGAGAGCCGACATCTATACTGAATAGTTCCAGAGAGCTGAAATCTATACTGAATAGTTCCAGAGAGCCGACGTCTACACTGAATAGTTCCAGAGAGCTGACATCTATACTGAATAGTTCCAGAAAGCTGACGTCTACACTGAAAAGTTCCAGAGAGCCGACGTCTACACTGAAAAGTTTCAGAGAGCCGACATCTATACTGAATAGTTCCAGAGAGCTGACGTCTACACTGAATAGTTTCAGAGAGCCGACATCTATACTGAATAGTTCCAGAGAGCTGACGTCTACACTGAAAAGTTCCAGAGAGCCGACGTCTACACTGAATAGTTCCAGAGAGCTGACATCTATACTGAATAGTTCCAGAGAGCTGACGTCTACACTGAAAAGTTCCAGAGAGCCGACGTCTACACTGAAAAGTTTCAGAGAGCCGACATCTATACTGAATAGTTCCAGAGAGCTGAAATCTATACTGAATAGTTCCAGAGAGCCGACGTCTACACTGAATAGTTCCAGAGAGCTGACATCTATACTGAATAGTTCCAGAAAGCTGACGTCTACACTGAAAAGTTCCAGAGAGCCGACGTCTACACTGAAAAGTTTCAGAGAGCCGACATCTATACTGAATAGTTCCAGAGAGCTGACGTCTACACTGAATAGTTTCAGAGAGCCGACATCTATACTGAATAGTTCCAGAGAGCTGACGTCTACACTGAAAAGTTCCAGAGAGCCGACGTCTACACTGAATAGTTCCAGAGAGCTGACATCTATACTGAATAGTTCCAGAGAGCTGACGTCTACACTGAAAAGTTCCAGAGAGCCGACGTCTACACTGAAAAGTTTCAGAGAGCCGACATCTATACTGAATAGTTCCAGAGAGCTGACGTCTACACTGAAAAGTTCCAGAGAGCCGACGTCTACACTGAAAAGTTCCAGAGAGCCGACATCTATACTGAATAGTTCCAGAGAGCCGACATCTATACTGAAAAGTTTCAAACGGGTGACGTCTACACTGATGAGTGCAGATGGCTGAAACTTATTCTCCACAGGTTTCAGAAGGCGGAAGTCAATAATTGAAAAGCTTTAGTGAGCCTAAATCCAGCCTTAGGCGCTGTTTTGACGAATTTAATTTTTTCACGGAACTATCATTGAGGAACAAAAGCCAGAAAATGTATTTATACTTGTGGTTCTATGCTACGAATGTCATGCAGGCGTCTGGCGTTTGCTCTGCTAATGAACCTAGCGCTTGCTTTATATTCGAGCACAATTTTCAAAATTTTAACACTATCAGAAATTATTTTTTCTTGTACAGTTCTTTCACTGTTTTAGCGTTTGTTCCTTCAATTACGTGACTAATTATTCGTTTTTGCACCTTAACTATTCCTGTTTGACCTCTTCCTCTTTAAGTTGATAAATTAACTCAGAAAATTCATTGTCTAGCGCTGCATTTTTACTTACAGAAACTGAAAGCTTCAAATTTCAACTAACGTCTACTTTTGTCAATTAAAACTTCTGTCTTTCCTCAGATAAAGTAAACTGGTCACACTTTCCTCTGGACTTATGAAGAAAGTTAAATGTTTCAATACCGTATGGCCTCTGAAATAAACAGTGATGTGGAAATCATGTGAATTGTGAACTGCATGGAAACTGAGGAGGCTACGTCGATAACCTAGAGAGATTCATCATGCCTTCATCTTACAGCTTCAAAGTCGAGGTGAGTAACCTGTTTACTATTGTGGCTTGCTTATCATTATGTGATGTGTGTGATGTTGGTGTTATGCACTCGGGTGTGTAGCTTGTTCATTATTGTGGCTTGCTTATCATTGTGTGATGCGAGTGATGTTGGTGTTATGTACGCGGGTGTGTAGCTTGTTCATTATTGTGGTTTACTTATCAATATGATGTGTGCGATGTTGATGTTATGCACGCTGGTATTTATCCTGCATATTATTGCGGCTTGCTTATCATTGCGTGACGCGTGTGATGTTAGTGTTGCGTGCGCGGGTGTGCTTCTAAAATAATATTAAGTTCTCATGTTTCGAAATTATTTTCTGTCTATGCTTCTACATGGTTTTTTCCTTATACTGAAAATCAAAATTTTGCTCCTCATATTCCGTATCGACATGCAGAGTGAACATGTTAGGAACTGTTTGCGTTCTGTAATGCAATGCTTCCATAGACACTTCTTAATTCTCAAAATATTCATACGCTGTAAAAAGACTCTCGATGTGCGCAAAGAATTTTTCTAAGATGATTGAGAATAACATCCCAAATTTACAAAGTTTAAGCATAATTTGAACATTGTTTCTTAGTTGGAAGTGAACCGATCAAAAAATACCATATTAAAACATACCACTTTCGTTAATTGACTAGAAATGTTTTTTTAACCTTGAAGAACAAGTTTTTATTTTAATTTCTGGGTTTATTCCCTTCCATTGTTGACTTTGCATCCTAATTTCTGCGTCAGCATTTTCTACTGCAAGTGTAAGCCATGAAAATTATTTTACGTTCGGAGTAAGTCCAGCACCAGAAATGAATCAATACAAAACTTACTAAGAAGCTAAATGATGAAAACGGCATTCATTTAACCACTACAATGACTAGTGCTGCCTGAAGGCGAATTGTCCAATGATTGGCATGGTGTTAGAGCAGTGAATCCTAACCTACGGTCCTTGCACCCCCTGACGATATTCCCCCCCCCCCCCCCCTGCACCCCCTGACGATATATTGCACCCCCTGACGGGCGAGACGATATTCCGGGCGTACAAGAAAAGTCAATATAAATAAAAGGATATTGGCCAAATGCTCGCTGTTTTGTTTCAGGGAGTGCGAGGTTCAAATAAAATTTCCTTAGGGTGCGAGGCGGAAAAATTTGGGAATCTCTGTGTTAGTGGGACCACTTTTATATACTACGAGCTCACCTTGTTATTGCATTGGGTAGCAAAAAAATTCTAGATTATGGATCTAAAATCGAGGAATAACTGCATCCGGGTGCTAATTTTCCCTAAGGACTGGCTTAGAATTTCTGGAGAGATTTGGCTGTACTAATTTTTTACCTCTAGCAAGTCATATAAGCTGAATTTTGTTGCGAAGAAGTTTCATTTACGCATGATAAACGGGAAAAAGTGTGTGAAAACGAAAATCATGTAACGCTACTTATGAATAACCCAACCGGTGAAGAATTCTACGTGAAAAAAATTTCAAAAATATCTTCAAAATTATGCTCCCCAAATACGTCCGTGCAATTTCAACTTGCCGCCATCATCGTATGCGTTCGATGCGATTCTCAAGTTCTTTGATCTAAAGTTTTGAAAGACATGATGAGCATTGCATCAGAGTTACAAGAGAGCACTCTATCAAAATTTGCTTTCTAAAACTGCTCAGATTTTCAAGGGCATGACATTCGCCAAGCTAACATTGCAAAAAATTATTTTGCCTAATCCAGAGGTCCAGCACTCAGATGTATTTCCACACAAAGTTTCTGTGGGACTGTCATTGTACGAACGTGAAAAAACTAATTGCACTCATTTTCTCGCGTAAAAGCGCAATACCTTTGAAATTTGATTGATTCCATCTGAAAGAAAGTAAGAGTGACCTATTTGGCCAATTCATTGACTGTTTACTCAAAACGGAATTCTGCCCCATCATTGCTTACCCAGCTGGGCGGAGAGCAAACTCATTGAGGCTGGATCCGAGTCATTCTGCAAATCTGGGACTTCTTTTCAGCTCAAAACTGGAAAAAGTTCAAGGAACCGCGAAAACCCTAGTCGTTTTTAGCGCATTGGTAACAGGCAAAATTGCCACCGTTGCCCTTATAGCATCAAAAGATGTATTACCGCCGAACCAAGGAAATTCTTTCTCATCAGTTGCAAGCCGGGCATTGCTACACTTTCAAAGGAACGACGCTGGTTCAATACCCCGTGATGTCGCAAAGCATTTATCAGAGTTGATGGCTCTTCTGGCGACTATGGAATGGAAAGAAGGCGGGCGCGAGAGGTTTTTTCAACCGTGTGTTAAATAAAAGCTGTTAACACATTCTAATCGCAAATGCGATTGTAACATTAAGCAATCGATACAAAAATGTTCTGGGATTGGATTTTGAGCAACTAGTGTCGTAACGATAAACTAGCAGCGAAAGATTTTTGTCAACTTGACCCTTTTTAAGCTCATGAAAAAATGAGTACTAGGCCCTAAAATTTCAAATATTGAGAGCTCAAATTTAATTCAAATAAAACTCAAACCTCAGAGCTTTGGGGATATAAATATAAGTAACATTGCCTAGTCGGCAAAAGAATTTTTGCTTCAGGTTATACTGCTGCAACGACGTGAATGATTTGAAAACCTGACCTCAACCAAAGCGGTGCAAGTGGGCAGATTGGGAGGTCAAGGGAGGAGTCGAACCTACTCGTATGTACTTGTACTCGTATATGCTCGTATGTACCTGGGGTCCTACATAAATCAAAGTTTTGAGCATTGGAATCTGGGTTAATTAGATTGATTTAGAAGTAACGCGTGACATAATGACTACAACGTAACTTAACTCTATTGTACGATGGAATTAGCAAGCAAATTCTGGAACATACGTAGGTACTAAATATATCATATTTTAGGCGAGAAATAGTTTAAATTTAGTCTTCTCAGTATAACAAAACAGAAAATTAGCGAATATGATACTCAAGATTTTATAGAATCATATCTAATCTGCAAAAAAAAATTAGTCAAATGAATCCTTCCCTGAACTTTGAAACTAAAGTTTGTGCGTAGTCTGATTTTCAATTCATGCTGCTGTTGATGAACATGAAGTATTGTATCATATATACGCTGTGTGCAGCTGACTACTTTGACCCCGACACACCCTAGTACTTGAAAGTGCCCTTTAGTGGTGGGAGTAAGGGTTGGAGGCTTCATCCCTCACTTCATTTTTCTACTCCTTAACTACCTTAATTACGCAGTTGTGATCCTACTCCTTAACTAACCAGTTACACTGGAAATCCATAAAGTAATTATTATAATAATAATGTATGCAGCGATCTAACGGTGATCTCATCTATTTTCTTCATTCTGCCGCGCTTGCCTTACTTATTTTTTATCGAGAATTTCTTTCACAGTGGCGCTTTGCTGACTCACTGTAACACTTTGGTGTTGTTGAGATAAGGGCTTTCGTTTTCTATGGCCTTCAGGGTAAGCAAATATAGAGGTAGTCTAACTGTAATACTAAAGCAAGCACTTCACTCTCTTTTTGCTGATTCCATTGAGCCTGCTCCTCACTGATGTTGGATTCTTTAACGCTGCTTCTACAAATTTTGCCTCTCTGGGGGATGCACCCATTGTGTTTATGAGAATTAGAACTCACGTGGAAGATGTGAGGTCTCTAACTAAATGTTAGGAATGCCTTCCAGTTGTTGACTTTCAATTGGTTTTTATTTTATTACTGACTTTCTTTGTTCGGTTACTGTTATCCCCTTTCAGCACCTATAACTTTCATCTACAAATTTTTTTGCTTATGAATAGTTTTAAATCTGGCTGCTTCTATGAGGGTCTGAGGCTACTTCTTGCGCTTAGATTCTCGATCCCCTAGTTCTACCCTAAATGGTGCCTTCTTTTTCCTCTCTTTGGAACACCTTTGTTGTTGTCAGGCTTATGATAGATCTTTTGCTTGTGATAAAATTTTAGGCTTATGATTGAAGTTTTAGGCTTGTGATAGTGGTTGTAGGCTTGTGATAGTGGTTGTAGGTTTGTGATAGTGGTTTTAGGCTTGTAATAGTGGTTTCCTCACACACATGTGCGACACACAGCCCCCTGTGTAGCAGTCACCACATGTAGCACTCATCTGTGTAATGTTAGCTTTCTCTCTCTGTGATAAACGACGTCCATCTACTTTCTTCTGCAGCGACCACATAGTAGGAGGTTGACAGGTCTGTGCTTGCTATAAACAACGATCTCCCCACTTAGGTGAAAAATTCTTCAATTTCTTTTCAAATTGAAAGGCTTCAATGGAGCGCGACCTAGCACTCATATGCATTAAAACAACATGACGTGTTGGTCGAATTTTAAGATTCTGTTACCAGTCGATCTAAATGCTCCGTTTCCTCTCAATTTTAGGGTTCTGTTGTTAATTAATTCAAATGTTTTGTTGCCAATAAATTTTAACGTTCTTTTGCCAATCAGTTTTAACGTTCTTTTGCCAATCAGTTTTAACATTCTTTTGACAATCAGTTTTAACGTTCTTTTTCCAATCGGTTTTAACGTTCGTATGCCAATCAGTTTTTACGTTCTTTTGTCATTTAATTTTTACGTTCTTTTCCCACTAAATCATAAGGGCAAACTGATCTTCAAATTTTCGGTCGGGCTCGATTTCCGGTGCTGATTAAGATACTGCACCGGCGCAGATAACGAACAAAGCATCTTCTACTGCCCCTGCCCTTGGTTTCAATGTCAGTACTTCGATAGCAAGCTCATTTACCTCCAGTGAACGATATTGTGAGCGCACGACTTTACGCATGCGTTTCTTTGTTATTGCAATCACTTTGTGAAAAACCGAATAATTTGGACCTAATTTTATTCAGTGTTAGCATAAGAAACCTTTGACACGATGTTTGGTTACAGGATCCTTCACGCACGGCACTTAGCGCTTTGTGGTTTTGAATTCTACATTCATCTCCTTTATAAACTATAGTCAAAAGCAACAAATTTTGCACTGTACCGAGCTTCGATATCTAGCTGACGCGTTATATTTGGATGGATCTCGTGTTCGTTTGCGACTTCCCAAGGGGCTGAAAATTTTAGACCGAGCACAGCACATTCTACAGCGGTCCAGCATCAGGCAAATTGCATGGCATTTCCATAATCGATGCATCTTCTACTATGGACTGAACGCAGGATGTTCGCCAATGAAAATATTATCAATTCGGCAGGATTTCCGAGTCACCGATTCTTCACGATAGATATTATTATAATAAGTCCTCGATTCCGCAACATGAAAATTTTAACTTGCCAATCCGGTAGCATTGTACGTCGCTAATTCAGCGGTACTTTTATGTAACTCACTCGACAGTAATTTGCGTTTGCAATTAGGCGGTATTTTTGCGCACGCAATTCTGCGGTATTTTTGCGTCACCAATTCGCCAGTATTTTTGCGTCGCCAATTCGGCAGTATTTTTGCGTCGCCAATTCGGCAGTACTTTTGCCTCACCATTTGCAATACATTTACGTCACCAATTCGGCAGAACTTTTACGGTACCAATTTGGCAGAACTTTTACGTTACCAATTCGACAGAACTTTTACGTTACCAATTTGGCAGAACTTTTACGTTTCCAATTCGGCAGTATATTTGCGTCGCCAATTCGGCATTATTTTCGCGCATACGGAGCGAAGCACTTCTTCAGTATGCAAATAAGACTTCACTTCGGGGTGTGAGCTCTATAACGACCGTCATTAGGGGCTCCGCTGCTACGAAGAACAATGCTAACTTGTCAGGTGGCGCAGGTCGCGGCAACCTGGTAGCGATGTTCAGGTTCAGGGTCAGCTGGTGCTCTCCTTCCACCCCAGTTGGTGCGCTCCTTCCATCCCAGCTGATGCACTCCTTCCATTCCAGCTGGTGCTCTCCTTCCATCCCAGCTGGTGAGGGCAAGGGGCAATCTGCCACTTGCCCTCACGAAATAGCAGTCCACCTTTTCCCTTCTCATTCTCGTTGCCTGTTGATGTTGCTCGGTCTCGTGAGCATGGTACCCAGTTTCGCTTTTTTCTAGCCAAAATCCTCAAGTTTGGGATTTTTTTAATAAAATTATGCTTCAAATACCACTCAACGTCCAGCAACCCTCCATTGTTGTCTCATGTTGAGAGGTCTTTATGGTAGTATTTTACTTTAAAAATCACACTTGAGAATGTAAAACAAAAACGGTGACTCATGCTACCCTGGTCTCTCACCTGAAGCCGTTCCAGCAACTTTAGCAACTACCTGATAATGGGATTTGTAAGTAGAGTGAAAGTTTTGGCTAGAAAAAATAAGTTTTCGCTCCTACTTACAATCTTGAAGGTGTGCTGTGGGAAATTTGCTGCTCGAGTGAAAGCTCTTATATTCTATTATTCCACCCTTGTGTCATTTGTTCAGGTTGCTTACGAAACTATTTTCACGTGTTGTCCGAGAAACGTATATTTATAACAAGACGTCTTCATAATACAGCGTTTGGGAATTTTAACTGGAGCCTCGGTTCGTACTGAAACAAGAGTTTTTAATTTAACGTTATCTTATTCCTAAGAGCCAACGGTGACAACCAACTAGCTAGGCGAGATATCTAACCATGATTATCTGAGTGCTAAAAGCAAATGAATAGATCGTACAAGAAGGTCTTTGTTTTCTCTCTTTCCTTCCCCCAAATACAGTAATTGACACTTTCATTGTTCGTCGGCTTGACTATTGAAGTTATACTTATTTGCTAACTCCTTAGTGCCTTCTTTCCACCCCAGCTGGTGCTCTCCTTCCACCTCATCCTCATTCCTCTTCATCATCAATTCCTTAGAAATTTTTTATCTTCTCTTTGAATAATTATTTGAGAAATTTATCGGTTTATCTTTATAATTCTCCAGTAATCCTTCATTCCGAATGCATGTGAGCTTCATTGCTCTAAGCTCAGTAATAACATAGGGCAAACCCCCAACGCTCTGCTTTCTGATATATGATGGAAATAAAGTCCACTTTATTTTCGTACTGCACATAATTTAAGTCGTTCACCATTACGTTGATAACATTTGCGTTTTTCTAGTCCAAATTATCTTGCTAACATGACAAGCTGTAGTATGGAGACGGTCTGCTGCTCCGAAAGGATCAGCTTACGAACGATTTTTCCCATTGTTCATTCAGCAGGTATATATTTCGCACAAATGTTTCCCATTGATGTTTAATTATTTTTACTTTGTTTAAAACTGTGATTTAAAAGCATACTGACTGTAGCCACACGAGTCCTGTTCACCCAACAAACCCCGGGACTTGGTTCACCTTGTCTCCGCCCTGCTCTCCTCAAGGACAAGTCACGTCGCCTCCCTAACGCTGAGGTGCACCAGAACAATGATGCCGTCCGTATCTGTTGAGGTCCGTCTTTAGCTGCACCTCGCTATATCAGTCTTGAACCTATCAAGAAGCTTTTACTATGCTTACCTGCTTAACCTGTTAACAGTCTCTTCAGTGTGGCATCCACACTGTCACTTCCGTGACAACCTTCGGCTGTTTTACAGAACTCATGTGTGAGCAGTGACCATCGAAGATAGATAAAAAAACGCGTCTATTTGTATGGACAGAGGCGATTAGGGAACTCTTAGCGTGAACTGGTTAAGTGGACAGTGACAATGAAAATGCGACTTACCAGGGGCAGGTAATTGGACACTCACGGTTAGCAAGGTAAAAATTTGACTCATTTGTCGAAGATGAGACGGACTTTTTTTTTCAACCACTTAAAAGAACCAAATCTTCTCACAGCAGCAATTTCTTGAAGACTCTTTCCAATGTTGAAGTGATTCTATAGCATTAATGTTGCAGTTTTTTGGACACGTTTGTTTTTTTAATCACAGATTTTTTTGATATGGGTTGTTTTTGCCATTACGGGATGTTTGGTAACAGGTTCTAGGCCAAGGCGCCTGGTCTGCTTGGCGGCGAGAGAAAAACTTCTACTCCACGGTGTCTTGCTAGACGCTCATAGCCCGTACAGCAGACTGTGACTGAGTTTAAAAACTTTAAGAGAGGTCCGCAGTTCTCCACTAAATTCTCATAATAAGGAACTTTAAACAGGCCATCAATATTTGCTTAAAATTAGGATTTTATCTATGTTGGTGTTAAGAAGTCTGAATTTGAGTGTAAGGAGTCCAGGTGCTCTGGATAAACAGGTTTTTAGTGGAAAAGTGCAAAATTTGAGCATTTTGGGCTGAAGAGAAGCCAATCTGGCAAGCCTGACTAAGCCTGACACCGGAGCTGCACAACACACGGTCTTGGACAATGAAATTTTTCATTCAGGAACTAACTGCTCAGAACTTTTTGCTCCGTTGACATTAGAAACTGATAGACAAACAGTTCAACTTCAGCGTTTTTTTCAGTTCTTGGCATTTTAAGAATTAGGCACTGACTACATTGACCTTTGGCTTCCTCATAAGGTAAAAAAAGTATTGAGCAGTTGTTTAAATTTTTACTGGCTCCTATCTCCATACACAATAAAGCGTATCAAGTTGTACATACAATATGTGTACTTTTCTACAACTTTTCTCTCAATGGTACAGAAAATCTTTCTGGCTGTCTTTTTCGTTAGCTTCATCTCATCGGAATTACCGCCTTTCGTTTCGCTTACATCTTTTCTCCACAACTTCATGATTAAATATCAACAGCATTTCAGTGAACCTATCCGAGTTTAAAATCTATTACCGAAAGTTAAAAGCATTGGCTTCGAGAACAATCTTACAATTTTCAACTTTGTGACCATGAATGCGGAGCATATACATACCATTCGCTACTTCAACCACTGTAATTTACGTATGTATCATAAGACGCGTACTACACGCTCTCTACGTTTGACATCTCTGATGCGCAAGAAATGGTAAGAGCGCTTTCGCTATAGAGTGCTAAGCGGCGACCGAAAAGTAAGAACAACGGAACGTCCGTCCTTGGCTCGTGACGCTGTGGTGCGGTGCGTCACGCTTCACGATCATCTAGATTTTTACCTCAACAACCAAGAGATTGCGCAGAGCTCGTTAAGTGTTAAGCAATCCGAACTGCATGGCTTTGAAAAGAAACGGCGGCCTCAACGACCGAGCTTCTGTTCTTTTCACGCGCTTGAAAATCCTTTTCAAAAAGTAGCAGAAAGCCGGATGAAAAATCAAAGATTCTTTTTAAACTCACGAGAAAACTCACAAATGGACGATGGGAGTTAGAACATTGTCTTGTAACTCACAAAAGAATTGCGGAAAGAACTTTGTGTTTCGATGAAGCAATGGAATCTGAACGATGTGGGTTCCGAACTCCTTTGGAAAAAAACCAGAAGAAACGACAGAAGCTGTCGACACTCTTATCAATTCCAGTCCCTTACGTTGCGCTATTCTATTTTTAGATCATCTTTTCTCATCTCAGGAAGCGAAACAATATTTCGGTTGATGCAACCTATCACGCAGAGAAAAACAACGGCTTGTACGTACACAGTAAAAAATGACGTAATGTGTGATTCAAAAGAACGAAGTGCAGTGTTAGAAAAGGAGATTCCGCATTATTCTAAAAAAGAGGTGCTGAATATCTCAGAAGGAATTAAATGGACTGAAAGGATTGAAATTTGCAACAGAAAAAAAATTAAATTAGTGCAAAGAAATGCGGAACAGAAATAAAGAAAACAAATTCATAGCTCTAAGAAATCACTTAATACTGCGTGCCTCAGGAAGCTTCACGAAGTGGGACTTAAAATCGCTTAATTTAAAACTTGTCCTGAAATAACCTTGTTCTAGTTCATACCGACTATCACATTCCGACTACCCCATATTAGCTAACCCATATTGAATAACCACGTATTAAATGACTCCATATCAGCTAGACGAAATTAAATTATCCCAAATCAAATGGTCCGTTTCCAAATAAACCCATTTTAAATAGCTTCCTCCCGACTATCCTTCACAGGGGGAAAATGTGTGAGGGCTCGAGCTGAGAGTTAGGTAAGCTTTCTTTTTGTTGAAATAAAATGTTTTTTATGTTATGTTACGGACCATCTTTCTTCGGTTCACTGCTGTCATGTTTTTCAACAACTACTTTCTTCTCCAACTTTTATCTTGTTTCAAGAACTTCTTTCTCTAATTTCTGTTGCTATGTTCCTTCTGCATAGATTCCGCATTCCCTCATCTCCTTACTAAATGGTACCTTCCTCTTTTCGAAACGCTCTATTTTAGAGGTTAGTGAGGCTTAAACTAGCATAAAATCTTATCTAATCTATAATCCCGACTAGCCCCGTATCAAATATTATCGAACCGCCCAACCTCCGTAGTCATAAGAGAACAGTCCTCTCTCACGAACCTCTTCCAGCCCCAAAAAACAAGTCCCCCGTTCCCACAACACCACCCCCAAATATCCGCTGGTGGTTGCACCCTCCATCGCACAGCCCTCAATTGACGGCAATTTTCCTCTAATTCGCCCGAGGCTCCTCGCTTTCATATTCCTTTCAACATCCGCACGACTTTCTAATCTCGCTGGTATATTTTAATTATGATTTTTGAGTGCTGCGATCTTGTAGTTGGGATGAATTTATTGACGTGCTTACTTTTTCTTTCTAGAAAACATTCACTTGCATGTTAAGTATTATAAGAAGAAGTGGTCTTGATTTTTGTTTGAAATTTAACGAAGATGGTTGGGGATTGTCTAGTTTTTTGTTGATGCGGATTAACTCGTTGAAATTTTAATATACTTTTTTATGCAACTGCTTCGCAGCTTTCCTAATTGAAATTTGTAATTCAGATTGCTGACTTGAGGGTAAGCCTCGAGACTAGGTAAAATAGCTCAGTCAAATAACGTATTAAAATCTTGATTAGTATATTTTCTACGCCTCATCTTTAAACACTGCTTAACCCTATTAGACCCAGAAAAAAAGTTGAAATTAAACTCAAGATCAATTTATTGTTCCTCTTTCTGAAAGATCTAACGCTGGCCGATATCACTTTTACTCTTTCTAAAAGATCCAACGCTGTCCGATATCACTGTTACTCTTTCTGAAAGATCCAACGCTGTCCGATATCATCACCGTAATCACCACTGAAGAGACAGTTTAACATTACGCAACATTCCACCTCCGTTCATCCCGCTCGCAGCGCACCGTGCGTTCTGTTGCTCATTTCCGCCGCTTTGTCGGAGCTGCCGGGAAATTGTTTTATTATCAACGTCTTTGTTTATGTTCGTCATCACGCGAGGGAGGCTGCAAACTGGAAAACTTGCGCTACGCTTTCACTAACAAAGCTCATTTGGCGAGTCAACGTTGCTGCTATGCAATTATAAAAAGAGAAGGGGAAATTTGTCATCAAAATATAAAATTCACAATTGAAGTCACGTATATTTTTGATTTAGAGACCGGATTGACACTACTAATGAGTGCCCTAGCCCACTTGCTGGTGCGTTATGAGATACTTAATTATACATTGGTTCTCATTTTCACCATTGAGATGATATTTTCCAGAAAGCTACCAATTTGTTTCATTATATTGCGTCTCACGCCGATGGTTGAATGAGATGCCTCAGATTTCCGATCTTCACATTTCCGACTCTCCGATTCTTTCAAACTTACGCATCTCGTACTTCATAGCAACGAATTTGATCCCATATGAGAAGAATGAAGAGTAGAATTTTTTCAAACAGTATTCAGAAAAGTTGTCTGCTTACTTGGGTTGTGTGGACCGTCTCATGTAGAGCTCGTGAGACATCGACGTCGGACGCACCGAAGTTGACAGGCAGTGCAATACGCCAACTCTTAAAACACCCTTGCATTTTTTTATCATGATGAACTTGATAAAAATTAAGTCTCATAATGCAAGTACACTTTTAAAAGGACCTATTTATTGTTTTATTGTGATGCATTTGATTTAAATTTAGCCTCATAGTGCTAGTGCACTGTAATAACCTTTGATTGTGATGCATTGCATAAAAATTAAGCCACACGGTGCCATTGCACTGTAATAACCTTTGATTGTGATGCATTGCATGAAAATTAAGCCACACGGTGCCATTGCACTGTTATAACCTTTGCATTGTTCGATTGTGATACATTTGATGAGCATTGCTCCAAACAATGCACTCTTCAAACGCCTTAGCATTGTTAGATTGTTGTGCACATGACTAAGCCTCTCCGAGTTTTCCTTCACTAGACTCGAGTGGGTAGAAAATATTTATTTATTTTTAAACAAAATTTTAACCCCTCCTTCATTGAATTTCACTTCCGCACACCCTCCTGATGCATGCACGCAAAACTCGCTCTGTTCAGAGTGTGCATGGAAAACAGAGTATATCTTTAAATACTCCGTGAACCTGACTTCTCCATTTCATGCTCGATAATTTTTTGTACGGTTTAGCAGTCTCAGCAAAGGTCATGATCACATCCCACAAACTTTAAAAGCTTACTCTGTGTTGTTCACTGTCTCCTGCTGAGCTTAAGGACGTACAACTCTAGCGTACATCTCGAGCGTTCACATGCAGCACTTTTGTTCATTTTTCGCCGCCCTTTTTACGAACGCGTAGCAGTGCCGCCAAAATCGCGGACGTTCGCCAGTGACCTTACATCCGACCGTCGTCTTGGTACGTACCTCGGAGGCCGAGGACGCCGTTTTTTGCGCCCATCTCACACAGATATGGGCTCTGCTTACCATAGTCTGTAAGGTGCCCCCCTTCCTGTTCGCTTAAAAAAAAAGTAGTACAATTAAATGGTGTTTGGGCAGAGTCTCTCATGTTGCGTGCACGCAAAAGAAAAGAATTGTTTCACTTTATTTGTGAGACAGTCTAAGATCTTTTGTGAATTTTTCATTTCACTAAATATTTTCAACTCCTTCTGGCGTCTTTTTCTTTTAAATTAGCTTCTTTTTACTTTCTCGGTTGAACTACAGCATTTGAGTTAGTTGATCAGGCAAGACTTGTACCCCCTTCAGGCGATAGTTGTTGATTGACGGGGAATATCCTGAAGTCTATCATTGTTTACGAATATCATCCAGTATTATAAAGACTTCTTGAATCTCCTTTGCAATAGTTTCCAGCAATATTATTTGCATTAGTGTTTTAATTTTCTGAGTATATTCAAAAATCTTGGAGGCTCTGATTCTCAGCCCGTTTTTTGTGGACTTTTCGTGTATAATTTTTTTCCAGGAAGCTTTTTTTGGGTGAATAATAATTCCAAAAGTGAAAGAATGTCGCGAATGTGCGCTAACAATGCCAATAATTACTGGTATCATCCTTGAAGTTCGGGCGCAATATAAACACAAGCCTGTAGGTAAATAGCGCTTGTAATCTTTTTTCGACCCTGCCCTTGCAACTTTCAACCGATCATCCTCCTTCCTCATCACCGGGCAGATAAACATATCATGGAGCGAGCGCCCAGACATAATATTTTAAACTTTCGTAGTTTATTTGCGGTCAGTTTTTATTTGCAATGACCGTTTTTTATTTCGTTCAAGAAATGCTGTCTCTCAAGTTAGTGAATTCAGACTGGAATGGTGAAAATATTCGTTATTCCTCTACACAAATTTGATGGAGTAAATGTCCATGGAGTGAAAAAATAAATAACTCGTGTTCTCGATTGTCGTTGGTATGAAGGAAAAAATTTTTAGCTCTTTTAATGATTCTTCTGTTAGCTAAATTCCTTGCTCGTTAAATGATTCCTTCATCAACTAAATTCTCTCGCTCTGTAAATGACACCACCATTAACTAAATTCTCTCATTTGCTAAATGATTCTTCCATTAACTAAATTTTCTTGCTCGTTAAATGGTTCCTTCGTTAGCTAAATTCTCTTGCTCTGTAAATGATACCTCCATTAACTGAACAGCGCGTTGTGACCTAGACACAAAACACTTTCTATAAATCGACCTGGCATTTAGTCAACATCTGAAGAAAAAATGCACCCAACGTTGATGAGACCAAGTCTACCTCGCTCGTTAATTCCACAGCGAGATATAAAGTACTTCATGATTGAGCCCTCCATGAATGCCTTTAATCCTGAATTATTCCAATCATCTCGTCGCAGAATCCTTATTCCTGCATGCTTTGATAAGTAAAAAAAATGTTCTGAGCTTCAGTTTGTAGCAAATCAGAAATTGCATGGTGTGATAAATTACACTACTTTACCTTACTTGGAATCAAACAGAATTTTGCATCTCCACGTGATATGAAGCATACATATATCTGACAAACGATTTTTTAGCTTTTATTATTTATTTTAAGCTCTTATAATTCTATATGTTACGTTAAACCAGGATTATAATGAGAAGAATTAGGAATTTGGTTTTCTATCAAAGATTTCCGTCGTATTGTCATTTTTTTATGGATGCTCAATTTTTCGCTTGATATTTACGCATCAAAACAATATGAACCCATGTTTAAATTTAATTTTACCTAATCGACCCATACAACCTTAATTTCTATATTTACTGAAGCCTTTCTTAACTTTAACCCTATGATTAAATAAACTAAAACTGACTCTACCCAACTTAATCCCCCTTATTCTACCTTACCTAACTTTGACCCACCTGCCATTTTTTGGCCTTGACATAAGTAATAGATAGCGTTATCTGACACCAGCATAGATAGATATGTCCTTCGTAGTTAAATTTGAGGATTGCGTTTCAGGTCGTCCTTCGTGCGGAGCTCCCAAACATGGGCGGTGGGCGGGCGGGAGTCTTAACGCAAGAAATTTTGTCTATGCGGACGCCTTAAACACGTTGACTGTGAATTGGTATATTAGTACATATGTGTACCACTAGGCAAATTACTCATTTATATACCGGCATCTATGAATAGCATTTGAAATTTTTAATACCTTTATTCTACTTAGACTATGACGAACAAGTTAAAATGTTATCGTGCATTTATATTTTTCACGATTCTTTAAAAAAGTAAAAATGAAATCAAGCAGAAAAGATAGCTTATGAATTTTGTTTCTTTCGAACTTAAACAAACCCACCGTAGCAATCACGCAAGTGCAGTTAAGATGTGAATGTAAGATTAGAAAATAATAATATGACGGACAAATGGTTAATCACCGAGAAAGGATGGGACAGAAAAATATTGCTAATGTCAGATTAGCATGGTCTGTATTTATATTTGCGGGTTTAAAAAGTTCATTTGTATTGGATCAACTAATATATGAATATACAAGAATTAGAACAACATTTTACAAACAAGAGCGAAGCCATTTACATCAGCAGTTTATAAAACCGCCATTGATTGTTTTCGTAGAAGAACAATCCTTTTTTGCAATTTGTATTTGTTTCTGTAGATGCGATTTGTTTACACGAATAGCTAACCCACAGCTTACTGTTATCTTTACTGAAGAAGAAATTATTCGGAGAATTTAATTTTCACCTACAGTTACTGCTTCTTTTCTGGAGTATAGCAGCACGTATTCTGCGGCCTCACTAACAGTGCTAGTCGTGACGTCCAGTTAACAGATGATAAATGCCGTGCAGCACAGGGCGGCAAACATTGCGTTTTGTGAGAATCATAGCAGTTTGGGAAGCAGGAAGTTCTTTCCGCCAGTCATAACGATGAGTAATGGAATAACGAAATCGCTTTCGGCTGTGATATTCACCAACAAAATTACCCGTTTTCTATGGGCTGTGACAGTGATTAAGCGAAAAAAATTGTCTTCTGTCACAACCCTGTTGGTTACAAATGAAATATGCTGGAGTACCCTTTTTAAGATCTTCCTTAGCCAACCTGAGAGAGCCTGGGTATCATGTTCTTACGATCAGTTTCAATTTGTCTTAAAAACATTCAAAATTTCCCCTTCCCGCCCACTGTATTCAGCATAGAAAACTACCTGAGCCTAACTCGTGGATACAATGCCGTAATTTCTTGACATGAACAGCGTAAGTTTTCCAACTCCAACTTAACACATTTCCGGCGGGGAGTTCAACTGAAGTTCGATATTCAATTCAAATTTAAAGTCGAAAGTAGGAAGCAATCTCGAAATTAGCATAAGTTAACGGGATTGTACCTTCGCTTAGCTTTTATTAGGTATTTATAAAAATTGAGTGCCTGCAGGTCGATCAGCAACATTATGAAAATTCTCTGTGACCACCGGTGGGTCCCTTTGCAGGAGACGTATTAAGACTGCAAGCTGTTGAAACTGAAAGTACGTCGTCGTAACATCGCGATGACTTTACAGGAGCACGTGGGAATCTCTGCATGCTTGCGTCGGTTGCCTCAGTTCTCAGTGATTTTCCAAGCATCATTTCCTCTGCGATTCTCATACTAAGCTATTGCACCATGAAAACGCCATCCTTGAACAATGCGTCGGCTGTTGCCTTTTCAGTAGGAATTTTGCTTCCGTCTGTTCAGACTAGATTTTATTTCATTTTTTTTAATTTCGAAAATTTAGGATTTAATTTCTTGAATGTTTCTCCAGTGTGTTATTGTGCATGTTTTCAGATTTTGCGTTTCGCTCTTCGAAATAATTATTATTTCGTTTGAATTTTCGATTTCGAGGATAGTTTTTAATAAAATAATATTAATGACCTTGACTGTATTTTATTTATTGAGCGTTAGAGCGTTTGCCGTATGCAACAACCAATTTTTTGAGCCTACTTGTAAGCTATCTTCTTCCGGTTAACTGCTGTTTGGCTTTTTCACTGCTGTTGCTTTCTTTTTCATCATTCCTCTTGAATCATGAACTTCATTCTTAAATTACTGCTTCTTTGTGTGGGATATCTTGCGAAGTAGCACACCTCGTACGTAGATTCCCCGTTCCTTTAACATCAAATGGTCCTTCGTCGGTTCGGAACATTTATGTTGTGTTCAAGGGGGCCTATACTCACTCCTAATCTAAGATAATTTTCAAGTTGACTGCATTCCATCGAGCAGAAATTTATCCTCATAGCCTTTAAAACAGGGGTTTCCAACCTGGAGTACTCGCTCCCCATGGGGGTGCGAGAAAAGTCCAGGTAAATAATGGGATATTTTGCAATTTGTTTGAATTATTATTTCAAAGGGTGCGAGGTTCGAACGAAGTTTCCTTGGGATGCGGGGGCGAAAAACGTTTGTGAACATCTGCAAAGAACGATCACAATTCCTCCAAATCGCTCGCTATTCAATGAGCTTCAACGCAAGACTTTTCATTCCATTCTCAGAACTGCATTGTGCGTAGAAGCAATTCATGGTCGATTTTTCAAGCTTGGTCTTAGTGTTTCTAAATTGCTTTCATTCGTGTTCCGAATTCTGTCTGGTGGTGGATTTTTAAAACTTAGATCGATTTGTACATCATTCGGCTGCTTCAAAAAGATATTGAATTCTACCATTCGTGTAATTTAGTTGTGTATCATAAACGAAACGAGATTTAGGCGTAATTATTTATTCTGATAAATTCATAGCAATGTATTTGAAAACGATCAATAAAAAAGAAAAGAAGCCATGTACATTTCAAGTACCAACTACATGCTTCATGTGACAACCGCAAAAGTTGTACGAGTGGGAAAATGTTGCAACAAAATCAAGGCAATCGCAGCGGAAGATAATTGCTAACAATTCTGTACAAATATTGAAGGTAAATATTTTACATGTATTGCAGGTAAATACTATAAAAATTGAAGGTATTTATTTTACAAGTTTTAAAAGTAAATATTGTAAAAATTTTGAAAGTAAATATTGTAAAAATATTGAAGGTAATTATGTACAAATATTGAAGGTGAGAACTGAACAGATGTTGATGGTGAATATTATGTACAAATATTGAAGGTGAGTATTGGACAGATGTTGATGGTGAATATTGTACAAATATTGAAGATAAATTTTCAGATGACTTCATCAATGACCGTCAAACTGACATGCCTGCATTCAAATTGAATTGCTGTAATAATTTGAATGTCTCATAAAAAATCCATCATGGAATAAAATCTGAATTACTTACGAGCTCAATTGTGCGAGTGGGAAGTCTGCGTGGAGTATCCGACCGTACTTTTGGCTTTCACTCGACTCACATGCAGCAGACGTGCCTGAGTGACCGTTCTGCCTCTCATACGACGACGTAAGAAATGTGGCGAACTGGATGAACCGAGAAAAAGTTCCCACTAACGTGTAACTTTTGCCTCTGAGCCAAAAGTGAAGGAAGTGTGCGAGAAAAAGTTCTTAAGGGAAAGTTCTTCGAGAGAAAAATCAGAAAAAATCGTTCTGTGGGAAAGGAATGGAATTTTAATACCTTAATAAGTGATTTAATTCATTGAATCTGCGATATCTCATCAAGCTTATGGACCTCGAGTGACTTGGCCTTTTGCTCGATGCTTTTTGACGTGATTTTCGGGTTTTTATCTCCCATAATCACGTGAGGCGTAACACATCTAAAGTTAATGACAACGTCCGCATGAAATATAAAATTCTGAAAGTTCTATTTGCCGATAGCAAATAACTTCTACGCGCGTGTTCGAAAATTCATAAAACTTGGGATCTTTAAACATTATTTTTTATTTGTATGTCACGGAAAAACTTGACATGTCATGCAGAGAAAGAAGCCATAGTTGATCACAATTAACAACGGCCTTCAGACATCACCGTACTCGCATTCGAGACGTTAAGTGTCGCAACAGTTTGATCTCCAATGCTCTTTCCTTTCACCCTCAAAGGTTCGCAGTCATCAGCCAGCTCATTCACCTCCAGAGGCAATTTCTTGCTGTTTAATTTTTTTTCTACAAGGTTGAGTAGCAATAAAGGGATTTTTTAAAAAGGAGGATGGGGACTTTTCTGCAGAGAATGCAGATTTTTATATATATCTGCACTTCCCCCTCAATTTGATACAACAATTGTCAATGGAAATTAGCACTCCCATGAGGAGAATGTAAGTTCCCGAGCTGAGAGTTAGGTAGGCCTTCTTTATGTTGAAAAAATGTCGTTGCTTTTTTGCTTTGTTTTGTTGAGAACAATCTGTCTTCGGGGCACAGATGTCCTGTTTTTCAGTACCTAATACTTTCTCCTTCGACGATTATCTTGTTTTATAAACTTCTTTCTAAATTTGCTGTTCCTATGCCCCTTGTGCATAGATTCCGCGTTTTGTTAACTTCATACTAAATAGAGTCTTCCTCTTTCCTCTCTTTGGAACGTCTTTGCTTTAGTTAGGGAGGCTTCAACTAACATCTAATCAAACTACCAATCTAATCTTCTCTGAATTTCTGAAATATTGGCATGATACAAGCCAGTGCAACTGCTAGTGCATCTAACTAGTGGATGTATAGAATGCTCCTGAATAGCGAATGTATCCAGTCTGTGCATCTGGCCAGTGCGTTTGGCCAGTGCGTCTGGCCAGTGCGTCTGGCCAGTGCGTCTGGCCAGTGCGTCTGGCCAGTGCGTCTGGCCAGTGCGTCTGGCCAGTGCGTCTGGCCAGTGCGTTTGGCCAGTGCGTTTGGCCAGTGCATTTGGCTAGTGCGTCTGGCCAGTGCGTCTGGCCAGTGCGTCTGGCCAGTGCGTCTGGCCAGTGCGTCTAGCCAGTGCGTCTGGCCAGTGCGTCTGGCCAGTGCGTCTGGCCAGTGCGTCTCACATATATGAACAGAAAATTAAACGAAGCTCGAACTTGTTTACGTTTTTTGCTTTCCCGAACTCAGTTCGCATCACTGGCCAGCAAAAAGTTGCAAGCCCGAGTCCTTCGATAACTTCTACTTCTGATGCATCTGCAATGGTTAAAAAACATTAAAATTTGCTGTTATCGACAACAGTACCTCAATACCGCAAGACTTGATCAGCTTCGGCAACGAGCGTCTCTCTCTCACTCTTAATTATTGGGTATTTTTTGTGAACCTTGCATCACTCCGCCGAACTAGCGCACTCCTCTGCTACAACTATTCTGATAATCCTGGTCGAGACTGGACTCTCGTCAAATTATATGTAGTGAGACATCTGCGTCTATTTTAATGCCTGATGGTCGTGATTGGTTCGGCTTATCCTTTTTGAATCTAATTTTTGGCCCCCTCAGGAGGATACGACTGCTGTATCTGTGACAATTCGTGTCCCAAAGGGGGAAGATGTGAGGTCTCGAGCTAAGGGCCAAATAAGCCTTCCTTTTCTAGGGACTTCTTTTTCTAGAAATAAAGTAGGTTTTCGTTTTGTCATGGACCATCTTTTTTTCGTTTCACTACTGTCCTTCATTTAGCTCCTCTTTTTTCAACTAAATACAAAATTTTTAAATAAATTTTTCTAAAAATTTTTATTTTTCAATTTTTATCATGTTTCATAAACTTCTTTCTCAACTTACTATTTCTATGTGAAGGTAGCCTTGTGTGAGAGTACACCTTAGGAGTAAATTTCCCGTCCCCTAAATTGTATACCAAATGGTGCCTTCCTCCTCCGTCTTTTGAGAACGCCTTTGTTGAGGTTAAGGAGGCCTAAGCTAACTAATTTGATCTAATGACGGATTTTCGACAGCTACTTAATATATTTAATTAATGGTATTAATAGATTTAATTTAATTCTTAATGCTCATTTTAATATATTTAATGGATGGTTAGACGAGCGCTCGTGACCTTGAGAGGCTAGCATCAAAGTCTTCATTTGTGCGTCTTGATCACAGGCGAGTCTTTTTTACCAGTTTTTTGCACAACAAATCCTGAGCAGTTTATTTGCATATCACTACGATGCACAGCAAATTTTGTTAACGAACTTGGGGTTGCGTTACTTCATTTATAAGTCGTTAGTTGAAATTTAATAGTTTACTCGATTTTCTTCGAAAAAATTTTTAAAACCGAAGACGACAATATTCGGGCATGAAAGTTTTGCTCGTTTTCTGACCCTGAATCTCGGTCCTGTTTGTTAAACTCAAGTAATGTTCACGCTCGTGCATTTTTATCTTTTAATTAGCATTCTTATACTGACAGGTATTCTTAACTTAGCTTTTCTTATCCATGAAAAAATCGAACTTCAATGCTAATGTCTAATTAAAAGTTTTCAAAGATTTATAATTGAATATGATACTAATTGCGCTTATTCTATTTGAATTTTGATTCTGTCTGGTAATTTTAACCCTTCGACTTCATTTTCAGGACACGCTTCCAGAGCCAATAACGAACACTTACCGCAACAACCCATCGGATAAAAGTTCTTCACCGAATGCTACCCAAAATCCATCCCCCGAAGTAGAAACATCCAATAGCGAGCCTTCACACAACAACGACCTCAACGTTGACAAAGAAACCCCTAACAATAACAAATACGACAAAAACATCGATAAGACTTCGAACGCCAAAAATGTGAAGAGTAATGAAGACTTAGATGCGAAATGGAAGGCCAATTACGTGCCTTGCACTGAAGCTGAGTCAAGCCCCTGTGTCGCTGAGGCGTCCACTGCGAACGGTCAACACAAGAACAGTAAAAATGGAACCGCTCAACCTGGCCGCAGCGACGACGACGATTTGGATGCCAAATGGAAGCAGAATTACGTGCCCTGTTCCTACGACCTGAGCAAGGTGAGTGAGGGGAGAGGTTTGGGTGATTCCCCCTGTGAACTCTGTGACTTAGTGACTGGAAGTTACTGACAGTAGTGACGAGAGGTATTGCTTAGTAATCTTGAATTAGTGACGAGGATTAAAGGAATAGTGTATAGAATTTTAATTATATTTTGCTTTGTCATAGTATTTTTAAAGTAGTGACAAGAGTTGAAAGAGTTTTATCCAGTAGTAATAAAGTAGTGATAATGGCTAAAAGAGTATTACACGGTAGTTTTAAAATAATGACGAGGGTTAAGAGTATTGTATAGTACTCTTCCCGTAGAGGATTAAAGAAGTATAAAGTCGAGACAATGATTAGGAAGAAGCATGTGAAGTAGGTTTAGGGGTTATTGAGTGAGTATAGCAGAGACAGTGGTAGTTTTGCAAACTTACTTATACAGGTTGTTCGCTAAAAAAGTAGCCGATTTAAAAATGCTGTAGTTTAAGAAATATCAGTGTTAGAAGACTGAAATATGTTTCATTGAACACTTATAAAGCAAGAACAACATTTAAGCTCCTATTGTGACCTTCAAATACGCCAAAACTGCAAGTTTAGTAGAAATCCATCACCTTAAATGATAATTTGTCCTCAAAACGAAGGATTTAAGAATTTATTGGGACAGGCAACTACGCTAAAACCTCAAATTTATGAAAATCAGTTTACTTTAATGATAACTTCTGCATGGAACAAACATTTAAACATCGCGACATGCAACTGAGCCAAAAATGATCGCTTTGTTGAAACTTTCACTGCTGTGGGTAAAACTGAAGGTCAATATTGAACTCGAATTTAAAGTCAATTGTAGTAACGTTGAAAATAGCAAACCTCAACTGAATCGTGCCTTCATTTAGCTTTGATTCAGTATGTATTTATGAAAAATACGTTCGTGACTGCTGGCCGGTGAGCAGAATTATAAAAATCCCCTCCGTGTCCCACCAGTGGCTCACGTTGCAGTCAAAGTGTTAAAACAAATCCATTCGCACCCAGGTGGAGCTGCAAGAGAGCCCCATCTTACCGCCTCCCACCAAGTTCAGTAGACCGCCCAGGCCCCAGTGGGGCAACAAGAGCCAGTTCTTGTTCTCCTGCTTCAGCCTCACTGTGGGCATCGGCAACGTAGTGCGGTTCCCGTACATGGCGTACAACCACGGTGGAGGTGAAGGCGGGAACGAAATATCGTTGGTGAAGGGGCTTACAGATAGCGAGATGTGAGGAGGGTTTGTGGAGTAATGTCATACAGGGTGATTAGGTGTTTTAACGGGTGACACAAATTAAGAGTGTCTGTGGCGTTGTAACATGCAGGGTGACGCAGGGATTCTTATTTCTATGGTACATATCTACGTTACGAAATGAATGATGTTTACCAGTTCGTGAGTTAGTGCAATATTCTCTCGGTCAGATTTCAGTCAAAATTAAAATCGAACCGTGTTACTAGAGTATATAGATTATACATAGCTCACCACTGTAGAATATAGTGAGAGTTACGAGTTGTTTACTGATGAAATAAATGAAATATGGTAGACATAAAGAGTTATATGCCAATAGCGTACACATCCCGTCCAAAATGACTGGTCTTTAAACTTTTGAGCAAATAATTTAATTAGGTTGGTAATATCATAAAAAAATTATTTCCATATGTTTCCTATAGAACAACGGAACGTGTGCAGGCAACGGTCGAGGAAACCAGGTAGAATTCTTTCTATGGGGCCCTTCAGGAGGATACAATTATTGTATCTATGGGAATTAGCGCTCCCAGGGGGACAATTTGAGGGCCTGAGCTGAAGGTTAGGTAGGCTTTCTTTTTTTGTTGAAATAGAATAGGTTTTTGTTCGGTTACGGACCATCTTTTCTTGGTTCGCTGCTGTCCTGTTTTTTCAGCACCTACTACTTTCTTCTTCAACTTTGATCTTGTTTCATGAACTTCTTTCTCATCTTACTGTTTCTATGAACTTTCTGCATAGATTCCCCATTCTCTCATCTCCATACTAAATGGTGCCTTCCTCCTTCCTCTCTTCGATACGCTCTTTTTTTGTAGCGGTTAGGGAGGCTTAAACTAACCTATAATCTAATCTAATCTTCTTTCTATGGGGGAAAATACACCTCCTCTTGTTCGGCTAGCCAATTTCAAACTTATTAGGGCTAGGCTTATTTGAAACAAACCTTATGACTTCCCCATTGTGACATGTCTTTAGGCCAATAGTGGTACCTGATTTGGGGCTAGCAGTGTTGTCAGAAGTAATTTGAGTGCTGCTATTGGTTCGTTGCCATGACGTCAGCTTTGCTACGCAGTCGACAAAAAAAGTGACCCTACCTTGTTTCTTCTACCGTGATGCAGGCATCACATACCTTTGAATTTTCATGCATTAATCCATCACTTATGGACACAATAGCAATTTATCTCTTCTTGAATACCCCTGATTTAAATGTTATGGTTATTCCCGAGTGATTGTAAAACTCGTATCACACATACGCGTGTCAGGTACTTCATACTGTGCCTGCCCAAAGTTTCGATGGTTACTGACAAATTATATGTATGTGCCAATTAATGACTGTTATTATTTTAATATACATTTGGTTTTGATAATTTTTGCATGATTGTTCTAACCACTTTTGTTCCAGATTTTAGCATCACAAAATAAATTAAAACTCAATTCCTTATTTCTGTATAAAATGACGAAAAGGTAAAACACATGTTTTACCTTCACAGAATACATATAAATGTTTTGGAGCCATCACATTTTGATAACAAATGTTTATTATTTATACACATACACTAAAAAATAATACACAGTGTTTGTTTGCTAGGCTGGTTGTTTGGTTGGTCCGTATCTCTGTAATGCTCACAAGGATGCTTAATGACCGTACCTGTAATACGGTCTAGTTTAAACATATTTCTTGTTCGTTCCTGAAAAACTATGAATTTCAATGGAACAAATATTTCTACAATTCAACATACGTCGTTTATTTTCAGGCGCATTTTTGTTGGTGTATATAATATTCCTGGTGCTGGTCGGAGTGCCGCTGTACTTCCTGGAGCTGGGCCTTGGCCAGTACTCCCAACTGGGTCCCCTCAACGCCTTCAAATGCGCCTCCGCCATGCAAGGTGAGTTTTTACCTCTTTTGTTCTCATTGCTAACTAGTTTTTTCCCCGAAACTCTCATGGATGTTTATGGACAATTTTTTTTATTTCCATGAACTGGAGTTTCCATCGTAATTAGGAACCTAGGCTAAAATAATTGTTGGAAATTTGTAATTGAAATTGGAGATGGTTACCCTATTAAGGGCTTATTGTATGTATCCCTGATACTTTATCTGGGTTTTTGTTGCTTGCTTGTATTTAGAGAGTTGAACATGTTAAGCAGCATTCGTGTCCCCATGTACAATTTTCCTTTAGCTTCACACAAATGCAATAGGGTTTGACAGGTAAACTTCTTTTAAACAAAAAAGGTGTTATAAATTTCTGTTGCTCGACCGGTTCTTGATTCTTTATCATTTCTGCACCACAAAGAAATTTCATTCCATATTATACCATTGTCTCTTATGAAAACTTTAGCGCAATCCAATTTCCAGACATCAAACCGTTCGTTCAATCATTTTTAAGTTCATTCATTAATGTACATAACTACGACTGTCCCCACGACTACAACTAATACTGCTTCTTCTGGCACCACAACCTTTCAATTAATTCAATGTTCTTTAGAATGTTTCTCCCTCTAAAGGTATTGGCCTGGCGATGACGGTGTTGTCCCTGCTGACGGCAGTGTACGCCAACCAGATGGTGGCCTTCTGCCTCCACTATCTCTTCGCCGCCCTCGCCTACATCGGACACCCTGTGAGCTCTTTCTTCTTTGTGTTCCTGCATCGTCTTGTCCCACCCCTTCCATGTTCTATGAATTTTGCTCCAGGCCATAGTGATCTTGAAATTAAGAGCGTTTGCTTTTCGTGGGAAATGTACGAGGGTACCAGGCTCGGCACTACTAGACCGGTGTTTTTTTCTTCGGGAAAAAAAATTTGGACTGGTCCGAACGCGATCGCTGGAATACACTTATACCAGGAATAAGAAATTCTTTTACCTCAGTTAAGAAACTATCACCAATAGCAGTTATTCCGCTCCACACCATCATGCGAAGAAAGTGCTGGGATCTTTCTTATTTGTATTTTTTGTGGACCAATTTGTACAGCACAACGAATATGTTTTTATTTAAAAACCTATATGCATCCAATCCATCCTTCGATACTCCGCCATTCAATATTTCCACGAGGCTTGATAGGCGACGAATCTGTACTGACACCGAGTGTCATAATGCCACTTCTCTCCGCAGTTGCCGTGGTCGAGCTGCGGCCACGTCTGGAGCACGAAGCACTGTTACGAGATGGGGTCGGAGCGCTCCCTTCTGCTCGGCAACACGACCATCATCGCTGCAGCGGTGCCCAGCTCTGAGTACCGACAGTCTGCCGCCCAGCAGTATTTCCTGTGAGGCTTTTATTTTGTTAATAAAAAATCATACAATGATGCTGTTTTAACGACGGTTCTTGAACTTAAATTTCGAGGAAAAATTCGCTCCACAAGTTTTTTTTTGTACTGGCAGTCGCCGCACACCGAGTTTTCTTACAAAGCGATTAATAGTTGTGTTCTTGGAATAAACTGAAGGAGTATATTTTTTTCCAACAATGGATATACGTGAAATTCAACTCCTGTGACCGGAGTTTCTTCGTTTTTTTTCAAGTTTGCGGGTAATGATTAGATTAGATGTTAGTCTTAGCCTCCCAACAGCTTAAAAAAAGCGTTCTGAAGAGAGGAAGGAGGATGGCACCATTTAGTATGGAGATAAGGGCACGCGGAATTATGCAGAAGAGGCATAGAAACAGTAAGTTGGGAAAGAAGATATAAGTTGAAACAAGGTATAAGTTGAAATTAAAAAAACAGGACAGCAGTGAACCCATAAAAAAGGTCTTAACACAACAAAAACATTTTATTTCATCAAAAAGAAAGCCTACCTAGCTCTCAGCTCGGGTCTTCGCACATTTTCCCCCAGGGAGGGCTAATTCTAATCGATACAATAGTTGTATTTCCCTCAGGGGTTGCGAGCATCAACTTACGATACTTTAATTCCAAATGGTTGCTTGTAAAACATATTCATTTTCTGCTTCTTCCTTTTACACCTCTCAAGCAACATCAGCATCTCGTTAAACCTCAATACTTCTTACGCTTTTATTAAATCCGATGGTTTCACGTGCTTTAACTTCGTTGCACGCTCCCATGGAGAATACGTGAGGTCCCGAGTTGAAGGTTAGGTAGGCCTTCCTTATGTTGAAACAAAACTGTTTTTTTTTGTTTTGTTACGAACCACCTTTTTCCAGCTCATTGCTGTTTTATTTCTCAACATCTAGTTCTTTCTCCTTCATTTTATCTCGTTTCATGAACTTTTTTCTTAAATTTACTGCTTCTATGCACCTAGTGCATAAATTGCGCGTTTCCTAAACTCCATACTAAATGGTGCCTTCCTCTCTTTGGAACGCGTTTGTTAGGGATCCTTTAGTGAGGCGTAAACTACCATCTAATCAAATAAAATCTTCTGCGTTGCAGGTACCAGGTGTTGCACCAGCCCGTGTTCAAGTCTCCGTCTGAGGACATCGGCACGATCCGGTGGGACCTCACCTTATGTCTCTTGCTTGCGTGGACGCTGGTGTTCTTGGTGCTGGTGCGGGGAGTCAGAAGCACGGGGAAGGCTGGCTACGTTCTGGCTGTCATCCCCACTGTTGCCCTTCTCGTCCTCATGATCAATGGCTTGCTCATGAAGGGTGCTGATCTCGTGAGTGGAGTACGGTGGCGAGAAAAATGAAGTGTGTTTTCGGTGATGTCTGCTTGTTATATATGAAAACTGTATTTCCGATTGGTTGGTTCTCAGGTCGAATCAAAGTGGTCGATTTAAGATCCGATAATTGGGTTAGATAAATGTGTTAGTTTAAAGGTATATAGTGGGTCGGTGTATAATGATAGGTGATTGGTAAATTTGCAACAAGTGCTTGGCAAATAGCCACCTTCAATACTAAAGGCTACCTTCGTGTTTCCCGCTCTGTTGTAGCCACTGTTACGCTCAGTGTTTTCAGTATGCGTAGTAGCCATTCAAATAGGGACTTCACAACTCATTCAAAACTGTTGAAAATATTATACAAACTGGCGCTCCCAGAGGGATTAGGGGAGGTTTCGAGTTAAAGATTAGGTTAGGTAGGCCTTCTTTTTGTTTAAATAAAACATTTTTTGTTTTGTTAAGGACCATCTTTTTTTCGGTTCACTGCTGTCCTGTTTCAGCACCTCATAACTTTCTTGAGCACCTCTAACTTTCTTCAAATTTTATCTTGTTTCATTATCTTCTTTCTCAATTCATCGCTTTTATGTGCACGGTATCTCGTGCGGGAACACATAAGTGCATAAATTTCGCGGTTTCTTTACTTCCAACTAAATAGTGCCTTCATCCTTCCTGTCTTCGAACATCTTTTTTGTGGTAAAGCTAAAACTAATTAATCAATCAACTGATCACAATATTCTCTGTCTGCATCACAGGACTTATTGTACATTGTTCTAGTTAGAGAAGCTAAGACTAATTAATCAATCAACTGATCACAATATTCTCTGTCTGCTTCACAGGGCTTATTGTACATTGTTCTAGTAAGAGAAGCTAAAACTAATTATTCAATCAACTGATCACAATATTCTCTGTCTGCTTCACAGGGCTTATTGTACCTCTTCACGCCCCGGTGGGACGAGCTCGCCAAGCTGGACGTGTGGGCGAGGGCGCTGGAGCAGGTCCTGTTCTCGCTGTCTGTGTCGTACGGCGGGGTCATCATGTACGGCTCCTACAACTCCTTCAGGAACAAGGTGAGCAAATTTACGCCTGAAGTAGATGTTGAAGACATAAGTTTACGTTATTTTCTTTATTTTATCATACCGTAAACACAATGGTCGTATGGCCGTTGTTAATTTCCTGGTGATTCGAGGTGGTGAAATTGATCACATCTGCAAGGTCTCCATTCAATTTCCTTATAGACGTAATAAATTTCTCATTAATTCGAGCGGATGAATTTTTTTGTATCGCAAAAACATCTGCATCTAATTTATTTATACAACATCCTAATAATTAACTTCCAGGTGATTCAAGTAAATGAATTTAATCACATCTCCAAGGCCTACATTCCCAGTTTCCTTCTACCCGTAATTAATTTGCAGACGATCTGAGAGAATGATGTTCCCATCCGCAGTGCTCTAATACGATAATGATACCTTTATGGCTACCTTCATTCGCTAGCTTCAAACTTACGGTAACTTGAACGTGACACCTCCTACATGCTTGTCTGAAGCTTCGCTTCGTTTTTGTATGAAGTTTTCAAATAAGCTTCGTAAACGGATGAGACATCTAAATAAGTTTCGTAAACGGATGAGACATCTAAATAAGTATATCCTACCTAGGATATTATTAGTAGAAAGGTAATTAATTTCAGATAGCCTATGCCAACGCACATGGTAATCCTACACTAGAGCACAGTATAGGTTAAACAACACATGGATAATATTAGTGATCCACAAAGACACAACACAGTCATAGTGCTGACATAAATAGAAACACATAGGTCAATATCAATATTGACACATCAATATATATATAAACAAATAGACACTCACCTTTGGGCTATCTCTCAGTTATGAATATGCTCAGTTTACTAATCATGTGGCCAGTGAAATAAGAGCGGAGATAGATTGAAATATCAGGATAGAGTAGAATAGAATTAGTAGTAGGTAGTTAGAGAAGCTTAGGTGTAGTACTTAGCCACATGGGATAATCTATATACACACTTGCAGTCAGCATGTACTGTTTAGCTGGCTACGACCAATCGGGAACTGGCTGTGATCTTGCCGTATCGAGCGTTGCCAACTTTGGGTCTCTCTAACTAGAACTTACATTACTCGCTATATTACAGTATACGTACGATGCTGAGATCATGATACTACTTTCTCCATCAGGTGCACATCGACGCCGTGTTGATATGTATGTGCGACTTCGTGGTGTCCATCGTGGCGAGCGTGGCGGTGTTCAGCGTGCTGGGGGCCATGGCGTACGAGCTGGGAATCTCTGACATCGCTCAGCTGCCGGACATGGGTCAGAAATGTTGCCTGCATTGCTGATTATCCCTGCATATTTCCGGGCTTCCGTGTCTCTTGTTTGTTAATACATGCGAGAAAATGAAAATATGAAGTACAAAAATATTTCTAGAAAATATATGTACAAATGTTTATCCACGTGAGAAGAATACAAATGTTCATGATACAGATGTCGATACAGATGCGAAAAGTATTTCTTTTAATCACACCTGAACAATAACAGTAATGATATTGATGATAGTGGCAATTATGACAGCTACTAGCACAAACGGATCGTGAATAGTAACGACAGAGCTTTAGGGTAATAGCGTCAACTCATGCCGTGTAGGTGGTACGAGTAATATAATAATTTAACTAAATTAAAGTAGCTCAATTCTACCAAAATAGTTAAGTTAAGCTAAAAATATAGAACATAATTAAAATAAGTGAAAGTAGCTCAATTCTACCTGACTAACTAAATTAAATTGGAAATATATTAATTAAACTAAGTTAAAGTAGCTCGTGGTTGCCAAAAGGGCTAGGTTAAACTTGCATTTTCAACAAGGAGCATAACAATAGTAATGTTTTTGCAGGCCAATCTTTAGCGCTGGTGGTGTACCCGAGCGCACTAGGCGGGGCGACGCAAGTGCCCCACCTGTGGGCAGTCATCTTTTACATCGCTCTCGTCACCCTCGGTGTCGGGTCGTTGGTGAGATCGGCATTTATGCAGAAATGTTTGTTTTCAAGCTCATCAAACTCATCGAAGGCATTGTGTGTTGTAGAGCGTTGGTAATTGACGTTGATGGTTGAACTGCGGGGACTGTGGTCTGTTGGTTTTTCTTAGTTCATAGAACATTATGCATTTATCGTACGAGTTAGTACTAGCCTCATTTTATATTCAAGTTCCACTTTTATTACCCTTTTCTACCATCAAATACTGCTTTGAATATACATACCAACAAAATTAAAAAATTGCGAGAAAACTAGGGAAAACGATGTTGCGTCTATCAGACTGTAAGACCATCGAAAATGTTGAGCTCACTGCCTACAATGCGAGGAAGTTCAGCGTAACAATCTCCTTCAATTCATTTAATGGCGGAGCCAATGCTTCATTTTATTTCAAAGCGCGCGTTGGAACAGGTACTGTGAAGACTGGTTATCATGTTTAAATGCCCATCAGAGAAAAGGTGCCTTGAATTGTACAGCGCGATGAAGTGGTAAATATTTGCTCCAATCAAAATTTTGATGTTTCAAAAATTCGTATCGTGAATTATTCATGAACGACGTGGTGTAGTATGTCTCCGACTAACGTGCTAAATCATCCGTTTTCAAGTGAAGATAGAATACATTACTTTGTGGACAGTAATTTCGTTGGTAACGAAATTAGGTGTGTTATTCCTATCCTCAAATCAATCTAAGCGTCTCTCCATTGTTTTGTGAATGTTGAAACGTATGTGCGTTGACTCACAATTAATTTTCTCTCAATTCAGGCATTTTATTTCCATCCGTTATCTACCTTAATGAGTCTCCGTAGTCGAATGGACTTGGAAGAATACATTTAGAAATAAAATGACCTAAGTTAATACGTTAACTGCCTAGTGATGGATTGTTGGTCACTGAGGGGATTTTCATAACACGGCTGGGCCTTCCTGTCTCCCGCCATCGTTATTGTGAGCACAAGCTTAATTTTCATGCGTGCTTAATCAAAATTCAATGAATGCACGATTCATTTAATGGTGGTCTTCTTAACTATTGTAAACTGAAACTGACTTTAATTAGATTTGAATAGTGAGCTTCAATTTAACCAAGGTATTGAAAGAGTTAATATTTATTTTAATGAATGGCCATTTAATGGCGGCCTTTTTAATCATTGTACCCTGAAACTGACGTTGATTAAGTTTACCCACGGCATTAAAAGAGTTAAATTTATTTTAATCAATTGCTTAACTGAAGATTTTTACCCTAAAATCCACCCCTACGTAACCCACAGGCAGGCCACGTGCACACCGTGGTGGGAGGGATCGTGGACACCCTCCCTCGGCTGCGGGGGTCTGTCACGATGGTCGCTGGAGTGATCTGCTGCTCCTGCTTCTTGCTCGGCCTCCCCTTGTGTGCTGAGGTGACTCTTCTTCTCTACCTGTGTCCGGCGTGATTTTTTTTTGTGTATATGATGAAAAATATTGAAAAGCATATTTTTGCTCGGTGTGGTCCATGGTCCTTTGTTTTCTGGGGATTTTCTGTGGGGTTTGGCTTAACGATGTTTAATCATAAATGATAAGCGTAAAAAGGCATAGCTTTGCTTCAAGTGTCCCCTAGCCCACTGTTCTGCTGAATTCACGCTTGGTTTAACGATTTTCTTCCGCAAATATTCTGAGATAGTAAAAACTCGTCGAAATAGAGACCCTGGCAAAAATTTCCTTTTCTTTCTTTGGTTACAAATACTTCACAACTTATGGACGAAATCTGTTTCGATATAATGTTCTATAGTAAATTGACGGTGAAGTTATCTGAGTGAGACCGATCTTTGATCTTTTCAAGCAGTGTTTCTCGTTAGTTTATTCTTGATCAATCCACACTGAAATCAGTTAATAACCAACAGATACTCCAAACCATATTCATAAACTATGTCCTTTAAAACGTTTCTTATCAACGTCTCGCCCTCTTTTTGCTGACTCTGGAATTCGCAAGTATTTCAATATACAGTAGAGTGAACTAATCAAGGGAATACATTTTTTAGGTAGTTCTCGTCATTTCCGACGATGGACAAAAATGCTATTATGATACTGGAAATGGTTGATCTATCAAGCTCTTTCGCAATTTCAAGGCATTTTCGAAATCCAGTGCCGTACTACAATATATGGATCGTTCTGAAATTGAGTAGTTTATGTATTTTTGTGATTAATTTATTTTATGTATTGACAATATCCAGTTTTCCCTCTTTCTTTCTTAAACAGAATGTGAGCTGCAAAATTGTGATCTACCTTCACTTCCGCAGGACCGAGGTTACTTCATCTTGGACATCCTGAGCCGCTACGGTGTGGGCATCAGCGTGTTGGTGGTGGCAGCATGTGAGCTGCTCACGCTGAGTTGGGTCTACGGCGTCAGGCGACTCTCGGAGGACCTCGCCTTCATGCTCGGCTACGCGCCTTCCATGTTCTGGAAAGTGTGCTGGGCCTTCCTGTCTCCCGCCATCGTGATTGTGAGTTTTGAGTTCCATGTGATGGAAAGTGTGCTGGGCCTTCCTGTCTCCCGCCATTGTGATTGTAAGTTTTTAGTTCCATGTTGTGGAAAGTGGGCTGGGCCTTCCTGTCTCCCGCCATCGTGATTGTGAGTTTTGAGTTCCATGTTGTGGAAAGTGTGCTGGGCCTTCCTGTCTCCCGCCATCGTGATTGTGAGTTTTGAGTTCCATGTTCTGGAAAGTGTGCTATCCTTCTTGTCTCCCGCCATCGTGATTGTGAGTTTTGAGTTCCATGATGTGGAAAGTGTGCGGTCCTTCCTGTCTCCTGCCGTCGTGATTGTGAGTTTTAAGTTCCATGTTGTGGAAAGTGTGCTATCCTTCTTGTCTCCCGCCATCATGGTTGTGAGTTTTGAGTTCCATGTTGTGGAAAGTGTGCGGTCCTTCCTGTCTCCTGCCATCGTGATTGTGAGTTTTTAGATCCATGTTGAGGAAATTGTTCTGTCCTTTCCGTCTCCTGCCATCGTGATTGTGAGTTTGTAGTTCAATGTTGAGGAAATTGTGCTGTCCTTCCTATCTCCCGTCGTCGTGATTGTGAGTTTTTAGTTCCATGTGGTGGAAAGTGTGCTGGGCCTTCCTTCAGCCATCCTGATTGTGAGTTTTGAGTTCCATATTGTGGAAAAAATGTACAAGACCTTCTTGAAATGCGAAGTGCATGCTCTCTCTCTTCATTATTTTCACAACTTGTACGAAATATCGTAAGGAGTTATAATTGAAATAATTTAAATCAGAAAAAATCTAGTGTCATTGTGAATTGAAGCTTGAACTCATTCAATCTTACAAAAACGATAAGTAAATCTTGAAATTAATGGAGCTCGGTGACTGCTTCCTGCATTGCATATTTTTTAGATTATTTTTGCACTTTCCCCATGCGACACGAGCTTGCATTAATGCAAGCTTATACTCTTCGTGACATCCCAGTCCAATTTTTCCTCGTGTGCTCTTCACTACTGCGTCTTGCTAGTTCGCACGTAAGTTTAGCATGGAATATTTTCGTCCAGGTGATGATAGCGTTCTCAGCGGTAACCTGGAATGACCCAACAACAGCTCTGGATTCTGATCCAGTGTGGGCCTCGCACTTGAGATGGATCCTCGTTGTTATATCCATCGGTTGGATTCCAGCAGTGTTCTTCGTTATTTTCATGAAGCGACTCATCACTAAGGTGAGTAAACCTGTGAATGCGAAAACCAAGCTGCATGCTGGCACTGTAAACCCTTTAACTTCAGCATTTTGCTACTAATATAACCGTTTTCACCACCGCCATCATTCAACTGGCATTGACACCCGATTATCGCCATCACAGTGAGGAAGAAACTGCCACTCGGCAGTGAACTTCAAAGAATAGGTCAGGGAAGAAATTTATCAAGAAATACATTATATTGAGACAATTTTTGAAAAAGATTCGAATAGTTTTTTATGACTTTCTGTACCACTCCTTACGATCACGGGAAAAGTTTTTCAAGTCCGTTCCCTAGTGAAGGTGGTCAGTTTTTATAAGTATTTTTTTAGCGGTTTCTTCAAATTTAATTTATACTTTGTCTCCATACTATCGTTATGACACACAAACTACATTTATTATCGAATAACTGCGTTCATCATTGTATATATTAACCAAACAATTCGTGATTCGTAAGCTGCAAAAGGCCAAGTGCAAATAAATGCTAACTTAGCGAGTTTTTTCTGGGCATTTGAAATAAGATAATTTTTTAATAAATCCCTGCATTATATACCTTATACATTATATTCTGTGTTGAGTGTATTCATATTTTGAAGCGAAGGTCCAAGCATCTGGTGTAATCGTGTCTGCCTTACAGAAAATATCCCTCTGGGAATACTTATCCAGTTTGTAATCATTATTTGGTCCATTGGCGGGGAAATTTGCTTATTTATCTTCAGAAAGTGCTATTAATACTACTACTGTTATTATTATTCTTTTTACTTCTGTTTTTCTACTTTGTACTACTGCTGCAATTAATCTACCATGTGCTACTATCTTCACACTGCTATGTATTCCAATACTTGCATAGCTGTTCTACTGATGTACGCATATTATTGTTACATTAATGATACGTAGACTTCTGTTACATCACTACTTCATCTCCTCCAGCAACTTACTTACTTTACTTTTGTTTTGTTTACTTTACTTTTTTTAGGACGTCTTATATTAAGGAATTTTTAAAAGCCAATATGTTGGCATGTATCTGATGTTGCAACTTGGAAATAAACGGTTTTCTTTCTTTTCTTTCTTTCTTTCTTTCTTTCTTTCTATGCGCACAGGACCATGTGCGGGAATACATCTTGTGCATAGATTACGTATTCCCTGAACTTCATCCTAATGGCACTGTCATCCTTCCTCTTTTTGAACATCTTCGTTGTGGTAAGGGAGGCTAAAACTAACTTATAATTAATCACTTACTCTCCCCCAGCAACTTGGCCGTCTGCTGGGCCCCGCTCTCAGCTGGGGTCCAGGGAGCAAGGACGCCAGGGAGCAGCTCGTTGCTGCCCGCAGCGCTGGAGAGCAAACCAAGATTGGTATCGACAATCCCGGACTATCTTACAACAACTGATGGATCCTCTGAACCAGGGGTTTTCAACCTGGGATGCTCGCTCCCTCGGACGGTTTTACAGCGGCTGGAAAATTCTAGGTGAATAAAAGGATATGAACAATGTGCTGTTTTTTTTATTTCAAGGGATGCGATGTTCGAATGACATTTCTTTAGGGGTGCGGGCGTAAAAAATATTGGGAACCACTGCTCTAAACGGACTCGGCAATCCTCCATTAGCATCCCTGTTCAATGTGATGACAATTATCGCCTACTTGAGCTGTAGTTCGTAATCTTAGTCTATTGATGTAAATTCAATAATAGGTAAATGTGTCGTGTTCTTTAAGCTTGGACTGTGAGAAGTTTTCTAACAGATACGTTTTAATTTTGGTACTCAAGAATGCCCTTGGTACAATATCTGGCAGTTTTGTTCATGAAGATAGTTGATAAACGAATCAGGTCCTTCACGCTCGGACTGTCTGATAAAGGCATCATAATTTTTGCGCTCCAAAACTGCCTTACCTCAGTTTCTGGCAGTCCCATTCAAGAAGATTCGTCATCCTGATAACGCTTTGCTCATGAAAAATTATTTCATAAAAGCTTAGATACTCAACTCTACTTTTTTGTTGTCCTCTTCTAGCTTATGAACGTTTTATTTTGTTCCTGGCGTTTTGATCCGAATGCAAATCATTAAACCGAGACCCGCTCTTAAAATGCGCTATCCAGGGTCTCCATCGAATGAAAACATGATTGGCCTTTTGTGTCTCAATTTTTTAATATTTTTCTGTCATTTTTCTGATAACAGCGGAGCGCCGGACCTTGCCGGTGCATACTTTAGTACGCATGTTTCGACCGACGGTAAGGTGTTTCAGTGCAGGAAGTACGTTGGTTGCAAGACGGAAATAATTTTAGATTTAGGATTGTAAATCTGAAGATACCTAAAATTGTCGACTTGAAATATTATTCGCCATGATTCACTTTTTATCAGGTTGTTTTTTCAATGAAGATGGAGCGCTAATCTGCCTTGAATGAAAACTAGTACGGGACCTAAAGTAGGAAATTACAAATCAATGCAATATTACTGGTCACAGATTCATATTCTCTCAGGATGTTTTTTCGATGAAGATAGAGCGCTAATCTGCCTTGAATGAAAACTAGTACGGGACCTGAAGTAGGAAATTACAAATCAATGCAATATTACTGTCAGGTTGCTTTTTCAATGAGGGCGAATTGCTCATCTGACATGAATGAAAACTAGTACGGGACCTAACACTTTGACCGTAACTGGTTATACTGTAGTTCAATATTCAACTCAAATTTAGAAGTCAATTTTAGTTGGCAATTTTGAAAACTGCAAGCATTAACTGAATCGTGCCTTCACTTAGCTTTCATTAAGCATTTTTGAAAATTGAGGTTGTGACTGCTGGTCGGTCAGCAGCATTATGAAAATCCCCCTCCGTGCCCACCGATGGCGCACGTTGTGGTTAAAGTACTAAGTAAAATGTTGGAAATCAATGCGCTAAAAAAATTTGTATACCAATTGTAAATAGAATCAATTCGGGAATTGGAAGAAGCGCATGACTCTCATGAATGCACTTTGATGTGTGTGTTCGTATGGAAAGTCATTCTATTATTCGCCAAAAGCTCCAGAAGTTTTTATTGTGATAATTAGTGTAGGGAAACTCTGACATAGTTATTAAGAATAATGTCTCTTTTTATCGTTTTTTTAAGTTTTCAGAACTTAGAATTTTATTTTAACTTTCGTACCATTGACATAAAACAAAAATAAAGAACTTCCAGACTTTGACAGTGCTAGAGAGAAAGGATATTTACTGTGAATTTATTTTGAAGTTTTTCTTTCCAGCGGGAGTTTGGTTGTGACTGTTTTTCTATGACACAAATTAAAATGGTAAAACTATACCAGATGAAGAATCAAGTAGCGAAAGAAACGAACACGTAAAGACAGAAACAACAAATAAGTTGTCCCGTGAATAATGAACTTACGGTAAATGTTGTACTTCTGCTCAAAATGTTCCTTCTCAGACAACAGTGAGCGACAAGCCCTTATTGTTGTGATAGGCCTTTATTTTTGTGACAAATAATGCCCGACTAGTTCTCGCACATCGCGGCTCAAAAACTTGAATCAGACAGAGAAGAAAGAAAAATATGTCAAATATAAACCCCATTCGTGAGCTCAATCTTCAAATAGTTTTCCACTGCCATTTTATGTTAAGAATTCATTCTCTGAAAATTTTAGCATATTTCAAAACGTATCCTGATTGCCACTCTTAAAAAAAATTCACGAACTAAATGAATGACTGTAAATTTGAATTCAAACGTATTGAGAAACGTGAGATTAAATGGTTGGATTTACAATTTGAATTATATATATATTCTTCGACATCGTAAAATAACGCGTCGTTACTGTTGAATTTTTGAGCACGTACACTTCTGTAGCCCATTCACGGACATGTTTTTTTTTATGTTGAAAAAGTTTGTAAACTTAAAAGCGCAATAGACAATCCAAAAATTATACTTTGTAATTATCAGTGTATAAATATAAGTCGCGTAACAATAAAATTTTATTTTTTCCTTCATTAAATTGTCCCTGTCACGTGATTATTTGAGGTTCATGAGAAAGTCTCCCTCAATTGAAAATTTTCTAAATGTCACCTACAAATAAACACTTTTGTCTCATCAGTAACGTTCGTCACATAAGAGACACTTGGGTACCCAGTGACCTAACAGTTAAAGCACCCTGTTCCAAGTACCTATAACCTGATGACAAAATTACCATGTCTTATAATATCTCAACTATCTTTTAACCTGCTACCCAAAATACTCTTGTCATCGGTTAACCAAAGCACCTTGCCTTCCTTTAATCAAAGCACCCTGCCTTCCTTAAACCAAAGCACCCTGCCTTCTTTTAACCAAAGCACCCTGCCTTCCTCTAACCAAGCACCCTGCTTTTTTTAATTTACCCAAGGTACCCCGTCTCCTGCTATCTAGAGCACCTTATCAGCTGATTTCTTACGTGAATGACACTCGTTCATTATGACTCCAAAACTGTAGAAATATAGCACGACTTCTACTGAACACTCGACCTCTAACTGGCACAAGGCCACACTTGAATAAATAGAATAAATAAAAATATAACTGAAGCAAATTATATCCACCAAATCTACTGAAACTTATCAACTTGCTTAAGGGCCATATGCAGCATTCCATCAGAAAACGAAGTGCTCAAAAGTTGCTTGCTATCGAATTTCGCTTCTACTAGCTTACAAACGACAATTTCCGATAACAGTTGAGAAACAAAATATACAGGACAATGGTAATCAGAGAGCAGCTCTTAATTTATATTTGAAGCCGTAGAAGTTCTATTCGAGTCCGTACAAGAAATATGTAAGTTACAAAACTGAAAACTTTTGTACTCTGAATGGCTTACAGAAGAGGTCGGCAACCTGTAAGGAAGTACACTGGGTGGTACGCAAGTAATCTTGATTTGAAATCCAGGGATATCTTCTAAGACAAAATTCAGTTTTCTTGAAGACTCCAACCCGTGAGATGAAGAAGGATTCTATTTCAACAGTGGAGTTCCTGGTATCAATTTTACGTTTATCAAAGAGTCACTCAAAACTCTTGTGAAAGTGAGAGTAAAGAGACCTAACGCATGTACGTTGGTAGCCTCGTAAGTCCTACTTAGGGAGACCTACAATCAGAACAATAAGCTTCGTGGTCCTTTACTGCGTTACTTCAATTTATTTTCCTATTAGTTCCATTACTAAATCTATTATTAGTCATTCTTACATACGACGCGATTCCCAGTTGCAGCGCTTTCAGTTCAGCGGTGGTCACTGTGATTGGAGTCCTCGAGGCGCCAAACTAGCGTGTTAGCTCCAAGTGAACAGCAAGGGATGGCGGCAAATTAGTCTACGCCCTCTCCTCTATCGAAGACAACTCTAAACTTTTCGCTAAAAATATTGATGGGTGTTGATAAAATCAACATTAAAGCACGGATACGATTCTTTTACTGCTCCCCTCAACGCATGCCATCTGCGACTGAAACATTAATTTAACCATTTATTTTTAAAGCTTTTTGCTATTTTTATGAACTTTTCTATATTCAATCAAGCCACAGCACCACTGAAATTAATTTAATCAGGGATTAGGAGGACAGCGCATGAAAGTTATCTAATTATCTAGGTACTAAATTTGTCCAGCTTTCTACACCTAGATATGAACTATGTTAATTTGAACACTAAGAGGTTGCCGACCTTCGCTATACAGTGACAGGTACGTACGCATTTGTGTCTACGCTCGTTCAGTAATGTTGCACCATCAGGAACTCGTGCAACAGAGCAAAGCGAGGCAAATTACATGAACGTGAATAAACAGTGAAATGAATGCAACTTTTCGTGATAAAAAGAAAAATTATAAGTAAAATTCTGTCATTCAGTGAGTAAATACTAGAACATGGGTTATAAAATCAGCCTTCAGTAACAAATATTGAACACAAACGCAAAGATAAAGTAGCAAGTGGAATCGAAACTGCACAAGTCAATCCAACAAGAGGAGTACAGCTGAGTCGATGTGCTCCCAAGATAAAATATTACAAACGCTAGAGTAGAAGTTTAGTTACATGATGTACAAGCTGCGCCAATAAAAGGATAAAAATACAGTAGCCAGCCCGCAACAAAAATAAAACCCCACAATAGACTCCTGCATTTGAACATGGGGTTAGATTAGATTAGATTATAAGTTAGTTTAAGCCTCCCTAACCGCTGCAAGATTAGATTAGATTATTAGTTAGTTTAAGCCTCCCTATCCTCAACAAATGAGATCCAAAGAGAGGAAGGAAGAAGGCACCATTTAGTATGGAGTTAAGGGAACGTGGAATCTATGCAGAAAAGGCATAGAAACAGTAAGATGAGAAAGAAGTTCATGAAACAAGGTCAAAGTTGAAGAAGAAAGTAGTAGGTGCTGAAAAACAGGACAGCAGTGAACCGAAAAAAGATGGTCCGTAACAAAACAAAATCATATTCTATTTTAACAAAAAAGAAAGCCTACCTAACCTTTAGCTCGGGCCCACACATTATCCCCCTGGGCCTAACCGCTGCAAAAATAGAGCGTACCGAAGAGAGGAAGGAGGAAGGCACCATTTAGTATGGAGATAAGAAAATGAGGAATCTATGCAGAAAGGGCATAGAAACAGTAAGATGGGAAAGAAGTTCATGAAATAAGATAAAAGTTGAAGAAGAAAGTCAGAGGTGCTGAAAAACAGGACAGTAGTGAACCGAAAAAAGGTGGTCCTTAACATAATAAAAAAAAACATTTTATTTCAACAAAAAGAAGTCCTACCTAACTCTCAGCTGGGGCCCTCACATTTTTTCCCCTGGGAGCGCTAATTCCCATAGATACAATAGTTGTATCCCCCTGAGGGGTTTGAACATGGGGTAGGTGAATAACATTTCCAAATGTTTTTTTTTTTTTGTATTAGTTTAGGGCCTCTAGCTACTCCAAAGGCGACCTCAGAAGAGCGAAGACAAGGGACCATTTAGTAAGGAGTGCAGGAAGCGGGAAATCTGTGCACAAGGTGTGTTCCCTCAGAGGATACTCTGCACATAGAAACAGCAAGTTCTGAAGGAAGAAGAAAGAAAGGCAAAGAAAATGCGAAAAATGAAAAAACGGGTGAAAATAAAAAATAAAACTCCTGAAGGCTCTCCTATAGCTGAGGTAACCTAAAAGTATCTCCCCTGAAGCCACCAGTCCCCATAGCATCGGATGGACATACCCAACAAGCCCAAAACTTTTGCCTATTTTATGCCTTGAAGGAGACATCACCTAAAATGAAAGCATAGTCTCCACAGTGAACTGGACCTGCATGATTGACATGTTACCTTCACCAACAAACTAAAAACAATCAGGATGCCAGTGAAAACCTGTATTACAATAATCGAAGAAATCCAGAAACATATAAATACAAAGAACTCAGACACTAAATCAAAGCTCCTATGATCTAACAGAAACTCAGCTCTGCCCTTACAGCCTGAAGTGTAGCAAATAATGAGAGGCGACCATGTTGCTCAAAAGACCAACTTAATGACAACAAACTGCTTCAAAAAGTGAAATTACTCCAGAAAAATTTACAAATGCACTGGTTAAGCAACGTTTAGCAAATCATTATACAGCTAACTAGCCATTTCTTATTCGACATTTATTCAAACACTTTCCAAAATCTCTGTCACTACTGTAAACAATTTATTGAAATACAATGAACGTTTTAACAAGCCACAACCCTACAGAGGAAATGTGAACAGAATCCAAATCAACATGAGCTTGATGGGGCACAAAAGAATATGTTAACGCAATGTAGGTTGTCCTAACCGAAACACATTGAGAAAATTAACATTCTAAAATTATTAGTTTTCAATACCCAGTGGTGTGAGTAAGGTTGTTTCTAAAAGTGTTATTTTTTGATCCCAATTACAGTGAAAAAAGTTGTTCGTCAAAAATAGCATGGAAATAATGCAGCGTTTAAAAAAAATCAAGTCATAAAGAGGAGAAGGATATCTCGACACATTAGGAGGGGATGGCAGCACAGATTGAGAGAGTAAGTTGTATTTTTACAGTTAATACTTGAATATCAGCAAACTCAGAGAAGAAAAGCACTTGAACTGTGATGAAAGAAAATTATAATGGTTGTGGAAGCATATCAAGTGATCTAGAAACAAGTAGGCTGGAGTAAAGAATGCAAGCTGAGGCAAATACTTGAAGTAAAAGTGCTCATACTATCAGAATTGCTGCATCAATTTTCATGGAAAAACATCACAATAAAAAAAGAACAGAAGTTGCTCAATGCTATAAATTAAATTGTTTTAATTTTCACTAAAGGTTGTGAACAGATGTTAATTTAAATATGATTTTATCATCACTTTTACAGGTAATTTTTTTACATGTTAGAATGTCAATAAGGAGAGTCGCATTAAAAAAAAACTTTTTAGTTTGCATTTGAATGTCAACTGGGAGGGTGGCAATAAGAAAAATTTTTTTTACAGAGAAAATATATAGCTTGACTATCAAGAAAGTTAGACTAAATGATAAAGTACCCACAGAATGCAAGAGAAGCGAGAATACAAGGACAGATCAGGAAAACAAGCAGTAACAAACCCCCAGAGGATCTACAGCTCAAATATGACCTAATAAAGTTAGCACATAGCCAGGTTTCAAAATGATCAACTTCTTTGCAATCCCCAAATGATGAGGAACAACAAGCTTAAACCCTCTGAAGTTAACAAGTCTCTCACAGGGAGTCAATTAAAAAACCTCGCAGAGAAAACTGAATAGGCTCCAAACTGCGTACATCAGAGACCAAGCATTCCTGCAATGGTGACCATTAAAACAGTGTTTTTACAGAAGTTCACATGCTAAATACTCATAGTTTTGCAATGGAAACAGAAGCAATTCATGCTTTGCAGCACAAAACTTCATAACCAGAAAAGGAACTTCACAAATCAAGAAGACATCACATTGAAAACAGATTCTGGCTTCATGCACAGCCATAAGCAGCATCACTCCTGGCTCCATTACCATGCAAAAAAAAAACATATTTCCAAAACGAAATCATTGTGCCCAGCAACGTTATGCAAGAGAAAGCTAATTTGGAGAAAAATAAAATCAAAACTAGATGGCGCCACTATGATCCCCATCTTATCACTCAACTTTAACCTTTGTTGAAATCATCAATTACACAGACAAAACTAATATGTCGTATCATTTGCAATTTCACACATTTACATTAACTATATTTTTAGAGTAAGGAGAAAGAGCAAGACCTATTATTGCTGGAGCAATCATAAGCATAAATCAATATACTGTCAAGTGAAATGAGAGCAGGTGAAAGGCATCTCATTGCTGTAATTGTATTTAGTTGTACTGCACATATCTACCAATAAAAGATTTTGTCTCATGTGTCATGGGGTGTGCAAGAAATCCTCACACAACCAATCTGATGGCTGCAAAAAACTCAAAACAAGTCTATTAATAATTCAATGACAAAGGTGACTGCTTTCGTTTGGTATTGCCTCAGTCTGACAGACAAAAATAATGCTTATTTATACTTGGGTAGCGTGTTCCATGATGAATTGCTCTGAATCCTCTTATTTCAACAGTTTAAAAAATTAGATTACATGTCAGTTTAAGCCTCTCTGAACCCAAAAAGAAGAGACATCAAAATATCTTTTACAAGCTGTTCTGAAAGTAAAAATCAAAGCTATACATTAGTGCAACTGAAAGTTCTAAATAAACTAGGTCTTATCTCCCCCATCACCAACTATGCTCCTGCAAAATGCCTAGTTACCAAAATGAATTCTTTCCAGAGTACAAAAATAAAATATATTCCCAAATAACTAAACTACCTTTCACTGAAGCTACTTTCTTGTCAATAGCAGTTATTCAAACAGTTTTATCTCATTTAAACACAAAATGCTCACAAAGAAAAAGCGCCATAACCAGCAACGTGAACTCAATCAACATCATAGAAGTGATGACAGACCTGCTATGTCCTTGTCTCAATCCCAAGCAAAGTAGTGAATAACAATCGAGAAAAATAATCTCAAATAATTGAACATTGTAAACAACACCATTAAAAGAATAGCAGGTGAAGGAAATTTATTCCATGTGTTTCTACCTATGATGTCGATACTGTTCATCTCCGTTTCCATGGCTGTAGCTGCGGTGGCGGCTGTCCTGTGGAGAGCCACCAAGGCGATGCTGCATTCTTTCTGGACCTCCGTATTCATTGCCTCTAGAGTAGCCTCTTTCATCAACATTGGAGTTGTAGTATCGGTTAGACCCGTATTTCGAGTTACTACTACTTCCATGAGCCCTCATATTGGCATTATAAGGACTGTAACTACCATTACTTCCACTCCTGCTGAACCCTCTGTCACTATTGTCACGTCCACCATAGCTGTGACTTCCATCGTAGCTTCTGCTGGCATTGTAACTGCTGTGTGACCCACCCCGATCATCACGTGTGCTACGGTAGGACGCATTTCCCAGTCTGCTCCTAACATCACCACTGCCACTGCTCATTTGATCCAAGATACTGCTGCTCATTTGATGATAGTGACTGGCAGAACGAGCATGAATTGCTCCACTGGGGGAATTTGAGGGTGACCTCCCACTGTTTCTCTGATTATTATCAGGCTTCATTTGCGGTGAGCCTACCATCATGGAAGCATTGGACATGTAGCGGTTAGTCTCGTGCTGCTGGTGGTAATCAATGTTATTCTTCCATACTTGGTTGGGGTCCAGTGGCTGTGGTTTGAAATGGCCACTACCCTGGCGCCCATTGCTCTGATAGCAGCCCTCATTATTGTTACGATAGCCATCATTTCCTTTGGCGTAATCTTCTGGACTGGGAACATCACCACCAAGTCTCTGCTGAAGTTCTGACTCACTCTCTATGCTGTGCACACCAACACTTGAATAATGTGGGAGATCAACGTTGTTACGCTGCTGCGTCTTCAAAGGACGACCTAATAGCTTTAGGCCATTAGTGAGATGAATGGCATAGGGCACAGAAGCTGCATGTGTGAACATCACAAATGCAAAGTTCTTCAGTCGACCAGTGTCTCTGTCTTTCACACGCTTGATAGACTGCAGGGGTCCAGCCTGAAAAAATAAATAAAATTAGAATCATAACAACTAATTCAGAAATCAGCAGCATTACAGCAATTCATTTATTATCCCTGACATAAAATAAGAAAACAACCTGCTTAAAAACTAACATGAAGCTTCAATCGTGATACCAAAATAATAGGTGTAAACCCAGACGTGTTTGGGATAAGTTACAGTCATACCTCACCATACAAAAGACCCAAGTCACCCAACTAACAAATAATCCTAGTTACAAAATGCCTTTACAGAACATTTTTGTCTCTGATTATAAAAGAAAATAAATTTACAATATGCGTAATCTCAATAATTCAAATAATGCACACTCGGCTTTGCAGCTGCTCGAATTCGCCAAAACATAATTACATTTTTTTGCATCCTATATTTTATTTTGAAATAGGATTGATAGAGTAAATGGTAAATGATTTACATGTCTTATTCATTTTTAAAGATTTAAAAAATGAATTTTCTTACTTCTCATATATATTTCATACAATATTGTATATTTGTACAATTTTTAAAAGGTTTAAGAAGTAGCATTAGGGGCCATGGAATAAATCAAGCCTTTTACATGTAAAATGTGACACTACTTGCAAAAAAAATCCCATAAGAAAACCACTTTAGGAACGAATTAATTTTGTAATGTGAGGAATGGCTGTAATAAATTTTCTGCTAATTAATTAGAGCCTAAGGCTAAAAACTTTACAATGACCATTTAGGTTGGGGGAAAAATTGTGTTCATCTTGAAAGCAATTTAGAAAAATTATTTCAATAGGAAACACTAATGAAGAATTGTTTGACAGACAGGTAACACATTAACACCATAAAAGAAACTGTACACTGATTGATATTGAATGGTATGGCTTGACTGAACAGTATAAATGCTATGTTGAATTGCTAATTTTTTCCTTAACATAGTCTTACAGCCCAAATAAGATTTTCAAGTCTCAATATATTCATTAACACGTTAATTGCCATGGTTTAAAATAAACTTTAATATTCAACTAAAATTCGAAATCAATTGTAGTGATACTCAAATATTTTGTGGATCGGGGCTTTATTTAGCTTCGATTAAGTATTGGTCACTATGTATTTTAGGTGCCTCACGGAAATTAAGAATTCCGTTCTAAAGAATCACTAAAGGAACACATGTAAAAACGTTTTACAAGAATGCCATTCTGCAGCTGATGCGATATTTTAGAGTTATTTAACTCTAATACTGTTCACGTTGTACAGAGAAACATCAGTTGAAAGATGGCTGCCATCGTAGAAGGTGTGTGCAACGGGTGTTCTCCGACCCTCTAATTATAAGCTAACCACCTATTACAAACATAAACAGGTTGGGTTGTGAGAGGGAGCCACAGTTTTTCTAGGGAAAATTATAAATAAAGGTTAGGGTGATGTCCACAATTTTTTTTACATCAGCTCCAAAATGGCGGCCACCCGGTATGCTGTTTGACGCGCTGGCTCCGGAAGTGAGCGTACATGACAGTGTTGCCACATGCACGCTCCCGCTTCAAAGACTTGAGTTTCGGTACCTAATTTACCGTGGACGTCACCCTAATGGGTGGGTTAGAACCTTTAGTTATAATTTTCAATAGAAGAACTGTGGCTGCCCCTCATGACCCAACCTGTTTACGTTTTTAATAGGGGGTTAGCTTCCGTTATTAATTAAATTCCGCTTGGCGCACTAGCTTTCTTTGGTGCACGAAAGCCAACTTCAAAGTTAAACAATTTGAAAATAATGCATCAGCAAACAGAATGTTATATATGTGAAACATTTTCAAATGTGTTCCTTTAGTGATTCTTTGGAAGGAAAATTCTTAATTTCCGTGAGGCACCTAAAATACATATTGATCTAGGTAAGTATTTATAAAAATTTAGTTTGAGACTATAACTTGGTCAGCAGCATGATGAAAATTTTTTCCATGTACCACCGGTGGTACACAAGGCAGTTAACGTGTTGATGGTAATTCCAAATTCAGTGACGCCTCCTAGATTTGAAGTGATAAGCTATTCTAAATGAAAGCCGTATTTCAAATTTTTTAGCCACTGGCCATCAAAGCAAAGCATGTAGGCCTATGTTGTATTTCAAACACTGTAGCCAATACAAATACATGAAATGTAGGAACTTACCTGAAGGAACAGCTCATACAACAAATCATCGGTGACATCATCATGGAGATTCCCAACGTACATTGTTCTGTCTTGGTCATCACCCATGATTTTCAAATAATTTATCAGCTGTCTTAATAAGAAAAATGTTTGTAAAAACTTACTTAGGTTTTACCTGAAAATAGAATATATTTATTTGAAAAAAGACACAAATAGTCCGTTATTACAGAGATACAAAAACAATTTTTTGAAAAATAGACACTAATACATTAGACATCAATTTGACAAAATGCACAGGAGTTGAATTACAGCATGAAATAACCCAACTTCTATTAGATAATTCCATATCCTCTTAGGCTTTCACCATGACGAGTTCATTCTACTGCTGATTCCCTCTACAAAAAAAGCCTTGCAATTCTTCATCTGACCAAACTTGCCCTTATAATAATATTTACACAACACAATTTTTACTATTATAGTTTCTATATTCACCATGAACAAAAAAAAATTTGGTAAATCTGAAGGATATGTCAGTTATCGATTTTCCACTTTTTGGTGCCTGAACCTAATTAATTGAATCAAAATAAACAAGTTTTATTCTATGCACTTTCCGTCTCAAATGAGTATTTTACGATTTATAGCGGTAGGTTTAGTTTGGTCTTTGATGACGAATGCTCTCGAATAAACAGCTACTCATCGATTTTCAAATTTTTGTGGCTTGAATCATGGTAATAACATCAAAATAAACAACTTTTCTTCCATACACTTTTTTTGTCAAATGAGTATTTAACGAGGTATAGTGGTAGGTTTGGTTTCGTCTTTGATGACGATCGCGCTGGAAGCGAGTGCGCATTGCAGCATTGCCGTCCGACGTGCTCTTTGAATCACTTGCCGCTTCGAACACTGGAGTTGCGGTAAGTCATTTACCGCTATAACTAATAAAATACTCATTTGAGACGGAAAGTGCAGAGAAGAAAACTTGTTTATTTTGATCTAATTAACTAAGTTAAGGTGTCAAAATTTACAAAATCGATAACTGACATATCCTTCAGATTTATCAAAATTTTAACCTCGTTCACAAACAAGGGTAAATCTGAAGGATATGTCAGTTATCGATTTTGTAAATTTCGATGCCTTAGCATAGTTAATTAGATCGAAATAAACAAGTTTTCTTCTATGCACTTTCCGTCTCAAATGAGTATTTTATTATTTATAGTGGTAAATGACTTACCGCAACTCCAGTGTTTGAAGCAGCAAGTTATTCAAAGAGCACGTCGGACAGCAACACTGCAATGCGCACTCGCTTCCAGCGCGATCGTCATCAAAGACGAAACCAAACCTACCGCTATACCTCGTTAAATACTCATTTGACGAAAAGAGTGTATAGGAGAAAAGTTGTTCATTTCGATATTATTACCATGATTTAAGCAACAAAAATTCGAAAATCAATGAGTAGCTGTTTATTCGAGCGCATTCGTCATCAAAGACGAAACTAAACCTACCGCTATAAATCGTAAAATACTCATTTGAGACGGAAAGTGCATAGAAGAAAACTTGTTTATTTTGATTCAATTAATTAGGTCCAGGCACCAAAAAGTGGAAAATCGACAACTGACATATCCTTCAGATTAACCCAAACAAGTACTTGAACTTGAAATTGAGAGCCAACAGCGTCGGGGCCTTTGTAACGGCCTACAATTCCCTCCACAATTTTCACACAAAGAGTTCAGCGCCTGGTACCAGACTTGTCCACTAAACTACTCAGGATCTACCAATCCTTGTCACAAGCTGCCATTGGATGGCATCACTGGGATAGCCAGTGTGTCAAAACACCATCCCCAGTCATATTGGGTCATTACTGACCATTCTAGGGTGATGGGGTTCTAGTACCTTAAACCTGAACTTGAAATTGAGGGCCGACAGCGTCGGGGCCTTTGTAACGACCTACAATTCCCTCCACAGTTATCACACAAAGAGTTTAGCGCCTGGTACCAGACTTGTCCACTAAACTACTCAGGATCTACCAATCCTTGTCACAAGCTGCCATTGGATGGCGTCACTGGGATAGCCAGTGTGTCAAAAAACCATCCCCAGGCATATTGGGTCATTACTGACCATTCTACCTGACTGGCTCATTCCAGTCACTGTCTCTTACTCAAGGCACGCACAAGAAACATTTTCATAGCTTCAATGATACTCAAATTGCACTCCTGATCCAATCCAGCAAGACAGCTCATACCGCAATCATCTTCAGCACATCTGGCATACCACTCATTCTCTCCATACTGCTCAAGCACCACATTCATAAAACTTTCGGTAAATCTAAAGAAGATGACAGTTATCGATTTTGTAAATTTTGATGCCTTAGCATAGTTAATTAGATCAAAATAAACAAGTTTTCTTCTATGCACTTTCCGTCTCAAATGAGTATTTTATTAGTTATAGGGGTAAATGACTTACCGCAACTCCAGTCTTTGAAGCGGAAAGAAATTCTTTGATCGAGTTGTATGGCAATACTGCAATGGCGTCTCGCTTCCAGCGCTCTGTCTTGAAAGACGAAACCAAACCTACCGCTACACCTCGTTAAATACTCATTTGACGAAAAAAGTGTATAGAATAAAAGTTGTTTATTTCGATGTTATTACCATGTTTCAAGCAACAAAAATTCAAAAATCGATGAGTAGCTGTTTATTCGAGCACATTCGTCATCAATGACCAAACTAAAATTACCGCTATAAATCGTAAAATACTCATTTGAGACGAAAAGAGAATAGAAGAAAACTTATTATTTTGGGTAAATCTGAAGGAGATGACAGTTATCGATTTTGTAAATTTCGATGCCTTAGCATAGTTAATTAGTTCGAAATAAACAAGTTTTCTTCTATGCACTTTCTGTCTCAAATGAGTATTTTATTAGTTATAGCGGTAAATGACTTACTGCAACTCCAGTCTTTGAAGCGGAAAGAAATTCTTTGATCGAGTTGTATGGCAATACTGCAATGGCGTCTCGCTTCCAGCGCTCTGTCTTGAAAGACGAAACCAAACCTACCGCTACACCTCGTTAAATACTCATTTGACGAAAAAAGTGTATAGAATAAAAGTTGTTCATTTCGATGTTATTACCATGTTTCAAGCAACAAAAATTCAAAAATCGATGAGTAGCTGTTTATTCGAGCACATTCGTCATCAATGACCAAACTAAACTTACCGCTATAAATCGTAAAATACTCATTTGAGACGAAAAAAGAATAGAAGAAAACTTGTTTATTTTGGGTAAATCTGAAGGAGATGACAGTTATCGATTTTGTAAATTTCGATGCCTTAGCATAGTTAATTAGATCGAAATGAACAAGTTTTCTTCTATGCACTTTCTGTCTCAAATGAGTATTTTATTAGTTATAGCGGTAAATGACTTACCGCAACTCCAGTCTTTGAAGCGGAAAGAAATTCTTGGATCGAGTTGTATGGCAATACTGCAATGGCGTCTCGCTTCCAGCGCTCTGTCTTGAAAGACGAAACCAAACCTACCGCTACACCTCGTTATATACTCATTTGACGAAAAAAGTGTATAGAATAAAAGTTGTTTATTTCGATGTTATTACCATGTTTCAAGCAACAAAAATTCGAAAATCGATGAGTAGCTGTTTATTCGAGCGCATTCGTCATCAATGACGAAACTAAACTTACCGCTATAAATCGTAAAATACTCATTTGAGACGAAAAAAGAATGGAAGAAAACTTGTTTATTTTGATTCAATTAATTAGGATCAGGCACCAAAAAGTGGACAATCGACAACTGTCATCTCCTTCAGATTTACCTCATTTTGATTCAATTAATTAGGATCAGGCACCAAAAAGTGGAAAATCGACAACTGTCATCTCCTTCAGATTTACCAAACTTTCTCTCTCTTGCTCATACTTACTACATTCCAGCACAAAATGCTCAATTGTTTACTCCACTCCACTAATACTCTGCCGACATAATCTGTTATTATTTTCATTCCACCTCCATGTATGTCTGTTCACACTCAATGACTTACACCTCACAGCAAACAAGAGTTGACTTCCAAAACTACCATCATAGAACATCTCAAACTTAGGTGCTTCTTTTTTCATATACCAGTCAAGTGTAGGCTTCCGCACCATGCTAAGCCTCTACTTATTCAATCCATACTCTTTTTGTTTGCCTCTCAATCTCTTTCTTCCACCTCTTGCAGTCCCACTCAGGCCCTACACCTCCAGGATTTATTAAACTCCAGTCATCCACAGGTCTCCCAATTCTAACATGAATAATCTTTTGCATACTAAGCTTCCTTGCATGCCCCCAACACACTTTCTCCCAATAGCTTACACTCAGATTCCATTCAAAAATTCGCTTTACCCATCTGCTATTCTGCATTCTTTCAATTCTCACCTTATAATTCAGTACCGCTTTCATCATTCTTTTTGAAAATAGGCTCCAACCAAGGTCACCTCTAATGGCTTCTGTAGCTGTCCATTTTGGAGCACCCAATGCTAACCGTCCTACCTTATTTTGTATTACATCCAGCTTTTCAAGATCACTTCCATTCCAGGCAAGAGCACTCATACCATACATGACACTAGGTAGAGCAACATACTTCCACATTCCTCTCACACATTCATACTTGTTTGCTCTGTATCTGGCCACGCTACTTAATTGTCCACTCCACTGCATAGCTTTTGCCACTTTCTCACCCTTAGTTCTAGTGCATCCATCTTCACTTATCATACAACCTAGATATTTGTATTCTTTTGCTCTACCTATTCTGATTTTTCCAATATTCCACAGTCTGTCTCTATCAGTCTCATCACTATTTATAACCATAACCTTGCTTTTGTTGGCACTGAAGTTCATCTTGAAATCTGTACTATATCCGTTCACAATGTCAAGCATCCTTTGCAGTTCATGTCCACATCCACTAACCACAACCACATCATCAGCATTCAACAAACAGCTCAGTCTCTCATTACCAACTTTCAGTCCTAAGCCACTCCTTCTCAGTCGAACTGCTAATTCTTCTGTGTACAATCCAAACAACAGGGGAGACAGAGTACAGCCCTGTCTCACTCCTCTAACACTCCTCACTTGCCCCGTTTCCAAATTTCCTAACCTGTATATAGCGCTTGTGTTCTCATACAGACTTTGTACAATTTTTACTATTTTTCTGCTAAACCCAACTTTTCTCAAACTTCAAAGAGCCTAACCCGATCCACTCTGTCATACGCTTTTTCAATATCCAGGAATGCTAAATACACCTTCTTATCATCCTCCCTCATTCGCTCAATTATTTCACTCACTACAAACAGATTATCTTCCCCGCGTCTATCCTGCCTAAAACCATTCTGTTCTTTACCTAGGACTCCAAATTCCTCAATACCTACAGCGATTATCAACAACTGATTCAAAGACGAACACAATTCGTTAGTCTATCTGGTAGATCTCCATCATGTTTGAGTTTTGCATGATAATTTGAGGCTGATTTAGTTTACTTTTCAATGTCATACACGTACATGTGATATATTTTTTTAAAAACTACTAAATATTTTATAAGATGAATGATGCATACGATTCATTAGATATAAGTAAAAGTTTTGCTTTTTGCAAAGTCCAACGATGAATAAAAAAGCAACGAAAATCGCTTCAATAGGAATCATATATCTTTACAATGTTTGAGTTATAAAAAAGAACGTTTTGGCCAATTTGTTGGCCATTCTCAACTTTCAGTGAAATGTGGTACAGGGAGTAGAGAAAATTCTTTAATACGGTAATGGGAGTCATGTCATAATCAAAACGAAAGAACAAGATCAGCCGCAGTGAACATTTTTTCGATGTTCCTAATAATACAGAATTTCAGCATCAAATTTTTTAGAGTTGAATTATTTTATAAATTTACACACACGTGTATATATAAAATGTTCATGTAGGCATAGAGAACAAAAAAATTGACGTTTAATAACCACACCATAAAGCTCGTCAACTAAAATTGGGATTCCATTAGATGTACATTGAATGTGTCCGCTGATGCACGGCATGCACTGCTAAATTTATGAACAGAAGCTTTTGCATTCCGACAGGAAATTCATTATACCAGTCGAGAGATGTATTTTAAATTTCATTCGTAGTGCCAGGTTTAATGACTATATCAATAGCGTATCTTTGCAAAAACACCGCCAAGTATTTCATCAGTTTCCTAAATTATTCACCAAAATTTTCAACATAAAGATACAAAAATCAATGGTTGGCATGATCCTAAAACTTCTTCAGTTTTCAAACGACAAATCATTCTCTCTAATATTGTAGACTTGAAATTACTTACACACCACCATTCCTTGGATTGGCAACGCCATTTGATATACAACATACGCTCTTCGCTTTGATGGCCGGTGGCTGAATGTTGAGATCCAACTTCAGTATATATATTTATTATTATATATGAGTTGTTGCAGTCACCCATTAAATTGCTTCCGTCCCGTTTTCTATGTTCATGTGCTAACCGCCTTTGTAGAGCGATCGAGCTCCTTCTTCTTGTTCTCGCCGCCGTGCTCGACGGACGTACAGTACATGTAGTTCCTAGATTACCTACTGTGTTTCTATACCCCACACTCATACTTATAATCGTTGTCGTACTCCATTATTCCAAGATGGAAAGAGGCCTCTCTGGTCTAACAGGTTATGGGCCCAGTAACCTAACTTTTGATGGCAATGACGAAAGGTATGAGTTGTGGGAAGTGAAATTTCGGGCCTACATAGACTTGTAATCGTTGGGTGCCGTCCTCGAGGGCGAAGAATCAAGTCTGGATGTTGAGAAGAATAAGAAAGTTTTCTCCGAGCTTGTGCGAAGGCTCGATGATAAAAGTCTCTCGTTGATTATCAGAGACGCCTATGGAGATGGAAGAAAATCCATGAAGATTCTGCGTGATCATTACCTCGGCAGCAGTAAACCGAGAATTATTTCTCTGTATTGCGAGTTGGCTGCGCTGAAGATGAAAAATGGCGAGACGGTAACCGACTACTTGCTGCGGGCAGAGACAACTGCATCCTACCTGAAGAAAGCCGGCGAGAGTATCAGCGATGGACTGATAATCGCCATGATTATCAGGGGATTGCCAGCTGTTTACAACGCGTTTTCTACCGTCATCACGCAAATTGACAGTAAAGAAATGGACTTCATGAAATTCAAATCGGCTCTCAAGAGTGAAGAGGAAACAAAGAAGACCCGACAAGGCTACAGTGAAAGTGAAGAAAGAATTATGAAAGTGAAAGATTCTAAAATTACTTGTTACTTATGTGGTAAGTCAGGTCACAAGAAATATGAGTGTAAAAGTCACAGTGCAAAGAAAAATCGGTGGTGTTCAATTTGTAAAAGTGCATCTCATGATACTAATTTTTGCAGAAAGAGAGATACCGCAAAAGCGATGGCTACTGATAGCAAAGATGTGAAAAGCTCTTTTTGTTTTAGAGTATCAACAGACTCAGAAAGTGCTTCTGTTGTAGACAGTGCAAAGTTACTGGTGGATTGTGGAGCTACTGCTCACATTATTTGTGATAAATCTAAGTTTGTATCCTTAGATGAAAGTTTTGACCCTAGGAATCATTTCATTGAATTAGCAGATGGTTCTAGGATGAACAATATTGTAGAGTGTAAAGGTGATGCGAGAATTACCCTGACTGACGCCAAAAATAGGAAACACAATGTTCTTTTAAAAAATTTTCTTTGTATTCCTAGTTTTAAGCAGAATATTTTCTCTGTCCAGGCTGCTATTGATCAGGGTGCATCATTTAATTTCAGTCAAAACGCCTCAAAGTTGTTTGCTTCAGATGGGAATGCGTTTAATATTAAAAAATGTGGCAAGCTGTATTATTTAAATTCTGTAAGCTCTGTTGATTCTATTAATGCTGTTGGTGAACACACTCTGGAGGAGAGGCACAATATTCTTGGGCATTGTAATGTAAAAGATGTGTTGAGCCTAGAAGGTATTACTAAAGGAATGAAAATTACCAACAAGCATAATTTCGATTGTGAGATCTGTGTCCAGGGTAAAATGTGTCAATATAGGAGCAGAGACCCTGATGAAAAGTCAAGAAAACCGTTAGAGCTAGTCCATAGTGACCTAGCTGGACCTATAAGCCCTACTTCTTTTTATAATTCCATGTATGTCATGTCTTTTGTGGATGACTTTTCAGGCCTCATTTTTGTGTATTTCCTCAAAAGTAAAGTGACACTGTTGGGGTATTTAAAAAATTCTTGGCTGATTCTGCTCCATTTGGCTCTGTTAAACGTTTAAGAACAGATAACGGCACCGAGTATTCCTCAAACTTGTTCAAAGCTGTTGTCATGGAGAACAAAATAAAGCATGAATTTTCAGCTCCGTACTCTCCCCATCAGAATGGGACTGCTGAGAGATCTTGGAGATCATTGTTTGAGATGGCTAGGTGTTTGTTGCTGCATGCAAATTTGCCAAAAGAATTGTGGAATCATGCTGTAAGAACAGCTGCTTACATTAGAAATAGGTGTTTCAACAAAAGGACAGGCAAAACTCCTTTTGAGATGTTTACGGGAAAGAAACCTGACCTTTCCAACATGCACATTTTTGGATCAAAATGTTTTGCCATGGTTCAAAACCCAGGAAAGCTTGACCCTAGGTCAGAGCAAGGTACTTTTCTGGGATATGACCCGTGCAGCCCTGCTTACATGATTTATTTCCCTGAAACTTGTCAAATAAAAAGAGTCAGATGTGTCACATTCTGTGATAAAATTTCTAGAAATGTGGTGGGTGAGGATGAGTTCATTGCTGTAGATAACCCTGCTGAGCTGAAACAAAGTGAGAAGGCTGACAAGGCTGAGGCTGAGTTGAAACCTGGGACTGTTCCAGAAGTGATTCAAAATGAAACTCATTCAGATGCAGAGCCCACTAGAAGATTTCCTTTGAGAGAAAAGAAGCCCCCAGCTTATTTAAAAGACTATGTTGATCCAGATGAATTGGATATCACTAATAATTTTGTTGATTATTGCTACAGAGTGAGCAGTATCCCTAAGTCTTACTCTGAGGCAATTTCATCCCCAGATTCTGTTGAGTGGAAACAGGCAATGACCACTGAGATAGCTGCACTAGCCGATAATGAGACGTACGAACTTGTTGAAAAGCCAAAAGATAGATCTGTTATTGGGGGACGATGGGTCTATAGTGTTAAATCAGGACCCAATGACCAGGAAACTTTCAAAGCTCGTTATGTAGCTGTAATATAGCGAGTAGTGTAGTATTATAGAGTGGATAGCCCTACACTAGAGCACAGCATAGGTTCCACATAGACAACATAGATAGAGTACTGCACAAAATAGACAATTGCAATGACACAGCAATTTAGGTAAATAGTTCACTCACCTCTTGGATATCTTAACTTAATACTTCATTTTCAATACTGTGGCTAGCAAGAGTAGAGCGGAGATAGACGGGAAATATATAGTATAGCGTAGAATAGAATTAGTGCATTAGTTTAGAACTTAAGAAGTTAGATACCAACCACAGTATGGTAATTATTTACACACTCGGTCAACATGTACTTGTTGTTGAACCCGAGGCCAATCGCAGACTGACTCGCGAGAGATGCCCTATCGAGCGTTGCCAACTTTCGGTCTCTCTAACTAGAACTTACACTACTCGCTATATTACACCCCTCCCTCCTTAATTAGAAACCCCTCCCTGTATCCCCAGTCCCCTTATTCAATATAGTCAATCCTAAAGGTCCATTCTCACCACAGGCTTCCGAGCCCGGGTAGACCTGCGTGAGATACTAGCACTTGGAGGCTCGTTCAGCCTAGCCTCCTGGGTGGGAATCGGGTACTCAGGTGTTTCGGAGTCAGGTTCATTGGTCGGAGGTGGTGGGTATGAATTTTGAGCAGGTTGTTGAAACACAACGGTTTCCTCCGTAGGTTGTTCCAAGGGTTCAGGGATGGTGTTCGAGCAGGTAATAACTTGGTCCTGGTGTCGACGAACGACCTCTCCTCCCTTCAGTTGGCACTTGTAGGACACCGGGCCTGTTTTCTCAATGGTGGTAGCAGGGGTCCATTTTGGGGAACCCGGCGTGTATTGACGGACCATCACAGGAGACTCCGGCGGAATATCAACCGCGCGAGACCCTGGGTGGTATCTTTTCTGAGCGTCCTGGCGTTGAGCAACTTTGGACGCGATTGCTTCTGACGGCCAAAGCAGATCAAGACGAGAGCGAACTTTTCTGCCTAACATCAGTTCGGCGGGCGTAACACCTGTTGTCGTGTGGGGTGTCAGCCGATAGTTGAACAGAAACCTGTCTAGTGCTAGGCGTAGGGGTTCCGTTGACTTTCGTATATTCTTCTTGAAAGTTTGTACCATGCGCTCTGCCAGTCCATTAGTTGAAGGGTGGTATGGTGCGCTCGTAATATGTCGCATACCACATGCCTTCACAAATTCTTGGAATTCAGCCGATGTGAAACACGTTGCATTGTCAGAAACAATTGTTACTGGAAATCCAAATGTCGCAAAAGTGTGTTTCAGGCACGAGATCGTTTCGCTAGAGGTTGTAGTAGATGTGGGAAAAATTTCAACCCACTTAGAGTGTGCATCCACGATCACTAGATAGTATTTTCCATCCATTGGGCCCGCGTAGTCAATGTGTATGCGATGCCAAGGCTTCGCAGGCCATTCCCACGGATGGAGTTCAGCTTTCGTTGGTGCAGCTCGAGTGCTCAGGCACTCGCTGCATGACTTAGTCGTTTCTTCTAGATCTTTGTCCAGCAGCGGCCACCATACATAGCTGCGAGCTAACTCCTTCATCCTGGATGATCCAGCATGGCCAGAGTGCAGTTCGTCCACAATGGCTTGTCTGAGAGCTTGGGGTACAATAATTCTTGCTCCCCAGAGCACACAGCCATTTTGTGTGGACAATTCGTCTCGCCTCCTAGTATACGGAGCAAGATCAGGGTCACCAATTACCGTCGAAGGCCAGCCTACTTGGCAGTATTTGTATACCTTTGAAAGTACGGGGTCCCTTAGGGTGCCGTCGCGGATGTGGGTGCTGGTGACTGGAGCTGACTCAAGGAAATTAACTAAGGACGTCCATTCCGCAGGAATAGGTGTGGCTTCCTCGGGAGTTGTCAAAGGTAGACGACTGAGAGCATCAGCTGTGCCCAACAGCACGCCGGACCGGTGACGCAAGGTGAACTTGTAGGACTGCAGTAGTAAAGCCCACCTTTGAATGCGCCCGGATGCCATCGGAGGAATGCTTCTACCCGGATCAAATAGTCCTAACAAAGGTTTGTGGTCCGTAACCACAGTGAAATCCTGTCCCCACAGGTAGCAATGAAATTTTCGAAGTGCGAACACCATAGCTAGGGCTTCTTTCTCAGTTTGAGAGTAGTTGCGTTCTGTTGCTGTTAGAGTTCGGGAGGCAAAATAGGCGGGGCGTTCAATCCCATCAATAAGGTGACACAGCACCGCTCCCACACCATACGCACTACTGTCAGCCACTACCACTATGGGTTTATGAGGGTCAAAGTGGACTAGAGTCTGAGAGTCCAGGAGGGCTTGTTTAGATTTCTGGAAGGCTCTCTCCTGACTTGCATCCCATTTCCAAGGGGTTTTGTCTCTCAGTAAGGTATTTAGGGGCTCCAGCATTGTTGCAGATGATTTTAGAAATTTCCTATAGAAATTTAGCAGCCCAAGGTAGGCTCTCAGTTGAGTTACATTAGTAGGAGCTGGTGCATTCTGGATTGCTGCTACCTTCTCTGCAGTGGGGTGCAATCCATCCTTGTCAATTTGGTATCCAAGGTAGGATACCTGTGGCACTCCAATTTGGCATTTATCCATTTTCAGTTTTGGTCCTGCCTCCTGTAGTTTAGATAAGACTTGATAGAGACGCTTGTTGTGCTCTTGTTCATTAGTGGCACTCACCAGGACGTCATCCAGGTAGCAGAACACTCCTGGGAGGCCCTGCAATAGTCCTTCCATGGCACACTGAAAGATTCCAGGTGCGGACGCAATTCCAAAACTGAGACGGTTGTAGGCAAATAAACCTCTGTGGGTGTTTATTACCGTGAGTTCCTTGGAGTCTTCATCCAAGGGTAGTTGAGCGTATGCCTGAGACATATCTAGCTTGGAGTATATAACTCCTCCTGCTAACCCGCTAAATAGATCTTCCACTCTGGGTATAGGGTAGGTATCAAGCCTAGTGGCTCTGTTGACTGTTAATTTGTAGTCCCCACAGATGCGGATGCTTTGATCAGCCTTGAGCACAGGGACGATCGCCGCTGCCCATCTCGAGTATTGTACAGGGGTGAGGATACCTTCCTGCACCAGTCTATCAAGTTCTGCCTCCACCTTAGGTCTCAGTGTGTAAGGCACGTTCCTGGCCTTACAAAACTTTGGTGGTACAGCTGGATCCACTTCTATTTTGAAATTCCTTCCCTTAAAGCAACCTAGACCTGGTTGAAAAAGGTCAGGGAATTTATTTGCTAACTATTCAGGGCAGGTAGTCAATTTGTTGACATTATTTGATACTATAGTTAGCCCAAGGGAATCAATCAGGTCCCTACCCAGCAAAGCTGGCCCCTCCCTGTCTACAATCACAATAGTTGCTAGTTGAGGAACCATATTACCAGATTCACGCTGGATGTTAGCCCTAATCTCTCCGCAAACTATTAGCTCTGCTCCCCCATAAGTCCTAAGCTTAACATCAGAAGGTCTCAGCTCGGGTCTTGACTTAGCTGGTATTTTAGAGTAGGTGGCCATTGAAAGGATAGACCTGGCAGCACCTGTATCTACCTCCATCTCTAATGGCACACCATTTAGTAACAATTTTATTTTGATTGGGGGTTTCATTTCCTCGGCTATTGAGAAAATCTCTCCATAACAGCCTAGATTAGCAACTGGATAGTCTGCACAGGCTGCATTGTTAGTTCTATTAGGGTTAGGGTGGTGTTCCCTCCCCCTTTTCTCATGCATGGCATGCACAAAATTATTTTTGTTGTCTTTAGCAGAATTTTGCTTTTTCAATTTAAAGCAACACTTCTCAAGATGGCCTTTTTGGCCACAACCATGACAAACACTGTCTTTATAGGGGCAATCTCTACGCCAGTGCAGATTACCACAGCCACTGCATGCTGATTTGGGGCTAGCTTGAGCCTGAGTTTTGCCCTGAGGCTTAATAGCAGTTTGCTTTACTCTATGCTGGCCCACATTTAGTATGGAATTAGGTTGCCTTAACACAACTGTCTCCCTCAGTTGAGTTTCTTTGGCAGTTGCCAGATCCACGGCTTTTTTCCATGTGAGGTCATTTTCATTAAGCAAACAATTTTGAACATCATTACTGGCCACACCCAGTATGAACCTATCAAGAAGCGTCTCTTCCAGAACTTCCTGTTTGAAATTACAGGTGTCTGACAGGGCATTTAAGCTAGCCCCAAAATCAGCAATGCTCTCCCCTTGTTTCTGGTTCCGCTTATGGAACCTAAACCTTTCAAAGATCTGGTTGCGTGTCGGCTTAAAATGCCGTCTTAACGCTTCCATGATCTCCTCATAGGTAGCATCTAAAAGTCTTTTAGGTGACAGTAGGTCTTTGGCTAACCTAACAATTTTAGGACCCACCAGAGCAATAAATGTTTTAGCTTTATTTGAATCTTCCACTTTATTAATACTAAGGAAGCAGTTTAGCCTGACTTCATATTCTGGGAATTCTTCCTCTAAAGGATTGAATTCTCCCACTGAGCCTAGCATTGGCATTTTTACCCAGCTTTACAGCTAATTGTCAGATATCTACCTGAAATAGTAGTAGCAACAATATCAGTTGCAAGAGTAGCCAATTCAAGAGGCTGTAATAATACCCCTTGTTAAAAAAAATCAGAAATTTACAGCATCAATACTCTAGTCACTGAATAATATAAATTCTGAGTTCCTTCATTAGTCTAGCCTCTCCCAATAGTTCTACAAAAAATAATCCTCGTCGCCAGTATTATGGAGTGGATAGCCCTACACTAGAGCACAGCATAGGTTCCACATAGACAACATAGATAGAGTACTGCACAAAATAGACAATTGCAATGACACAGCAATTTAGGTAAATAGTTTACTCACCTCTTGGATATCTTAACTTAATACTTCATTTTCAATACTGTGGCTAGCAAGAGTAGAGCGGAGATAGACGGGAAATATATAGTATAGCGTAGAATAGAATTAGTACATTAGTTTAGAACTTAAGAAGTTAGATACCAACCACAGTATGGTAATTATTTACACACTCGGTCAACATGTACTTGTTGTTGAACCCGAGGCCAATCGCAGACTGACTCGCGAGTGTTGCCCTATCGAGCGTTGCCAACTTTTGGTCTCTCTAACTAGAACTTACACTACTCGCTATATTACAGTAGCCAAGGGATATTCCCAAGTAGCTGATGTCGATTTCAAAGAAACTTTTTCTCCTACAGCACGTCCAACTTCTGTTAGAATGCTGATGGATATTGCTGTGCAAAAGTCGTACATTGTGCACCAGATGGACGTGTGCACTGCTTATCTTCATGCAAAAATTGACTGTGATGTTTTTGTAGAACAGCCTGAGGGATTTGTTGAACTTGACAAAAATGGAGAGAAGTTAGTCTGCAAACTCAAAAAATCTTTGTATGGCTTAAAGCAAAGTGGCCGTAACTGGAACAACCTTTTGCATCATTTTCTTGTTGAACAAAATTTTGTTCAATCTCTCAGTGATACTTGTGTCTATGTGAGGGAAAGCGACTCTGGAAAAGTGATTATCATTGTATGGGTTGATGATTTAATTTTGGCCTCTTCTAACGCTGTTGTATTGAGTGAAGTAAAATGTTCGTTGTCAAATAAATTCAAAATGAAAGATCTTGGACAAATTTCATGTTTTCTAGGCATTGAATTTGATGTGAAGCATGACTCAATTGAGATGAAGCAGTCAAAGTATGTTGAGAAAATTTTGTCAAAATTTAGGATGTCTGATTGTAAGCCTAAGTCTATTCCCTGTGATCCCAGTGCCAACAAGCTTGATGTAAGCTCTGATTCTAGGAATTTGTGCGATCCAAAACTGTTCCGTGAGATAGTTGGCAGCCTGATCTACTTGATGACTTGTACTAGGCCTGATATTTGCTATGTTGTTACATTACTGTCGCAACATTTAACTTGTCCAACAAATGCTCATCTGAATTTGTGTAAATTTGTGTTGAAGTATCTTAAAGGTACTATTTCATACGGTTTGAAATTTGTGAAATCCGAGAACCCCGTGCATATTAATGGTTTCTCTGACTCTGACTGGGGTGGATCCTCTGACCGGAAGAGCATATCAGGATATGCGTTTAAGTCATCTAGCAACAGTTCACTGATATCTTGGAAGTCCAAGAAACAAAATATTGTTGCTCTTTCAAGCTGCGAAGCTGAGTATGTTGCCTTGACTTATGCTGTGCAGGAGGGAATTTTCCTCAAACAGCTTCTGTGTGATATGGATGGATATGATGAACCGGTTGAAATTTTTGTTGATAATAGAGGTGCTATTGACCTAGCCAAAAACCCTGTTCATCATCAACGCTCGAAACATATAGACATAAGATTTCACTACATTCGAGCAATCATTCAAGACAATAAAGCAGTTTTGAGCTTTGTTCCTTCAGAGGAAAACATAGCTGACATGTTCACAAAGCCTGTTACTAGACAGTCGTTGCTTAAATTCAAAGTGTGTGTTTAATTCTAAGTTACTGTGTCTGACATGTTTCCAGTTTAGCTTTGTGTAGATCAATTGCAAGAAAAGGTAGAACTTTCTTGAGTACAATACTCTTAACGCTAATGCGGACTATGCATTATTGTGCGTTATATTTTTTTGTATCGTGCTCAGTGTAATCTGTTGATCTACACTGATGATTTTTTTTATGTTGTTTTTCTGCTGTTCAATGTTCAATGAAAGATCTGAATGTTGAAATGTTAGCTCTAATTGATTACTATGTGAATTGATGCATAGTGGGATGGAATACTTCAGTTGGAGGGGGTGTGTTGAGATCCAACTTCAGTATATATATTTATTATTATATATGAGTTGTCGCAGTCGCCCATTAAATTGCTTCCGTCCCGTTTTCTATGTTCATGTGCTAACCGCCTTTGTAGAGCGATCGAGCTCCTTCTTCTTGTTCTCGCCGCCGTGCTCGACGGACGTACAGTACATGTAGTTCCTAGATTACCTACTGTGTTTCTATACCCCACACTCATACTTATAATCGTTGTCGTACTCCATTATTCCAAGATGGAAAGAGGCCTCTCTGGTCTAACACTGAAGCATTTGAAATAATTATTTCAGCTAGAATAGCCCATCAACGTCTTTTAACTTTCTCATCTGTTTTTTTCATGTTTGGTTGGTCTGGATTTTAGCGGGATACCAACTACAAACACAAAGATTCGAGAAGATGTTTTCGATTAACGCGAGGGAGGTAAATGATGACGCATTTGGAAAAACTCAGCTTTGTTAGCGTCTTTATTTGAAGGAGCCGGGAGGATTGCCGAGACTTGTTCCTGCAGATCTTGGCTGAAGATACTTCGCAGTCCTGAGGCAGTTGCTCCGGCAGGTTGACGAGGTCGTACGTGTATTTGTATTTAGGGTATTTAGTTCAATGAGGGGCAATTTTAAACAGGCACAAAAATCTGTGCGTTTCTATGTGTGGGCTAAGCCTGCTGAATTTGAGCAGGTGAGTTATATCAATGGTGCCGTGACTGGAGGCGGTTATAGATCTTATTCGGAGGTAGTAATTTAAGATCAAGGCCCAGGGATTTGTGTTAATGGTAAATGTGGTGTTTGGTGGCATCGGAGAATCTGGAAATATTCAAGGACGCTGGATGACAATATCCACGGAAAAAACACACAAAGAAATCACCAACACTGTTTCCCCAGCAAGCTTCAAGTTCACATCACGGGGAAACCCTGAGTTCTTTCTAATGATTCCCGTCAGCGTTTTATTTCTCTTTTAAGCTCAAACAATAGAATAAGGACAGACGAAACATGCCGGCAAAACACCCTTTTACTAGTCTACCAACTTCAATATAAGCCGGACAGGAACGAAAAGCAATTTGCATCAAAAATCGTAAATGGTTAGACAGATCAGGAGAAACTACATGTGCCATTTTGTACGCGATCGGGCGTATAATTTTTAGCCAACGATCATCATATCAATCCTGGTAAATTTATAATACATCCATATGGTGCCATAACCAATGTTTCTGTCACCAGGAGTCTCACACTATTTCACGAACCCCCCAGGTAGTTATTGCACTGTACACTGTGCTGACTATACATGGAAATATTGAACACACTAATCACGACGCCAACGCCACTAACGAGAACAGCTTAGAAATGCTAAAAGCACATAGAAGGTACTTAAGAACTACTAAGGAACTCATTCACTATTGTGAGTTTTAAATCTAACACTGAAATAAAAGCACTTATTTATACTTACGCGACGAGCTCTTCACAACACCAAGTCAAGGCACGAAATGAGGCTAAGGACGCGTGACTGGAATGTTGCCACAACGCCTAGGTTTACTCAAGCGACCGTTTGGTATTATTTCCAATTTGTGTGATTTACACAAAAACATTAAGATTAATAATTATAATTAGAAAATTATTAGTAATAATTTGAAGTAAGATAGTTTATACCAATAATTATGTTGTTTAAATGTTAATGAGAAATTTTAATGATATGAGACATTTTGTAGCGACTGCTACATTACCCCCCAAGATGCAGACCGAAATGTCCACCCGATACAGTTATTTGTAGCGGGAAGGAGTGTGAACTACACGACCATGCCGAGTCTGGCGGTCGGAAAATGTTACTGAGCGGGGAATTTTGACCAAACGGGTCTGCAAATTGAGGTCTGAGAGGGTTCTAGGAACTGAGGTTATTGCAGCGGGCTCATCTGGTTTCTCCAGTCTTGTCGCTGTTTCACTAAGAGTACTAGAATTAGAATCTACGATAGGGTTAGAGGATACAGGCAAAGAGAAAGGATTACACTCAAGTTGACTAGGCAACAATACAGCCAAATGAGGAAACTGAGATGGACGATATGATCGAGTGTCAGTAGAAGGAAAGTTCTGTGGAGAGGATGAAGAGTTAGTAATCACACTATTATCAGAGATGTAAGCGGCCTTGAGTCGGTCTATGCTTACAGAATCGGATGAACCAGATTTTTCTAGAACGAAATACTCAGGCGTTTTCTTGAGCACTTTGAGTGGGCCATCATAAGGGCGGGTGAGGGTTGGTTTAATTGCATCTACTCGTACTTACACATGGGTGCAATATTGTAAGGCAGGGTCTAATTTACCTTCCAAGTGCGGCATTCGTAGAGCTACATACTTGATCTGACGCATGCTATCTTTTAGACCTGTTACATACGCGGACTGATCAGCAAGTGAAAATGCAGGTAACGGTTTTGGGTCCACAATGTTGCCAGGAAGGCGTAATGTCTTCCCATACATCATTTCTGCCGCTGTGCACTGCTGATCTTGCCGATACAAATTTCGAATGCTCAATAATACGACTGGAAGTCTGTCAGTCCAGTCGTGACTGCAGTTAAGGCAAATCAACGCACTTTTGAGATCACGGTGGACCCTCTCAGTGAGTTCATTCGACTGCGGATGAGACGCAGTGGTACTTACATTGGCACACCCTAAAGCGGCGCTAAGCTCACTCCTGAATTTGGAGGTAAATTGGGATCCCCGTTCATGAGTGAGACTTAGGGGAACCCCAAATCTGGAAATCCAATTACTCACAAATGCACGAGCTACAGTATCTGTTTGGATATCAGGGAGAGGCACGGCCTTAACCCATTGCGTGAATCTGTCAATAATAGTTAACGAATAAGAATGACCGCGCGATAAGGGCAAAGGACCCACCAAATATAAGTGGACAGCATCGAACTTTTGACCTGAGAACGCACAACTCTGTAACGCTGCACGGTTATGTTTCACAACTTTGCTGCTGTGACATGCATGGCAGTTTTGCACAATTTGCTTGATGGCCAGACGAAACGATCGAAAATCAAACGCAATGTACGGTTAACGCCTGGATGGGAAAGAGCATGATAGTGAAGAATGGCTACCCTGTGGAGAGTCGCAGGCAGATACAAACGAGAAAGTCGCTCAGCGTCACGGTACACGCCGTCAACACAAGTTAATTTCAAAGAGGTGTTATTAGAGGGTTTGAGAAGGTCCTGGAGTTCAGGATCCTCCTTCTGAGCATATACAATGTTACCGAAACTGATTTCGCCACTGGTTTTGACAGAATTGATTCTAGAAAGACAATCAGCAACTGTATTTTCAAAACCTTAATATACCGGATGTCCGTGGTGAACTGACTAATGAAAGACAGATGTCGAGCTTTTCTTGGTGAGTGACGCTCAGATGGCATTTTGGTCGCTGAGGTCAAGGGTTTGTGATCCGTGTAGATCACAAACTGTCTCGCTTCTAAAGCGTAACGAAAGTGCCTCACAGATAAGTAGATAGCAAGGAGTTCCCTACCGAACGCACTGTAAGCACGCTCAGTGGGCGATAGCTTTTTGGAAATGAAGGCAAGAGGAGAGATATTTGTCCCTACTTTTTGTTACAGCACAGCCCCTATGGCAGTACTGGAGGCATCAACCACCAAGCTGAAGTTAGCGTTGGCGATCGGATAGGATAGCTCTGTCGCAGTAGCTAGCTTAATTTTGATCTCGTCAAAAGCTTTAAGTGCATCATCCGTCCATTTGAAATCAGTAGATTTACCTTTTTTCTTTGGTTCTAGCAAATCTAGCAAAGGGTCTAAGGTTTGAGCACAATTTTTGATGAAGCGGTGGTAGAAATTAACAGAACTTAGAAACCTTTTAAGTTCCTTCTGGGTCTTTGGAAGTGGAAAGTTTTTGATGACTTCTACCTTGGTAGGCAGAGGTTTTAGACCTAGGCTAGAGTTTTCATGACGTAAGTAAATTAAAACCACATCTTTTTTGCGAAGCAAATTTATAAGGAAGCAAATGGAGAAGAAGAATCGTAAAAGCATTAAAATCTTTATCTGAACGTTCGAGCCAAGGCTCATTTTCAACAGGAAATCTGCAAAGTTTAAGACAAAATTTTTTGAACAAAGTTATCATACACAATTAAAAATCAAATGTCTAGGTATGGAAGAACTGAAATTTTATGAGAGCCTAATGACAACGGGTGAAAACATTTGTAAAAAGAGAGCTGCGCAAACATAAAAGATATTATCTAGAAAGTAAACCAGCCTACGAAAAAACAAGTAAAACTAAGTGAAAGGTGGGTTATAATGGGTTACCGATTGACTATTTTCAGCGGATAAGAACTTTGCATTTCATTGAGGGAGGGCCTGAGTTTATGAATGTACAAGGACTCCAATATACGGAGGTCAAAACTAGCTTTACATGAATCTAAAATTTCAAATTTGTCCATATTAATAACCTGATGACATGTACCCTCCAAAGTGTGCTGTCTAATGCTAGAATGTGCAGGGAACATAGAATGCGACCTGTTCGATGGCTACGACCGGCATGCTCCGATACCCTCACGTAAAGAGCACGATGGGTTGACCCCACGTACTGTGATGCGCAATGCGCACAACTAAATTTATAAATGAGGGACGAACACGAACACACGATTTCCTCGTGCAGTGCAAGATTTACAACATTATGCCTAAGTTTCTCCGGTTCAAGCTCTACAAAATTTCGCTTCACACTACAAGTTTTTACAAATCATGGCAAGTCAACCTACTTAGAAGAGAAATCAACCAGAAGAAAAAGACCATCGCTAAGCTGACCTGTAATCTTTCGGAGTGTCGCTCCAGTCTTTCTGAAGCGTTCCCCGGAGTGACACGTATTTTGATTTACCGAACTGTGAATGATAAAATTTGAAATCTAGTGCAAAAATCTAGCCAGATTCATGAACGTAAATTGCGTAACTTAGGAATCTTCAACAGACTACAGCCCTGTGATCCCAACAAAGTTGTGCACAACTACAGCTCCGTGACGTTGAGCAATCGCCTTAAAACTCTGTTAGCATTCGGTCTTGATTTTTGTCTCCCTGTGTATAAAATAAATTTTTTTCAGTATTTTCTTCAGTTTGAGAAACTAGCTTATACAGTTGAGCAAAAGTTCCCTAATCATGATAATTTATCAACTTTTAATGAACAACTGCAATCCCTTTCTTTCAAGTATTTTTATGGTTTCAAACCTTACAAAATTTTTTCTGCCATTTTTACTATAAAAGATGTAATAGAATTGAAACAACTCTCTTCTAACCCAGAAATCATTGTAACAAAACCTGATAAAGGTCGTGCTGTAGTCATTTTGAATAAGGAGACTTACCTTGACCGAATGCGAAATATAATATCTGACACCTCCAAATTTTTACCGATCACCGAGTCAATTCAAAAATATTCATTGAAGATAGAAGACAAAGTCAATAACTTCCTACGTAAATTAAAAAAATTAAATCTCATTCAGGATGACGTGTACAAGAAACTTATTTGCTCTGGCACTGGTCCCGGCATTTTAAACGGTTTGCCTAAAATCCACAAGCCTAACTTTGCGACTGCCTTTCCGTTTAGACCGATATTTGCCGCATATAACTGTGCTACATACAACGTTGCCAAATACCTTGTACCTGTTCTTAGTCCCTTGACCTCTAATAATTATACTGTTATTATCTCTCATGAATTTGTTCAATCTATTTCTAGTCAAACGTGTGCAAATGACATTTTTATGGCTTCCTTGGACGTTGAAAATCTTTTTACCAATATACCATTGACCGAAACAATAGATGTTTGCCTTAATTCTCTGTTTTGTAGTCCATCCAATAGAGTCATAGGTTTGAGCAAAAAATATTTCAAATCACTTTTAGAATTGTGTGTTCATAATTCATTTTTTCTTTTTGATGGGTCAATTTATAAGCAGATAGAAGGTTTAGGAATGGGGTTACCTTTAGGACCAAGTTTTGCTAATATTTTTATGTGCCACCATGAGCAGAAGTGGTTAGATCAATGTCCAGATGATTTTAAACCTGTCTTTTACAAACGTTATGTTGACCACACTTTTGTTCTTTTAAAACATAAATCACATGCAGACCTTTTCCTTAAATACCTGAACGATAAGCATCCTAATATTTAATTTACTTTAGAATTATAAATGAATAAGGAGCTGAATTTTCTAGATGTTACTGTTTGCCGCTCCAACAATATTTTTGAAACATCGGTTTTTAGAAAACCATCTTTTTCTGGGTTAGGTTTAAGTTTCTTTAGTTATTGTTGCAAAAGGTTCAAATTAAATAGCGTTTCAAGTCTAGTTAACCGTGCATATAACATCTGTTCTAATTATACCAACATGCATAATGAATTTAAGTTTCTTGAAACCTTTTTCAAAACTAATGGCTATCCTAAAACAGTAATATCCCGTTCAATTAGTAAGTTTCTAGCCAATAAATTTGCCCCAATTACCAGTCCCGCCAATAATGATTTCATCTACTGTGTTTTACCATACTTTGGACATCAGTCTGAGAAACTAAAAGCCGATGTCTTAAAACTAATATCAAATTATTTTCCTCTTAGTTTTCGTGTTATTTTAGTGAATAAGCACACCATTGGGTCATTTTTTAAATTTAAAGATGTGCTGCCGGCTGGCATGCGTTCGTCCCTCATTTATAAATTTAGTTGTGCGCATTGCGCATCACAGTACGTGGGGTCAACCCATCGTGCTCTTTACGTGAGGGTATCGGAGCTTGCCGGTCGTAGCCATCGAACAGGTCGCATTCTATGTTCCCCTGCACATTCCAGCATTAGACAGCACACTTTGGGGGGTACATGTCATCAGGTTATTAATATGGACAAATTTGAAATTTTAGATTCATGTAAAGTTAGTTTTGACCTCCGTATATTGGAGTCCTTGTACATTCATAAACTCAGGCCCTCCCTCAATGAAATGCAAAGTTCTTATCCGCTGAAAATAGTCAATCGGTAACCCATTATAACCCACCTTTCACTTAGTTTTGCTTGTTTTTTCTTAGGCTGATTTACTTTCTAGATAATATCTTTTATGTTTGCGCAGCTCTCTTTTTACAAATGTTTTCACCCGTTGTCATTAGGCTCTCATAAAATTTCAGTTCTTCCATACCTAGACATTTGATTTTTAATTGTGTATGATAACTTTGTTCAAAAAATTTTGTCTTAAACTTTGCAGATTTCCTGTTGAAAATGAGCCTTGGCTTGAAACGTTCAGATAAAGATTTTAATGCTTTTACGATTCTTCTTCTCCATTTGCTTCCTTGTAAGTAAATTAGTGATGACTTTCGGAGCTCACATTTAGCGGGATTGACAAGGAGTCCATGGTTGGATAATCTCTCAAACACGACACGCAAATGATCTCTGTGTAGCTCCGGGGTTGCGGATGCTACCAAAATGTCATCAAGATTCACATAGGCAAAGGTGAGATCCGAGAATATCTCAGACATGTGTCGTTGGAAAGTTTGTGGTGCATTCCTCAACCCATTGGGCATTTTCAGGAATTCAAAAAAAACAAACGGCGTGATTACCGCAGTCTTAGGTATAGCACTTTCCTCAAGTGGAATTTGATGAAAGGCATGCTGGAGGTCGATCTTTGAGAAAATTGTGGCTCCCTCCAAATTTGCACTAAAATCGTGCAAATAAGGGATGGGAAAACGGTCAGGCTGTGTAACCGCATTTAATCTTCTAAAGTCACCACACGGTCTGAATTCACCATTTGCTTTGGGCACTAACAAAAGAGGGCTAGCCCAAGGACTTTTGGAACTGCGGATGATTCCGCATTCCTGCGTGCGTGCGAATTCTTTCTTGGCTAAAGCCAATCGATCAGGCGGTAAACGTCTAGCTTTAGAGTAAACTGGAGGACCAGTTGTTACGATGTGGTGCTTAGTGCTAGTCTGCATATTTTTAGGAGCTAAATTAGAATTCGTTAATGCAGGTTGCTCCGCTAGAACCTGCTCGAAGGTACACTCTTTATTGAATTCGATAGAGAAGGAGTGCAATACATTAGCTCTAGTCATGCCACACGCAGGAATCGAAATCTGCGTCTTTTCATCTCGAATTACTCTGTTCTTTATGTCAACAACAATAATAAATTCCAAACTTTGCTAAGAAACCAGCTCCAATGATTGGTTCCTCGACATTAGCGATTAGGAAAGTAAAATTGAAATTTCTGTGTAACCCAAAACTACAGGTAAGTGCTTTGTGCCCATAGCACGCTATTGGCGAGCCATTAGCGGCTTTTAATGTAGCCAACAAATTATTTCTTTGATCCTTCGCCGTGGCTGGAATGATCGATACCGTTGATCCGGTATCTATCAGGAATCGGTACTTGGTGATGGGATCGAACAGCACTAGGAGGCGAGTAGCCTGGTGGTGAGGCAACGCAGTACTCGCTACTGTGCGTCGCTGTTCGCGTTCCCCGAAGTCATTTCGGCATAACGGGGGCAGAATCGTGAGGCGCACTTTCGCGCTTGGTCACCGAATTTTGCGTGATACCAACAGAGGTTACTACTTGCGTCGCGGGAGCGCGACCGAAAACGGCGGTTTTGAGCTGACCTGTCATAAGACCTACCTCTACCAAAACGTTGGGGGGAGGACCGAACTCATAATCATTGTTGTCGTACCGTGGAAATCTACCTGGGCCTTGCTGAATATGAGCTACACTGTGACCTAACTGACATCTCTGGAAGGCTTGTTTTAGCTCCGAAATCTCACGCTGCATTGATTCCATAGAGGTGGGAGATTGGATATTGAGAGTGTTTGACGGGCTAAAAATAGCAGCTGATGCGTTCAAGGGAGCTACATGAGAGCTTTGGAACATGTTCAGGTTCCTCATCACTGTTTCTGTGGCCTGAGCCAGGGAGTCAAGACTCTCGTCCGGACCTATCATCGACAGGAAAGGGCGCACGTTTTGAGGAAGCTTGTTCATGAATAATTCTTTGAGGAATCTTTCGGCTATGCCAACGCCGGCGGCGATTTTTTTTAGTTCTTTTACCAAAGATGCTGGAGGAAACGAAACAGAGACGCACGGAATAGCTGAGGCATCAACAAGAGACCTAAACTTGTCCGCATCGGACATTTGTAGCTTCGACATTATTTTGTCCTTTAAAATCGTATACGGGTTAATTTGAGGAGGATAATTGATGGGATCTTGCGAATCTTATAGCATTTGCGTGGGCATAGCGGTTATTAACGTGTAAAACTTGTCACGCTGGTTTTCTATATTATTATATATGAAAATAGCTTCGATTTGGCTAAACCAAGTCGAGCTTTCTGCTGGTATGAAAGGAGGGAGAGTTATGGGTTTTGCGTGCGCTGGATTTACAACTTCACTTTCGTTGGGCATACTGACAATTTTTTCGAATGCAAAATTAACAAAATTAATTTATAACGGCACGGAATTTACGTATTTGTTACGTTGGCCGTGGTATGGTTTAAACCAGAATGTTCGTTATTACCGACCAACGTAAACGTACTCGATAGTGCTTTTCGAAATCGTAAGAGAAGGTTAATAAAGCATGGGAACTCAGCTTTTGAATTTATTGGAGGAACGCCAGGAGGACTGGCGATGAGCTTGACTGGAAGAGCTTGTCTAGGTGGGCACTCCGTGCCGGTGAAGTTCTGCGAACGATGGCGAGGTTCGGCGAGCGATGGCGTCGGCAGGATGTGAATGAGTGTTTGGGGGAATTTCTAGATCAGCTCGTAGACGGTTTAAGTTTAAATACTGGTGGAATATGAATACTTCTGAGCAGTGACTGGTGTTCTATGAATTGAGGGCTTTCTGGTAATCCCACGCTAAAAAAACAAGTAGTCGGGGTAAGAGCAGGTAGATCATCTAGCCTGTTAATTGTAATAACTAGGCTTTACTAGCTCCAAAAGACAAAGAGGGTTGCGAGGGAATGTAGAATCGAGGTCAGGAAAACGTCAGGTCACACATAGGCAATTGAATTGATTGCAAAACATTGCAAAACGAAACATGCAATTCTAAGGAAATGTGTATAACTCGATGAATGAGTTAGAGATAAGATTTTGCCAAGTTAATATGCGACTTGGGTAGCTCAGATGAATGTATAGGTTCGGGGTAAGATGCGTCCTATGTAGCTCAGATGAATGTATAGGTTCCAACTAAGACCCAAGGAAGTGTTGTTGCGTTTGGGGTTGCCGTCGAGGAATCTGCAATAGTCGAGGTCGCTGAATGAAAGGCTCTCGAAGAGGCATCAAGGACAAAATTCCAAAACTGAAAATCCCTACACTGTACATGATACTTTCCCACGACGGAGAAACACTGAGACTTCCTACAGATTCAACACGAGCTATTTGAATTTGTTCTCTTTTTGTCAAGCTCAGGAGATAGGATAGATTTTTGTAGCTGGCAAGCTTGTTCACTAATGCCTTTTGCTTTAATATCAGAGCATGAGATTTACAAGAACTTCCGGTAATGACAATCGTTATTCATTACCGAAACCACATGCAATTAAGCACAAGATCTACGGAATATCATGAAATATCCTCACTGCTAAAAACTTTTGCAAGAATCTGCAGGACAGTAAGTCCTGTGATTTTTAAAGCAGTAAAATCGGTGATTACATTTTGTGGAATTATGGAAAACACATGACTTAATAACACATGATTCATGACGCAGAAAGGAAATATAAAAATAGCTAAAATACATAGAATGAGAATTAATACTTTTTCGTACTCTACAATAACTAGGTTCACACGAGAAATAAAAAGGCAGTCCTAAATTCATTAATGTCAAATCGTACTGACAAGAAAAACAACTGCAAGAATATGTTGTAAAAAATGGAGAGTTATTCCACATGAATATAGTGCAATTTAAATCACAGAGTAATGACATGAGACAGCAGTTTAAACTCCGCCATTTTGGAAACCAAAGGCACAGGACTCTGCCGTGCGCGTTCGCGATGTATACCGTGCGCGTTCACGATGTATTCCGTGCGCGTTCACGATGTATTTTATGCACTAACTTCGATATCATGAATGGCAGCTGCAAGTATATAATTTTTGTAGTAAAGAAAAGAATAAAAGGAACATGATTTAAATGTTGATAATGAAACCTTGACAACCGAAATGCAATGAACATATGACGCAGAATTTACGCTGCGTGAACAACGAATCACGAACGACGAAACCACGTTACGAATGTTACTTCTGAACTCTGCGACTATCTGCATGTTATCTATAAATCACGACTGACACGATCACTTATACTTAAACACACTGCATTTCACGAAATGACACACACTATACTTTACCAGCTTTTTCTCTATTTAAAACCTAATTTCTTCCACTTACGAGAGCGGTGTATGCACAGACTAGGAAGAACCGCGGGAGTGTGAGGTTTCAAAAAGAGACGCCACCACGCAGTGTTACCAATCGCAGAAGCTTCTCTCTCGAAAATTGGTCGAGTGTTATTTATCTCTCGTGCATTTACGCAAAAACTTAAAGGAATACTAATTATAAGTAGAAAATTATTAATCATAATTTAGAGTAGGATTTTTAATGTCAATAATTATTTTATTTAAGTGCGAATGAAAATTCTTATAATTTTACGCTTTGTAGCTGATGCTACATTACCCCCCAAGGCGCAGACCGAAAGGTCCACCCGCTGCAATCATTTGTAGCGGGAAGGAGTTCGAACAACGCGACCATGCCGGGTTTGGCGGTCGGAAAATGTTACTGAGGGGGGAAGTTTCACCAACCGGGTCTGCAAATTTAGATCAGCAAGGGTTCTAGGAACAGGAGTTACTGCAGCGGTCTCGTCTGGTCTCTTCAGACTTGTCGCTGTTTCAGTAAGAGGGCTAGAATTAGGGTCTACGATAGGCTTAGGGATAGGGTTTGAATGTACAGACACAAAGAAAGGATTACACTCAAGTTGACTAGGCAACAATGCAGCCAACTGAGGAAGCTGAGATGGTTGATATGATCGAGTCCCAGTGGAAAGGAAATTCTGTGGAGAAGATGAAGGGTTAGGAAACACACTATTATCGGAGGTATATGCGACCTTTAGTCGATCAATGCTCACAGGATCGGGTGAACCAGATCTTTCAAGGACGAAACATTTTGGCGTCCGTTTTAGTACTTTGAATGAACCATCATAAGGGCGTGTGAGAGTTGGCTTTATAGCGTCTATGCGAACATACACGTGGGTGCAATCTTGCAAAGCAGGATCAAGTTTGTCCTTAGTCTGAGGCATTCGTGGAGCAACATACTTGATCTGACGCATGCAATCTTTGAGACAGGTTACATATGCGGAACGGAGAGCAGATGAAAATTCAGGCAAAGGTTTTGGGTCAACAATGTTGCCCGGGAGACGAAGTGTCTTCCCATACAGCATTTCTGCTGCTGTGCACTGCTGATCTTGCCTATGCAAGTTGCGGATGCTCAATAATACTACTGGAAGTCTGTCAGTCCAATCATCACTGCAATTCAGGCAGCGTAATGCCGATTTTAAGTCTCTGTGGACTCTCTCAATAAGTCCATTTGACTGCGGATGATACGCGGTAGTGCTAGTATTGGCACAACCTAAGGCGGCGCTAAGCTCACTCCAAAATTTGGAGGTAAATTGTGATCCCCGGTCATGCGTGACACTTAAGGGAACCCCAAATCTGGAAATCCAGTTGCTCATGAAAGCGCGAGCTACAGTCTCAGTTTGGGTATCAGGAAGAGGCACGGCCTCAACCCACCTGGAGAACCTATCAATTATTGTTAACAAATAAGAATGACCACGCGACAAAGGCAACGGACCCACCAAATCTAGGTGTACAGAGTCGAATTTGTGTCCTGCAAAAGCACAACTCTGTAACGCTGCACGATTATGTTTCACAACTTTACTACTCTGACATGCATGGCAATTTTGCACAATTTGCTTGACCTCCTTACGCATCGCTGGCCAGACGAAACGATCGGAAATCAAACGCAATGTACGGTTAATACCAGGATGAGAGAGAGAATGATAGTGAAGAATAGCTACTCTGCGGAGAGTCGCAGGAAGATACAAACGAGAAAGTCGCTCGGCAACACGGTACACGCCGTCAACCAAGGTTAATTTTAAAGAGGAAGTGTTAGAAGGTTTGAGAAGATCCTGGAGTTCAGGATCCTCCTTCTGTGCGTTACTAATATTTCCAAAAGGGATTTCACCACTGGTTTGGACAGAATTAATTCTAGATAGACAGTCAGCGACAGTATTGTCGAGGCCTTTGATGAAACGGATGTCAGTGGTAAACTGACTAATGAAGGACAGGTGTCGAGCTTCTCTTGGCGAGTGACGCTCAGAAGGCATATTAATCGCCGAGGTCAAGGGTTTGTGGTCTGTGTAGATCACGAACTCCCTTGCCTCTAGAGCATAGCAAAAGTGTCTCACAGACAGATAGATAGCAAGGAGTTCCCTACCGAACGCGCTGTAAGCACGCTCAGTGGGCGATAGCTTTTTGGAAAAGAAGGCAAGAGGGGAGATATTATTACCTACTTTTTGTTGCAAAACAGCACCTACGGCAGTACTTGAGGCATCAACTACCAAACTGAAATCAGCATTAGCAATAGGGTAGGATAATTCAGTCGCGGTAGCTAGCTTATGCTTAATCTCGTCGAAGGCTTTGCGCGCATCCTCCGTCCATTTTACCTCAGTAGATTTACCTTTTCTCTTTGGTTCCAGCAAATCTGACAAAGGCGCTAAAGTTTGCGCACAATTTCTGATGAATCTGTGATAGAACTTAACAGAACCTAGGAACCTTCTCAGTTCCTTCTGGGTCTGTGGAAGAGGAAAGTTTTTGATCACTTCTACTTTGGAAGGCAAAGGTTTTAGACCTAGGCTAGAGATTTCATGACCTAAGTAAATCAGTGATGGCAGGTTTTACCAGGAGTCCATTGTCGGACAATCTTTTAAACACGACCCTAAGATGGTCTTTATGTAGCTCCGGGGTTGCGGATGCCACCAAAATGTCGTCAAGGTACACATAGGCAAAGGTGAGATCTGAGAAAATTTCAGCCATGTGCCGTTGGAATGTCTGAGGAGCATTCCTCAGGCCGTAAGGCATCTTTAGGAATTCAAAGAGACCAAACGGAGTGATTACCGCGGTCTTAGGGATAGCACTCTCCTCGAGTGGTATTTGATGGAACGCACTCTGGAGATCAATTTTTGAGAAAATCTGTGCTCCCTCTAAATTTGCACTGAAATCATGAAGGTAAGGAATAGGGTAGCGATCAGGTAGAGTAACGGCATTCAACCTGCGGAAATCCCCGCAAGGTCTGAATTCACCGTTAGCCTTGGGTACTAGCAAAAGAGGGCTTGCCCAAGGGCTTTTGGAACTGCGGATAATGCCATTGTCGAGCATCCTAGCGAATTCTTTCTTGGCTAAAGCCAATCGATCAGGCGGTAGTCGCCTAGCTCTGGAGTACACTGGCGGTCCAGTCGTCTCTATGAAGTGCTTTGTGCTAGTCTTCGTATTCTTAGAAACTAAGTTAGAATTTTTTAGTGCAGGGTAGTCTGCGAGAACCTGCTCGAACATGCACTCTTCCTTGAAAGCAATTGAGAAGGAATGCAAGACATTAGATCTAGTTATGCAACAAGCGGGAATTGAGATCTGTGTCTCCTCGTCCCTAATTCTGCGGTTTTTTACATCTACAACGATCCCATACTTCGCTAGAAAATCCGCGCCAATTATGGGCTCTTGGACTTCCGCGATGAGGAAAGTGAAGAGAAAATTTCGCCTCAATCCCAGACTGCACTCTAGTACTCTCTCTCCATAACAAGTTATTGGAGTGCCATTTGCGGCGCGTAGTGTCGCCACTAGATTATTCTTTTTATCTTTAGCCGTGGCTGGGATAATGGACACGCTGGAACCAGTGTCGATCAAAAATCGATATTTGGTAGTGGGATCGAATATGGTCAGGAGGCGAGTAGTCTGGGAATGAGGCAACGCAGTACTTGCTACTATGCGTTGCTGTTGGCGTTTCCCGAAGTCATTTCGGTATAACGAGGACAATGTCTAGAGGCACATTTGCGAGCCTGGTCGCCGAACTTCTCATGATACCAACACAAGAGACTGTTGGCATCGCGAGAGCGCGATCTAAAGCGGCGGTTTTGATTTGACCTATCATAAGATCTACCTCTATCGAAACGTTGAGGAGGAGGAAAAGGATGATAGTGATAGGGATAGTCGTAGTCATGATAGCGTGGGACATTCCTTGGGTCTGGCTGGATATGAGCTACACTCTGACCTAACTGGCAATTCTGGAGAGCTTGCTTCAGCTCAGCGATTTCTCGCTGCATCGTTTCTATTGTTGCTGAGGATTGATTATTAGCAGTATTTGACGGGCTAAAATTTGCAGCTGATGCGTTCAAAGAAGCTACCTGCGGTGCTTGTGACATGTTTAGGTTGCGCATCACTGTCTCGGTGGCCTGAGCAAGAATCTCGAGACTCTCGTTCGGACCGACCATCGACAGGAAAGGCCGCACTGTGCTCGGCAGTTTATTCATGAAAACTTCTCTGAGAAATCCCTCAGCTACGGCAACACCGGCTGCAAGTTTTCGCAACTCCTTAACTAACGAAGTAGGAGAGAAAGAGACAGAGACAGGTGGAATTGCTGACTCATTTACTAGAGACCTAAACTTGTCCGCATCGGACATCTGCAACTTTGCCAGTATCTTCCCTTTCAAGATTCCATAAGGGTTAACCGTCGGCGGATTGACGATTAAGTCATTCGCGTCACTTAACATTTTTGTGGGTGCTGCGGCAATTAGGGCATGGAACTTATCGTGGGAAAGCGTTATGGCGTCCTGGCGTTAGTTATAAGGCATTTGAAAATCCAATGTAAAAGGTGATATATGTACCAGGCTTGATTGGAAATAAAGCATCCGTAGATGCCTTCATTATTATTATTATTATTATTATTATTTTCGTCCCTTATACTATTATACCTAAATATTGCCTCCACTTGATTAAACCAAGTGAGGCTGTCTTCTGGTATGAAAGGCGGCAGACTAAGAGATTTAGTGCGCGCTTGATCTTCATTCTCTGTGTCGGACATGTTAGCAATTTTCTTAGTGCAAAAATTAGGCTATACGGCACGGAATTTACGTAATCAACACCTAATACTTTTGATTATTAAAGTTTCAAAGGTTTGCGTTATTACTCTACCTACTTAATCGATCAAATAACGTTGAAAACGGAAAGAAAGAAAAAAAATGAAACGAGAATTTTCACGGTAGTCAGGAATAAGCGTAAAGCACGGAAATAGGAGAAAAAAAAATTTTCTACCTACTGTGGCACATGAAACAAAAGGACAGGATAGCGCTGAAAAAAAATTTTTGTCAGAGCTGCTCAGAGAACATTAACACGGTATCACAACCTACACTATAGCACAGTATAGGTTTCACATAGACATAGACACAACATAGTAATAGACATCAAGTTAGGTAAAATAGTTTACTCACCTCTTGGATACCTTACAACATAACTAGATACTCAGATACCAGAATGTGGTTAGCGAGAGCAGAGCGGAGATAGAAAGGAATATATAGAATAGGGTAGCATAGAATTAGTACATTAGTTTAGAAATTAAGAAGTTAGATACCAACCACAGTAGGTAATATTATTTACACACTCGGTCAACATTTACTTGTTGTCGAGCCCGAGTTCACTTGTAGACTGACTGCGAGTGTTGCTGTCTCGAGCGTTGCCAACTATTGGTCTCTCTAACTAGAACTTACACTACTCGCTATATTACACCCCTCCCTCCTTAATTAGAAACCCCCCCTGTATCCCCAGTCCCCTTATTCAGTATAGTCAATCCTAAAGGTCCATTCTCACCACAGGCTTCCGAGCTCGGGTAGACCTGCGCGAGATGCTAGCGCTTGGGGGCTCGTGCATCCTAGCCTCCTGGGTGGGAATCGGGTAATCAGGTGTTTCGGAGTCAGGTTCATGGGTCGGAGGTGGTGGGTATGAATTTTGAGCAGGTTGTGGAAACACAACGGTTTCCTCCGTAGGTTGTTCCAAGGGTTCAGGGATGGTGTTCGAGCAGGTAATAACTTGGTCCTGGTGTCGACGAACGACCTCTCCCCCCTTCAGTTGGCACTTGTAGGATACCGGGCCTGTTTTCTCAATGGTGGTAGCAGGGGTCCATTTTGGGGAACCCGGCGTGTATTGACGGACCATCACAGGTGACTCCAGCGGAATGTCAACCGCGCGAGACCCTGGGTGGTATCTTTTCTGAGCGTCCTGGCGTTGAGCAACTTTGGACGCGATTGCTTCTGACGGCCAAAGCAGATCAAGACGAGAGCGAACTTTCCTGCCTAACATCAGTTCGGCAGGCGTAACACCTGTTGTCGTGTGAGGTGTTAGCCGATAGTTGAACAGGAACCTGTCTAGTGCTAGGCGTAGGGGTTCCGTTGACTTCCGTATATTCTTCTTGAAAGTTTGTACCATGCGCTCTGCCAGTCCATTAGTTGAAGGGTGGTATGGTGCGCTTGTAATATGTCGCATACCACATGCCTTCACAAATTCTTGGAATTCAGCCGATGTGAAACACGTTGCGTTGTCTGAAACAATTGTTACTGGGAATCCAAATGTCGCAAAAGTGTGTTTCAGGCACAAGATCGTTTCGCTAGAGGTTGTAGTAGATGTGGGAAAAATTTCAACCCACTTAGAGTGTGCATCCACGATCACTAGGTAGTATTTTCCATCCATTGGGCCCGCGTAGTCAATGTGTATGCGATGCCAAGGCTTCGCAGGCCATTCCCACGGATGGAGTTCAGCTTTCGTCGGTGCGGCTCGAGTGCTCAGGCACTCGCTGCATGACTTAGTTGTTTCTTCTAGATCTTTATCCAGATGGGGCCACCACACGTAGCTGCGAGCTAACTCCTTCATCCTGGATGATCCAGCATGACCAGAGTGAAGTTCCTCCACAATGGCTTGTCTGAGAGCTTGGGGTACAATAATTCTTGCCCCCCAGAGCACACAGCCATTTTGTGTGGACAATTCGTCTCGCCTCCTAGTATACGGAGCGAGATCAGGGTCACCAATTACCATCGAAGGCCAGCCTACTTGGCAGTATTTGTATACCTTTGAAAGTACTGGGTCCCTTAGGGTGCTGTCGCGGATGTGGGTGCTGGTGACTGGAGCTGACTCGAGGAAGTTTACTAAGGACGTCCATTCCGCAGGAATAGGTGTGGCTTCCTCGGGAGTTGTCAAGGGTAGACGACTGAGAGCATCAGCCGTACCCAACAGCACGCCAGACCGGTGACGCAAGGTGAACTTGTAGGACTGCAGTAGTAAAGCCCACCTTTGGATGCGCCCGGATGCCATCGGAGGAATGCTTCTACCCGGATCAAATAGTCCTAACAAAGGTTTGTGGTCCGTAACCACAGTGAAATCCTGTCCCCACAGGTAGCAATGAAATTTTCGAAGTGCGAACACCATAGCTAGGGCTTCTTTCTCAGTTTGAGAGTAGTTGCGTTCTGTTGCTGTTAGAGTTCGGGAGGCAAAATAGGCGGGGCGTTCAATCCCATCAATAAGGTGACACAGCACCGCTCCCACACCATACGCACTACTGTCAGCCACTACCACTATGGGTTTCTGAGGGTCAAAGTGGACTAGAGTCTGAGAGTCCAGGAGGGCTTGTTTAGATTTCTGGAAGGCTCTCTCCTGACTTGCATCCCATTTCCAAGGGGTTTTATCCCTCAGTAAGGTATTTAGAGGCTCCAGCATGGTTGCAGATGATTTTAGAAATTTCCTATAGAAATTTAACAGCCCCAGGTAGGCTCTCAGTTGAGTCACATTAGTAGGAGCTGGTGCATTCTGGATTGCTGCTACCTTCTCGGCAGTGGGGTGCAATCCGTCCTTGTCGATTTGGTATCCAAGGTAGGATACCTGTGGCACTCCAATTTGACATTTATCCATTTTCAGTTTTAGCCCTGCCTCCTGTAGTTTAGATAAGACTTGATAGAGACGCTTGTTGTGCTCTTTCTCATTAGTGGCACTCACCAGGACGTCATCCAGGTAGCAGAACACTCCTGGGAGGCCCTGCAATAGTCCTTCCATGGCACGCTGAAAGATTCCAGGTGCGGACGCAATTCCAAAGCTGAGACGGTTGTAGGCAAATAAACCTCTGTGGGTGTTTATTACCGTGAGCTCCTTGGAGTCTTCATCCAAGGGTAGTTGAGCGTATGCCTGAGACATATCTAGCTTGGAGTATATAACTCCTCCTGCTAACCCGCTAAATAGATCCTCCACTCGGGGTATGGGGTAGGTATCAAGCCTAGTGGCTCTGTTGACTGTGAGTTTGTAATCCCCACATATGCGGATGCTTTGATCAGCCTTGAGCACAGGGACGATCGCCGCCGCCCATCTTGAATACTGTACAGGGGTGAGGATACCTTCCTGCACCAGTCTATCAAGTTCAGCCTCCACCTTAGGTCTAAGTGTGTAAGGCACGTTCCTGGCCTTACAGAACTTTGGTGGTATGGCTGGATCCACTTCTATTTTGAATTTTCTTCCCTTAAAGCAACCTAGACCTTGTTGAAAAAGGTCGGGGAATTTATTTGCTAACTCTTCAGGGCAAGTGATCACTTTGTTGACATTATTGGAAACTATAGTTAGCCCAAGGAAATCAATCAGGTCCCTACCCAGCAAGGCTGGCCCCTCCCTGTCTACAACCACAATAGTTGCTAGCTGAGGAACCATACCACTAGATTCACGCTGGATGTTAGCCCTAATCTCCCCACAAACTACCAGCTCTGCTCCCCCATAAGTCCTAAGCTTAACATCAGAAGGTCTCAGCTCGGGTCTTGACTTGGCTGGAATTTTAGAGTAGGTGGCCATTGAAAGGATAGACCTGGCAGCACCTGTATCTACCTCCATCTCTAATGGCACACCATTTAGTAACAATTTTATTTTGATTGGGGGTTTCATTTCCTCGGCTAAAGCAAAAATGTCCCCATAACATTCTGGATTGGGGGCTGGGTAGTCTGCACTGGTTCCATTGCTAGTTCCATTAGGGTTAGGGTGGTTTTCCCTCCCCCTTTTTTCATGCATAGCATGCACAAAATTATTTTTGTTGCCTTTATCAGATTTCTTAATTGTCAATTTAAAACAACATTTCTTAAGATGGCCTTTTTGGCCACAACCATGACAAACACTGTCTTTATAGGGGCAATCTCTACGCCAGTGCAGATTACCACAGCCGCTGCATGCTGATTTGGGGTTAGCTTGAGTCTGAGTTTTGCCCTGAGGCTTAATAGCAGTTTGCTTAACTCTGCTCTGGCCTACATTTAGAATTGAATTTGGTTGCCTCAACCCCACTGTTTCTCTCAGTGTGGTTTCTTTAGCAGTAGCTAGATCCATGGCCTTTTGCCATGTCAGGCCAGCCTCATTTAGCAAGCAATTTTGAATTTCATTACTGGACACACCCAAAATGAAACGATCCAGCAGGGTCTCTTCTAGCACTTCCTGTTTGAAATTACAGGTATTAGAAAGTGCTTTCAAGCTAGCCACAAAATCCGCAATGCTTTCCCCTTGTCTCTGGTTCCGCTTATGAAACCTAAACCTCTCAAAGATTTGATTTCTTGTTGGCTTAAAATGCCGTCTCAACGCTTCCACAATCTCGTCATAAGTAGCATCAAGTACTTTTTTAGGAGACACGAGGTCTCTAATGAGCCTAGCAATTTTAGGACCCACTAGTGAAATTAAGGTGGGGGCTTTTTTATTTTCCTCTATTTTGTTTATTAAAAAATAGCAGTGTAATCTAGTTTCATAGTCTCCAAATTCCTCCTCTACAGGATTAAATTCTCCTACTGAACCTATCAATGGCATATTGAATTTTTAGTAAGTCAAAAACACACTGTAAAAAAAAAAAAAAAAAATTCCACAGCACAAATAGTACAATCACTTGATCAATTTTAATTTTCTCCACTAGTCTAGCCAGTCTAGCAACACCAGTGAGCAGAAAAACAATAACAAGAAATTTCACTAGGCAAATTTTATGTTCCCTCACTAGTTAGTAGTCACTACCACTTAGTCACTTCCAGCAGTTCTACCAAATCCTCGTCGCCAATATCACAACCTACACTATAGCACAGTATAGGTTTCACATAGACATAGACACAACATAGTAATAGACATCAAGTTAGGTAAAATAGTTTACTCACCTCTTGGATACCTTACAACATAACTAGATACTCAGATACCAGAATGTGGTTAGCGAGAGCAGAGCGGAGATAGAAAGGAATATATAGAATAGGGTAGCATAGAATTAGTACATTAGTTTAGAAATTAAGAAGTTAGATACCAACCACAGTAGGTAATATTATTTACACACTCGGTCAACATTTACTTGTTGTCGAGCCCGAGTTCACTTGTAGACTGACTGCGAGTGTTGCTGTCTCGAGCGTTGCCAACTATTGGTCTCTCTAACTAGAACTTACACTACTCGCTATATTACACACGGTTAAATCCATAGAAATTCTCTAGGACTACGACATGGGAAACTTATCACTACAATGATATGCCAAAATTCTCTCACAATTTCTCAAACACTTATCGAGTTGAATATTTTTGTTTTAAGCTCTTAAGCTGGGTTTTAATCTTTGGGTATTTATAGCTTTGAGCTGGGGTTTTGAGCTTTGGGGTCACCAGTGTTACGTTGGCCGTGGTATGGTTTAAACCAGAATGTTCGTTATTACCGACCAACGTAAACGTACTCGATAGTGCTTTTCGAAATCGTAAGAGAAGGTTAATAAAGCATGGGAACTCAGCTTTTGAATTTATTGGAGGAACGCCAGGAGGTCTGGCAATGAGCTTGACTGGAAGAGCTTGTCAAGGTGGGCACTCCGTGCCGGTGAAGTTCTGCAAACGATGGCGAGGTTCGGCGAGCGATGGCGTCGGCAGGATGTGAATGAGTGTTTGGGGGAATTTCTAGATCAGCCCGTAGACGGTTTAAGTTTAAATACTGGTGGAATATGAATACTTCTGAGCAGTGACTGGTGTTCTATGAATTGAGGGCTTTCTGGTAATCCCACGCTAAAAAAAAAAGTTGTCGGGGTAAGAGCAGGTAGATCATCTAGCCTGTTAATTGTAATAACTATTGCAAAACATTGCAAAACGAAACATGCAATTCTAAGGAAATGTGTATAACTCGATGAATGAGTTAGAGATAAGATTTTGCCAAGTTGATATGCGACTTGGGTAGCTCAGATGAATGTATAGGTTCGGGGTAAGATGCGTCCTATGTTGCTCAGATGAATGTATAGGTTCCAACTAAGACCCAAGGAAGTGTTGTTGCGTTTGGGGTTGCCGTCGAGGAATCTGCAATAGTCGAGGTCGCTGAATGAAAGGCTCTCGAAGAGGCATCAAGGACAAAATTCCAAAACTGAAAATCCCTACACTGTACATGATACTTTCCCACGACGGAGAAACACTGAGACTTCCTACGGATTCAACACGAGCTATTTGAATTTGTTCTCTTTTTGTCAAGCTCAGGAGATAGGATAGATTTTTGTAGCTGGCAAGCTTGTTCACTAATGCCTTTTGCTTTAATATCAGAGCATGAGATTTACAAGAACTTCCGGTAATGACAATCGTTATTCATTGCCGAAACCACATGCAATTAAGCACAAGATCTACGGAATATCATGAAATATCCACACTGCTAAAAACTTTTGCGAGAATCTGCAGGACAGTAAGTCCTGTGATTTTTAAAGCAGTAAAATCGGTGATTACATTTTGTGGAATTATGGAAAACACATGACTTAATAACACATGATTCATGACGCAGAAAGGAAATATAAAAATAGCTAAAATGCATAGAATGAGAATTAATACTTTTTCGTACTCTACAATAACTAGGTTCACACGAGATATAAAAAGGCAGTCCTAAATTCATTAATGTCAAATCGTACTGACAAGAAAAACAACTGCAAGAATATGTTGTAAAGGTGAAGGTTAAGGTTAAGGTTAAGGTTAACATCGGCATCTTTGGGATGCTTTATTTCCAATCAAGCCTGATACATATGATCTTAGCATTGGTTTTTCAAATGTCTTATAACTAAGCCTATATATAGGACACCATGACGGTTCCCCCGTAAAGCCGGTACCCATTTCCGACACCTGGGTTGAGTGGGGTATTGTGCTTGAGCTTTCCCTTATACCCAACGGGGAAAATCTTCGCGCAAGCGCTGGGAACGAACCCGCGACTTCCAGCATACAAGTCCGATCCCTTAACCGCTGTGCCACGGAGAGCACGGTATGTAAATGAAGAGTAATGACATGAGACAGCAGTTTAAACTCCGCCATTTTGGAAACCAAAGGCGCAGGACTCTGCCGTGCGCGTTCGCGATGTATACCGTGCGCGTTCACGATGTATTCCGTGCGCGTTCACGATGTATTTTATGCACGAACTTCGATATCATGAATGGCAGCTGCAAGTATATAATTTTTGTAGTAAAGAAAAGAATAAAAGGAACATGATTTAAATGTTGATAATGAAATCATGACAACCGAAATGCAATGAACATATGACGCAGAATTTACGCTGCGTGAACAACGAATCACGAACGACGAAACCACGTTACGAATGTTACTTCTGAACTCTGCGACTATCTGCATGTTATCTATAAATCACGACTGACACGATGACTTATACTTGAACACACTGCCTTTCACGAAATAACACACACTATACTTTACCAGCTTTTTCTCTATTTAAAACCTAATTTCTTCCACTTACGAGAGCGGTGTATGCACAGACTAGGAAGAACCGCGAGAGTGTGAGGTTTCAAAATGAGACGCCACCACGCAGTGTTACCAATCGCAGAAGCTTCTCTCTCGAAAATTGGTCGAGTGTTATTTATCTCTCGTGCATTTACACAAAAACTTGAAGGAATACTAATTATAAGTAGAAAATTATTAATCATAATTTAGAGTAAGATTTTTAATGTCAATAATTATTTTATTTAAGTGCGAATGAAAATTCTTATAATTTTACGCTTTGTAGCTGATGCTACATATTCAAAACCTAATTACCTGAATATTAGAATGTCGAAGGGTTACGTTGAGTGCACCTAACCAGTTATTCAAAATAAAGACATGAAACGAGAAGGAAAAAAAATTTTTGCGGTCGTCAGAAATAACCGTAAGGAAACGAAAGAAGGTGGAAAAAAAATTTCTCTACCTAATGTGGCACATGAGACATAAGACAGGAAACAGCATGAAAAAAAAAATTTTAGAGCTGCTCAGAGAAACTCATTAGCACGGTACAACCTCCAAAAAATTTCTCAGGGGCACACAATAATGTGAACTTATCACTATAATGGTATGCCAACATTTTCCTCTCTCTCGTTTTCTCAAACACTTCTCGAGTTAAATCGTTTTTAAAACTTGGGAGTCACCCCCTTTATGAGGTCACTCAGGAGAGGTCACCACTTTTATGTTTGGTTGGTCTGGGGGTAGTAATTTAAGATCAAGGCCCAGGAATTTTTGTTAATGGTAAATGTGGTGTTTGGCGGCGTCGGAGAATCTGGAAATATTCAAGGACGCTGGATGACAATATCCACGAAAAAAACACACAAAAAAAACACCAACGCTGTTTCCCCAGCAAGCTTTAAGTTCACATCACGGGGAAACCCTGAGTTCTTTCTAATGGTTCCCGTCAGCGTTTTATTTCTCTTTTAATCTCAAACAATAGAATAAGGACAGACGAAACATGCCGGCAAAACACCCTTTTACTAGTCTACCAACTTCAATATAAGCCGGACAGGAACGAAAAGCAATTTGCATCAAAAATCGTAAATGGTTAGACATATCAGGAGAAACTACATGCGCCATTTTGTACGCGAGCCGGCGTATAATTTCTAGCCAGCGATCATCATATCAATCCTGGTAAATTTATAATACGTCCATATGGCGCCACAACCAATGTTTCTGTCACCAGGAGTCTTACACTATTTCACGAACCCCCCAGGTAGTTATTGCACTGTACACTGTGCTGACTATACATGGAAATATTGAACACACTAATCACGACGCCAACGCCACTAACGAGAACAGCTTAGAAATGCTAAAAACCCATAGAAGGTACTTAAGAACTACTAAGGAACACATTCACTATTGTGATTTTTAAATCTAACACTGAATTAAAAGCCCTTATTTATACTTACGCGACGAGCTCTTCACAACACCAAGTCAAGGCACGAAATGAGGCTAAGGACGCGTGACTGGAATGTTGCCACAACGCTTAGGTTTACTCAAGCGACCGTTTGATATTATTTCCTATTTGTGTGATTTACACAAAAACATTAAGATTAATAATTAAAATTAGAAAATTATTAGTAATAATTTAAAGTAAGATAGTTTATGCCAATAATTATGTTGCTTAAATGTTAATGAGAAATTTAAGTGATATGAGACATTTTGTAGCGACTGCTACAAGCTTTTTTTTTTACAAGAACAGTGGAGACATGCAAAACCTCATAGATAATTACATTGACGACAAACATTTTGATCAAGCTGCTGTAGACCTTATACCACTAATCATTTCAAATGTGACAGGCCAAAAACTTCTCGTCCTGGATGAACAGGATCATTGTGTTTTGAAAACATCAGTCAATTCCTTTTCAGAGTTATCAAATAATAACCCTCCACTACCGCTCCATCGTAAAAGCGTTCACTACAGTGCTCTTGTCACACAAGGCAAAAATCAGACCGGGATCACCTCATCTTGACAGAGTGCCGCTGCCCAGCCAAGTAGTAGACTTTCTTACATAGCAGAAGCTGGGCCAAACCCCCTGGGCAACTTAGACAAAATCGATAAATCCCCTGAACGATCCCATCGAAATAGTAACTTTGCTACCTTCAAAAAGAGTGCTTATATAGGTAAAATCAAAATTAAGCATGTACATGCTCGAAGCCTGAATGGTAAATTGGATGAAATCAGAGTAATGTTGGTCACTGAAGAAATTGACATTTTGTGTGTCTCAGAAACCTGGTTTGATTCACGAACCCCAAGTTCATTTTTTTAAATTCCTGATTACGTGTTGTACCGCTACGATGGCGCTAAAACCAGCCGAGGTAGTGGATCTTGTATTTTTGTGAAAGAAATGTACTCAACACCTTCACTATTAGCGAATAAATTTTGCGAAGGCATTGAAATGGTTTGGTTAGAAGCGCAAATAAATAAACACAAATCAATCATCATTGGCAGCCTTTACCGGCACCCATCGTCTCCCCTAAATCTAACACTAGATTTCATTGAGGAAACCTTCAAAGAAATCCTTCAGGCAAAAAAATCATTCTTTGCTTTCGGAGATTTTAATGTTGACCTAACGGACAAAAACAATCAGCTAAGCAAACTATTGTATAAACTAAGCTTATCACAAACGGTCAAAGAACCGACTCGCATCACTAAAGTCTCTGCAACTCTCCTCGATCTAGCAATCACAAATAATCCCACTGCAATACTTAGTACAGTAATATCACCTTCTATTTCCGATCACCACTCTATAGAATGTGAAATTAATATTGCAAAGGAAAGACAAAAATACCGTTAATAGTGCTCGAAAAGGCACTATTCAGCAGAACTATTTCAAGAAAAACTTCTCGATAGGTCCACCGAATTCCAGAAAATGAAGCAATCTGACGATGTTGACATTCAAGTGTCAATCTTCAACGAGAACTTCACAGCAGCTCTCGACGAATGTGCACCTTACGTTACCAAAAAAACCGAGCCAAAACGGACTGTTTGAATTACTGACGAAGTGAAGGAGATGAACAGAATAAAGAAAGCTAACTTGCGAGAGTACAAAAAAAATAGATCAAACAGTACCTTATACAAGAGATATAAAGAACATGAGAAAATTCTTCGAAAGAAAATCACTGAAGCGAAACAAACTCACTTCCACCAGGCACTGATAACGGCTAAAAATAACCCGAAACGAACTTGGGAAATCATTAGTGAGGTAGCCCCATATAAAAATCTAGATCGCAAAAGTAATTTTGAAAATCCCTTGGCAACAGCCACAGATTTTAACACATTCTTTTCAAAAGTAGGGGCTCAAATTTTCAGTGAGGTGTGTACCAATCCAGATGAAACGACAATTGAAAATTCATGCCCCACTGCACCCTCGAGGACTGATATCAATTGGAGACCACGCCCTGTCGATTTACCGGAGTTACAAAATATCTTATACTCACTAAAAAACACAAAGGCAATTGGACATGATGGTATCAGTCTTCAATATATCAAAGACAGTTTCCCTGTTACAGCACCATGGATTTGTCTGATAATTAATACATCAATAGTAACCAACATGTTTCCAAACCAATGGAAACACTCCATTATTAGACCGTTGCATAAAAGTGGTGACCTAAATACAGCATCAAACTACGGGCCCATCAGTCTTTTGCCTGTCATATCAAAACTATTAGAGAAAGTGGTGACAAATCAACTGTCGTTTCACCTGGACGAGTCAAATCTACTCCACCAAAATCAATATACCTATAGAAGAAATACTAGCACTCAAGACGCTCTGCTCAATATCTCTGAAAAAATATACAGTGACATCGATCAAAAGAATGTAACACTCTTGCTGCTACTCGATCTCTCTAAGGCGTTCGATAGCGTCGAACATGATAGACTTCTACGTAAAATACTGAACTTGGGAATAGACACGCAATGGTTTGAAAGTTACTTGTCAAATCGATCTCATGCAGTCCGCATAGAAAACAAATTGTCCCCATTCATTCAAAACAATGTTGGTGTTCCCCAAAGATCCATTCTTGGTCCGCTACTGTTTTCTATTTTCATTAATGATTTCCCTCCAATGCCTTCTAACACACGGATCTCAATGTATGCAGATGATGTTCAAATTGCAATAACAAGTTCTGTATCGGAAATACCACAGACGCAAATTAAAGCCGAAACTTTACTGACTAGCCTGAAATCATGGTACGACCGAAATGGTCTTAAATTAAATGCTAATAAAACACAATGCATTATTTTTGGATCCAAAGATGCAATTAAAAAAACTTCAGATCTTACTCATGCAGTTGGAAATGATAAAATAAATGTATCAGAAAAAGGTAAAAATCTAGGAATCTGGTTCGATAGAAATATGTCCTTCAAATCTCACGTTGAGACTACTTGCCACAAAATCTACGGAACTTTAATGTTTTTTCATCGTATAAAAAGTATGCTAGACGAAAAATCCAGATTATTAGCAATTCAATCCCTTGTGTTATCGCGCATTGACTACTGCAGCCTAGTATGGGGAGACTTACCTAAATACCTTCAAAGGGACTTACAAAAGTGCATGAATTTTGCAGCGAAGGTGGTATGCAACGGTAATTTCAAAAGAAGTGATCACGTAACCCCTCTCCTCAATAAACTCGGCTGGATTCCTATCCAAGAAAGGCTCCTCATGCAGAAGGCCCAATACGTATTCTGCTCGTTATATCTTCCTCAGACTCAGAGCAATGCTGAGATAGTGTGTTTCCATCCACCCACTGTAACCAATCAAAAACCGAATAGAAACAATAATGTCTTAGTCAACTATAGTTCATCTCACTTAGGGCAGAAGGCTCTGTCCATATCAGGCGCCTTACTGTGGAACAAACTTCCCCTGAGTATTAAAGTCCCTCAAAGACCGAGAGAATTTAAAGCCAAAATAACTCGTCATCTTGTGTCTCAAGAATAACTCTTAGTTACAGGACACACAAAATAAGTACTGTCGAATCTCATTTGCCTGGTATCTCCATTGCTCAAAAATCTCCCTCGCTTTTTGTTTTATAATACAAGATATCACACAACAGTTTTAAAGTATGCGTAGGTATTGTGATTTGATCGCCTATACGCTGCCAGTTGCAAATATGCTTACTTGAATATGTGTGTACGTATATAGGTGTATGTGGGCATATGGGTGTGCATATGTGCACGTACACCTGTGTGCACTAGGGTAGATAAACCAGTCGACGTTTGCATTTTATGTCATTCCTCTCCATTTCTGTGCAAGCATCAAACTAGACCGTCATGGTACCTATGTGTGTGTGTGTGTGTGTGTGTGTGTGTGTTTATCAAATGCAGACATTCTGCACCATATTACAAAGATAATGTGATTTTCTTTCTAATATGAAATTGTAAAGCATCCATGTAAAAAAAGCAATAAATTCGTTGTGTGATCATCCATTTATACTGCAGTATTATGCTTATATTTATATGCTTATAATAATGTGATACCTATGTTTGTTTATCAATTGCCGACAATTTGCGCCATATTTCAAAGATAATATGATTTTTTTTCTAATATGAAACCTTTATAGGACATTAATGTTTTCTTTCTTATTCACGTCCCACAATCGTTTTCATGTTTCAGACTTAGGTAGACTGTTTTGTGCCGCTATTTTTAGTACGAAATTTTATAAAATTCATGCCATAATAAAAGATATTTTCTCCGTTTCCCTCGATTGGAATTTCTGGTTTATACTGACTGGTTTACGCTGATATTCGCGCACATGCTTACTTGTATATATGTGTACGTGTGCACGCTATGCGTATGACACTAAATAGAATGCGTATGTATTGCCTCGATGCATAGAAATGCATTTGTGTATCCTTACGAGTTTGGTGTAAGTATGTGCGTGCATGTGTATGTGTATATATTTGTGTGTATATGTGCACACATGTGTGTACTAGACTGACAACTAGCATTTTACTAGAGATAATGATCTTTTTTCTGTTCACTCTCAACTTGTAACATTACCTAACTCGTCATCTCTTTATTATTGTAAAGCATTCATGTAAAAACTATACATTTGTTGTGCGATCATCCACTTTTTGTTTAAATAAAATGCTTATTATCTTATGACCGCTATGTTAAAATTGTTCGATTAGAAATACAAAACTTATAACCTTCTTGGTCCTCATGCTTATGTGTACGTGTATACATGTGTATGTATGTGTGTATATGTACATGTATATATATGTATGAATATATATATGTATATATATACGGATGTGTATTTATATATATATTTTTTTCATGCTTCCTTAAAATGACACTTTTGACCATTGGCCGAAACAAGCGATTCGAGTATTATTTCCTGGCGTCAAGAATTGCGAAGTTTTATGTCATGTACGAGGCCTGTCGAAAAAGTATCCGACCTTTGGCCAGAAAAAATACTTCAACAACCTGACGGGGTTGGGACCCTAATCCCCTTCAAAGTAGGCTCCTTGTGCTTCCACACACTTAGCCCACCGATCCTTCCACTGCCGGAAACACCTCTGGAAGTTTTCTTTTGGAATGGTGTTCAGCTCTGTCGTCGCGTTCCGCATTATCTCTTCTCTACTCTCAAAACGGGATCCTTTCAGTGGTGTCTTCAATTTTGGAAACAACCAGAAGTCGCAAGGAGCCAGGTCTGGAGAGTAGGGAGGTTGGCGAACGGTCGTAATTCCATGTTTGGCCAAGAAATTGCGGATCAAATGGGATGAATGTGCGGCCTGCCACAACGCCTGCCACAACGCTGCTCACTCTCCGCTGATGTGCGGCCATCTTTGAATCGGTTGAACCACTCCTTAATTTGTGTTACACCCATAGCATCTTCCCCAAACACCTGCTGAATCTTACGAATTGTTTCAATTTGAGAATCACCAAGCTTTTGACAAAATTTGATGCAGTGTCTTTGCTCAATTCGTTCAGTCATCTTGCAAGAAAACTAAATCCGACAAACACTTAGAACAGCACCTTACTTGGCGACCACCAGCCAGTGACTGGCCCAAGTGAATGCGGTGAAAAAAGTCAAGCATGCGCATTAAGATTCCTCCTTCCACCGTGCACAGTGGCGCCGCCTTAGAATCACTACTTTGCGCGGGAAAAATTAAGGTCGGATACTTTTTCGACAGGCCTCGTACATGTAAACTGTCAAAAGTGTTTTCACCTCACAATGAAAATGCATCGTCCATGAAATTGTGTTGTCTCTTATAATTATCATTACATGTATTATCAAATGTAGATTAAGCAAGATTAGGAGTACATTGCCCTCAATCATTTCTTTTCGACTAGTGACACGAGTTTTACAATACTCGTGTGTGTGTATCATCTAAGTGTTTATTAATTTTAAGAGATTTTAAAAACCAATGATGGTACTTTTGTACCATCTATATTGGAAATATACTGTTTTTCTTTTTTTTCTTTTTTTTTCGTCAACTAAAATTGGGATTCCATAAGATGTACATTCAATGTGTCCGCTGATGCACGGCATGCACTGCTAAATTTATGAACAGAAGCTTTTGCATTCAGACGGAAATTCATTGTTCCAGTCGAGAGATGTATTTTAAATTTCATTCGTAGTGCCAGGTTTAATGACTGTATCAATAGCGTATCATTGCAAAAACACCGCCAAGTATTTCATCAGTTTCCTAAATTATTCACCAAAATTTTCAACAAAAAGATACAAAAATCAATGGTTGGCATGATCCTAAAACTTCTTCAGCTTTCAAACGATAAATAATTCTCTCTAATATTGTAGACTTGAAATTACTTACACACCATCATTCCTTGGATTGGCAACGCCATTTGAAATACAACATACACTCTTCGCTTTGATGGCCGGTGGCTGAAGCATTTAAAATAATTGTTTCATCTAGAATAGCCCATCAATGTCTTTTATCTTTCTCATCTGTTTTTGTAACCCGAGCCATGAGGATTTTCATTATGCGCTGTTTCTTTATTTTATTTTATTTTGCTCAACCACAATCATCATTGCCCTGAATTTGATTATGGATGTTTTCGATAGCAGTTTTTCTGCAGATGCAAAATGCAATTATTCGTAAATTTCTAATCTTATTATAGCAACGTAATATATATTTAAAAAAAATTATTCTTCAATAGTATTTTAGAAAAAACAACTCTCTAACTATTTTGTGTAGAGGTCCATAACTTTTACACATTTCATGATAAGTTTTTAATGGATTGCGCATAGTTGAAAACAAAATATTCAATCTAACATTGTTGTAATAGCTAAATAATTACACTTCAACAACTGCTTTTGCTACAGAAAAGAAAGTAGTTTAATATGATCGTAAGTGGGATGAAAAAATTGTTTGTTAGGTAAGTCAAAAATGGTAAATTAATAGTGGAATTTTTCGTCTAGCAGACAGACATGTGAGCACTCATCTGAGGGGCATGCTTAAATATGACCAATTAAAAAATTATCTGCTTGCATAATATTTCTTCGAAGAATTTTCGTTTACGAAACAACATTATGCAGGAGCACATTTTTGTTCGTTATTAGAGGTGAGGTATTACTATATGCTTATTCTTCGAGGCCGAGTGGTTGAGAGCATGCCCCTTTGGGAAGGATTACCAGTCTGAATCTTGGGGTTAGCAGATTTATGTTTCTTCTCTGTGGGGAAGGGTGAAACTCAGCCACAATTCCCTCTTTCCAGGCGTTGGAAGTGGGTAGCAATTGACTGAGTGTAACCGTCATAGCGTCCTCATGTTGGAAATAGGGCATTTGAAAAACCTATGCACAGAACAAGATAACATGGATCAGTCTTTAATTGATATTAAATACCCTTCATCATTGTCATGCTTTCTGTATCTACTATGATTATAATTTGCGAATAATTTTTATTTTTCATTATCAATGAAAGTAAAATTGAACATAAAAACTAGTTATAAACGTGTAGGACAATTATATCATTTAACCAATTTCATCTCCTTGAAATTATTTTTTGGTGAACACGGTTCGTATTTGTATGCAATACTTTGAGTGTTATTTATATATTATATATATTTGCGTGATGCTAATATGTTTCTTGATGAGGTTCAGCAAATTTAAAGAGGATACAAAAATATGTGATATGGAGCAGGGAAGATTAAGTCCGAACTCGTTAATAAGGAAGTTTTTTTAATGTTTCTATTTCCGAGAAGATACATACAATATTCTCAATTCCTCAATGTTCATTTGAACTATTGTTCCGCCAGAATGCATCACTGATTAACAAATTGACAACCATGAATATAAATTCAACTGAGGTATGATATTTTGTCCATTGCAACCAGACATTTCAAAACATTCTCAAGTAATGCTCAGAATTTTTTTAGCTGCATCTAAGTGTGAAAAAATTAACAAGGGGATGAAAAATCTGAAGCTCTCATCACTGTAGCATTCGCTACAAAGCGTAAAAATTATAAACTTTCCCATTCGCACTTAAATAAAATAATTATTAGCATTAAAAATCTTACTCTAAATTATTATTAATTATTTTCTACTTCTAATTCGTAATCATTGAAGTTTGTGTGTAAATACATGAGAGATCAAATAATCAATCGACATTTCGAGTTTTAAAGCAGCCGGAAGTGGCAACATCCAAGCGCGACGCTTGAACTGACTCACTCTTTTTCATGACTCGCTAGCGTGCGTACATCTCTCGTAAGTGAAAGAAATTAAGTGTGAGAATAGAAAAACCCGGTAAAGTATACAGTGTAAATTCTCTGTGTGCATGGTTATAAACTTAAGGATCTGTTCATCGTCGTGATGTAGGGATAAACTCTAAAATAGTGTTAAAATTCTTAGACTAGCATGTTCATTTTCGAGTGCTACCTCGACGTGACAAAACGTATAAATTTGCGTGTCACGATTCATTTCCTGTGTCGAGTCATTATATTATCCAACTACGTTTGTGCCTTACTACAAAGTTATACATTTTGCAGCTGTCATATTAATTCAAGATCCGTTCACGAATACGGGTGATAGAGCGCGGCTAAAACCGCCGGCGTCTTTGTTGATAGAGTCTTTGTCGCCGGCGTCTTTGTTTTCCAAATTTGCGGAGAATAAACTGCCGTCTCGTGTCATTACTCTGTGATTTAAAATCGTACTTTATGCACGTGGAATAATATTTCTTTTTCACAACATACTTGCAGTAGTTTTCTGAAATGTGTTTGACGTGAAATAATAATTGGGAATGCCTTTTAATAATTTCGTATGGATTATAGAGTACGAAGATTATTCATGCATATGCCTGCTAAAGTTTTAGTTTTTTTCGTATTTCATTACTCCTTGAATCTTGCGGTTAATCGCACTTATTTCAATATAAATCACTATCAACAAATTAAATCAATTTTTCTTATTCTTGCGGCAGAAATACATACTAGCATCTGCCATCGTAAACGCGTACTTCTCGCGTACAAAAATACTTCGTGAACGCGTACGATGTTATGCCGGCGGTTTATTGCAAATGGCGAAACGTTAAAACCGCCGGGTCATTGTCACCTTGATTTTCATGTTTCGTCTTGCGAATATTTTCTTTCTGTGCAAGCAACACGTTTAGTGTTTCTTTTCTCAGGTAGATATTATTCCTTATTTTTTTTATCAGTGATGCTTGCCAGTGCTTTTCAGTATGATTGATCTTAATGAAAGTTAGGATTTTTTCTCTGTTATTTCTCGTACGGATATAGAGATGTTCTAGAGTACACAAAAAAGTTATTAATTCTCATCCTATGTTTTTTAGCTATTTTCTTAATAATTCCTTCCGACTGCATGAATCCCGTGTATTCAGTCTCACGAATTTGATATGATTCCACAAAATGGAATCACCGATTGTTGCTCTAAAAAGAATCACAAGTGGTTCATTACAAAAAAAATCTCCTTTAAAATTTCATGCCTCTATTTAAAGTAAGAGCAGTGGTGAAAGAGTTTTTGCAAACCTAAAGTGATCCTATCCTACTTTGAGCTTGACAAAAGAGAGATTTATCAAATTAGCTCGTGTCGGATCTGTAGGATTTCTCGGAGAGTCTACTTTGTGGGAGTTTATCATTTACGATGTTGGGGACTGTCAGTGGTGGAATTTTTCCTTGATGTCTCCTGGGACTGTTCATCCAGTGTTTTCGACTTTTTGCAGAACCTCAGCGACATCGCTAAACGCCACACACACTCAGTTCCCTGGGCCTTGTTTTGCCTTAACTGAATCTAACCTGAGCTTGGGCCTGAGAGATCTCATTTACAAATTATTCCCTTGCAATTCACATGGGTTATTTTTGGAAGCTAGTAAGCCTAAGATTACACTCACAGGCTAGCTAAACTACCTGCTTCTACTACGATAACTTGCTCGTCCAGCTCGGGATTAATAAAGCTGATACCATAAGTGACACCACCAACGTCACGGGTTCTTTTTATAAAGGCTGATGCTACTAGTTAGTCTAAATTGGGCTTATATAAATTCCCAAACACAACTCATTACATCCTGCCGACACCATCGTTCACCGGACCTCGCTGGCACGGAGTGCCCACCTAGAGAAGATCTTCCAGTCAAGATCCCGCCAGTCCGCCGAGGCGTTCCTCCGAATAAAAGACCGAGCTGAGTTCCCTCGCCTCATTAACCTTTCTCACGGTCTTGCGAATACTGTCGAGTGACTGTTTAGGGTTTGGAAGCTGATACTAGCACCCCCATCCAAACCCAAACATCACCATTCGGGATTTCGATCTAGACATAATTCTACCCCTATAACACATGAACTCCTAAGTCGAAGTTTTGAAAAATTCTATATGCCTCATATCAGATCATAAGAAAATGTGCCTTAAAGATAGAAGTAAGGTTTCCCTGTAAACCTTACATCGAGCTAAATTTGTAAATAACCGTCGCAAAAAACGATTACCTTTTCATAATAAATATTTTTAATTATTTTCAACCTATATGTAATCAATTTTCATTTGCTTTGTTAATCTAAAGTATCTATATAGAAGGTAGAAAAAATGTATGTGGCAAAAATGAAAGTTCCTCAAAATCGAAGCAGTAAAGAAATGTTAGGATTGGCCGTGGGTATAGCCAAACCTAAACATAAAACGATAAGTATTTGCGAAACATGAGGAAGGGATAATGAGGCACTCTGGAAACTCAGCTTTTTGTCTGTGGTTTATTTGAGGGAGCCGGAAAGGACCGCCGAGTCTTGCGTACTGAAGAACTTGGCTGAAGATGGTTCGCAGTCCGTGCAGGCGAAACGGCTCCGGCTAGTGACGAAGTCGACAGTGTGGGTGTGTGTTTGGAATTTCTAGGAGCCCAATTTATAAGACTTTGAAAGAACCCGTGCCGTCGGTAGGCTCAATTTAAGGTATCGGCTTATTTAATTTCAAGCCGGACAAGATAGTTATCGTAATGGAAGCAGGGAGTTGAATTTGCAAAGGAATCATTTGCAATTTTTCAGTTAAGGCAAAAACAAGGACAAAACAAAGTCCCAACGAGAGAAGGAGGCCCAAAACTAGTTCCAGAAAAAGTAGTCCCAAGAAAGGTAAATCCTGGTAAGTTAAGGCCAGTCAAGGTAAGGCCAGTCAAGGTAAGGCCAGTTCAGGTAAGGCCAGTTAAGGTAAGGCCAGTTCAGGTAAGGCCAGTTAAGGTAAGGTCCAAAAACAAGGACCAAACTAATCCAAGAAAGGTAGTCCCATGAAAGGCCCAGGGGAAAACTGGTGTGTGGCGTTGGTGATGACGTTGAGGTCTGCAAAAAGACGAACGCTGGATGAGCAGTCCAAGGAGACATCAAGGAAAAATCCACCACTGACAGTCCCCAACATCGTAAATGATAAACTCCCACAAAGTAGACTCCGAGAAGTCTTACAGATCCGACACGAGCTAATTTAATAAATCTCTCTTAGTCAAGCTCCAGGAGATAGGACAGATTTTTGTAGCTGGCAAGCTTGTTCACTAATGCCTTTGGCTTTAATATCAGAGCATGACGTTTAAGAACTCCCGGTAATGACAATCGTTATTCATTACCGAAACCAAATGCAATTAAGCACAAGATCTACGGAATATCATGAAATATCCACAAAACTGCAACTTTTGCAAGAATCTGCAGGACCGCAAATCCTGTGATTTTTAAGGCAGTAATATCGGTGATTAAATTTATGGAGTTATGGAAAACACATGACTTAATAACACATGATTCATGAAGCAGAGAGAAAAGAATTACAGCAACTAAAATTGCATAGAATGAGAATTAATGCTTCTTTAGTACTCTAGAACATCTCTATAACTGTACGAGAAATAACAGAAAAAAAATAATCCTAACTTTCATGAATATCGATAATACTGAAAAACACTGACAAGCATCATTGATAAAATTTAAGGAATAATGTCTACACTGAGAAAAGAAACACTAAACGTGTTTGCTTGCACAGAAGGAAAATATGCGCAAAACGAAACATGAAAATCAAGGTGACGATGACCCGGCGGTTTTACGCGTCGCCATTTGTAATAAACCGCCGGCATACATCGTACGCATTCACGAAGGCAGATGCTAGTATGTATTTTTGTCGCAAGAATAAGCAGAATTGATTTAAATTTGTTGATAGTGATTTATATTGAAATAAGTGCGATTAAACGCAAGATTTAAGGAGTTTGAAATATATATAAAATAAAACTAAAACTTTAGCAGGCATATGCATGAATAATCTGCGTACTCTATTAATTCGTACGAAATTATTGAAAGGCATTCCCACTTATTACACGTCAAAACACCTTTAAGAAAAACTAGAAAAAGCATGTTTGTAAAAAGGAATATTATTCCCCATGCGTAACGTATGATTTTAAATCCCAGCGTCAAGACATGAGACGGCAGTTTGTGCTTCGCCATCTTGGAAAACAACGAGACCGGCAACAACGACGCGAGGAGTTCTGTCGTGCTCTCTCACGAGTATTTTACGAACGAATTTCAATATCGTATGACCGCTGCAAAAGGTATGACTTTCAGTAAGGGAAAGGACGTAGTTGAATATTGAATATAAATTACTGACACACGAAATGCACGTGACGTGAAAAGTTCACGCTAAGTCATGTTGAGAAATCCTCTGAATGAAAACATGCTACATCACAATTCCTACGCATAACTACGTATCCAAATACACAGCACTGTCACTATTTATGTAGCATACCGCTACATAAGCGTAAAAATTAGAAATCTGCCATTCGCACTTAAGGGAACCATTTTGGGGCATCTGCAGTCCAAAAGTTGATTCTCCCGATTTTTTTTTTATTGCTTTAAATGAGTTAGAGACATGTCCCCGAATGTCTGTAAAAATATCAGGAACCTACCCCAGAGCTAACGTCCCTCCCGGGGGGGGGGAGGGCATCCCTCTTACGGACCTTTTTTTTCATTTTTGAACCTAAAGCAATGAAATTTGGTATACTGATAGGAAATGCAATTTTGAATCATTTATCATCAATGACAAAATGCGATTTTCTTGAAAAGAAAACGGGAAATCATAGAAAACGACATTTTTGGGGGGGTTTTCTAAATGCTTCTCCTCCTACAGTTTTTGAGCTACAGTAGTGATTTAGGTATCATTGAATGCAGAATAACGTGGACAAAAAAAAAAAAAAAAAATCTGAAATTTTCAATTTTTTTCCATTTCATTTTTTTATATATTTTATCATTCATATTCCTCATCCCCATCCGAATATTTTTTTTATTATTGAATTTAGAGCAATGAAATTTGGTATACTGATAGGAAATACAATTTAGAATCATTTATCATTCATGACAAAATGCGATTTTCTTGAAAAGAAAATGGGAAATCATAGAAAACGACATTTGGGGGGGGGGGGGGGGTTTCTAAATGCTTTTTCTCTGATAGTTTTTGAGCTACAGTAATGATTTTGGTATCATTGGATGCAGAATAACGTGGACATTCCAAAAACTTGAATGCTTTTCCTCAAATTTCCAATATAAAAATTTAAAAAATTAAAAAGAAAAAAATCAAAATATTCTCAAGAAAATTCAAATTTATGACGTCATAACTTTGAAACAAGAATGAATTTTGAAAAACTTCTCAATACATTGTAAAGCCCTTGTTTTTCTGCATCCAATGATACCAAATCATTACTGTAGCTCAAAAAATGTAGGAGGAGAAGCATTTTGTTTCTTAAAAATAGGTTTTATAAAAAAAGTAACTTATCAAGACGTTTGTCGCTAAGGCTTTTTTATTTACAAAGCTAGAGCAATGCGGTTTGTTGCATTTGAAAGTGAAATGTGTGTTCTACCTATAATACGGGGCGATTTTCCAAATTGTTTCTGTAAAGCTTTCCATAGACTTTTTACCCTAAAATTATAACTTTTGCATTGAGACTCTGACAAAAAAATTCATATAAATTCAGAATGAAATAAATCAAAAATTCCTCCCGTATTATGGATAGAGCGCACGTTTGACTTTCAAATGCAACAAACCGCATTGCTCTAGCTTTGTAAATTAAAAAGCCTTAGCAAATAATATATGTATATATATAATTTTTTTTTTTCAAATAAAAAATTTTCTATGGCCTTATGAAAAATTTTTGTTTAAGATAAGTTGTTACAAATGTGGAGATCTAGTAGTCTGCAAATTTTCATAGACGTACGTCCAATAGAACCAAAGTTGACCATTTTGTCAAAATGGTTCCCTTAAATAAATTAATTAGTAGCATTAAAAATCTTACTCTAATTTATTATTAATTATTTTCTACTTCTAATTCGTAATCATTGAAGTTTTTGTGTAAATACATGAGACTGATAAAATAACAATTGACATTTTTCGAGAGAGAAGCCCTCTGGTGGCAATACTGCGCAAGGCGCGTCTCTGTTTCAAAAAGAGCACTCTTACTTTGGCGGTTGCCTAGCTCGCTCACAGCACTTTTCTCGTGAGTAATCAGTGTTAGAAAATAATCGTGTTCTTTCTTCGTGTTCAGTGAGTATTAATAGTTGACAGTGCAGTGTTATTTGGATACGTAGTTATGCGTAGGAATTGTGATGTAGCATGTTTTCATTCAGTGTTTTGTTTTTTTTTCTCAACATGACTTAGCGTAAAATTTTGCGTCAGATGTGCATTGCATTTCCGTGTCATGATTTTATTATCAAAACATAATCATGTTCGTTCCTTTCTTTACTACAATAGTATATACCTGCAGTTTCCATTCATGATTCGATACTCGGAACGAACGCGGCTGAATTGCCGGCGTTCGTTGTCGATAGCGTCTTTGTGTAATGGCGGAACATCACACCGTCGTCTCTTGTCACTACTCCGTGACTATAATTCACTATAGGCATGTGTTATAGTAGCATTTATTCTTTTTTTTACAAACCGACTTGCAGTAGTTTTAAATTACGAAAAGTATTCATGTCTATGCTTGCTAAGTTTTGGAATTTCATTTCTTAATTCCATACTCTTTGAAACCTTTACGTAACCGCACTTATTTCAATATAAAACATTTCAATAAAATTTAATTTAACTCATCGCATTCTTGTACAAACACCCACTACCATCTGCCTATCTTGAGTGTGTGCAAATTGCTGGCGGCTTGGCTGAGGCCGACGTGTAAAGCCGCCCGGCTAAATCGCCGCACGGAATTTTCATGCTTTCGTTTTTTTTTTCTTCGCGTATTTTCCGTCTGTGAAATCAACGCTTAGGTTTCCTTTTCCTTTTATCATTGGGGATATATATATTCCTTTTATTCCTTCATTATTGCAAACGATATTTATCAGTAAATTTCAGTAGAATTTATAAATGAACTTTAGGAATTTCTTTTCTCTGTATTCTTGTACCGTTATGGAGATTTTCTAGAGTACATCAATGTGCTGCCTTCGCAGCAATTTAGGAAATTTATATTTTCAAACAGCGGTAGAAAATTTGTGCCTTCGAATATCAAGGGAACCAGTCCGCACGTTCACTCGTTTTCCGGAAACGCTCTCTTCCGGTACATTAGGTATTTAAACTCTGCGAGCTGAGTAGAGGCCGCCAGTTGTGTTGAAGTAGTGTGTAGACTCCAGAGAAGGAAATGTAAGTAAAGAGTGCTAAATATTAAGTGCATTGGGTCCCTATAGATGTCTGTTTTGTGTCTCCTACTAGACAGTGAATTCTTAGGTCCTAGAAAAGCTAAAAGATTTCAGGGGATGTTAGAATGTGTGCTGTCACAGTTTTTCTGTTTGTGCTTTTACAATTCTAGATACTGATTCTTCATTCGCGGTGCTAATATAATGTAATGCTGTGTTTACCTATTTGTACCTGGCTCAAATTGTCTAGTGGTATTGCCCTGTGTTGGACAGGGTTGTGAGACTTTCTTGCAAACACTCAGTCATGTTTTGATTATATTGTTGAGCCTGATTTGTTCTGTGCTTGTCAGTGCTACTTAATTTATTTGCTGGAATTCACAGCTGGACTCATTGTGCTCAGTTGTTGATTTGATCTAAGCACATTGCATTATATAGATCCTTGTTATCATTCACGATTAATGTTAGTGGATTTAAACTCTGGTATTTGGACTCTAGAATTGTGTAATTCCTCACTCAAGTTGCTATTTTACCAGTCTGTAGAGTGTGGTGGTTTTTGCCTATTTTTATTTGTGTAATTCCTCACTCAAGTTGCTATTTTACCAGTCTGTAGAGTGTGGTGGTTTTTGCCTATTTTTATTTGTGTGATTTTTACTGTGCTGCGGATATTTTATATATTGCCTGGTTGATGACGTGTTCATGCCTGTTAGGTAACTATTTACTTGTTCAGAGGTGTCTAAGTGTGCCCCCTTGTTCACTTATTAACCACCTTTGTAGATGGGTGTGTTTTAACTATGCCCAGGTGGTACTATAGGTTGATAGACTTTTGTGACTAGTCATGTGAGTCAGAAACAACTCAAGTTGTCCGGCACTGTTTACGTAGGAATAGCTGTGTAACTTTAGTTCAGCGTCTACCGGGTTGGACATGCATTTTTATATGGGAATAGCCGTGTAACTTCAATTCAGCATCTACCTGGTTGGACATTAGTGTGTAGAGCCTACTGCCTGAACTTAGTATTTAATGAGGGCCTCATTAGGTTGACTGGTTATATCTGATTGTGCCATTGGGATGCTCGTATGAAAATTGTACTAAGTCTCGCCAATGATTTGGGTGTTGAATGAGCCGCTGAAGTATTACCCGTGTTCTCTGAATTAGATTTTCTTGTGCCAGTGATGCAGTTCTGCCCCAATTTTTGCGTCCTTATTTTCTGGTTTGCCCTCTGAATCACTTTTAGATATGCAATCTCTAAAAACTGTATATTTTTTGTATTACCTTTGTGCTAACTAGACCTTTCTATTTCAGGAAAATTTATGTACTATAAATGGCTGCTTAAGACAAGTTTTGCATCATCCGTGGACTTTTCTGAACCTTCCCCTCGTCGATAGAAATTGTTGAGGCAGTCACAATCAAGAAGCTTAAATCTTCATGTTAAGCATTTCCTTAATTACTAAATTCTTAAATTTCATGCCTTGCATTTAAAGCAAGAGCATTTGTATCAGAATCTCTTAATTGATTTTTTCCTATCCTTCCTTAACTTAGCTGGTGTTGGATCTTTAGGATTTTTCTCGGAGGGATCTACTTTATGGGAGTTTTATCATGTACTTTGGGATAACTTCAGTGTGAAATTTCCTTGATGTCTCCTTGGACTGCTCATCCAGTGTGTTGGACTCCTTGCAGGACCTCCACGTCATCACAACACAACACACTCACAGTTAATAATCTCCCTGGGCTTACTAGTATCCTAGTATGCTATGCTAATATGAGCAGTAACTTAACTTGCTCCTGCTAATGTGCTAATGTGCTAATGTGCCGACTTGCTTCTGCTCACATGAGCCGGATTTAACTTGCTCACTCACACCTCACCTTATTTTGAGTCATTAGTTCTACCTGAGCTACGTCATTGACCCTCGCTCAATTATCTCAAATTGCCTAATTCAAGTTCCCAAATACAACTCACTCACCCTGCCTACTCCATCGCGTGACGGCCTTCGCCAACGCCAGCCTGGCTCTCCGGCACGGATTGCCCACCTAGACAAGCTCTCCGAGATCAAGATCCAAGCCAGTTCTCCTTGGTTTTCCTTCAATAAACTACACGGCAGGAAAAAGCTGAGTTAACCAAAAATTGTCATCATTATCCCTCTGATAGTCGCTCAAATTTACTTGTCGAGAGATGTTGTAGTCTTTGCCCGTCAATTCACCCCAGCGGACAATCAGACCTACACATTTATACTCACTGAACACGAAGAAGGGAACACGCTAATTTTCTAACACAGATTTACTCACGAGGATTGCTGTAACACCGAGCTAGAGTGAACGCCAATGTGAAAGTGCGTTTTTGAAAAGAGACGCGCCTTGCGCAGTATTGCCACTCAGGGGGTCCTCTCTCGAAAAATGTCGAGTGTTATTTTATTGTCTCATGCATTTACACAAAAACTTCAATGATTACGAATTAGAAGTAGAAAATAATTAATAATAAATTAGAGTAAGACTTTTAATGCTAATAATTATTTTATTTACGTACGAATGGGAAAATTTATAGTTTCTACGCTCTGTAGCGAATGCTACAGAAAGTATCACTCTCTGCCTTCTTTGTCAACACAAACTTATATGGAAATATAAGAATGTAGCATATCGCTACAAAGCGTAAGAATTATGAATTTTCCCTATCGCACTTAAATAAAATTAATCATTAGCATTAAAAATCTTACTATAATTTATTATTAATTATTTTCTACTTCTAATTCGTAATCAGTGAAGTTTGTGTGTAAATACATGAGAGATCAAATAATCAATCGACATTTCGAGTTTAAAGCAGCCCGATACGGCAACATCGAAGAGCGTCACTTGAACTGACTCACTCTTGCTTGTGGCTTTAGCGTGCGAACATCATCTTGACCTCAACGTCATCACACACACCACTTACAACATTCTCCATGGGCCGCTTTTGGGACTCTCTACTTGGATTAGATTTGGCTATGCTCTGGGCTTTTAGCCTTATATATTCTCTAATTACGGGCCTTAATTCTCAACTGCCTAAAATTACGGGCACAATTGAATTATCCTCTCATTTGCCGAATTCAGCGAGCCTGGATCTTAATTACTATTCAAACGAAGAGTCATCATCGCCATCAGGCTCGGCACCTGTGAATCAAACTCACCTGCTCCAAAATTAAGCAGGCTTTGCCCCACATAAAGAGCAACGCACCTATTGTTGTGCTTGTTTAAAAATTGCCCTCAGTAAATTGAATATTCTGAAAACAATACACTTAAAACCTCGTCCACCGGCCGGAGCGACTGCCTCAGGACTGCGAAGTATCTTCCGTCAAGATCCGCAGGATCAAGTCTCGGCGATCTTCCCGGCTCCTTCAAATAAAACCATTCACTAAAGCTGAGTCCAAAAGTGCTTTATTATCCCTCTCATAATTTTTCCCAGATGCTTGTCGAGGTTTTGTAAGGACTGGCTATACCCCTCGGTCAGATCCAAACACTGGTGACCCCAGTTAAAAATAACCCCAAAACTTTCTTTAAAAATTTAAAAACTATTCAACTCGATAAGTGTTTGAGAGGTTGTGAGAGAGGTTAATTTTGGCATAACATAGTAGTAATAAATTTCCCATGTCGTAGTTTTTGAGAATTTCTTGGATTTACTGTGTTAATGGTGATTCTCTGAGCAGCTCTAACAAGAAAAAAATTTTTTTTTCAGCGCTTTACTGTCCTTTTTTGTTTTATGTGCCTCAGAAGGTAGGGAAAATATTTTTTCCTATTTCCGTGCTTACGTATATTCTGACGACCGTAAAATTTCGCGTTTCAGTCTCTCTTTCCCTCCGTTTCTTCAACGTTATTGATCGATTGAGTAGGTAGAAAAATAATTTTTCTCACCTGCTTTATTTTTGTGCCTACGCAAATTGCCGCATACCGCATAATTTTTTTTCTCGTTTCCAATTTCATATTTCCTTCCTTCTGTTTCAACTTAATTTGAATGATTGAGTAGGTAAAGAAATAACGCAAACCCTTGCCACTTAATTCCAAGTCATAGGCACTGATATCTTAATTGCGCATCCCTAAAGAGATTGCTAGCATGCCTGACTCAGATAATGAAGATCGAGCCCACACAAAACCCATTAGGCTCCCTCCCTTCATTCCGGAGGACGCCCATACCTGGTTCCAACAGTGTGAGGCAATGTTTAGGTATCATAAAGTAACTAATAACACTGATCAATTCTACGCCCTTGTTTCCGCAGCCCCCACAAAATTGTTGAATGATTCAAATCAATTGCTCGAAAGCCCTCCCGCCGTTGATCCGTACGGCACCTTAAAAAGAAAGATTCTGCAGAAGTTGCAGATGTCCGATGCGGACAAATTTCGGAGTTTGGTAGACGCCTCAGCAATTCCATCTGTCTCTAGCTCTTTCTCTCCCACTTCGCTAGTCAAAGAGCTGCGAAAACTCGCTACGGGTGTTGCCGTAGCTGAGGGATTTCTGAAGGAAGTTTTCATGACTAAACTTCCTCAGAATGTGCGTCCATTTCTATCGCTAGCAGGCCCAGACCAAACGTTAGAGAAGCTGGCGGAGTCCACCGAGACGGTGATGCGCAACATTAATTCGCCACAAGCACCGCAAGTTGCTTCCCTAAATGCAGCTGCTGCAAATTTTAGCCCCGAAAATACTCAGAATCAATCCGCAGCCACAATAGATAAGATGCAGCAAGACATCGCCGAGATAAAGCAAGCATTACAGAATTGCAATATAGGTCAGAGTGTGGCTCACATTCAGCAAGGCCCAGGGAGATTCCAAAGCCACCAAAACGCCTACGACTATCCTTATGACTATCCCTCAAACTATCATCCTTTTCCTCCTTCTCAGCGCTTTGATAGAGGTAGATCTTATGATAGGTCAAATCAAGACCGTCGCTTTCGGTCGCGCTCTCGTGATGCCGGTAGCAATTTATGCTGGTATCACACAAAGTATGGTGACCAAGCACGAAAGTGCGGGTCCCGTTTTTGCCCTCGGTATACCGAAATGACTTCGGGAAACGCCAACAGCAACGCATAGTAGCGAGTACTGCGTTGCCTCATTCCCAGACTACTCGCCTCTTGACCATTCACGATCCCGTCACCAAATACCGATTTTTAATAGACACTGGCTCCAGTGTGTCAATTATCCCAGCCACGGTGAAAGACAAAAACAATCCATTGTTGGCGACATTACGCGCCGCAAACGGCACGCCAATTCCTTGTTACGGTGAAAGAGTACTAGAGTGCAGTCTGGGATTGAGGCGAAACTTTCGTTTCACATTCCTGATCGCGGAAGTACAAGAGCCCATAATAGGTGCTGATTTTCTAGCCAAGTTTGGCATACTTGTAGATGTTAAAAACCGTAGAATTAGGGACGAGGAGACACAGATCTCAATTCCCGCTTGTTGCATAACTAGAGCTAATGTCTTGCATTCTTTCTCTATCGCCTTAAAGGAAGAGTGCATGTTTGAGCAATTACTAAAAGATTTTCCTGCATTGACAAATTCTAACTTAGTTTCTACAAAAATGCAGACCAGCACAAAGCACTTCATAGAGACGACGGGACCGCCGGTTTACTCCCGTGCAAGGCGATTGCCGCCTGACCGATTGGCGTTAGCTAAGAAAGAATTTGCGCGCATGCTCGAAAATGGCATTATCCGCAGCTCCAAAAGTCCTTGGGCTAGCCCTCTTTTGCTAGTACCCAAGGCTAACGGTGAATTCAGACCGTGCGGGGATTTCCGCAGGTTGAATGCCGTTACTCTACCTGATCGCTACCCTATTCCTTACCTTCATGATTTCAGTGCAAATTTAGAGGGAGCTCAAATTTTCTCAAAGATAGACCTTCAGCACGCCTTTCATCAAATTCCACTTGATGAGAGTGCTATACCTAAGACCGCGGTAATCACTCCGTTTGGTCTCTTTGAGTTTCTCAAGATGCCATATGGCTTGAGGAACGCTCCTCAAACGTTCCAAAGGCACATGGCTGAAATTTTCTCTGATCTCACTTTCGCCTATGTGTATCTAGACGACATCCTAGTGGTATCCACAACCCCGGAGTTGCACAAAGACCACCTTAGGGTCGTGTTTCAAAGACTGTCCGACAATGGTCTCCTCGTAAATCCTGCAAAATGCGAGCTCGGAAAGCCATCACTTATTTACTTAGGTCATGAAATCTCTAGCCTAGGTCTAAAACCTTTGCCTTCCAAAGTAGAAGTGATCAAAAACTTTCCTCTTCCACAGACCCAGAAGAAACTAAGAAGGTTCCTAGGTTCTGTTAACTTCTATCATCGTTTCATACGCAACTGTGCCCAAACTTTAGCGCCCTTGTCTGACCTCCTCGAACCGAAACGAAAAGGAAAATCCATTGAGGTAAAATGGACAGAAGAAGCGCGCAATGCTTTTGGGGAAATCAAGCACAAGTTAGCTTCCGCGACTGAATTATCCTACCCTATTGCTAATGCTGATTTTAGTCTAGTAGTGGACGCTTCCAGTACTGCTGTAGGTGCTGTTTTGCAACAACAAAGAGGGACTAACATCTCTCCTCTTGCTTTCTTTTCCAAAAAGCTGTCGCTCACTGAGCGTGCTTATAGCGCGTTCGGTAGGGAACTTCTTGCTATCTACTTGTCTGTGAGACACTTTCGCTATGCTCTAGAGGCGAGGGAGTTTGTGATCTACACAGATCACAAACCTCTGACCTCAGCGATCAAGATGCCCTCTGAAAGACATTCCCCAAGAGAAGCTCGACATTTGTCGTTCATAAGCCAGTTTACCACTGACATCCGTTGCATAAAAGGGTTGGACAATACTGTCGCTGATTGTCTATCGCGCATAAATACTGTCCAAACCAGTGGTGAAATCACTTTCGGCAACATTGAAAGCTCGCAGAAGGAGGATCCTGAACTTCAGGACCTTCTCAAACCTTCTAACACTTCCTCTCTGAAGTTAACCTTGGTTGACGGCGTGTACCGTGATGCCGAGCGACTTTCTCGTTTGTATCTTCCCGCGACTCTCCGCAGAGTAGCTGTCCTCCACTATCATTCCTTCTCACATCCGGGTATTAACCGTACATTGCGTTTGATTTCTGATCGTTACGTCTGGCCAGCGATGCGTAAGGAGGTCAAGCAAATTGTGCAAAATTGCCATGCATGTCAGAGTAGTAAAGTGGTGAAACATAATCGTGCAGCGCTGCAGAGAGTTGCATTCACAGGTCACAAGTTCGACTCTGAACACCTAGATTTGGTGGGTCCTTTGCCTATATCGCGCGGTCATTCTTATTTGTTGACCATCATAGATAGGTTCACACGTTGGGTCGAGGCTGTCCCTCTTCCTGATACCCAAACCGAGACTGTAGCGCGCGCTTTCATGTCCAACTGGATCTCTAGATTTGGTGTTCCCTTAAGTGTCACACATGACCGGGGATCACAATTCACCTCCAAATTCTGGAGTGAGCTTAGCACTGCTTCAGGGTGTGAAAACGTAAACACTACTGCTTATCATCCACAGTCAAATGGACTTATTGAGAGAGTCCACAGAGATTTAAAGTCGGCATTACGTTGCCTAAACTGCAGCAATGAATGGACAGACAGACTTCCAGTAGTACTACTTAGCATCCGAAATTTACATAGACAAGATCAGCAATGCACAGCGGCTGAAATGCTATATGGTCAGACACTTCGTCTCCACGGCGACATTGTTGACCCAAAACCTTTGCCTGAATTTTCATCCGTTGACCGTTCCGCATATGTAACCTGTCTCAAAGAATGCATGCGCCAGATCAAGTATGTGGCTCCGCGAATGCCTCAGACTGAGGACAAACTGGATCCTGCCTTGCAGGACTGCACACATGTGTACGTCCGAAACGACGCCATCAAACCTACACTCACGCGCCCCTATGATGGCCCATTCAAAATAATCAAACGCACGCCCAAGTATTTTGTCCTGGAAAGATCGGGTTCACACGACCCCGTGAGCATTGATCGATTAAAAGTCGCGTACACTTCCGATCATAGTGTAACTTCTAACTCATCATTCTCTCCACAGAGTTCTCTTTCCACTGAGACTCGATCATATCTACCATCTCAGCTTCCTCAGTTGGCTGCCTTGCTGCCTAGTCAACTTGAGTGTAATCCTTTCTATGTGCCTGTACATTCAAACCCTATCTCTAAGCCTGTCGTAGATTCTAATTCTAGCCCTCTTACTGAAACAGCGACAAGTCTGGATAGACCAGACGAGCCCGCTGCAGTAACTCGTGTTCCTAGAACTCTTGCCGATCTAAATTTGCAGACCCGTTTGGTGAAACTTCCCCGCTCAGTAACATTTTCCACCTGCCGAACCCAGCAGGGTCGCGTATTCAGACCTCCTTCCCGCTACAAATGATTGCAGCGGGTGGACCTTTCGGTCTGCGCCTTGGGGGGTAATGTAGCATATCGCTACAAAGCGTAAGAATTATGAATTTTCCCTATCGCACTTAAATAAAATTAATCATTAGCATTAAAAATCTTACTATAATTTATTATTAATTATTTTCTACTTCTAATTCGTAATCAGTGAAGTTTGTGTGTAAATACATGAGAGATCAAATAATCAATCGACATTTCGAGTTTAAAGCAGCCCGATACGGCAACATCGAAGAGCGTCACTTGAACTGACTCACTCTTGCTTGTGGCTTTAGCGTGCGAACATCATCTTGACCTCAACGTCATCACACACACCACTTACAACATTCTCCCTGGGCCGCTTTTGGGACTCTCTACTTGGATTAGATTTGGCTATGCTCTGGGCTTTTAGCCATATATATTCTCTAATTACGGGCCTTAATTCTCAACTGCCTAAAATTACGGGCACAATCGAATTATCCTCTCATTTGCCGAATTCAGCGTGCCTGGATCTTAATTACTATTCAAACGAAGAGTCATCATCGCCATCAGGCTCGGCACCTGTGAATCAAACTCACCTGCTCCAAAATTAAGCAGGCTTTGCCCCACATAAAGAGCAACGCACCTATTGTTGTGCTTGTTTAAAAATTGCCCTTAGTAAATTGAATATTCTGAAAACAATACACTTAAAACCTCGTCCACCGGCCGGAGCGACTGCCTCAGGACTGCGAAGTATCTTCCGTCAAGATCCGCAGGATCAAGTTTCGGCGATCTTCCCGGCTCCTTCAAATAAAACCATTCACTAAAGCTGAGTCCAAAAGTGCTTTATTATCCCTCTCATAATTTTTCCTAGATGCTTGTCGAGGTTTTGTAAGGACTGGCTATACCCCTTGGTCAGATCCAAACAAGAAGGATGGCAGATTTTGCTTATGAGCCCATTATCTACGTTTTTGTACTCCTATTGACGTTATGATAATAGTAATAATAATAATAATGAAGGCATCTACGGATGCTTTATTTCCAATTTCAAGTCTGATTCATATTTCATATCACCTTGTACATTGGATTTTCAAATGGCTTAAAACTAACGCCAGGACGCCATGACGCTTTCCCCCGGTCAAGACCGGTACCCATTTCAGACACCTGGGTAGAGTGGGGTATTGTGCTTGGAATTTTTCCCCTATACCCAAAGAGAAAATCGCCACCAGCGCCGGGACTCGAACCCGGGTTTGCCTGCACGGAGGCGGGTTCGATAGCCGCACGGCTACGATGAGCACCGTCGTTATCACAACCACCGTCATTAGACTGGCTCTGCCATCAGGTTGTCACTGGTTGTCTCCGGAATGTTTTATGAAACTAGGGAGCCAGCATGTGAAAACTACTCGGTGATAGAGATAACTAATGCCTTCTGAAGAATCTATTGCGTCTACTTTTTACCAAATCATGTCATTAAACAGTCTTTATTATCTTTACTAGCAGGACCTGTAGAAATTCCACGGACAATGTCATCAAAAAGCTAGGTGGACCCATGTAAAAATTGGGGCAACATTACTTAACACTCCCTTTCATCTCCCCTTCCCCCTCTCCCTCTCTCTCCCCTCCTTCCCACCCTCACTCTCTCTCCCTGTCTCCTAATGTAACGCTACCCGACGTGAGCCAACCCGTATCATAGATACCGCAATGATGTTGAAGGGCGTGACGCACAGGTTAGCGTATTAATATATAGATAATATAATGAAAATAATTGCATCAATTTTCACTAAAAATGATGGTTATTCGTACTTCATTTTATTTTATATATCCGATGTAGATTCAGATAGTTACCCTTTGTATACCTAATTTTCTTACTACAAGTAGTGAGATACGGAATCTTGAACTCTGCAAGCGATAACTCCGTAAATAATTTTGCGATCATATGACGACGTTGATTAGGCAATACGAGCCTGGTTTCTCAGTGACCTTTGCGTTTACGTTAACTTTTTCTTCTTTGTTCTGACGTACCTAAAATGATCAAACGCATTTCGTATACATTTTTCTTATTCTGTCTTTGGATGGGAGGCATGTGAGTACCATGTATTATGCATTTAAGCCTTGAGTTGTTTTAAATGCTGTTTAGAAATTGTTGATTCCATTGGCTTATACACTCAAATGTATAATTTTTTGCCTGATCGCTAGAAATGAATTATTTTGGTTCAAACATTGAATGTTTAAATTTACTTATATTTTTCATGCAGTTTTTTTATTGAGATTGCACAAAAGATACTTATGCAGGTGAAATCAAGCGTAAAAAAGAATGCTAACTCCACCGATCAAGTTCAGCCAAACAGAGAAAATTATGTTTGTACAAAGTATGTCTGGGCTTGTTGTTGTGTGAATTGCAAACATATTTGATGGGAAGTGTCCTTCTGATTTCACAAATTTCTATACCCATTGTAAAGACTAAGTCGAGAGTTTTCTGAGCAAATTAAAATAAGTTTCAGGAATCAGGATTCATTTATAAATGTTTATTACCAATAATATGCTTATTTAGGTAATCTGTATGCTTTTTAAAAATTTAAATTCATTAACGATTTAGTTGCTAATTTAGAATAAACATTTACTTAAATGCAACACTAAGCTTTTCAATTAATTATTCAAAAATTTTTTGAAGTCACTTGTGTAATGGTAATATTTTGTGTTTTTTAGCTAAGGCCTAGGTGTTATATCAATTGTATAAGACATGGAGTTATTTATTGATTTGTTAACTATTTTCTGATATGTACTTTTATTTGTTTTTATATGATGACCAAGCATTGAGACTGGTAGGGTAATTCATCAAATATCGAACAGAAACCACGTGTGTCTAGAAACAACCTTCATAAATCGGTAACTTTTGCTCTGAATAACTGTTGCGGGCCTCAAGATTATTCTTGAACAGTTGCTTTCTTGTTCTGTGATGTCGCTTTAAAGACAACGTAGATTGTTGGAATTTATTTATTGTTTTAAAAATCGAATTCTTCAATAACATAATTTCATCAATATCGAACATGAATCGAACAAGAATTTTGATTCGAACAGGATGGTTTGTCAATTAGTTCTCCTCGTATGGAACATTTGTTAGACTATTAGCACGCCACGTATGGTTTGTCTATTAGTACGCCTCGTATATTTTGTCCGTTAATATGCCTCGTATGGTCTATCTATTTGTACACCTCTGATAGTTTGTCTATTAGTACATCTCGTATAGTTTGTCAATTATTATGCCTCATATGGCTTTTCTATTTGTACACCTCTGATTGTTTGTCAATTAGTACTCCTCGTATGGAACTTTTGTTTTAGGACGTCCTATATTAAGAAACTTTTCAAAACCCAATATGTTGACATGTATCTCATGTGGCCACTTGGAAAATAAACGTTTTTCTTTCATTCTTTTTTTTCTTTGGTGCACTGGCTTTTCTTGGAAATGCTTGCGGTGGCACAGCGGTTAAGGGATCGGACTTGTATGTTGGAGTCGCGGGTTTGTATCCCGGCGCTGGAGCTGCGATTTTCCCCGTTGGGTATAAGGGAAAGCTCAAGCACAATACCCCACTCGACCCAGGTGTCGGAAATGGGTACCGGTTATACGGGGGAACCGTCATGGTGTCCTATATATAGTGTTAGTTATAAGACATTTGGAAAACCAATGCTTAAGATCATTTGTATCAGGCTTGATTGGAAATAAAGCATCCCAAAGATGCCGATGTTTGTTTTGTTTGTTTGTTTGAAATAACTGTCTCATTACTTGTTTTCAAGATGCATTTGAATGGAGAGTTATCAAAATTTGAATATGATGTCGATGTTTCATTTGCAGTGTTTGTTGAACCATCATTGTGATCATCAACCTGTGTGACCTTTTTTGGAGTAGAGTGTAAAGCACTCGTCAATGAATTATTATTGATGCTTGCATCAATTTTCTTGGCAAGGGATTGATGATCAGTAAATGTAGCCAGACGAATCATTGATGATCTTGAGGGCCTTGGAACACCAGCAGCTGATTGATAGCCCCTCACCAGAATTCCCATCTTCAACTATTCAATGTTATTATCAAGCGTTAATACAATATTTTAATGAAATAAAACAGGCGTTCAATAGATCGATTCAGTTATTTGAAAGAATTAAGAATCGAAAAGCCTTGTTTGAGGCATAAATTCATGATTTTTAAGGAATTTTGATTCGAACACCTTTGTTCAGTATTTAATACTGACATGAAAAAGGAACTGAATGTCGAACATGGAATAATTATTAAGTTTTTGGCGGAAAAGAAAAAAATACAGTAACAGAATATCATATGACAACACTACTCTCTAGTTATGACGGGAGGTTGACGGTGACCCAACAACAATTAAACCGTCGCAATTTTCCCGAGGTGCGTAAGATTTTTCGAGTGAAAAAATTAGACTAATTTGTAAGGGGCGTACAGAAAATGCGTTCGCAACCGCTGGTAGCAGTTTGCAGCTCACAGAAATGAGTTTTTATCACTAAAATAGGAGTTTTAGATGTAAGATCACTGGCAGTGAGCAAGTTTGGATGCTTACAAAATTTATTATGCGCATATTTCCAAAGTTGTTCGATAATCAGTTCAGTTCGATATTTGATGAATTACCCTAACTTCTAAGTGAATCTTTAAGTTGATTTGAGTATTCATTGATACATTTTTGTTATTTTACTTTTATTTCTTAATTACTGAAAACTTGAAAAAAGATGATCATTAGGATATCAAGTATGTTTGTCGGGAAATGTGGTAAATCTGAAGGACATGACAGTTGTCGATTTTGCAAATTGTAATGCCTGAACATGGTTAATGACACCAAAATAAGGCTTGAAAATATCGATTATAACTGGAATTTGATGCTGATTCCGAATATGCAATTTGTTTTGACCGGTCTCGATTTTTTTTATTTTTTTTTATTTTTTTTTGGAAAGGCGGCTAGCAACAACTGAGGTGTTGCCCAAAGAATGCCATGTCCGTACAGGTTGGGTGGAACCCGGCCCTATCCGGTACTCAGGTCTTCAAGGCACGGTCTGACCATGTTGGGTCGAGAATGGCAGAGTTCGGATCATGAGGTGGTGCAGGCCAAAGTATGCCAAGTCCGACCAGGTTGGGTCGAGAATGACAGAGTTCGGATCATGAGGTGGTGCAAGCCAAAGTATGCCAAGTCCGACCAGGTTGGGTCGAGAATGGCAGAGTTCGGATCATGAGGTGGTGCAGGCCAAAAAAAAACATTAAAAATGTATAAAAATTTAAAATTCAAAAAAATAAAAAAAACGAAAAAATCGAGAGCGGTCAAAACAAATTGCATATTCGGAATCAGCATCAAATTCCAGATTTAATCGATATTTTCATTCTCGCTGAGCGGCTCAGCGAGGCTTGTTCCCAAATTAAGCAAGTTTTCTTCTATGCACTTTTCGTCTCAAGTGAGTATTTTATTAGTTATAGCGGTAAATGACTTACCGCAACTCCAGTCTTGGAAGCGGAAAGAAATTCTTTGATTGAGTTGTATGGCAATACTGCAATGGCGTCTCGCTTCCAGCGCTCTGTCTTGAAAGACAAAACCAAACCTACCACTATACCTCGTTAAATACTCATTTGACGAAAAAAGTGTATAGAAGAAAAGTTGTTTATTTCGATGTTATTACCATGTTTCAAGCAACAAAAATTCGAAAATCGATGAGTAGCTGTTTATTCGAGTGCATTCGTCATCAATGACGAAACTAAACTTACCGCTATAAATCGTAAAATACTCATTTGAGACGAAAAGTGCATAGAAGAAACCCATAGGAACCCATTTAAGAACGTTTTACAAGAACGACATTCTGCTCGCTGATGCTTTATTTTCGAATTATTGAACTTTGAAGTTGGCCTTCCCGCGCCAAAGGAAGCGAGCGTAATTTAACTAAAAACGGAAGCTAACCCCCTATTACAAACGTAAAGAGGTTGGGTCGTGAGGGGGAGGCACAGTTCTTCTAGTGAAAATTATAAATAAAGCTTCTAACCCACCCATTAACGTGACGACCGCAATCTTATTTACATCGGCTCTAAGATGGCGACCACCATGGGCGCCACCATCTTAGAGCCGATGTCAACAAGATTGCGGTCGTCACCCTAATGGGTGGGTTAGAAGCTTTATTTATAATTTTCACTAGAAGAACTGTGCCTCCCCCTCACGATCCAACCTCTTTACGTTTGTAATAGCCTTCGTTATTAATTAAATTCCGTTTCACGCGCTCGCTTCCTTTGGTGCAAAGGCCAACTTCAAAGTTCAATTATTCGAAAATAACGCATCAGCGAGCAGAATGTCATTCATGTAAAGCGTTCTTAAATAAGTTCCTTTAGTGATTCCTGGGATCGCAATTATTATTTTCTGTGATTGCATTAAACTTCACATTGACCCAAATTTCTACTTGAAATCAAATTTGTAATTGAGTTTTACTTCTCAGGTCTGTGAGCACAGTGCTGTGGAGCGCCTGCCTCACCCTGACTGTCACGTATTTGTTCCTGCCGCTGCTCTACAAAACATGTCCTGCTTTTCCTCGTCACCTCATTTTCTTGAATTTTGGTACTGAAGCAAATTGAGTGGATATTGGCTGTGTAATCCTGTTTCTCTACTAAGATTATGAAACCTGTAGACCTGATAAAAATGAGTCCTAGAAGTCGAGTCAATATTGAAATTGTATTTGCATTATTGCATTCCATTTGCTTCAAATAATTCCTGTGAGCACTTAAGAATTCAATTTCAGAAATTTTTCCGCATATTTGATTGCCTCTATAGAAGAGAAAGTCACCTTAGCATAATATATAGCCTACTTTGATATTTGCATGGAGAATACACCATTTTCTTTATCTGTTAACACTGTGGAATTCAATTTCCTAAAGTTTTTACAGAAGTGATTGTCCATATGGTTGGCATGATTAGGTTACATAAATTATCAGCCTAATAGTATTGTGGACAGTCATTGGTCTCTGTAATTATTTATTAAAACTATATTATTTAATTTCCTAAGATATTATTTATATATAATTGTAGAAATTAGCATCAAAGTTTACCATTGATCTAGCCTAATCTAACTTAACCCAACCTAACAAACTGTATTGAGAATTAACTGTGCATAAAAACTGGGGTAACTGAATTACAAAATAGGTAAGGAATAAGTACTCTATTTTGTGACCGCTAGTTAAGTTTTTAGGAATGAAATAAGGTTTTAAACCATAGTGAATATTGCAAAGAACTAGTGTCTAAGGCTGCAAACTTGAAAATATTGCAAATGTAAATGCTGCAATCTTAACTGTTATATTTTAGTTCAAATGAATTTGTGTAGTCAGAGCTCATCATATGAATGATCTAATTAATGACTTGTGCTTCACATAATATAAAGCTTTTATTTGTATATGTACAAATAAGTAAGTATGTAGGCACATCAGTAAATTTGATACCATCTTGATTATGGTACCTAAAGTTTCAGTTTTTGTATTTGTAGCTTGACTTAGGAATTTGCAATACAAATACGAAATTTGTTTGCGTTCAATATTGTTCAGAGGTTTGTTAAGTAAATGATTTATTAACATGAATTTACACTCTTTGTAGAAGTTGCATTTCTGCTACTATCTAATGTTTCAGGTTGGAGACATTAATTTAAGGTTTTATTCATTGTTGTATAAGACCAATTCATGTGTAAGACCAAGTTATGTGTAATTATTATGTATCTCATTTTTTGCACTTGTAATTTACTGTTAACTGAATTTTGAAATTCATTATGTAAGGAGAAATTTTTTGTGTTCAGTTAATCAAGATTATTTAAAATGACTTTAATGCACTGCTTTCCTTATTTTAAACTTCAAGATCTTTTTGCTTTCTTGTTCTGTTCCCTCATTTTCCTGGGTCAGACAGACTGCACCAACAAGCCTAGGATGTTAATGCATCCTTGATGTTCCTAATATGCTAGATCAAGTGTCCCTTTAATAATTTTATTCAACACATTCATTGTTGTATGACCCAACCTTGTTGGTCGTAGTTGAGTTTTTCCAGCTGCATTTGATGGATGGTCGTTTGAAAATATTTTTTTGCAATCTTTTTAAATTAATAGGATTTAACGCACTCAGTTAATGTTTGCTGTTTATAAAATTTGTAACAACTTTTGGCTTTAAATTTGAGTTTGAGATTGAACTTCAGTTTAACCCATTGCAGTCAAAGTGTTAGGAAGAAGATATATTGGTTAAACCCTAAATATAATGGCACTAATCCTATTGACATGGCAGGTTATTAATCGAGTGATATTTTCAGTGTACTGTCCATGGGTGTACGATTTCAAAAATCCTCAAAAGAAAGGACTGGAGGGCGTTGACAACTTCTACCTCACAGTCAGGCCTGGTGTTGTTCTAGGCATTTGGTGAGTAATATTTTTACTTTCAATGCTGAACTCGTTATTTATATCCATCATGCATGTGTCAAAAATGAACAGTTTTTCTGTGGTTTATTTTCTTTGAGAGCATGGGGGTTTTGTGTGACCTAGTTTAGAATTGAATTTTTAATGGAACATCATTTGTTCGGTATTTGTTCATATGTCCGGATGAGTTGTACAGCTTTTAGTGCCTCTTTGAAAAACTAATGGGAGTCTATCCTTGGTTTCAAACTTTCTTGTCATGCTTGAAATATCGCCACTTTTATGAATCAGGCCGACAGACAGAATAAAATATCATTAGGTCCTTTTACATTGTGTGAAAGTTAATTACTTGCACAGCAAATCTTGTGATCACTTTCATCAGAACGACAGACAGAATAAAATATCATCAGGTCCTTTTACATAGTGTAAAAATTAATAACTTGCATTGCAAATCATGTGGTCACTGTCATTTACAGCCAATCTTGTGAACAACTGTCGCAGTTATGCCCAATTTCAAGTGGTCTCCATTTCAGGCACTTGTTGCCGCTACCGTTCAAGTCAGCACCTCCAGCAACAGAGAACAGAAGCCACAACAAGCTGCAGCCTGGGTGCAGCTCTCACTCGGACCACTACGAGAACGAGCTGAGGGATGGCCGGCCCATTGTGCTGTACCTGCACGGCAACACCTCCTGTAGAGCCGCGCCCTCCAGAGTGGGGCTCTATGAAGTGCTCAGGAAGATGGGCTTCCATGTCATCACTTTTGATTACAGAGGTCAGTAGGGAGTTGTGGGGGTATGCATAAGGAGGGAGGGTAAATTTAGAATCTGTGATATAAATTGGTTACAGAGGTCAATAACGAGGTTAAAGTAAGGAGGGAGCTTAAATTCAGATGGAATCTTTGCTATGAATTGATTACAGAGGTTAATAGCGTGTTGTTAAGGAGTATGCATAAAGAGGGAGGGTCAATTTAGAATCTGTGCTGTAAATTGATTACAGAGGTTAATAACGATTTATGCGTAAGAGGAAGGATCCATTTAGATAGAATCTGTGCAGGAAATTGATTACAGTGGTCAATACTGAGTTACCTGTGGGGTATGCGTAAGGATGAAGGGCCAGTACAGAAGCTCTGCAGAAAGTAGGATTAAGTATGATTATTTTAACTCTTCGAGTTGAATGATGGATTGCTAAACGTATTATGGATTTAAATGAAAGTCAAGTAGTTGAAAGATACTCTTCATTATAACTGTAGTGACTTCTGTTTTATGATACTATTGGCACTCAAATGATTATGACGCACAGAAATTAGGAAATGTCATATACCAGCAGTAATGTTATGCTTTGCTATTATAGTTCTTATTTTAACCAAAGAAACCCAGGTGAAAGCACTTTAAATTTCCGGGATTTCGCCATTGTTTGGCTAGAGCTAAAGAGATGCTGATGTAGAGATCTTTCGTAAAAGATGTGAACATACTTGATGCTACTCGGTTGAAAATCGCCACTCGAAACTGCACAGTACGGCTAACGTAAGGGCAGGGTTCTGCAGCATGTTACATCGCAGCCAAGACTGGCGTGTGGCTGCGCAAAACTGCGCCGTTTTACGAGTGATATTTGCGCTAAAGCTACCTTCGGTGTGACATAGAGGTTCCCTCTGAAGCGCTAGCAAGCCCTCTACAACAACTACTTCTTTTGTGCCAAAGCAGCTGGTGCAGTCACGTGAATATTTTTGCGCTGGGGCCACACGATGGAATGCGACAGTGATTGACGGCAGTTTGCTCCAAGCATTATAGGGATTTTTAATTGGATAGCGACGGACCCTGTTGACTATTTAATTTGCAATAATAATTCTCAATAATATTATGTACATTTTCATGAAAATGATCAACTATTGATTAAGCACTTGGCATTTTCATTAAATAGTTTTGATTTGATAAACTTTCATTTGCGTTAATTCCCCTCTGGGTGATAGAGCAATTGTACATGTGTATGAGATAAAGCGCTTCCAAAAGGGAAATGTAAAGCCATGAACTGAAGGTTAGGTAGGCTTATTTTGTTGAAATAATATGAGTTTTTGTAATTGAATATTTTTGATTCACTGTTCTGTTTTTAGTACATGTTACTCTCTTCTTCCATTTTTTATCTCTTCCTATGAACTTTCTTCCTAACTTACTGTTACAGATAATTAGCACTCCCAGGAGGAGAATGTGAGGGCCCGAGCATGAGAGGCCTTCTTTTTGGTAGGCCTTTTTGGTGCACTGCTGTCCTGTTTTCCAGCACTTACTACTTTCTTCTTCGACTTTAATCTTGTTTCCTAAACTTCTTCAACAATTTACTGTTTTTATGCCGTTTCTGCATAGATTTCGCATTCCCTTAACTCCATACTAAATGGTGCCTTCCTCTTTTTGGATCACCTTTGTGGCGGATAGGAAGGCATAAACTAACCAATAATCTAATCTACTGTTATAGATTCTTCGTTCCTTCAATGCCAAACTGTTTGGTGCTTCTCTCCTTGCTTTATTTTGTACGTTTATTGAGGATAAGGAGGCTTAAACATGGCTATTACCTTATTTTATCTCGTTTCTTAAAATTTTCAACTTACTGTTTCTGTGTGGAGTGGAATATACGTTGTCCATAGATTTCCCTCTTCCATAAACTCAATTCTAAGTGATGCCTTTCGCCTTCATCTTTATGGGACACCTTTGCAGTGCTTGGAGAGGCTCAAACTACCTTATTTTATGTTATGTGTGCAGGCTACGCGGACTCGTCACGCGTGTCGCCGAGTGAGGCGGGGCTCGTGGAGGACGCGCTGCACGTGTACGCGTACGTCCGGCGCGTGGTGGGAGGCAACGCGCCCGTCGTCATCTGGGGGCACTCCCTCGGCACCGGGGTGCGTGCTGCGCACTTGTTTCCCTCACATGCGTCCTGAGTTCTTTGCAGTGCTGCAGTGTTGTGCATCTCCCTGACACGCGTCCTGCGCTTGTTGCCTCGCTGCAGTGTTATGCATCTCCCTGACACGCGTCCTGCGCTTGTTGCCTTGTTGTGCATCTCCCTGACACGCGTCCTGCGCTTGTTGCCTTGTTGTGCATCTCCCTGACACGCGTCCTGCGTTGTTGCCTTGTTGTGCATCTCCCTGACACGCGTCCCGCGCTTGTTGCCTTGTTGTGAACTTGTGCATCTCCCTGACACGCGTCCTGCGCTTGTTGCCTTGTTGTGCATCTCCCTGACACGCGTCCCGCGCTTGTTGCCTTGTTGTGAACTTGTGCATCTCCCTGACACGCGTCCTGCGCTTGTTGCCTTGTTGTGCATCTCCCTGACACGCGTCCTGCGCTTGTTGCCTTGTTGTGCATCTCCCTGACACGCGTCCTGTGCTTGTTGCCTTGTTGTGCATCTCCCTGACACGCGTCCCGCGCTTGTTGCCTTGTTGTGAACTTGTGCATCTCCCTGACACGCGTCCTGCGCTTGTTGCCTTGTTGCCTTGTTGTGCATCTCCCTGACACACGTCCTGCGCTTGTTGCCTCGCTGCAGTGTTGTGCATCTCCCTGACATACGTACTGCACTTATTGCCTCGCTGCGTTGTTGTGCATCTCCCTGACACACATCCTGCGCTTGTTGCCTCGCTGCAGTGTTGTGCATCTCCCTGACACGCGTCCTGCGCTTGTTGCCTTGTTGCCTTGTTGCCTTGTTGTGCATCTCCCTAACACACGTCCTGCACTTGTTGCCTCGCTGCGTTGTTGTGCATCTCCCTGACATTCGTCCTGCGTTTGTGTCCTTGCTGAGCCTCATGCTCTTGGTTGTAAAAAACTCATCCAGCTCGTCTGACCTGGCTGCATTGATAAGTGATACACTTGTAGCATCTAAGAAATCCCGGAGAGCTGTAATATCCCCAGGAAGGATGTTTAGAAAGTTCCGAAGTTGGTCTGACACTGCTACTGTACGATGAACAAAACGTTTTTGAGCTTCGCGCATGTCTGCGGGCTGGGAGGAAATATCCTTGTATCTTTTGTCACATTTACAGCATTGGCATTCACTGTTTGTTCATTTGAAGCTTTGGAATCCGCCATCTTTGACACCAATGAAGAGCCAGCCTTGTTGTCAGCATGACAGATGGGCTCTTCAGATGAGTGGCCAGCTGAAATTCGTCCAATTTTTTTCAGCTTTCAATGGACGTAAACTGCTGCGTAAATCGCAGCAAGCTTCTTGTTGGACAGCCTTAACAAGGTATTCTTTGGCTTCCTAGTCGTTCTGAAGTTAACTTTGTGCTGGTCCTGTGGAGATGCCGAGACTTGACACAGCCCACGTCAACCACTCCTGTCCCAGGTTGAGCCCCGTACGGGCCGTTTTGAGCCGCCTAGACCACCTACTCACTCTGTCGATCACTGCTCGCCATGGTGGGAATGATTTAGTCTGGGTCGCTATGAATCTGATCCCTGGGATGACCTCTGGTGGTCGCTTTTCTTGGGCGGTGCACTTGTCATCAGTAGTGCAGTCTTCCAATATCGAAGCAGGGCAGGCAGAGCAATGACAGTGGACGAGCTCCCCGGCGTCCGTTGGGCGAGTGGCCATGTTCCTCTTCGTGTTCCTCTTCGTGTCCACGAAGTACCACTCACCAAGAAGTTCTCTGGCTTCATCAGTAGAGTCCAAACTAGCAGACCTAGCATCTATTGTGCATCGCATGGCGAAGAAAGTCAGCAAACCGGCTCGTGCGTCTGGAGGCATCGCACAGGTCGGGGATGTGGCGGAGGGCGAACGCAGCGACGACTGGAAAGCTGCCCAACCCGAAGACAGGGACTTTAGTTCTGTAGGGAACAATCTCGTTAGTAACCGGGTTATCTTTGAACCAAAAGGACGCAGAAAGTCCCTATCTTCAACTCGAACTGAAAAATTGTGAAACACATCTTTTATTTCGATTGCAAAGGCTACCTGATGGAGTCGGAATTTCTGCAATATTCTTCTAAGGCCATTGTTCAAATCGGGACCTGTCTACTACTCATCATTGACACAGTGTCCATACTACTTTGCTGAACCGTCAAACACTAACTCAACCTTACCTTCTTGTGCTAGTTGCTCAGGAAGCTTAGGTGAATACCATGAGGCGTTCTTTCTTCTTTCTTGGAGGGTTTCATCTTTCTTGGAGGGTTCACTGGCAATTACCTCTTCTAAGTGACCATTGTCGACAAAAGATTGCATCTTCTCTATGCTAAGCTGTGCATGTAAGAGATAATAATAATATAAAAAAGGGATCTCTAAAGGCCCGGCTACACTATGCGTTTTTTACTGCGCGAATCTCAGGCATTTTTTAACTTCTGCATGCCTGAGCGGCTACACTACACTCGCGGAGCAGCGGGGTCAGTTGCATGCTGCGGCTCGGAGAGTATGGATGTATATGAACGTGCGCTCCGGTTAGTAGCTATCGCATGTGCGATAGGGAAGAAAAAAACAACGACAAGTGACTCACGCTACCTGTCTATTTCCTTCATGTATAAGTAATTTACAGTCAATCAAAGACATAACTACCCAACTATGTTTCATTCTAATTTCGGGTTAAGCTATCTAATTAACAAGAAACAGGGTTGATTTACTCGAAATAAATGCTATATATTTCAAAAATATATACACGGTATTCATTTTTGATTTTGGTTTTATTCACTCAGGTACAAATGCAATGGGAAGAATTATTTAACTTATATATTTTCTATATACAAATAAATAATACACATGACTTACCTGAGCGACTACTTGACTATGCAAATTTGATGTTGACCGCCGTCTCTCTACCCATCATTAAGAAATGACAACATTTCATAGCAAGATTGGGTCAGTCGCTGTACCTCCTCGGTACCTGCTTCGATTTTTTTTAAATGCTGAGCATTTTGTTCAGCCTAAAAATACTGTGTCTTCAATGTGTGAATTTTACTTTTACTAGTTCAAAATGACAGAGTTACACCACAACGAAAAGTTACATGTCCTCTGTTTAGCAAGCATAAAACTAAGCTCGAAATGTCAATTGAGCCTGAAAAAACTAAAAACAATGTCAATTGAGCCTGAAAACATTTCTATCCGTGGTGGTCTCTTTTGGTGGAATTTTATTCTGTAATGTCTATTATCTCTTCCGAGCTTTTCAAGGAAATCACAATTTCGAAAACGATAACTCAAGTTCCAAAATCTTGGGCTTTATACTAAGTGGTAGCCAGGTTACTGGTCAAACGAATTTAAAACATTTTTTCGCATTATCAATTAGAAATATCAAAGCATAATGATGAATTTCAACAGAGAAAGCTTCAAAGAAAATTTCTATTTGTAAAAATATGCTGATTGCGTATTCTGGATACCATAATCCAAATGAAAGGGAATTTAATCGCCACAGAAAAATAATGCAGTAGAATAATTTCTTGTATTTCTTAAGCTTTATCCTTGTTGCCATCAAAGCTATCGATTAGAAGAGGGAGTCACACAGACGGATGGACGCGGCTACTTTTATAATAGTGGTTATATCAACTGTCAAAGCCTTCTCAGTGTCTAGAGATGTTAACCTAGTTTTGTAAGCAAATTCTTATAACTTTATATCTTATATGTTGAATTTTTGACGTTTCAGAGGCGTTCCTTTACTTTAAATTGGTCTCTGAGCTGGAGCACCAGCTCGCGTGCCCAATCACTCGTTTTAGAAAGCGCAAGCAATAAACAGAAGTACAATAGAACACTCCATGATAAAGTACAACTGCAAAATGGGAGAGCTGTCGGGCGATGACCCTGAAATGATGTGTAGTTCACTCCTAACTACGCGCCACAGATGCTTGCTGCACAAGAAGACGCGTCAAAAACCGCACACCGTCGAAGTTCATGCAGCACTCGTGCATCCGACATGCATGCGTCAAATTAGGGCGAGTCGCGCGTGAGTTGCACGAAGAAACGCATAGTGTAGCCGGGCCTTAAGCAATCTTCCCTACATCGTCTTCGTTCTTCCCAATACGGACACATAATTAATACACGATTTTGGTGGAGATCTAGTAATGGGTAAAGTGCCAACAATCCTATCGGCTTGTATTTCGATACCAGCACATATCATACCTACAAATTTGTTGTCTAATACACTCAGACCATGAACCTCGTCATCTACCCGTTCCTCGTCATGAATTTGCACCCCAGGGATGGATCCACGTGTCTCGGTCGAAAAATGATCCTCGGGGTTCATGAGCAACATCTGCAGGGCGGTGGGCTGCTGGGTTCCCACTCCTCCATCCAGTGGTCTTCTAAAGCTAGGTGTTGCTACTACAGTCTTTGAGACTTTGAGTGCTGTTTGCGGCTAGTGAAGTAGCGGCCTTGCTTATACTCCTGCAGTGGGTATCGGTGATACGCAGCGGAGAAGTCGGAACTTTTTGTTGAATAAATTGACATTGATTCGTATTAGGATTACTGAACACAGAAAGACTAGAATGAGATTTTGAGGGGTAACTAAGGTAGGGCACTGCAAGTACCTTCCCCCGAGAGAGGAAGTAGTTCAAACGAAACTATTTAGTATTTAGCAATGAGGCCGAGCTGTAGGCATTTTGGCGGCTCAGTTGGGCATTTTCACGCTTGGTTTAAGTTCTTGTGATAGCAGAAACCCCTGAAAGAAATTGTGACAAAGATTGTCTGAAGCTGGAGAGCAGCTGCAGGGGTCACCAGATGTAAGGGCAGGCATTGTGGAAGCTTCAGCCCGTTGGTGGACCCGCCGGAGTATTGATGGGTCTCCAGTTGCTGGAACGGCTGGGGTCACCATTTGTAAAGCCAGGTGTTGTTGCTTCGGCCTCTGAGTTCTGTTTGCGATAAGTGAAGTAACGGCCTTACTTATACTCCTGCAGTAGGTATCAGTGATACGCAGCAGAGAAGTTGGAACTTTTTACTGAATAAATTTACTTTGATACATATTAGGATTACTGAACACAGAAAGACTAGAATAAGATTTTGAGGCGATACTCCTCTGTGTATCACCGATACTTACTGCAGGAGTATAAGTAAGGCCGCTACTTCACTTGCCGCAAACGGAACACAAAGGCCAAACTAGCAACACCTGGCCTTACAGTCCCAGCAGTGTCCAGCCTAGCGCGTTTTGCAGACGAGGGGGCCTCATACACCATAGCGTCGGGATGACATGGGGGTACTGCATCTCTTCCGATGTGTATCAGTGACCGGGCCGAAGTGTTGAGCTCATCGTAATGCTTGGCTAGGTGCGCAACGTGACCTCGCCAAGGTCGCCTGTTTGGTGCTAGGACGGTGCATGATTGTCAAGTGAGTGCCTTGACAGTAGGAACTTTGTACTTGCTGATCACAGTTCCTGATGTTATGGGTACCAAGGCACCAGAAGCACACCTTTGCCTCGGTGATGAGCTTGTTCTTCTGGTCAATGGGTAGTACTTTATTCCAAAAGACCGGCACTCCCAGGTTCCATGGGTGTCAGTCTTGTGATGGGGACACTGGTACACCTACTGGTCGCTTTCCGGAGGTCTTCTGTTATTGGGTCTCTGTACCTCATATCCCAAATCAGGGTTGGTGTAGGCCACAATGGACTAGTCACCCTCACTGGACTCCTTGTTGGTATTCTGGTGAGGGCTTGTGTGGACAACCCAAGCGGGCTTGAATCTTCTATCTGACCGTGCTGGGCTGAAAAATGGATCCCTCATCGCTCTTTCTTTGTCTCTCAGGAACTGGTTGATGAAGGAGAAGGTTAGGCTCTGCCCACTCTTGGGTCGTTGGTCGGACGCTCTCCTGTGACATCTGCATTGCAAATCTTGCGGAAGTTTGAGTGCCAAGAACCTTATGTCCTTGGTCATACAAAACTCAGCTGGCTCGTCTGACGTGGCTGCATTGATAAGTGCTACACTTGTAGCATCTAAGAAATCCTGGAGAGCTGTAATATCCCTGGGAGGATGTTTGGAAAGTTCGGAAGTAGGTCTGACACTGCGACTGTACCATGAACAACACGTTTTTGAGCTTCGCACGTGTCTGTGGGCTGGGAGGAAATATCCTCTTATCTTTTGACCCGTTTACAGCATTGGCATTCACTGTTAGTTCATTTGAAGCATTAGAATTCGCCATCTTAGCCGCCGATGAAGAGCCAGCCTCGTCGTCAGCATGACAATTGAGCTCTGCAGATGAGTTGGTAGGTTAAATTCGTCCCATTTTTTCCTTTCCTAATGGACGTAAACTTGTGTATGTTCTCAGTACTTGTGGGATATAATTCATTCTTAAGCCAATTAGCACAGCCATGCATACAGTCAATATTCATGAAGTATTACTTGCAAAAAAGTTATCGGGAGGCTTTCTGATCTCAAGTAAAAAGGAGAGAACTAAATATACCGTATAAAACATTTACTTGAATTGAAATTGCAAGAAAAACAATAACATTGAACGTTTCAAGCATTCGCTCATCTTCAGCAAAATAAATGCACCTGGAAAAACATGCAATGAATTAGAAAGATGATAAATTGAAATAACTAACCTTAAAAACTACCTGTTTACTATTGACAATGGAAAAGAACTAAGTTGGTTGTTTAAAATCTGCTCAAACAACCTGGCAAAGCGTTCTATTTTATTGTTTTACTTGCAATTTTTAAATCAAGTAAATGTTTAAATGGTGTTTTTAGTTCTCTTCTTTTTACTGAAGTATTACATTGTGTATTAATTTAAGACTTACTACAAGAGTGGGGGCCTGACTTGCCCGTTCTTTCACACTTGGGACTTCTCTTTGACAATCACTGGATGCTTTTCTTCTACGTTGTTTTTCAAAATTTTAAATTTTTATGCGCTTTTATTGAGAGTGCGACTGTTTCCGGCGTTTGTCTCTGCTTTTCTGTTTCACCAAATAACCCTCTTGAGAAGTCATTTTTCAGAAGACAAAGGTAAGCTGATAAGAGCGCTTTGCACTTCACAGACTCCTCTCGTCTCTCAGTAATTCCGAATTTGTAAATTCAGGATTTGTAAAGAAGCTACATCTTATTAAATTTTTCTAGCCATCTTAGTACACAAAAAATTCAAATCCTACTTAATATTGGATTAGTTTAAGGTGGCTCATTCACCACAACAAAGTCGATTCCAAGAGACCAAAAAGAGGTCATTTACTATGAACTGAGAATTTATTTGCTAGTTTTCACACAAGAGACCCTGTGCATAGAAACCAGTACGAAATGAACAGGCTTGTTAAATTATTCGACCACCCACCATAACTACCGTTTGTAATCTCAATAGTGACTCCCACTAAGTTTGAATGAATAACGACTAATGTGACCGCCTAGGCTTTTAGAGGTGGAGTAGGTTTCAGGGACAATAATTCCACCAGAGCAGTTGCTTGTCAGAAGCTGCCTTTATTTATCCATAAATTTTAATTTCCTTCTCTGGAGTCTGTACGATATACTCAAACGGTTCTCTTACATGACTGGTGGCATCTGTTTGGCTCGCCAAGTTTAAATACCTAAAGTCTAGAAGTGAGCGGTTCAGGAAAACGAGCGAGCTTGTGGAATGTTCTATTGCTGTTCAAAAGATTAAATTTCGTATCGCTGCTCGAAAGTATGAATTTTCTAAAATGCTTCGCTGGTAGCACATAGAAGGGGGAATGGAATGTCAAGTACCTAGTGAATGTGCTCTGGTTAACAACGAGCTTTCTCTGTTAATATTGGTTCTCATAAATTTCACGGAAGTGAGCTATCTTTAAGAAGGAAAAAATGTCAACATTCTGTTTTGGATCCTGCATCATAATATTTCTCGTGATGCCCTGCCTGCATTCCGCTCATTTGTGAATAATCTTTCATTTGATTCCATTTATGAAGATAACTCAACTTACGTTGAAGCTGACATGAAGTAGGCAGAGGTCACTTCAACACGGTAACCACCATGTGAGCCACCGGTTTTATACAGAGGGAAAATTTATGGTGCAACTGACCAACTAGTAGTCACAAACTCAATTTTCATGAATACTCAAAGCTAAATGAAAGCATGACCCAATTGATGTTTCAAATTTCAAAATTGCTTAGCATGTACAACCGCCTTAAATTTGAACCCATGGCGGTTAACACGTTACGAGAAATATTTAGAGGTGCACTTTTGGGCGGGCAGGTGTCGTGCCACGCGGTGCGGCTGCTGTGTGGCCAGAACAAGGCTCCTGACGCCCTCGTGCTCGAGGCGCCCTTCAACAACATCAAGGACGAGGTGGAGGAGCATCCTCTTTCTGCGGTGAGTCAAGTCATGACTCCAGACGCCAGATTGTGAGTCGAGTCGCTACTCCAGATGCTGGATTGTGAGTCGACTCGCTACTCCAGACACCAGATTGTGAGTCGAGTCGCTACTCCAGACGCCAGATTGTGAGTCAAGTCGCTACTCCAGACGCTGGATTGTGAGTCGAGTCGCTACTCCAGACACCAGATGGTGAGTCGAGTCACTACTCCAGACGCCAGATTGTGAGTCGAGTCACTACTCCAGACGCCAGATTGTGAGTCAAGTCGCTACTCCAGATGCTGGATTGTGACTAGAGTCGCTTCTCCAGACGCTAGGTTGTGACTCGTGTTGCTACTCCAGACGATAGGTTGCGAGTCCAGGTCCCACTGAAGTTCTGTAAATTGGGCTCTACCCAGCTCATCAAATGAGCTACAGATGTTTGTTGTGTTCCTTATCTTCCTGATTGTAATGCTGAATTTTTCTTAGTTATTGCTCATGAGTAAAATTTGTGTTATTTTTACGATAGAGCTTCTTAAAACTTATGTATTTGGTGGATTATTGTTATCTCTCGAGAAAATCGTGCTTACATTGAGTCACTTATACGTATACATGATTAATAGAATTTTCTCCCACAAAGTGTCACCTAACCTAAAAATGAAGTTTTTTTTAGCTGAAGAAATTCCACAATTTAATTGGTGAGCTCTTCGTCAGTAAAATTTTTGAGGAGCCTTCAACTTACAGTAAAGCTAACATGAATTTACCGAGTGTACTTCTGCTGGTGGTTCGTACAATTCAGCTGTTCTATTGAAATCAGTGAAATTCAGTCACGCAAATTTGATCATTTTGAATTATTAACCTAGTTTGTATCAAGCAGGTACATATTCTGGACGTTTTTGTAACATCTGATCTGCATCCAGCAGGTGCAGATTTTGGACGCCTTTGTTGCAAATACAGAGACTTGAACTAAGATCTGATCTGCATCTAGCAGGTGCAGATTCTGGACGCCTTTGTTGCAAATACAGAGACTTAAACTAAGATCTGATCTGCATCCAGCAGGTGCAGATTCTGGACGCCTTTGTTGTAAATACAGAGACTTAAACTAGGATCTGATATGCATCGAGCAGGTGCTGGTTCTGGACGCCTTTGTTGTGAAAACGGAGACTTAAACTAAGATCTAATTTGCACCGAGCAGGTATTCCGGAAGATGCCGCTGTTCCAATGGCTGTTCCTGGACCCGCTGGACAAGGCAGGGTTGTGCTTCAGCAGCGACCAGCACCTGGAGCAGGCGAACGTGCCCGTGCTCATCCTGCACGCTGAGGACGACCTCGTGGTGCCCTTCAAGCTCGGCCGCCGCCTCTACGACCACGCCGTCAAGCGCCGGCCTGACAACTTCCCCACTGTCAGGTTCATGCCTTTTGCTGCCAGGCATGGCTTCGGACACAAATATATTCACCAGTCACCAAAGCTTCCTGAAATTTTCAGGTAGGAGCCTTGCAAATGTGTTATTTTTAGGTAGGAGCCTTGCAAATGTGTTATTTTTAGGTAGGAGCCTTGCAAATGTGTTATTTTTAAGTAGGAGCCTTGCAAATGTGTTATTTTTAGGTAGGAGCCTTGCAAATGTGATATTTTTAGGTAGGAGCCTTGCAAATGTGTTATTTTTAGGTAGGAGCCTTGCAAATGTGTAATTTTTTGGTAGGAGTCTTGCAAATGTGATATTTTTAGGTAGGAGCTATGCGAAATTTTCTGGTGTGCGCGTTTCTTTGGTGAAATTTTCAGGTAAGGATGTTTCTTCTGTAATATTTTCAGCTAGAAGGCTTGCTTCTGGGAAATTTTCCTTTATGACTATGAGCCTCGCGTCTGGGAAGTTTTCAGGTTGGAGCCTTACTTTTGGAAAAAATTTAAGTATCAGCCGTGCTTTTTAACTGAATTCTTGTTTTTACCTGATTTCCGTTTTCATGTGAGGTAATTATGACGATTTGTTGTCTGAAGCTTCTTGTAATCTTAGGTACGAGTATTAATATTATTGAGGAATATTTCATCTCAAGCTGCCTAAAATCTTAGGGTGAGACTCACGATTTCTTGTTTGAATCTGCCTATAGTCTTAAGGTAGGACCAAATGCCTCAACATCTCGACTGATCTAGAATGCTCAGGCTTGAATCTAAGCATGCCTGAAGATTGGGGCGACTGTCTGAATGCGGGTAAAAAACTGTTCCAGTATGTAAAATGTGAGGTCCCGACCTGAGGGTTAGGTAAACCTTCCTTTTGTTGAAAAAATAATGTTTTTCTTTTGTCACGTGCCGTAGCCAGCTCTTGTGACACGTTCTGGGAAATAAATTTACTTTGCCGTGTTAATCTTGTTCTGTAAGTTATATTCGTTGAATTTTTCTGTGCAGACAATTTTTGGAGGACGTGAGCGTGTTGTAGAAGGTCCTGTGGATGCTGTCGCTGCTTGCTCGTCACGGATAACTTCGAGTCATGCTGTGCAGCAACAGCAACGTCCTTCTGCCTCTTCCTTGCTATCAAAGACTTAATTTTTAGAACAGATATACAGCATTTGTGATCCAATAGAAAGGTGGGGAATGTTGCCTCATTGAGAAACGAGGAGTTCTGAACACATTCGTGCGTGTGTCGAGCAGTCTTTAGATGAATGCTAATTTATTCAGGGATTTTTAAACGTTTTACCTAAAGATACGGAATATTCGTCCGGGAATGTATTTAGCTTATTTGTCGGGTATTATCGATTTTCTTCAGATGTATCAACTTCCTATCATGGTGTATGTACTTTATCTTGATGTACGTGAAAACTTATGATTTACTCGTTAATGCAGTACCAGTTGTGGACGAGGAAGCTATTTACGTGCTAGTACTTGAATGTATCATATTATTGAGCAATGATGCTTCACCTACATATGCTGCAGCATTGGCGCATGAGTTCTTTTAATTATTATCTTGGCTTAATTTTCACGTCTGTAAGGATGAACCGAATATCTGAAATTATATCATAAGTGTTAGGCACATGAGTTCTTTTAATTATTATCTGAGCTTAATTCATACATCTGTTAGACTAAACCAAATATCGGTTCAAAAAAATTAAATCATAAGTATTAGCTTTGTGCTAGAACGCATTTGACTAGAATGTCCTTTTAATTCGACCACGAATGATATGTTACTAACTTAAGGATTGAGATTCCCTGAAATCAAGTTTGGGTGCCGAGCCGGTGAGGTCTGATTGTAGCCTTTACGTATCAATGGAGGGCAATGATGCCCTGCCAAGTCTGTCTCCCTCAAATTTGATGCAAAAAATCCCTGCTGCGCAAATTTTTGACCACTTTAACTAGAAACGCTGTGCTTAGTTTGGTGGGGGCTTGCCACATTGCCGCTTTCTGACGAATTCTTCAATTTTTGCTTTTTTTCGAATTATATTTGATCATGAGATGACTCATCTGTGCACAGGCTTGCCAAATGCTGTGTTGTTTTTCTGAGCCGAAAGGTAGGGCGACTGTGGTTGATATGGAATAATTTGTGTTTGTTTTAGTTACGGACCATCCTTTTTTTGTTCACTACTGTCCTTTTTACAGCAACTGTTAATTTTTTCTTCAAATTTCATCTTGTTTCATAAACTTATTTCTTTCAATCATGTTAGTACGTGTAGCGTGTGGGGACAAATCTTGTGCATAAGTTCCCTATTCCCTTCATTCCTCACTGAAACATGCGAACACCTTTGTGGGAGATAGGAAACATAAACTAACTTACAATCTAATTTGCTGGGTCGTTTTTGTGGTTTAATTTAATCAGAAACAACCCAAAATTAGTGATTTTTGCTAAAAAAAATCTACACTCAAGAGTAGTTTTTGCTAGAAAAAATCTTAAATTTAGTGTTTTTTTTTTTAAACTCAAATTTTGAGGTTTTGATCGAAAAAAACAATTTACCAACCCTGGTTTAACCCAGTCGTATGGTTGGCACCCTGATGTTGAAACTTTCATTGAGTTACACTCTTGAAATTTATCAATTGTATCTGCTGAATTTTAATGAAAGTGTTACTTGCTTATTTTGAATAAATGTGAAAAATTTTAACATCTTTTTTTGGAATTTGTGAATGTGAAATGGAAGTGTAGCATCATGTGTTGATGTTAGTTATTGTGAAATACAATATTAATGTATGGGATACCATTGACGTGCCACAATATTAAGAATCAGCGAATTTAAAATGAAATCAGGTGCATGAGGTGTTCGTGGTCGTGATAGGAAAAGGTTCAGATATAATCGTTTTCATTCCGAGCAAAGCCGTGTTGGCCACTTGTGTTAGACTGGTGTTCGGGAGCGACATTTGATGCTTGTGTTTAGTTGCATAGACATCCCTAACCTTGTGTCTCGTTCCCGTCGCAACACTGTCTCATGTTCTGCAGTTAGGTCTCATTTTATAACACTGTGTCCCATCCCGTAGCGCTCAGCCTCTTCAAGTAACACTGTGTGTCGTCCTGTAACTCAGCGTCTGATTTCGGTACATCTATCCTTCAACTTTGTGTTTCCTTAACAATGCTTCATCCCTAAAGAGTATATCTGATCCCTTAAGAATGTATCTCACATACCTTCACCTTTGTGTCTCGTCACTTTTCAATGTATCTCACCCCTTAACAATGTGTCTCATCCCTTAACAATGTGTCTCACTTCTTGAGAATGTATCTCACCCCTGAACTCAGTGTTGCATCCCGTAAAGCTCTCGTCCCAGGAGTGAAGACCACCTCTCCATTTATCTCTCAGTACTCAGGCTCCACTTGGTAAGGCACTTCGAATTCCAAAGTTGACGTTTAATTTCTCTCGAGACTGCAATTGTCACGTGTTATTGAATTTTCTGTGCACAATCTAATTTCTGTTATAATGGGAAATTGTGAAGGTACGAACTTGTTTTATTTATTATTAGGTTCGAGGTGTTTCAGTGTTGGATACAAACATTTATCTCAATGTTTTGCGTCATTTTATCCAAGTATGGATGGGTTGTTGTAATGTGCCGTGAGGAGAGGATTTTCTGTGCTATTTAAACATATTTAAGCGTTGGAATTTGTCTGTAAATGTGAATATTTCTTACTTGAAAGTTTCAGGACAGCATGACTTTGCCTATAGATTAGTATGTCAAGTAGGCACAATTAGAAAAGATTTAGTGTGTAGTGTGTGGACGATATCGTGTTGCCTGTCTGGTATGTGTGCTGGCTGGGCGGATTAACGGAAGACGATGTTAGTATTTTCTGCATGGAGCTGCTATAGTCAGCGTCGAGTCAGTAGGTCAAAGATGAAGTTAGTGTATTCAAGCTGAAAACGTTGGGCTCAACATCGAGTTGCTACTTTTACGGTAGAGTTAATCAGATTCATGGGGGAGAGATTGGATTCATGGTGGAGCATTTGGGTTCAAGGTGGAGAATTTGGGTTCAAGGTGGAGTAATCAGATTCAAGGTGGAGTAATCAGATTCAAGGTGGAGTAATCAGATTCAAGGTGGAGTAATCAGATTCAAGGTGGAGTAATTGGATTCAAGGTGGAGTAATTAGATTCAAAGTGGAGTAATTAAATTCAAGGTGGATTAATTAGATTCAAGGGGGAGTAATTAGATTCGAGGTGGAGTAATTAGATTCAAGGTGGAGTAATTAGATTCGAGATGGAGTAATTAGATTCAAGGTGTAGTTATTTTATTCAAATTTGAGTTATTGGATTCAACTTGGAATTGCGCTGTTTTTAAGTGTAGTTAAATGATTAATGGTGAAATTACTTTTTAAAGTTCTTTTATTAAATTCAAGATGACATTTAAACTAACCTAATCTAATTCAGGATAAAATTGCTATTCTCAAAGCGGAGTTAATTAAGTAAAGATTGAGTTACTATTTTCAAAGTGGCTTTAATAAGTTCATATTGAAATTGTTCAGTAGAAGGCCGAAATCAGAAATCCCAGTAAAATTAAGCTGAAGATGGGGCAGTATACTCTAGGTGAACTCATGGTACTCATGTTGGAGTCGTCAAATTCAGTGGGAAGTTATTGTACTTAAGAAAAAAAACAGCTAAACGGAGTACCGTGGAATTTTTCCCCTCATTCTCAAAAGTGACAATTTCGAAGGACCGACTGGCTGAACAGGCAGGCGTGAGGCAGAAGGTTACCTGCACAAATGTACTCGAGTCGCGATATAAAGCCGTGAGTAACGCTGTCGTGAAGTTATCTACTTAACTTTCATTAGTGAAGTACTCGTCTCCGTACCTTCACGTTGATTTTTTCAACGCCATTAAACGTTATTTTTGTTATTAACTTTCACTATCGGGCTTAATTTTAGCGTATGGAACACGTCCATAAGGATACGCTCGTCTTTCTTCGAGCGGTTAGTGGTCAAACAGAAATGTTGATGATACTTAATTTCTAATATGTCCCTTGAGAAGGATACAACTATTGTACCCATGAGAAGTAGTGCCCTCAGGGGAAACATGGGAGGTCCTGCGTTCAAGGCTAGGTAGGCTTTCCTTTTGTTGTGATGGAATAGGTTTTTTTTTGTTACCATCTTTTTTTCGGTTCACTGCGGCCCTGTAAATTAGTACTTGTATCTTTTTTCTTCAACTTTTATCATGTTTCATGCACTTTTTCTCAACATGCTGTTTTTCTGCACCTTGTGCTTAGATTCCGCGTTCCCTCAAGTTCATAAAAAATGTTGCTTTCTTCCTTCCACTCCATGGAACACCTTTGTTACGGTTAGGGGAGCTTCAAGTTACCTGATCTATTTTGCAATGGGATTTTCTTCAATGGAATAGAAGCTCTTCTATGTAGTGAGACGCGTTCAGCATCTTGTGTAACTGCACTTCTTGGACCGTTCTACTAACAACCTCAAATGACGGATCGAATAACACTTGATATTCTCACTGCCTAGTCTCGATATCTTCCTGCCCTATGCAAGCAAACAACTCCTCGTGATGAACACCTGAAACAAAGTCGGTGAATTGCTGACCCTGCACAGTGTTGGTTCCTGCATAGCTACGTTAGTCTTCAACCAAAATTAGTTAAACTAAAGTTCAATGTTTAACTCGATTTAAAGTCGATTGTAGTGAGCAATTTTGAACATAGCAGACATTAACTGGATCGTGCCTTCATTCAAGTGTTTATGAAAATTGAGTTTGTGGCTACTGGTTGTCAGCAGCGTTATGAAAATATCCTCCTTGGCCAACGGTGGCGCACGTTGCGGTCGAAGTATAAGGCACAAGTTAACGCACAAACGGCAAACTAACTCAAAATAGCATGCCGGAAATTGGAGACTGTATGTCAGCTACCTTGCTTGTTAAGAATATACAGTGACGAAAAATTGATTAATTTTAAGTTTTTTCTGCAACAATTCTGAACATAATCTTTCATATTTCAGAATAGAATATACAGTGACCAAAAATTGATTAATTTTAAGTTTTTTCTGTAAACAATTCTGAACATAATCTTTCATATTTCAGTTTGCTTAATAGAAACGCTTCATCTATTATTTTTTGTTTCCTGTTGATTTTTTTATCATCGAGTATGTGTTTCACGTGGACTGTGTGTGTGCGTTTATTATTACATGTAATAATGGCATTTATTCTGTAATATATTAATTTTACTAGTTCTACCCTACACCAACATGCACACTCGTCTCGAAACTGCCCCTCTCTTTTTCAGTGCAATATTTTTAATGAAAGTAACCCTAAACGTACAGTTTACGGCAACATTGGATCATGTGCCTCCTTGCTTAAAAGACTTCACCCTAAAACTACCCAATTTTGGTGGTCTTGAACGAAAGATAACCGTAATTCCTCATGAATTATCAGAAATGATATCCAGTTTATGTGAGCATTTGAGCGAAGCTTTCAAAAAATAAGAACGATGTGAGGGATTTCCTTACGTCCTTCAGGAAGGACGGTGGTCGAGATAGGCTTAAGGTTTTCATTTGTGTTTCAGGTACAGTCATTCTTCATAACTCGGTATAGGTGAGCTGTGACTATGTCCTTGAATCCGGAAAGACAACGATGCTTCTTCGTCCGGTGAATAGATTTTTAGGCAAAGTATAACAAAGAGAAACTTTTCCCTCTCTTTCCTATGATTCTTGCTTCTCTGGTCTAACATTGGAAGGCTGCATGCATTTCTGGAAATTCATTCCAATTGCGATGTATTTTCAATTTATTGTGTTTTGACAACGTCCTTTTTAAAGAGTTAGTGTTTGTTCAATTATAAATCTGTGTGTTTGTGTGTACAGAGTCTATATTCGTTTACCGTGAAATGTCAAGCATATAATTTATAGCTGCAGTGACTTGAAATGATTCAATATTCTCTACAATAAACTGTAATCTGTTTTTTTTAATGTGCAATGTGACAGCAGTATTCCTGAGTAGTTGTTACTTTAGATACATAGTTCCTAAGGTACCTACGTACCTCTGCACTGGACGCAGAAACCTGTAAATTAATACAGGCCATACTCAAATTACACATCCTTTTATACAATCCTACAGTTTTTGAGAATGGTCTAAGTTGTTTTTAACTTCAAGAATCAAGCGTCTCATGTTAGTTGATAAACCAAAAGAAATATGTTCGTTTATGCTGAAGAGACGACGCAAACTCGAATATTATTGCTAGGCTCATATCGCTCATTGTAAAGAATAACGTCATGAGTCGAAATTTTTAAAAATTTGTCTATCCATACTGTGACATTTGCCATTTCGTTTTATGTATTTTAGTAAGACCGTCATAACTCTACCTTCAAAATTGACTGAGTGGAAAGATTCCCTTTTTTCGATCCAAACTAATTCCGTACAGCAGTTTACTAAGTTGAAATCACTTCTCCTGAAAAGTCAAGAATTGCGACTTGCGACGTTGTTCTTCACAATGAGCCACATGGAAGTGAGTATTTCAGCTCGCCTGCACTGCCCTCACAACGTTGGTTGTTGCGTTTGTCACCGTAGTGTAGAGGAGGCAAAGTAGCTCAATATGCGTGCCGATCTTGCCTACGCACTCGCTCGTCTACGACGATGCACATGCATTAGTGGAATAAGTTATAGTATGTACCAGGGTTGTCGTATAATATGGTTTATCCGTGTCTTGTCACAGTGATTTATGTAACTACTGCACTGATAATAGAATGGAGAAAATGTGCTAACACCCGCAAGATCTTTCGAGGACATAATCTCGCTCATCACTATTTTTCTCAACCTAGTTTCAATGATTGTAACGAACGGAGCACTGATAATAGAACAAAGAAAATGTTACACGGGGAAGATCTTTTAACTGTTCCAGTGTTATCTCGCTTACCTGTGTCTGCTCACTATTTTTTGATCGGAACACCCGAAAATTTTCTCGGGTTCGGGGGTAACCGTCATAGCGTCCTGGTGTTAATATTCAAGACATTTGAAAAAAAAACAATGCACAAGATGATGTGTACCAGGTTTGGTTGGAATAAAACCTCCTTTTCAATTTTTCATCTTTTTCTGTAGCCACTCGTGGCGCACGCAGGCTCCCACTAATCGAACCAGCTGGTGTGCAAGTCTGTAAAAAATAAAAATAGACTGTTTTTTTTTCTTGCGACGTTGTCAAACAATAAAGGTATTCTGTTTACTTGCGGTAACGTTTTCGGGCGTTAGTGCAATATTTCTTGCAAAATAAAATCGGAAATTTTGTTCCCACTTTTTGAGTGGTCGTTTCCCATTTTCACGATCCTTCTCACAAGTCGGGTTTATCAAATAGAAATTCAGAACTGCCGCAGTTAAAGACTTAGAATTCATGAATTTGAGTTTAATCAGGAAAAAAGTACGGAAAATTCATGCTTAAGGTCTTTACTAAACGGGCACTTCCCTTTATTTCTCATTGATATATTAGATTAGAAAAACGATTAACGTTTAGCGTAACGCATGAGTTCTCATTCTGTGTAATCACTTTATCACACGAGTTTATCATTGGGAATGTTTTCCTGACACATTATGTGTATGATAGTATGACTCCTGAAATGTTATGACAATAATATTTTTGAAAAATCTTCATTGTGGTATTTTATCTCTATATGCCAGATCCGATAGCATATACCATGTGGGTGACGATATTTTAAGATTTTTAATCTTTTAGGCAATTTAAAAACCTAATTTTTTCCATCAACTTCTTGACCGCGCAAGGGTTTTTTCCGCTCCCCTGAGGAGAAGACAACTATTGTCTCTCTGCATACTCAGGGAGAAAATTAAATGTGAGGTCCCTAGCTAAAAGTGAGGTATGCCATCCGTATGTTGAAATTATATCTTCTTTGTTTTCTTAAGGACTAATTTTTTTTTTTGGTACATTGCTGTCCTATTTCTCCCAGGGAGACAATGTGAGGGCCCGAGCTAAAGTTTAGGTAGGCTTCCTTTTGTTGAAATAGATTAGGTTTTTGTTTTGTTACGGACCATCTTTGTTCGGTTCACTGCTGTCCTGTTTTTCAGCACCTACTACTTTCTTCTTCAACTTTTTCTTGTTTCATGATCTTTCTTAGCTTCCTGTTTCTGTGCACCTTGTGCATAGATTCCGCGTTCCCTCAACTCCATACTAAATGGTGCCTTCCTCCTTCCTCTCTTAGAACATCTTTGTCGTGCAGTTAAGGGAGGCTAAAACTTTCATATATAATAATAATAATATAATAATAATAATAATAATAATAATAATGCTGTCCTATTTTCCTGCACCTACTACTTTCTTCTTCAACTTTTATTTTGTTTCATAAACTTCTTTCAAAACTTCCTGCTTCTCTGTACCTTATACATAGATTCCGCGTTCCCTCAAGTCCAAACTAACCGGTGCCTTTGTACTTCCTCTCTTTGGAACGCCATAGTTGCGGTTAGGGAGGTTTAAACTAACAGCTGATCTAACCTTTCGAGTCTCCGCAGTTAGCATCCGTTGCCATTTTGCAGATCACTTTCTTCACTTTGCTGCGGCCTCTCAGGGAGATACTATAATTGTGTCTGTAGAAATTAGCATTCCCAGGGCTGAAGTCCGAGATTTCTTGCTGCAGGTCTGTTAGGCCTTCTTTTTTATTGTAGGAGAATAGGTTTGTGTTGGTTTACGATTCAGTACCTATTACTTACCCCTTCAACGTTTATATTGTTTTTAACTTTTTTCTCAACTTACTGTTTCTATTTGGAGGGGTTCTTGTTCGGATACACACCTTGTACATTAATTACTCGTTATCTTAATTCCATACCAAATGGTACCTTTCTCTCCTCCGAACATCTTTGTTGCTAACCGGTTAGGAAGACTGACACGAAACCTGCATTGTTTCAGTGCTTTAGACTCGTCTGTTTGTTAGTATGAAAGCATCAAAGTCCGTGGGGTGGAATGTGCTCTGGAAATCTAATCCAACCGTGGTAAAAATGTGTGTTATTTACTCCTAGAGAAATACGTACCGCCTTCGTGATGTGCGTCTCGGACTATTAAGTTAAGCAATATTAAATTTTGGTTGTCGCCCTTGATTCTCGACCACCACATTTTCTGAGCTTTGTTTTTTACAATAATTTTGTTCCTTTATTCCATATGTGCGCAGATTACTTTATAATGTGATGCAATGTCGTGTAAGACCAAAATATATTTCGTGTGTCGCGTTTTTATTTATTTTCCTAGATCCAGTTGCCATTCTTGGTCTTTTCTTCCGGTTCATTCCTCATTTACCGTCTCTATGTACCGAGATATTCTAAGCGGGAACACGCCATGTAAAGTTCATTAATTCCAGTTACCTATTATATTGAATGATCCTTTTTCTTTGCTCTCGTTGGGACGCCTTTGTTGGTGTTAGGGCCACTTGAGCTAACTTGCCTTATTTATTTCCTGTAGTCTACACTGAATAATTCTTCCTCTTTGCTCTCTTATTACATTTCATACTACAAAGTCTTAAACCAAGATTGATGTAATGATTTTGATCGACTGATTCATTTAAAAATAAGGTTTTGTTTGCAGTTATAGTAATTTTTCTGCCCTTGACCTTTTCTCTCTTAAATTTTATTGAACTGGAACGTTTTAGACAGAAAATCTAGATTTGTACCGTGAAAAAGGACTTATGTAGGGCGACAATAACGAGTAAGTTCGCGAGACCACAAACTTCAACCGTCATCATAACGTTCATTACGAGGTTCTTCATTCAAAATCCTATAAATGAATATGCTAAGAGTTGGAAAAATTGACTTTAACGCTTAAAATGTGATTAATGTTTTTCGTAGTTTGGCACGACTCGGACGCATTTATTCGAAGTGTATCCCATCGGATACGTTAAAATGTAAAAGTTTACCTGGAAAAGTGGAACTGGATAGAAACATAATTGGACTATGTAAGGGCCTGAGCTAAAGGTTTGGGAGGCTTTATTTTTGTTGAAATAGAAGAGGTTTTTATTTTGTTACGGACCATCTTTATTTCGGTTCACTGCTGTCCTGTTTTTCAGCACCTACTACTTTCTTCTTCAACTTTGATCTTGTTTCATGAACTTCTTTTCTCATCTTACTGTTTCTGTGCCCGTTCTGCATAGATTCCACGTTCCCTTAACTCCATACTAAATGGTGCCTTCTTCTTTCCTCTCTTTGGATAGCCTTTGCTGGGATAGGGAGGCTTAAACTAACCAATAATCTAATCAAATCGAAACATAATTGAGAGGATCTTCTATTACCAAGTACCGCACGAATGTGGAACCGAACCAGGAACACTTTTCTGAGTCTAACGATTTGTCTTCGTGCTGCGGAGCTAAATACAACTAATTCATCAAGGTTCACCATTACTTCTAAAATAGTTAAAGATCATTAAACGATAGAATTTTTTACTTTGATTTTGAAAACGTTTACTATTCAAAACACAAGGCCAGCTTTTCTTCAGTTCACTGCTGTCCTGTTTTCCAGCACGTCTAACTTCCTTGTTCAATTGTTGTCTTGTCTCTCCTAACCTTCCTTCTTAACTTACTGTTCCTATAGGCCAGTGTTTCCTTTAACGCAGCCTGGAATGGTGCCTCATCCTTCCTCTTTCTGAACATTTTTTTTTGAGGCAAGGGAGGCTAAAAATAACATCTATTTAAAGAAATGTTCACTTTGCTTAAATGCAAATTCCCTAAAAAATTAAAAGCGAAGAAAATGCTAGCAAAAAAATTAGTCATTTTCATTCAAAAGAAAGAACAAAAAAATCGAAAACGTTTCGGAGACCAGCTCCATCATCAGTTCTGTAAAATAGAAAGTATAATCGATCTAACGCAAGTATGAAAACACGGTCGATACTAAATTCTAAAATATACAAAAAAGGAAAACAACTATGCATTAACTATCTGAAGTGGATACGAGCCAAGCATGTTGTTTAAAATTGTTTTTTCCTTAAAAATATGCAAAGATTCTAAAATCCTAAGGTCAAAATCACGGATAGAACTGTCTATTATTTTAAAATCACTATCACGAATTATTGCACTACACTCCTCAGCGTGGCTGCTCATTGCTGAATGAGGAGGATTAGCCAACAGGTTACCAGTACGAAAACTCCTTCCGCGGTGCTCTGCCAATCTTGCGTAAATATTGCGCGACGTCTTCCGACGTACGCCGATGCGCTCTGCCCACAACTATACTTATATACAACAAAAGAGCGCGTGAGCCCGGGAGTTGAGTCTTTGAACCGAAAAATACACCAACATTTGCTTTGCTAATCAGTATGACTCGTAAACTTACTTCAGGAAAATGCTTACTGAATAAAGACTTTAATTCACGGATCAGTTTTTCAGATGGAGAATCGAAATAAGGTATAGTGCAATAGATGTAATTTTCACATTTAACAGGAATGTCGGAATCGCAATATTTTCTTGACAAAAACTTTTTAATATGGGAGTTAATGATTCCAAGAGGAAAACCATTGTTACAAAAAAACTCGCGTAGATAGTTAAATTCTGCGTGTATATCATTAAAAAAGGAGAAGACATTGTAAGCCCTGTTTACCAGCGTTTTGATTGGAGTGTTGAACAAAAACTAAAAAAAACAGTTCCCAATCCCGTGAACGTTGGCTTGCGATGTACAGAAGTTACAGAATTTTCCCCATTTCTAGAGACGCGACAATCGAGAAATGACAATCGAGGTTCGTCGTTTAAGAGTTAAAACTTGTTTCCATGGTGTGTGCTGGAATAACCGAGTGTCATGAATAAAAAACATGACTAACAATCTCAGGTTCATTGAAGGTCAAGCTTTATGTCATTGAACTTATTGGTGAGCTTGAAATTTAAATATAATGAGTCAATAGCACTCCCAAAATTAAGGCAAAATGTTCGTCAATTATGTAGGCTATGATGTTATGGTAAAAAAAGGCTTTACGAACATTATTTATTTTGAAATAGAAATCTGCCTATGTTCTAATTACTTTTCGTTATTAACCTGCTATAATCTAAATTATATAATCCTACTCATTTTTGGAAGGTCAATGTATGACGAACAGCGAACTAATATTTTTTTAGAAAGTGTGTGTTCTTGCGCTACTTTCTCACCTAGCTGCAGTTTATTCTGCACACCTGGCTAATTATTCGGTAATTTGTTTCACCTGTAGATAAAAGTGAGTAAAATCAAGTGAACTCCAAAAAGCATCCTGTTTTTCGAGTTTGCATCAACCGCTTCATTTGTTAATAAAAAAATACTCATGTGATTCTAACGAAAAATCTCCTACGCGGCGTGAACCTGCATTGATTTGTTTCCAAAGCCTCCTTAAATATTATCTACAAATAATAAATAAAATATCTTACACCCAATCAACAATAAGACAAAGTATCAACATATGTACGTTTTCAGAATATGTACGTTTTCATTGCCAGATCTTCGAAGCCGGACACCGCGGTTCGCGCAGCCAGCTAGGGTAATTCATCAAATATCGAACTGAACTGATTATCGAACAACTTTGGAAATATGCGCGTAATAAATTTAGTAAGCATCCAAACTTGCTCAGTGCCAGTAATCTTACATCTAAAACTCCTATTTTAGTGATAAAAACTCATTTCTGTGAGCTGCAAACTGCTACCAGCGGTTGCGAACGCATTTTCTGTACGACCCTTACAAATTGGTCGAATTTTTTCACTCGAAAAATCTTACGCACCTCGGGAAAATTGCGACGGTTTAATTGTTGTTGGGTCACCGTCAATCTCCCGTCATAACTAGAGAGTAGTGTTGTCATATGATGTTCTGTTACTGTATTTTTTTCTTTTCCGCCAAAAACTTGATAATTATTCCATGTTCGACATTCAGTTCCTTTTTCATGTCAGTATTAAATACTGAACAAAGGTGTTCGAATCAAAATTCCTTAAAAATCATGAATTTATGCCTCGAACAAGGCTCTTCGATTCTTAATTCTTTTAAATAACTGAATCGATCTATTGAACGCCTGTTTCATTTCCTTAAAATATTGTATTAACGCTTGATAATAACATTGAATAGTTGAAGATGGCGACCAATCAGCTGCTGGTGTTCCAAGGCCCTCAAGATCATCAATGATTCGTCTGGCTACATTTACTGATGATCAATCCCTTGCCAAGAAAATTGATGCAAGCATCAATAATAATTCATTGACGAGTGCTTTACACTCTACTCCAAAAAAGGTCACACAGGTTGATGATCACAATGATGGTTCAACAAACACTGCAAATGAAACATCGACATCATATTCAAATTTTGATAACTCTCCATTCAAATGCATTGAAAATAAGTAATGAGACAGTTATTTCAAACAAAGAAACAAACAAAACAAACATCGGCATCTTTGGGATGCTTTATTTCCAATCAAGCCTGATTCAAATGATCTTAAGCATTGGTTTTTCAAATGTCTTATAACTAACACTATATATAGGACACCATGACGGTTCCCCCGTAAAGCCGGTACCCATTTCCGACACTTGGGTCGAGTGGGGTATTGTGCTTGAGCTTTCCCTTATACCCAACGGGGAGAATCGCAGCGCCAGCGCCGGGATACGAACCCGCGACTCCAGCATACAAGTCCGATCCCTTAACCGCTGTGCCACCGCGAGCATTTCCAAGAAAATCCAGTGCACCAAAGAAAAAAAAGAATGAAAGAAAAACGATTATTTTCCAAGTGGCCACATGAGATACATGTCAACATATTGGGTTTTAAAAAGTTTCTTAATATAGGACGTCCTAAAACAAAAGTTCCATACGAGGAGTACTAATTGACAAACCATCAGAGGTGTACAAATAGAAAAGCCAAATGAGGCATAATAATTGACAAACTATACGAGGTGTACTAATAGACAAACTATCAGAGGTGTACAAATAGATAGACCATACGAGGCATATTAATGGACAAAATATACGAGGCGTACTAATAGACAAACCATACGTGGCGTGCCAATAGTCTAACAAATGTTCCATACGAGGAGAACTAATTGACAAACCATCCTGTTCGAATCAAAATTCTTGTTCGATTCATGTTCGATATTGATGAAATTATGTTATTGAAGAATTCGATTTTTAAAACAATAAATAAATTCCAACAATCTACGTTGTCTTTAAAGCGACATCACAGAACAAGAAAGCAACTGTTCAAGAATAATATTGAGGCCCGCAACAGTTATTCGGAGCAAAAGTTACCGATTTATGAAGGTTGTTTCTAGACACACGGGGTTTCTGTTCGATATTTGATGAATTACCCTAACTAGCGAATCTATTCATATTTCTTACTAACGCAAGAAAATAAAAAAAAATGCTAAGCGGTAGATAATCCAATTTACCCTATTTAACCTTTACTATTTTATGTTAGTTCTGGGTTTTGGACAAGCATGTAGCTGTTCTGAGCGAAAATTGGTGAATAAATAAATTTCTGTGGGTAAATTTGAAGTTTCAAACCAAATCTGTCAAGACGGTGCAGACGACGTTTTTGAAATTTTGTTCCCTTCCGACGAAAAAATAAATGTTTCTATTTAGTGTTCGATCAGGAGTTGGGAAGCATTATGAAAGGAGGTTCTCAATTTTTCTACGAACAATATATAATGAGGACTGACAAAATGTATTCATATGTTCCTATAACTTATTTTCCAAGCTTCCTGCCATCGAACCGACTGGTTCCATTTCAATGTAGAATATTGAAATTGATTTTTACTTGAGTTGAAATTTGAATTTGAGTTAAACACATAGCACTTACAGCATAAATAAAGGATATTTTCACGTCAGAAAACTGTTTCGGATGTTGAGCGCCGTTTTCATGAGAGCAAGTCATTCCCATATTTTTTCTAAGATAATTTCGTATCAACACTACTCTCTCAGTTGACATTACCGGACACTTGAGGAGTGTTCTCTTCTCGTTATTCTTAACACGTTTCCTCTGATGGGTCAAACTGGAGTTAAACATTCAATTCGAATTTAAAGTAAATTGTAGTATGCAACTTTGAACATAACGATAACGGGATCGTGACTTCGTTTAGCTTTCAATAAGTGTTTATAAAAAATTGAGTGACTGCAGGTCGGTCAGCAGCATTATGAAAATCCCCTCAGTGACCACCGGTGGGTCCCTTCGTAGGAAACTTTTGCGTTGACTTTGTTATTGGGTTTGATCTTGTTATTGGGTTCTATTAATTGTTTGATCTTGTTATTGGGAGAGTGTCTCTTATGGAATATTTTTACAGACACATGAAGAGGTGAATACGCCTGTAACTTCTCCAGTGCCTGCAGCCGCGATGTCTTTATTACCAAAGGAAGCACCACTTCAGTACGTCCAGTACTACAAGCACCAGCATGTCAGTACCTCGTGGATCAGAAGGTAAGTTGTAAATTAAGCTGTTGTCAGGTGAGTGATGCATGATACTAGATGCTTGTTTTTACCCACGTGTAAATGCACAGAGCTTCTTTTGCACGAGCATAACTCGTATGCAGACGCGAGATTTATCTTGACTCGAAAACCTCCCAAAAAAATGAAGGTTCGACCACACCCCCCTGTTTACGCGCGTGTAAATGCACAGAAGTTTTATATTGTTTGCGCGAGCAAAACTCGTGTGCAGATGCGAGATTTACCTTGACGTGAATACTTGCCGCAAAAATTAAAGGATCGACCACACTCCTAGTCGTGCGATACAATGATGTTGAAATGATACGAGTATAATTTACGCACAGGGGAGTGACGCCTGTACTCCAATTAGAAGCTTTGAATCTGGTTGAGCGAATTTGGTTTCAGGATATGTTAAATGGATCCAAGCTCAGTTTTTTAATGTTATTCAAATTTGCAAATTTAAACGTGTGCGAACATATGTTACTTTTATAAATAGACAGTGATATAGGATTTCATAGGTCGAGTATTTTAGCAAATATGATTAACAATTTTGTTCGTCCTTCAACGCGTGATAAAGTGGAAAAATTCTGTAAGGTTTGTCAGCTGACACTGAGAATCGCTGGCTTACAACATGGTTCTTTTTTTACGTTAAGTGAGCGTCTTTATGGATCTTGCAAGATTGGAGGATTTCTAAGATTGATAAAGGTATAGATTGGAAAGGGCATGAAATTGAAGATGACATGGTCAGTTAGAAAGTTTGAAAATGATAAGGAACAATAATGAAAAAGTCATGGGGTTGAAAATATCATGGAATTGAAAATTTTATGGGATTAAAAAAGTCATTGGATTGAAAAAGTCATGGGATTGAAAAAGTCATGGGATTGAAAAAGTCATGGGAATGAAAGTCATGAGAATGAAAGTCATGGGATTGAAAAAGTCGTGGGATTGAAAAAGTCGTGGGATTGAAAAAGTCGTGGGATTGAAAAAGTCGTGGGATTGAAAAAGTCATGGGATTGAAAAAGTCGTGGGATCGAAAAAGTTGTGTGATCGAAAAAGTTGTGTGTTTGAAAAAGTTGTGTGTTTGAAAAAGTTGTGTGTTTGAAAAAGTTGTACATTTGAAAAAGTTGTACGTTTGAAAAAGTTGTATGTTTGAAAAAGTTATGGGATTGAAAAAGACTAAGAACGTTGAATGATTGAGTCAAGGCACTAGATTTCTGACTAGATCGTCTTTGTACGGATATTAACCAGAAGCTCACAGGATGCTCAATCAATTTTATAACGACTGCGAGTGACGGCGCTCGCCATCAATTGCCGAGAACTTGACCCCTTCGCACCCGCATTTTGGACTACATTGCACTTCAATATGGCTAAATTTACTGTGGGTTATTCATAGCTCTATGTAATAGTGGCTGGCGGATGCACTATTTTATAGGAAGTGATGTATTAATAAGTTTTTCCAGGAATCTAGGCATGTCTTCAGCTCAGAATAACGCAGATTAGTTTCAAATAATTCCTATTTAACAAGGATTTCATAATTCCTATCTCACAGCTTTAAGCGTGGGACAGAAAAATGTCAAATGTGTAGGCAATTTATTTACAGTTAGTTTTCTGATAAATACGCGTAATTGAGAAACCTGATGAAATAGATTTACAATTGCATGCTTCGCAAGACTTCTAGCAGCGGGAAAACTAGGCAACAGTAAATTCTACGGGTGATCTTAACGTGCAACTCTATATACAAGGTTAGGTTAGGTTAGGTTAAGCAGGTGACTGCAGGTACAACGAGAATTTATTTCGAGCGTTTGTCTTATAGGTGACGGAACATGCGCCAGAGACGATTAACCCCCTAATTTCAAATTATCTATCAATAAGAACAATTTTATAAAAACGGCAAACGAATGTGAGCATTCACTGCAGCAAGCAGCTGCTGTGGTTATATAGAAAACGGAGAAGGCGAATTGGAGGAGTTGGAGGGGAGACCTGCTACTCAATGAAGCTGTAACTTTTATATTCTCTCAGGTTTCGAGCGGAAAATTAATACAATAGTAAGCTCAACGCAAACTTAAAATAAAGCCAACAATGAGGCTTTTTACGTATGTTGAAAATGTTTCGAGCTATTTGATATGCTACGGTTGTCGTAGCCAGATCACTGGAAGTTGTGGGAATAAACGAAGATTACTAAATTAAATTCTTCAAATCCGTTTTGACCCAAGGGTTTTAGTGAATTGAGCTGCTTTTCAATGCGTTGTCTGAAACTTTGCCTCATAACATCAGCTTACTTCTTACCATCCACAACATAGGTTTGACGGCCCAATCTAGCCTACTCGTGCGTTGTAAAATATCATGTAATTTGAACGCTTCAACTCGGTAAAATAACTGTTAAAATCAAAGGTATTTGATGGCCAGCAACGCTAGCGTTCGATGGCAGTAATAGTGCAGCATAAACAACTTGCAAATTCTAAGTGGGAAATCTGCTGAACAGCTGAAAATTGCTCGAGCAGCATGTCGTGCTCATTTCTGTCACTGGTTCCTTTTTCTCGTGCTAGTGGGCTGGTGTGATGAACATAATAAAGTTGTATTAACAATTGCTCTAAGCCCCAAACATATTTAAATTGAATATTAGCCGATAAGAATATCTATCAATTCAAAAGTTATTTATATTTTACAAATAGGCCTTATCTTTCAGCCTGTACTCATGTGGCTAATGGGATGGGAATGTTTTCAAATATTAGTTAAGGATGTTCAAATGCTTAGCGGTTTTTATTGTTTCGAAGCATCTATATTAGTCGTGTGATCCTTGACAAAGTCTACAATCTCCGAAGCCAAAGTGAAGGTCCAGCTAAGGTTAGATTTCTTGCTCACACCGCCCATAGCACTGTAGGAAACGTAAAAGAGGGGCATTTACTTCTCGCCAGGAGATGTGGGCGTATAAGTTGATACAATCTTCATCTGAGAGATAAAAATAACCGCGTTCTTTATGTAGAAGAGAATTACCGCTATCCAAAGTACATATACGTCTTATTAAAATTTGAAAACGCATTTTGTTCTTCATACAGGGTAACTCGGAGCAGCGTTAGGTATCCTTAAAGGTTGAATGGCCACGGGTTTGTGGACGAATGCATTTTTCTTCTCATAAGAATGTTGGGAGTCAATGATTTTCTTTGTTGCGTTCATTTTCAAATTCTCTTCAGCGCCAACGCCACACTCATTTCGGATTTCTTTGGTTTGAAGAGGCGGGGATAAGCTTTTGATATGTTGTCGCGATGATTCGAATGAAAGTGAATGCGGATCGTTCATATTGTTGGCCGCACCGAATGACGGAAACGCGCTGGAATGCGGAAAAATTTGACTCGCGATAGACGTAAGATACAAGAAATTTTCATACGGTGTGACTGTTCTCATAAGTGATTCTTTTTGCACTTCAAAGTTCTGCGTGAAGCTCTCGCTCGCCACAGAGCGCTCAAAATGCCTCTCCACTTCTTTCCCTTTCAGTTTCTCTTCTTCAGATTGACCGTTGATGCCGTGGTGTTTTGTTCGTTTCTTCCACGTAACTTGCGCGTTGGAACCATGTCCTTTTTTGCCAAAAACTTCCACCGAAGAATTACTCGAAGAAAAGGATTTTCGTTTACCATGTTTTTCTTTCGGTTTTAAGTCTGATTGCTGCTTAAATTGATCCATTTCACTTTTCCGGTCGTTTAATACTTTTCTTTCTCGATTAGAACACACTTTAGTCAAATCCATCGCGTTTACTGAGTTGGATTCCAGTGATGTATTCCCAGGACTAGAAGTAAGATTCCTGTTCTCAAGCCGTTCTTTGTCGTTCATTCCTGTAGTGTTATTTTTATTTGCCAGCGGCAGAACGACACCACTCACTTTTGGAAGATCGGTTTCAAATGTAGAATTTGAATTTTCGAAATCAACTCTTGAAATGTTAGTATTTGGGATAATTTGAGCTTCCACGCACTCCGTTGATGTAATGGGCGATGGATCATTTGAATACGCGGAAAGTTCGGCCGAAGAGGCATCGGTAGCTGTTGAAAGACCTTGAGAGTGAGCGAAACTTTCTTGTTTCAGTAAAGTTCTTGGATGAGAAGCAGAACGCATCATCTCAACATGCGAGTATGATATCTGTTTCTTCAGAACATCAGGCGACTGAATTGGGGAGCGTAAGGGCGAAATGGACGACGGACATGGCGAACACGATGAGTGAACTGGAGAACAAGGTGGCTGCGTTGCAGGAAAAGACAAATGAGACGGTGATCGAGATAGATACGTTGAAGAACAAGCCAGTTGCATTGTAGAGCACGTAGTCTGAGGCGAAGCCCGTGAAGGTTGCACGGGCGAACAAGATGGCCGCGAAATGGAACAAGATGGCCGCGATATAGAACAAGATGGCTGCGCTGAAGGACAAGATGGCAGCGGTAAGGGAAGTGATGCAGGAGGCACAGCGACCAGTAGTGTAGGTCTCGGGTGCGATAAGTTAGAGGGAGGAGGCGACAAGTGTGATGGATGACCCCCTAACGGAGGTGCCAAGCCAATCAGTGCCGGGTGATACAGAGGGTTCAAGTTCCCCAAACTGCCCGCCAGAGTCATACACCTGGAAACAACAGAATTTGATAAGTTTAATCTCATCGATATTCACAATCTTGAAATTTTGTGATGTTTTTCAGAGATATTATAAAGTTTTAAGACCAATTGAGTAACATTGTTTTAAAAGTTAAGATTAAATTATCACTTAAACTTTCGAAAACAAACTCAACTGGATGACTGTCAAGGTTATATTGTATTTTTATGGCTTATGCCGTTGTTTAAGTCATTCAACAGAACCAAATTTTTTATTTAATGAGATCAGTGCGTATTGGTACGTACGCGCACCACCAGGTGAATGGCTCACTTACGTACCAGTATCAAAGAATATCATTTCAATTATTTCACTACCTTAAATCCCCTGATTGGGTATACAACTATTGTTTTTATGCGAAATAGCACTCCCAGGGGAAAAACGATTGATGCCCGAGCTGAGAGTGAGCTAGGCCTTCTTTTTATTGAAATAAAATGTTTATAGTTATGTTAAGCACCGCCTTTTTTCGGTTCACTGCCATCCTGTTTTTTCAGCGTCTACTACTTTCTTCTTCAACTTTTATCTGGTTTCATAAACTTCTTTCTCAATTTACTGTTTCTAAGCGTCTTCGGCGTAAATTCCGCATTCCCTTATCTCTATACTAAAGGTTGCCTTCCTCCTTCCTCTCTTCGGTAAGCTTTTTTTAGCGGCTAGCGAGGCTTAATTAAACTAATACCTAATCTAATCACTACCTCAATTTAAATTAGGCTATGGCGTGCAAGTCAAAATGTTGTTTTGCAATTAAATTTTTTCTACTTTTTAGAGGAGCTAAATGTTATCGAGCTGCAAAGACGGCTTTTCAATTCAGAAGTACCTAACCAAACCGCCCGAGCAAATGCGCAAACTTACTTAGTGTGTTAAATTGGATCTTCCGCATAAATCAAACACGAGTTTATGAGGAAGCAAACCGCACGTTGTCGTTTTCATTTTTTTTATTTACTAAGCTGAATTGCACCCGCTACGTTCCATCAACTATTGACTAAAATCAGTCATTACAAGGGAGCAATTGACTCGTTCTATTAAGTAATGTAGGCGCAACTTGTTTACCATATACTCTTTTATTTCGTTCTTTATGATGAAAGCTTTATAACGGTGGAGAGGAATCTAGCATTTCTTATTCGATGAAGTAGGCAGATACGACACTTTCGCTCATGTTTATTCTGTTTTGCAATCGTACGTATAATTCAACCGCGTACTTTCCTATCGATAAAATTGCGTTTTTTAACCTCCACACGTAGTTATGTGTCCGCATGAAATGTGAACGAGGCAATTGGTGCAATTTACCACGTTGACTACGTATTGGGATATATGTGTACCACGAGGTAAATTGCTCACTTGCGTACCGGCATAAATGAATAGCATTTTAATTATACCACCATCTTTTTCAAAATTGATTTTAGTATACGAGGCAAAATATTACTGTGCGGTTATATTTTTAATTATTTTTAGAAAGGATAAGAATGGATTTGAGTAGTAGAGTCGGCTTTTCAATTTTGCTACTCACAACCTAATTGAAGTAACCGTTGCAACCGCTCAAACGTAGTCAACATGTTGACGAATTTTGATTATTTTGAAGTTTATTCAAGTTTTCACGGAAATAAAGGGCCGTGTGAGTACTCTCGTCTGATGCAAACTCTCGGTAAATCTTTGCTTCACTCGTGTAAAACCAATTTTTGGTTTCGACCCGTACGCTGTGTGTCCTCTGAGAACAGCGCATAAGCAATAAAAAATTTACCAAAAACTACACGCGAGAAGAATTCTATGAGGTATAACAAACGTTGAAAATAAAATTTATCAATTTGTGACCGTGCAGGAGATTTAACTTGGTTGAAATTATTACATTTGCTCGAATATCGCACTTCATGTGTTTATGTACACCAATCAATACATTCTGTTCCGTAGGTACAATGTTGATCATGCAGCTACACACAAACCCAAAGCTCGCTGCCTGTGTGGGAACCCGCACACGTGGCGCACTTAGGTTTTTCCACGTGATGTCTCTGTCTTTCGATCGTTTTCTCGTCGCGCAGAGAAGCCCAATTTTGAGTTTGAAAAGATTGGGCTTACTGAAATTTAGGTGAAGTAAAGAGTGTCCGTGAAATTTCTATACCATTGATTTAAAAAATTACCGTTATTTAATAAGTTTTTTATAAATGCAATTGATGGGACATTTTATTTTGTGTTGTTCTGCACACTCACTTCCAACTAATGATACTGTATATCCCTGTTGATTTCCAGAGAATGTAGATTAGTGTTCTTGTTAAATGTGAAGCACGTCATGTGGTCGAAAAGTTCAAGTAATGTGACAAATAATGAAGTGTACTACGCCACTATTTGTCATCATTAGCTGCGTCTACGAGGATTTTTAATAAATTTGTATTTTTGTTAATCAATATGAAGTTCACCTGACAGAAACTGCCTCCCCTCAAGTGAATACAACTATACGGATCTATGAGGATTTGCACTCCCTGGGGGAAAATGTGAGGTCCTGAGCTAACGGTTATAAGTATGCCTTAGTTTTGTTGAAATGAAAATGTTTTTGTTATTTTAAGAACCATCTTTTTTCGGTTCACTGCCGTCCTGTTTTTCAGCATCTACCCTTCTCTTCTTCAACTTTCATCTTGTTTCATGAACTTCTTTCTCAACTTACTGTTTTCAACTTCTCAATTTGGAAGTGAAGTTTCCATGAATTTTAAGTGTAATTTGTATACATTAAATTAGTTGCATGATGAAATATTAGTAATTTGATTATTTTACGTTCGTGCATATGAAACCAAAATTTTCCTGATACGAGTGTTGCATGAAAGTACACGTTTACATTTCCTAATTATAGCACTCACGTATAATGCGTAATTAGTACATAATTTTACAAAAACATTTCCCTTGTTTGTCAAAAGCTTGGAGTATCTTCATTTTTCCCCACTTTAAAACCACGTCACTAAATATGCCGATAATCTTAACCTGGGTAATTAAGTTTATTTGCATCAAAGTTGTTTTCACCTCAGAATAAATATTTATTTACACCGATTGTAGTATAAACATATAAGAATGTACTACAAAATCTAAATAAAAAACATCTACTACATCACGGAAACGTCAGCTACGTTAAAGAAATTTCCACACCAGAGGAAAATCAGCTACATCTAAGGAACATCTCCAATAAAGGAAAATCAACAACGGCTAAGAAACCTCTTCATGAAAGGAAACTTAACTACATCAATTACTTCAATGGAGCATTGAAGTGAGAATTCTACTTATTCTGAGTTACGGGATGCTGCCATACAGCTTCACTGTGTTCCAAATTTGCGCTCATTCCTGCAAAATTTTCATGAATATCATATGTGTACTTGTTACTTATGATTAAAATACGTTTCTATACCCCCTCAGGTTGATGCAACTATTACATGTACAGGAATTAGCGCTCTGAGGGGGAAAATGAGAGGTATCGAAATGTATCGACTGAACGCTTGCGTGCTCGCTGCGTTTTAATAAGAGCGTCCCAATAAAGATTAGGGGACCTGCGTCCTGTGGATCACGAGGTCGATGACGATCACGATGCTGATTAAAGTCACCTGCGGGTATAGTAACCATACTGATCTCGTGTTGTAGCCATAGTTCTAGCGGCCTTTACCTGCTTACAACGACTGAAGATATTTGTTGTAGTTAAAGAGCAAGTAATTATTGTTACCACGATTCTAGCGGTATTCTCGTATTTCCATCTATGGGTCTGTTGTAATTGTTACACGGGTGCTATTCTGGCCTCAATTCTCGGGGTTTTCCGGTGTTGCTAATGCGAGTCGGCGAGTCGGCTTTTATTGCGAACGTTCTAATGCAATTCAATTTTTAGTTTCCTTTGAACTACCATTGCCATTTTGAACCTTATAAACTATCTAATCAGCATTTTGAAAAATCGTCGCAAGCTCCCAAGTTTTCACTGATGCAGCCGTAGCAAGTCTTATCAATGGGATTTATTTTGCAGTGGTGTATGCGGATTTTTATGCATTTCACAAGTGCGGAACTATTTTTGGTGTTCTCTTCCTTAGAATTTCTCGCTTTTATTCCCAGTCCTCGTGAACATAACGAAGTTCAAAACGGTGACACTTGAGGACATATTTACACTGAATCGTACTTACTCGACTACTGATTCAGTTTGTCACTAAACTCCCAACTCATCGATCGTATGCCGATGATTTGCGGGATATGAAACAGTTTTTGACAAGAAAAATCACTTGGAATTCTCTGAGGTTACCAAGTTTAGTTTATTAATTCTCCATAGCAACATAAACTTTAGAAGAACTCCCCCATTTTTTTCCATGCTGGATATGATTTTGTCTTTCAGGTTAAAGTTCGATGTGAAAATGAGGAATAAACTCTTGCATTGCTCTTTCAAACTACCAAAACCGAGAATCGGTTACCGAGACAAACCAGCACGCATTTACAGGGTATCCCAAACAATATACTTACTCTTTCACTGCCCTATTTTCAAGTAATTTGATTTGACGCAGGTGTTTATTGGCATAAATGAAAGCTTAAGTTGAACAAAAAATAACATTGAATTTATTTTTTGAATGTAATGAAAGGAAACTTAGTTGCACCTGTAACAAAAACAACTCACGAGTAATCGTTACTCAATGGACTAGTACATATTTTGCGACAACCTACATCATTATTTGTAAGGTATGTGCGTATGTTTAACCAGTTTCAGATCAGGTATATATATACATCCATGGACTCAGTGCCCACTGGGCCCAAGGCTCGACGGTCCAAGATTCTTTACTTTCGTGTACTACATTTGAGGTGAAGGAATTGCACGCAGTACACAAGCTCGCATCATTTTCATGATTCAGTTCTCGCACTCCAGGAAGTTCAGACCCGCTCGCAGCCCGCTTTTGAAAGCGGCGTGCGCCAGACGAAACAGTCTTACAGAGAATTAGCTCAGCGTTTGCTGGCTATTCAGTCTTTGGAACAAGTTACAGCTGCTGTTGCCGTTGACAATTTAATTTTAATTCGTCCCACGTACAAGAATTTGAGCAGAGCAAGCAGCTATAGACGTTTGAGTGCGCGTAAGCTTCGTGATAGCGGATCGCAGCACTTCAAAAGGGTTACGATCCTTCATAATCGGATCACGGGAAATCTAAATCTCTTTGCAGTTCTGTTGTGAAAGTTATTGCGGCCTCTTTGTTCTCGTTAAAGCTTGTACATTGCGACACTTGTTGCAATACGAACCACTCGACCTAGTACACTACAAGCTTCGTTCTGGGAGCATATGCAGCGGGCCTTCAAAGTAAGATGACGGTGCTGCGGACTGGAAAAGTGTGAGGCGCTGTATTTAAGGAGTCTGCACTGAATAATTCGTCTGAATGTTCAGGTTTGGATTCAGAGGAGGTGTGTGTTGCGCTACTCAAAACTTGTGGAGCATACCGGGGGCAAAATTCTAATCTTCTCTGCACGGGAGTTTCGCAGAACTTGACGGAAGTTGCTATGTGCGAGAATATTTCTATTAGTTTGCGACGTGTGCGTAGAGGTGATACTGAAGGGATAGCTTTCCCGTGAATTTATAGGAATGTTCCTCTTAGATTGCGAAGTGTTCGTAGAGGTGAAACTGCGGGATGGCTTCCCCGTGAATTTATGAAAATATTCCTTTTAGATTGCGAAGTGTGCGTAGAGGTGATACTAAAGGAATAGCTTACCGGTGAATATATAATTTACTGTATTACGGTGAATGTTAACATCTACCATTCGAACATCCATTCATCGATTCCCTTAAAATATTAATGATAATTGTATTAATAACCCTTAATAAACCACAGACGTGGCTCGAACGTGACATAGTTTGCAGTCAATGTCAGTATAACGTATGCATCAATTTTCTCCTTGAAAATCCGACTATGAGCCATTCTTGTTAGCCGGAACCGATGTCTAGCTCGTAAGTTGAACTTAAATTGTAATTCAAGGTATAAATCTAACGAATTGATAAGTGCAAAAAAATGATTTGCTACCATTTCGACAGCTCATCGATTCAAGAAATCATGATGTTATAATGAGAGTGTTAGAGATTTATTTCCGTTAAAATACAAAATTTAGATCAGAATTCCTACAACTGCACTATTGATGGCACTATTTTTAGGGTATAAGTTCTCATTCACCAAAAAGGTGGGCAAACAATGAGAAAGTATGAAGGGAAAATTAAACAAACATTTTGAGGTTCCCAGATTGTGATGCTATATAATATTTTGTTAAATTAACGAGTCATTTAGAACGCATAATAGCTATGTTGCCTCTTGTTATTTGAAAAAATGTGCGGATAAACTACTAACTAGCTAACCAACCATCGCAGTGTACGAGGCCTGTCGAAAAAGTATCCGACCTTTGGCCAGAAAAAATACTTCAACAACCTGACGGGGTTGGGACCCTAATCCCCTTCAAAGTAGGCTCCTTGTGCTTCCACACACTTAGCCCACCGATCCTTCCACTGCCGGAAACACCTCTGGAAGTCTTCTTTTGGAATGGTGTTCAGCTCTGTCGTCGCGTTCCGCATTATCTCTTCTCTACTCTCAAAACGGGATCCTTTCAGTGGTGTCTTCAATTTTGGAAACAACCAGAAGTCGCAAGGAGCCAGGTCTGGAGAGTAGGGAGGTTGGCGAACGGTCGTAATTCCATGTTTGGCCAAGAAATTGCGGATCAAATGGGATGAATGTGCGGGCGCGTTGTCGTGATGCAAGTGCCAGTTGTTCGCAGTCCACATGTCTGGTCTTTTGCGCCGAACTGCATCACGAAGTCGCCGGAGAACATCCTGATAGTACTCCTTTGTCACTGTTTGTCCTTCCGGTGCGTATTCGTGATGCACAATTCCACGGACATCAAAGAAAACAGTCAGCATCGAAGGAGTCAAACAGGCAATGCGACGATGGAGCTGAACACCATTCTAAAAAAAAACTACCAGAGGTGTTTCCAGCAGTGGAAGGATCGGTGGGCTAAGTGTGTGCAAGCACAAGGGGCATACTTTGAAGGGGATTAGGGTCCCAACTCCGACAGGTATTCGAAATATTTTTTCTGGCCAAAGGTCGGATACTTTTTAGACAGGCCTCGTATTTTGCAGTACAACTCGGTTATTCGTATTATTTTTTCCGCATAAGTAAAATAACCCAAAATACTCTGTCTTCCAATGATTTTCAAAAAGTCTGTCTCGCAATGCATAATTTTCATTCGTATTATTTAACCATGGGAGCTAAAATCGCTGAACTCTATCCGACATTCCCATAAATTTAACGCGTCTCCTTGGATTATATTCATCTACTACTCGTACTTACGCTGGCTTTGGAACTTCGTCGTTCCCTCTATCTCGTATCACCCCTCGATCTTTACCAACTCTCATTACTACCTCATTTTACTGCCTAGTGACACGAGCCTAATAGCTGCACAAACTCTTAATTACATTATTTATAAAGCGGTTTCTCCGTTAGAGATGTCTGAGCCTATCAAAATCGACAGAGCATTTGAGATGTTTTTGTTATTCAAAATACACACTGCGGGTTCTATCACTTAGCATTGACTAAGGTGATTACCAATTGCTCCCAGGAGGACTATGTGAGGGCCCGAGCTTAAGGTTAGGTAGGCTTTCTTTTTGTTAAAATAGAATAGGTTTTTGTTTTGTAACGGACAATCTTTTTTCGGTTCACTGCTGTCCTGTTTTTCAGCACCTACTACTTTCAACTATTTCTTGCTTCGTGATCTTTTTCTCAGCTTACTGTTTCTATACACTTTGTGCATAGATTCCGCATTCCCTCAACTCCATAATAAATGTGCCTTCATCCTTCCTCTCTTGGAACATCTTTGTCGAGATAAAGGGAGGCTAAAACTTTCTTATATACTAATAATAATGTGATTACCCCCTCAATTTCAGATATAACGACGTCCGCGATCCTTTTCAACCACAGTTTCATGCGCATGAATAATTCGTTTTTCAAATATTCCTTGCTTGACTGCCCGCGGTGGTGATTATTGTTAACAGTCATAAAAAAAATGCAGCGTGTCGCGTAGGTCACACTGAACTCTAAAATTAATGAACCCTGATTGTCAAAAATTCCTTTTTTTTGGAAGTTATTTTATCCTTCAAAACTGTTTTCAAATAAACAGTTTACATGCCTATTGTTTGTTCCATAGATTCATTCGGCTTTGTGTTGAAATAAGACCGGAATGAATGTCAATTAATGAGAACAAATTGTAATTCGGGAAGAACACAAATTTGCAGTCGTTCTATAATGTCCAGGTCCCTAGTTTACAGGGTGAGGGCAGGGATGTACACGCGAACCGATCGAGTGGGCAGTACGGTAGAGGAAACAAGGTAGGGTAATTTCTATGGGAGAAAATACACCTCTTCATGATTGGCTAGCCAATAGAAAGGCTTTATTTCAAACAAACTTTATGACGTCACCAAAACACAATGTCGTTAAGCCAATAGTGGAGAGAGGTTTGGGGGTAGCAGTGCTACCAGATGCAACATGAGCGCTGCTATTGGTTCATTGCCGTGACGTCAGCAAAACCACACCGTCAGCGAAAAAGACTGGTTTGAACCTACCTTGTTTCCTCTACCGTGCTGGGCAGAAAAGTGTGCTTTATTAAATAAGTGGATATCTAATTTTAATTTGCAACTGCCTCTCTATAGATAATATTGAAAGCACGCACGTGGAAACGAGCATTTGCTTACTTCTCTGGACTTGACATGATTTGTAAAGGTTTCGGAATTAATATAAAAATCAGCGGTTACCACCGAAAATGGAATTTGATATCAACATATCGATTTATCAATTTAAAAAATATAATTTAAACGCATTTAAAATTATTTTTGGTCAATGGGGTCCATGAAGTTCAGTTTTCATCAAATTGGGAACTGAATCATCGCTTTTGATTTTCTCCCTTTTATTTTGATGAAATTACTTTCGTTTTCCTAGCAAGCATTAAAACACTTAAATTCCTGTAATTCAAATAAAATAATGACTAGCACAATGTCTTGCTGTTATAATCTTGCTATAATCCACCATATCTATACTACAATATATGAGCAGTGTCCGTCGGTCTGTCTGTCCGAAGCCAGCCGGAAGTGTGTGATGAGCGTACCTGTGATACAAGCTCGGCCTCATCAACTCTCGAGAGATTGAACTTATTTCTTACAGCCTTCCCTTTATTTCGCCTTCTTTCTTATTTCATAATGAAGGGGGTGGACTAGTATATAGTAATACTCAGTTGGTTGCTTACTGGGTTGCTTGGTTGGCCCATTTCTTTGACGCGCTCTATTAGAGATTTACATAAGGGAGAGGTGCTGAATGACCGAATCTGTGATACGAGTTTCACTAGTGCACAAGTACAAGATATTTTATTCGCGGGTGTTCACAGACACGTTCATTGCACACTGTCAGTTTTTCAAGTCATCAAAGTGTTTAGATGTTTTACCAAACTGATTACATGATTTATGTGCTTCATCGAACATTATCGATTTCCGTCATTTTTGACGGCCGTGTACACTAGTGGTTACATATTGATGACCAGAAATTTCGCGTGAACTGAACAAGTAAAGCTTTTTATAACTTCTTATTGCAGAAAATCGTTAGGGTTGAAGAAGCAGTGGTTGATGGAATTTCAGGTTTCCAACAATTTCATGAGTTCTTCAACTAACGTTGGCTGCACTACACACTAAGACTGTGGCAAACAACATTTGTTTCGATAATTTTTTCGTCAATTATAATAATCATAATCTCCGTTCACACTTCCCTCTTCTTTGTTTGATAAAATATCGTCTTCACAGAAAAGTATTTTTAAGCATACATGAAAAAACTCTCGAATTTGGGCAGTTATAAAAAATATTATTTGATTTCACATTCACACTTTGTTGAAGTTCGCCTCAAGATTTCAATCTTAAAATGAAAATCCTTTCATTTCTTAGCCCGTAACATTTTGTGAAAATTCTCTAATAGATTTGTTCTTAAAATAAAACATCCCTTGATTTTTCTCAGGGCGTAATATTGTGTAAAAGTTCTCTTGTAGATTTCGTTTATATTTTTGCGCGTCGAGACTTGCAATGCCACTTGATTTTCGCAAAGTTTTCCAAGAATATTCCCTCACTCTCGGGCGCCTGGAAGCCGAGGGGAGTTTAAGGGAGCACCAATCAGCGCTGCCGCTGATGGTCACGTGACCGCCAACAATTAACCAATGAGCAGCCTCATTACTCGACTTAGAGCTGCTAGCTATTGCTCTCTGCCATGCACACCGAGCTACACTCTTCTATTGAAAAAAATATACTTGTTTACCAATATTGGTGGCGTCCTAATGATGGTTTATCAGTTCGGCTTAAACAAAATAACTAATGATCATTCTTGATATGACAATGACCAAGTAGATGAATACCCAGTCTACGCAGCAAATGCCACGAAAATTCACAAAATCTAAAGTTTTGAGAACCATGCATGCTAATTTTCATGCAGTTCGTATTTCAATGTTTGATCAGCGTGAGCCGTGAGGAGCTCTTAAAAATGCTGTGATCGACCGATCTGGCTGGTATAAGTGCTACCAGTTCGATCGTGAAGGCTCTCGGTCTTCATTAGCGTTGCTGGTATCGGAACCGGATCTGCATGATTAACTGCTCTGATTAAAGCCTTCCTCAATCAACGCGAACGCTTTATGGGGCTGCACTGTACCTCTAATGTGACATTATTACTCGAGTATCAAAACTGGTAGTAGTGCGAGCTAAAATGAGCCCGTGCTTCGTGACGACCGACGTCGCTGATGTAGCTTGTTTGGGAAATCTTTAGAATTTTGGGAAAAGTGCGTTTAGAGATTATTTTTTTCACTCCAAGCTTGTTTTTTGCTCTTGAACATGTAGGAAATAACATTGATGAACTCTGTTTCCACATCATCGAGTTTAGGCTTTTAGTTCTGGTTGAGTTGAAGTCAACGAAGTGCGTTTTGACTTGCCTTCAATACCAGTGAAATACCTTTTAAGTACATAAAACATTTACCGCAAGTGAACAGTAATTGTTCGCGGAATAAAAGTACATCAGGTAAAAATTTGATTAAGTAAGCACATTATGCTTACTTAAAATTATAAAATTAAACCTTATAGTTATTCTCTTTTCCCTCTTTAAGTTTTCAAATCCGTATTGTCGTGATAACCAGACCCTTCTTGACTTTTAAAGCATTGTTTACCAACCAAAATTCAGCAGTTATTGCATCCCGAGCCGAGTTAAGGCCTTATTTTCTGGGTTTTCAGCACCTCTCACTTTCTTTTTTAACTTTCATCTTTCATCATGAACTTTCTTCTTAATTTAATGTTTACACACGCCGGGGTTCTGGAGAGGGAACACATTTTGTGTACAGATCCCGCATGTTCTAAACTCCATACTAAATGGTGCCTTTACCCTTCATATCTTAGACCACCTTTACTGTGGTTAAGCAGGCTGAAATTAACTTTTAACCTTGAATTCACTAATTTAAGCTTCGAATTTTGCGTCAACTCATTATTTTGTCAGTCAAGTGCGCTATGCGGTCAAGAGTACTAGGGGAAACGGTTGCATTCTTTGCAACAGGGTTTTTATTGGCAGCCCTGGAAGTCGCAGACCTTATTCAGGCCTTGAAGTAATTATAATTAAAATAGTTCATTTAAAGGGTTATTAAAAATAAAATTCTTGATGTATCATTTGTCGTAGAATAAGTGTTCAGACTGCTAACATCCCGTAATTTCCCTTTGTGGTAAAGAATAGCCAATAAGTTTAGGTGCGCTAGGTTTCTTTAGCAAATGTTGAGGGGACTGGCGCCCCGAGGGAGATACTGTTAGGTTAGCTAAGCTATAGGTAGGACTTCGGGACACCCATCTTTCGTGCCCATTTTACTTCTTTGTTTTCATGCCATGTTCGCCATTACTTCTTGTTTTTTTTTCACCCTCGCCTGCTAATTTCATGCGGAGGGTATGTTTCGTGTGAACACACCTAATTGTGTTATGAGAATATAATGCAGAGATTTCCCGCTTCTTGCAATCCATACTCAATAGCCTCTTCTCTTCGTCCTTATGAGATCGTCTCCGTTATGGCAAGGGGTTCTTAAACTAATATGATGATAATCGTCATAGCTTTGTTAAAGTTTCTATCATTTGAAACCTCTGAAAAGTTTGTGCGAAGAAACCTTACGTTTAGAAAACGCTTGCTCATATATACAATTGGAAAAATTAATTCAAAATTTCTTGACAAAAAGTTCGTGAATTGAAATAATAATCCTAATAACACGATTTTTCATACCTCGTAGCAAATGCACAAAAGTTAGTTAGAAAGAAATAAAGTGTTTGTTTTTCTTAGTTTTCCACAGAATATAATTGTCTACAGTCAGTCTGCGTGAAATGACAATGGAAGAAAACCGTTCACTGTAAAATTGGAATATATATATAAAACTTTTTCTTACCATAACGTTTTTACTGAAACTGTTTTCCAGTGCATTCGTACGCGAAATGGGAGAAAATGAAAGCTAAGCGCTCGAAATGAGTCAAACCTTCTAAGCTTTAGTAGCGTATGAACGCAGTTTCTCATGTGCTTCCAACACGAAGTGACGTTGAAAAGACATCATTAAATAAGGCAAACAGTAATGTGCTACCTGTACTGCTGGTCGAGATGCGCCTTCTCGATCCTCTTGTCTTTCGCCCTGCGGTTCTGGAACCAAATCTTGATTTGCGTCTCGGTGAGCTCCAGGCTCTCGGCGAGCTCGAATCTTCGTGGCCTGAGGGACAGCAAATTAGTGACTAAGTTTACGCTCAATGTCCATTGCAGAACATAATATGTAGTTTTCCAAGACGGTAAAGCTCATCTGCCATTATTGCCAGTAAAATAGTTACTGCTTAACGCTGAAGATCAATTGTACAGAGCAATTACAGATTACTAAATTTCAATTAGATTAATGTGTCCAATTAAAGATTAATGCATTCAGTTAAAAATTAATGCGTTCAGGTAAGATTACTTCTGATATTCCCTAGTTTTGGATGTGGAAATTTGATTTCAGGGGAGGTTTAAGTAACCTTCCCCGTTCGTTAGAGGCAAATTATCTTATCGAACGCAGGGCTCTGAAATTAGATTATGTGCTTTCAAAGTTACATCCTTTTGAAAAGCCTGGAACAGAATGGAGAGAGTCACGTTTTGTATTCCTAAGAATTACAATCGCTTGTAAACGTGAAGTAACCTGAAGACCAAAACAGCCACCAAGACAACCACCCACACAACCACCTCATTCACCACCGCCACTACCACCACCACCGCCACCCACCCCTCACCTCGAGATGTACTCGTTGCGGTGGTACTCCATCTCTAGCCTGAGCGTCTGCTCTGAGGTGAAGGTCGTGCGCTGGCGCCGCTGTCGTGCGTCCCTGCGTCGCCTGCGCGCCACTGCAACGAGGGAAGGCGATCCTTTACTTTATGACCCGTTTTGGAGATATGGTGCATCCAAATTTTGTGCTCTCATGTATCAATCCTGCATGCAACACTTCTAATTCCGGCGCATGAAAATTTCGTGCATTCCAGTGTCAATGCCCTAGAAGTTGTAGAACTTATTCGGTCCCACAGGTAGCTATACTCAAATTTGACCATTGTACTAAACGTAAGAAACAATCTACTTCTGTATCGCTTGTGGTAAATAAATTGTTTGTTTAAGTTGTTTAAATCCTGCTTGCAGCACTTTTAATTCCGGCACATGCAAATTTCGTGCACTCCAGTCTCAATCTTACATACAACATCACTAAAATCGTACTTTACAACCACTTCAGCACAGTGTCGGCATGGGCAAAATTCGTGCACTCCTGTCTCAATCTTGCATACTACAGTACACTAATAAAGTCGTGTACTTTACGACTCCTATTTGAAGCCATTTGCTATAGAATTTTTTTAACCGGTTTAAAAGGTTATTTTAAAATTCGTTGCATAAGCTGTTTTTTATCTATTTAAAAGTTTATTTTGAAATCCTTTTTATAAGCTACTTTTTAATTTATTTAAAAGTTCATTTTGAAATCCGTCTTATAAGCCGTTTTCAATTAAGATTTCAAATTTTTCCATACATTTTTCATATTCTAGTAGGAGCCATCTTTTCTATACTCCAGTAGAAAGCGAAAGAAATCTATTTCATGCACCGATTCTCAGAAACCTAAGCCAAATGTAAAGTGTTCACGTCTCAAAAGGGAAGAAGCAGAACTAGAATGGAAAACAACCTTGCTCGGATCGCAAAGGAAAAAGTCCTTACGAATGCCTTTACTGCTGAATATACGAGACTGAGTCTTTTGTACAGCCTCCCAGGACCTCGGACGCAAAGTTTAGCAATGGGTTTCAATTTTGGTAAATTTTTGTAGAGAACAACAAACCACAAAATATCGCAATTTCTTATGTCTGTGACGGTGAGCGAGTACACTGTGGACAGTTCACAGTTTTTTTGCCCATTAAGATTGGATTTAGTCAGTCCTCTTGGTCACTCTGTATCGACTACGAACCCATTTTATTCGTACGCTAAAAGCCTTATTCTGATTGAAATAGCAAAACCAACAAACCCCTGGGATTTAGCTGATATGCAGATCCAGCAGCATGTTTACACCACATGACTCTGTAACGAACAATATTCTGTGACAAATTCTGAAAAGAGTTCTCATCAAGACGTCGTTACAGTAACGCTATTATGTGGTCTTTTTTGTCCGTGACATCGCTTACTCGCTCATCTTGGGCGCCAGTGAAGATAGACTCGCATTGAACGAGAATGTGAGATAGCTCATTTTCTAGCGAAAATTCTCAAATGCACACATTTTTGGATAAAATTTTGCTATTCAAAACACTCAGTATATGGTAACCTCTCAGCGTTACTGTATTTGTTAATTTCGGCGTATGTCCCTTTATATAGTAAAAATTTTCATTCGCTCAATTTTGGATCAAATTTTGCCATTGACACCACTCAGTGTATGGTAACCCTTCGGCATTACCATTTTTAATCATTTCAGCGGGAAGCCCTATTTCTAGCAAAAATTCTCAAATTCACCCAATTCCGAGTTACATTTTGCTATCGAAACCACTAGGCAAATAGTAACCTTTCAGCGTTTGCCCCATTTGACAATTTGTTCCCCCAAAATGTTGATAATTTGGGCCCCAAAATGTCCAATTTGCTTGCTGAGAGGAGGCCACAAGAGGGCTGCGAGCGTAAGCCCTGAGCGTCTCACAACACTACCAATTACAGGGGCAATAAGTGTCTTTAGCTCATCCTACCGAGACCATTCATCTGGCCGCAGGGTGTCCTCAAAAACTACGGCCTGAGCACTCCGGTCCTACAATTGCCTTTCTTTCGATGAGTTGCCTAGCGAGGGAACACGCAGAAAATTTGGCTCTGTCCTCATAGGTGCCTCGTGATTTGAAGTTCCTCACTCGCAATTCAAAAGTGCTTTGCGCGTGAGAGAAACAATCGAATGTGAGATAGAAAAATGGAAATTTTAGTGCCGATGGAAGTCTGTTACAGCTGATAATGATGTAAAAGGTAGTCGCTTATAGTGCAGATGGGAATCTGCTGAGCAGAGTGGAAAATGATAAAAAAAGTTGAATGTCTATGCTGATGGGAATCTGTGGAGAAAATTAAAAATTGTATTAACATGGTCTAGGCCTTTAGTACTGTTGGGAATCAGTTATGAACGCGGGTGAAAGGGATTTGAAAAGCATTTGTTTTGGAGCAAGAAAACGATCTGATTTCCATTTGATTTGAAACCAATTTATGTTTGTACTATCAAAGTATTACATTACATCAGAAAGTTTAAATTTTTACAGATATTACTTCGAATGCAACTATGATACATCTATCAGAATTATTCACCCATGAAGCCCACTTTTCCCACTCTGACGAAAGTGTTAGAAAATGGGGAGGCAGTATGTTGAATATCTATAAAGCTTTAAGGAAATAGTCGGCTTTATCGTTGGTGAATTGGTTACTGTTCTTCCACGGTAGCATGGCCCAACTATAATGTATATGGAGAAATTATTTAACAATGGATATTTGATGATCAATTACATATTTACAAACCGAATTTCGCCAAACTATTTTATGTTGAGGAAGAGCACAAATTGAATATTTAAATAACTTATGACGATTAATCCTAAGTACATAAGTACATATACAGACGATCAACAAAATTCTTGTGAATCAAATTTTCAATGTATAAATAAGAGGCTTGAAACTCTAACAATGATACACAATATTATTCTTTGTTAAGAACGATGTGCTAAGTACAGTTTACACATCTATGTTGAAATTGTGTCCATCTTAACGTTACTAACGATGTTGAACACAGTGGCTTGTACGCTGAAATATGGTCGATTTTGATTCTGTTTATGACCATGAAGGTGACTTGAATTCCAGACATCACAACATATTTATCTAGATTAAGTAGTCGTAGTCCATTGAGTTGGTACGCGCCAAACTGTATTTCCTTACAAAGGGCACTTGGTTCATTTTGACTCTAACTTGAATTTCAGACATCACATCTAGATTAAGTAGTCGTAGTCCATTGAGTTGCTACGCGTCAAACTGTATTTCCTTACAATGAGCACTTGGTCCATTTTGACTCTAACTTGAATTCCAGACATCACATCTAGATTAAGTGGTCGTAGTCCATTGAGTTGGTACGCGTCAAACTGTATTTCCTTACAATGAGCACACTTCAAACGACACTAATGACGTGTGTGGAAGCCCGCAATGACGGAGGTCGCGCGTCTGGAGGGAAAGGTGTCAAAGAAGACAGCTGTTTTCCACGGCCCAATTATTAGACCGGGGCGGTTGTTCGCTCTGGTCACGATAGGGGTAATGATGTGCTTAACAACAGCTCTTCTGTGGTGGTTAAAGTGCTAATGTTCTTCTTGATAGCGGGTAATGATGCAAACACGTGTCTTGTATCGGGTCCAGCCCGCGTGTGTATGGCCTAAGTATTTGTTGGCTGTGTCACCGAAATTCTCGGGTGTGCGTCAAAAAAATTTCCAGTGAAGGGAAGACTGTGTTTTTTTTTTGAGAAGTACTGCATGTCTCAATCTCGAGAAAAAGAAACTCCACGAACATATTAGACTAAGTGTTTTTTGAGGTGGGATATTTATTTATACTCGTGCTTATGAGGTATTCTCACTGAGAGTGCGTGAATGTTAATTACAACCCAGTGAAATTAATAGAATTAATTATCTTCTGATAATGTATCGGAGTTCTTGAATTTTTTCCATCAATTGTCCGTTTAATTGAACTGACCCTTGTCCGCATTATTCACATTCAATGATTAAATTTCCAAATAACGTCCTTCATTTTTACAGTAGCTTATAGTCCTCACGTATGACTTCGAATACCCTAGCAAATTATTCACAGCTTTACTGTAGCAACGTACAAGAGAGTGTAGCTTCGCGATTAATAACTCCAGGTATTTAAAAAATTAAATCCGCGATAAAGTAATTCTCACTACACTGTCAGTCAATTATATTCGATAGAGGCTCGGTGATTGCAAAGCTCACGAGGTAAACGTAAGGGCAATGGCTGCAAATGTTTCCGTTTCCCAACGGTACTTAAATACGTCCATCGAATAAGTTTAAACTTTTCGGTGTGCTATTGAGTATATTTCGGATATGCTTACTCTATATTCTTAAATGTTGAACAGTCCGCGGTCGACGGTCGTAACAAAATAGGCTGCATGATCCTGAGCAAATAGTTCTTATTTTTCATTTTGGTCGAATTTCATGGTTCTTATTGAATAACTTGATATGTCATTTCAGTATCAGCCTGTAAAAATAGTTTTTATTTTGCGTTTTGGCTGAAATTCATGGTACCTTATTGAATTACATATATTTTAATTTTAACCTGTAGAAGTTATCTTCATTTCACGTTGAAGTACTTTCACGCGACAGTAACTCTCGTGAGCCCGTAATAAATAGTGCTTTACATCACCATTTAGGCATACAAATACTGTTGTCTCCGTTCTGTTGCTTGAGAAATTTTACATGCAGCAAGCGAAAGTAAATTTTTCGAACAAATACGTATGATGAAGAAAAAATATTCTACAATTATTCAGGAAACCATTATCAACATATAGATATCGAGCACAGTGGTGAAACGTGATGCATGGTTACGTAACTCGCGTCCTTCAAAGTTCGTACTGAGTTCGTTACTCTGTAGATTCCTAACCATTCCTGCGTGAGCCTAACTTTAACGAGTTCCTAGTACGTACAAACTGGTGTTCTACGAGTTTTTAGTATGTATAAACCAAAGGCTTACAGAGTTCCTGTCACGTTTTCTTTTTTCCACATCAACTTACACGTATTAAATCCCACTTAGGCTTTCCAATGACAGGTTCACCGTATCCTAAATCCCCAGGGAAACAGTCGTAGCCATTATGGTGGATAACAAAGTTCCGTATTCTGATTACCTACACTCCTTTGCACCGTAACTGCCTCGATGACAGTCCGCACAACCTCAAAACCACACTCAAAAGACCATATTCGACATCCCCTCATGTCATGACGCACAGTCGCACACCATGCTCAGACTAAGGATCTGGTCATTAATACGAAAGTCTCGTTAATAAATTTGGAAATTTAGAGCCAGGTGCCGCCTGCCTCACAAATTTGTCAGCGTTAAATGAATTGAAGGGGCGTGGAACAGAACAGCTGTTTTGCGGTGTGCCTCTAACACGTTCACCGCGTTCCCGCGGTTGTTGACGGTTGGTTTGGTTAAGTTGTGAGTAACAAACTTGAAAAATCAACTTTACTGCTCGAAAACATTTCTATACTGCCACAGAAATATGAAAATGCAATTTTACAATAAAATTTTACCTCGTATGATAAGTTATTTTGGGAAAAAAAACATCGCGGAACAGATGAAATGCCATTCACTTTTGCCGGTGCATGAATGAGAAATTCACCGACTGGTATACTAAAGTCCCAATACTCAGGGAACGTGTTAAAAGTGTTCAGTTCCTTCACGGCTCATGCACTCGCTGCTCCCGTACAGCTCGCTCACCATACTGCACCATGATAAATAATAATCTGCTACTCGCTAAATGCTTAGTTGTGCATTCCTGAAGTAACAGCGCGTTAGTGCTCCTATAATTTGGGTCTCGGTCCCTCACGTTCAAAAACTAAAATCGAACTTTTTGAGTGCCGGTGTTGTGCGCAGTAATTTACACAGCAAGAGTTTCTAGAACGCGGCTTCCTCATACCATATAATTGTAATGCATTTTCTCCTTGATCTGTAGTTATGACATCCAGAACTCCGAATTAAGAAAGTGTTGGTAAAATTTTACCAATGCTATGGCCCCTCAGGGATATACAGCTTTTGTACGAGGGAATTTGTATTCGTATCTCGTATCTGTGGGAATTAGAGCTTCCAGGGGAATATGTGAGGTCTCCAGCTAAAGGTTTGGTATAGTTCTTTTCTGATGACATAAAGTAAGTTGGTTTTAATTCTGTTACGGTTCATCATTTCCTGTTCGCTGCTGTCCTGTTTTTCAGCACCTACAACTTTCTTTTTCAACTTTTATTTTGTATAATGAACTTCTTGCTTAACTTAATAATGTTTCTATGCATCTTGTGCATAGATTCCGCATTTCCTCAACTCCATAGTAAATGATGGGTTCATACTTTCTCTCTTTGAACACTGTTGTTTTGGCATGGGATGCTGAAACTAACTATAATAATCTAACCTATTACGGCTGTTATCTATATACTCCGTTGTTGATTTTATCCAGATTTCGGTGCTGATATATGCCGTTGTCATTAAAGTCATCACTCAAGAAACGGCACCAAGCTCTATAACTTACGCTCTGAAAAATTCTTCCCAGGATACTTAAATGAATCTTTAACGAAAGAGTATTAACGTACGTAGAATAACTTGAATTTTACCGTAAATCATAAACGCATTTTTTAAAATTTATCCTTCTAGTAAACGCAAGAACCCCGTTTTTAGCTACTAATGCATATTTCAATTTGTCTTACAGTTGTCGGATCGTAACTGCATCATTTATCTCAATTTTACTAGGCTGCCACTACTAACAGCAGCTTTCGACTTTCTTGAATACGTTCATGAAAACCAAGACGATGCGAGGCTTGGGTAGTATACTACATGGGACTTGGGTGGTATACGACATGGGACTTGGGTAGTATACGACATGGGACTTGGGTAGTATACGACATGGGACTTGGGTGGTATACTACAGGGGACTTGGGTGGTATACGACATGGGACTTGGGTGGTATACTACATGGGACTTGGGTAATATACGACATGGGACTTGGGTGGTATACTACAGGGGACTTGGGTGGTATACTACATGGGACTTGGGTAATATACGACATGGGACTTGGGTGGTATACTACAGGGGACTTGGGTGGTATACGACATGGGACTTGGGTGGTATACGACACGGTACCAGAAAATAATCATCTCGTACCTGATTGATTTTTCAAATTCTGCATCCGTCAACCAATATTTTCCCTATTCTATATACGTCAACTAATTTTTTATTAGAAAACGTTTGCCATTTCTCAAAATTTTAGGTGAACTGCAAAAGCAACCACTTCGAAGTTTGAGTTTGACGCGTGCCCTCACCTGGCCGCCGCGAAGTTCCATTTCCGGCCGAAATTACTACCCCAAATCGACGGCTTCGCGGCCCCATTGCCAATGACGGACCATTAACTAATTAACGCAGACAATCGGTCCGCGTGTGGCCATACATCACGTGGAGGAGGTGTCACTGCCACGTGCTGCGCAGGCACACGTGCTGCCCAATTCTGAGCAGCCAGGCTAGCGTTTTTTGGCCGAATTGTTTCAATTTGCACTGTTTTCCGTTTGGAATTTTGTCGTGAAAATCCCTCGGCGTGTAACGGTTTTTAGCCGAAATGTTCCAATTTAGACCGTTTCCGAGGGGAATTTTGTATTGAAAATCGGATAACACTCCGGCACGATTGCTAAATGCTTAAGTTTTGTTTTGTTAGAAAGAGGCTACAATTAAAATTTTGGGTATGAGAGAGGGTGATTTGGTTGTGCATATAATCTAACATTATTGTACTATTTTCATGTATTTTCATATCTCATTTTTATATTTTTTAGTATAAACTAACCGTTTTTAATAAATTTATTCTTATTTTATTTTATTTGTTCAATATAATCTAACCGTTCGAGCGTACATTGCCCGACCTACGTTTGTAAACGCGCACGTAATGGGAGCCTCACTTGGCGATGCGCGGGTGATGTTACTAGTGATCTTTGATTGCCTTAGTTTTTTACCCTTTTGCTGTTTGGCATTATTTTCATCCTGAAAATTCAGGCTTTAGAAATTAATCTAATTTTATTTAGTTTTCATAAAAGGTAATTAGGTCTCGTACGGGTTTCAAGTGTCATGCCTGTGTTATCTATTTTTTACCTTAACCTCGTATTTTTACGTCGATGTTAAACACGTATTTTCAAAACTAAGCTCCGAGTGCAATTTATTATTTCCAGTACAATTTTAAATTGAATTGTTTTTCACGTCGGCGCTGGAATTCGCTTGGTTATGAATAATTAAATATAATCGAACACATCGGAATATCCTACGACGAATTTCACTCATACGGAACAGATATTCCATCAACACTTAGACTGCAATGTGACCTGTCAGTGGTCGCTGAGAGGATTTTCATGTTGCTGCTTGCTGATCGATCAGGAAACTCAATTTTCATAAATACTTGATAAAAACTAAATGAGGACACGATCTATTTGTTGTTCGTTTTTTTCAAAAATTGTCGCCAAAATTAATTCTAATTTGAGTTTATTGTTGAATATCACTTTAATCTGCCGCACTCACGGCGTGCTAAACAAGTTTATGCGAGAAATGTGTGCATCTTTTATCTTCGTGAGGCAGCGCTATTTTCCCATATTTAATCATAACGTCAACTGAGTTACACCAAACATAATGGGCTCCTAAACTATCTTTGATGTGCCTGCTAGCTTTGAATGGACTGGCGCTGCATGTACCGTTGAGCATGATGGAAAATGTAGTGAAAACTTGACGTTATTCTTATTGTGGAAAGTATTACCAGTTAAAGTATCACATTTGATGGATGAGATGAATTTTTATGAACAACCATAGGTTACAGTTTATAGTAAATTTCCACCAACTTCAATCCATAAAAGTTTCTTTACGACAATGTTTTCAAAAGCAGTGAAATTGTTCCTTTTAGCATAACGTAGAAGACTACGTGCATGGATTTTCTGTCGCAAAAGCAATTGGGGAACATGCAAGTTCAAAATTCTTATGCTTTCCCTTATTCGGAGCCGTTTTCATGACCTCACAGTTTGAGGTACTTTATCAGCTTAATTCTTGTCGCATATGAATGTTATATTTTAATTTACCTCTGATAATTTACCTTTAGTTTTGAGTTGAATGACCCAAGAGGTCGAAACCTTCAAAATATTTTTATTCATTGACTTTCCTAAAAAAGATGATGGTCTCATTAAAGAAGTGTTTCCTTACACTTTTAGTTATAATAGTTATTATTAGTTCAACTAAGGATCGGATCCATAAGTTATCGCGAATGAATTTACGGTATTGAAGTTGAAATTACCGCTGGACCACGATATTGATAAGTCTCACTGGAAAGAAAAACTAATTGCTGCTGTGAAGAATAACGAGTTATTTCTTTACGGGAAAATGATTTCAATTGATGTTGGTTTGAATTATTTAGCGTGGACAAATGACGCAACAGGGCACTCCATTCATTTATGCTCTAATACAAGAATGTATCGAATAAAAGTTCCTAACCAAGTTCTTGTACTTCATAAATTCAGTTTACCGGCTTGTCAGATTATTTCAAGGCAAGCAATGGTAAGTGAAGATTTTTGCGATTATGCCTGTTGAAGGCGTCTTCAATAGCAGAAAATTATTAGGAATTTTTCCATTTGTGACAACTGGAGTTTGAAAATTAATTAACTTAAGGAATAACCATGCCGTAAGTGAGGTCCATTGGAAATGTGAGGTCGTTAGGTTAAAAGATCAGGTACTCCATCCCTTTGTTAAAATTGAATAGATTTCTGTTATATAATGGATCATTTTTCTCCGTTTGCTGCTGTCTTATTTTTCAGCATCCTTTACAATTCATTAAATTTTCATCTCGTTTTATAAGCTTTTTTCACTCTTACTGTTTTTACCTGCTGGTTGCGAGAACGCACCATGTGCACAGATTCCCCATTCCCTTAATTCCATACTAAATGGTGTCTTCCCCCTTCATTTTTTGAGTGTGATTAGGAAAGCTTGAACTGATTTAATGGCATTAGAACTAAACACACTAAAACTCGATAAAAAAATTTTCAAAACATCAGACAAAAAAAAACAACATATGGTTTTTAAAAGCTTTTTATGCGTTGGGTTTTAGGTGATAATGTTTTCTGGAGTGTTGCATTTTGGGTTTACTTTTCAAGCGATGGTTTGAAGTAAATATAAAATTCACAGCACATACGATTGTTATTGCAACGTTTTCGTCCATAATGCAATGCTCTCGTATTTAAATACATTTCTCTAAGACGCCCAAAATACAACAAGAATTCAACGGCCATGCACTATGCCAAAAACACCGTGTTAAATTGTCTAAATTTCATCAGAAATCAAAAAGCGAAGGTTAACCCTCAATAAATAGAAAATAAATTACAATCAGCAAACTCACGGAACGCTGGAAGTCCGGGGAACGTTTGGTTTGCTAAAGAGCATGGTTACCGCATGGTATAAAACACATGAATTATCAATTTAACCCTTTGCTTCCCAACACTCAAATAGGTAAGGGAAAAGTTTTCTAAGATAATTGCGGTCATTACCCTGAAATATCAGCAAAATTGCCCTAGCATGTTTTTTTTCTGTATAAGCAGGTGATTACTTCTTTTTAAATTGAAAACTATTATACCTTGAAAATGTATGCTTCGACACCAAAAAAATGATCGAAAAATCAATTTAGTTTTTGCTTAATTTTATCTGTAAATACATGTACGTATGAAAAACTTGCATTAAGTTATATAAAAAGGTATTAAATGTATTGCATAGACCATGAAGCTTTCACTGAGTGGATATCAATAGCAAATTGCACCTGTCAGACTTCTGAAATGTCTAAGAAATAGTAGCAGAAATACTATTAATTGTCCTATATTTGTCATTTAATTTCAAATTGTTTCCCTACTAGTTGAATGACCTCGAATTTTTGTCAATTTACTTAAACTGGAAGCACTAGCTATCTGGGAACTGGAGTTCCCGTCAGGAGACAAAGGGTTAATAAGAGGTATAAGTGCAAAGTAAGTGCATGAGAGCAAACTCACGGAACGCTGGAAGTCCGGGAAACGAATGAAGATCGGGGAGGCTCCTGAGGAGATCTGGAGAGGGCAGTGACGACATTGCCCCAGGGGAATGTAATCCTCCAGGGGATGGAATGATACCAGGCCCAGCTGGTCCCCACCACCCATTCCCCCCAGGCATGTTGGTGCCTCCAAACTGCAGCCGAGAGAACCCAGCTGCTGGCGGTGACGCCGAAGACCCTCTGGAGAAATTGTCACGAGGTGACGTTTGAGGAGGACTCGAGGGTTGAGGGTTCACCGCAGACTGGTTTGCGCCTTCAGAGATGACATATCCGTCGCTGTTGTAACGATCAACATCTTTGTTGCGTTCGTCGTCTGGAGTGTTGCGACCTCCGCCCGGTGTGATGATCAAACCTGGGAACAACCGCACTCCTTCTATCATGGAACTCTTCGATGTTTCGAGCTGCCGGTCTGCCCCGTCACTCACTTCAGATGGCTTAGTCTCGAAGCTGTTGCTGCTTTGCGTTGTCCCTCCTCGCTCGTCAGGTGTCGAATCCGTTTCTGTGAATTTTCCATCGGTGACTGAGTCGTCCGATTTGATTTCTGGATAAGTTTGCTGCTCCGTGGTCGCTTGATGGTCGCTGATGCGGCTCAGATCAAGAGGGCTGTTGCACTGATCGTTGGCTGGGGGAGATCCTTCTTCTGGAGATGTATTTTCCGCTTCGTTTCGCTGCGCGCCGTGGTTTCCGTTTCTTTCGGTAATTTCCATTTGCACTGTTTGTCTTGGTGGCGTGGAATTTTCCTCTCTGGCTTGAAAATTGGCGTTTTTATCGACCGCTTTTATGTCTTTTTTTGGTAGAACGTAGTCTTCCGAGTTTTTCTTTTCAGTTGTAGCCATTCTTTATAGGGTATAGTTTTCCTTCTCGTAATTTCAATAGAAGTCCAATTTCCTTGCTATACATCATCGGATGCTTTTGCTAGCCTACACTGCATCTATTACTACAATTATGTAAATTTTCTTGCAGTTTTTTTTTTCAAACGTCTTTCTCTCTTTCAAACGCTATCTTCAAAATTCCTTCCACGCGAAACTAAGAATATCGGCTTCCTAGCTCCGTTTAAGAAGAAATCAAACTCACGGAAGTGTATAAAGTGATCGAAATATTTGCTGCTTCAAAGGATTTCACTGTAGAGCTCTTGCTCTTTTGTAAGTCTTTCATATTATAGAATGCATGCCCAGCACACACGCCGGTCTTTGTCTTGAAGGTGAAACTCGTAGATGGTTTAGAACTTTAGATGACAGTATTCTAGCCTGACCTTTCCTCGGCACTCCTGTTTTGAACTATAATCGTTTGCATTTTCAAAACCATTCTTGTCTCACGCGAACTTCAAATTAAGCGTGAAGATGAGCAAAACAACACACCACGTTGTCGGATGGCATGAAGCGTCGAAGCAGCTGCATCAATTCAAATTTCCCCTAATAATTGAGATCTGAAGACCTTCGGAGCCCGTGCTGTACAAACAGCGTCCCACTTCACACGACAGATGAATGAGGCGCGATCACGAGCCCCAGGTGAGCAAGGCACACTTTACACCTTTGCAGGTCGCAGCTTCCAGTCACTCGCTATTGGGCGGGCGGAGTAGAGCCTGGCTCCACCTATTTCCTCCATGCGTTTGTGGACTCCAAAATGCTCCTCCTCCTCCTCTTTCGCTGTCCGTCTGTACGCCCATCAGCAGCTTGCCGCCGTAGCTTTCGGGTTCCAGGACACGACGACTGGAACTTGATTTCGATGTATTTCACGGTGGTTCGGGTGAACTACCTTTCCAAAAGCTGCTTTTATAAGTTTGGATTGATGCTGCGGATGCTGTTGAATTTTTATTTAATCTGTACATAACTCGAGATGTGTAACGGATTTCTGAAAGGGTAAATATACATGTGGGAGTGGCTCGCAATTTCCAAGCGCAACAAGCGTTACTAGATCGGCCGTCTTCCAAGCCAAAAAACTTCAAGCTACGTTTGTATGAAGATTAAAATTTGACTATAAAGACAACTTATCCCTTGGGCATACCCTGCAGGGTAGCTGGATGGTGACTGAAGTGGTCCTTAGGTTCAAAATATAACTGAAAAACTCCTAAACCTGCCAATTTTGGCCTCTGAAAGGCCGATATGGCAGCCCTGTGTAGGGAGGAGCCAGCCGTCGGGAATGAGCTGAAGGAAAGCAAAAACGACGAGATTGCTAAACGCGTGTGTTTCGGGAATTACTCAAATGCTTACTTGGAGAAAAGCAGGATATGATCGCGCAAAGGAGGAGTTTGGGGAGGAGTCCAATTGTTGCGCACTTATTACCGCCAGTAATGCTTCCAGGCCATGCAGCGCCAGCGCAAAAACAAATGAAAATTTTCGCTGAGCAAAAGACAACTCGAAAATTGCACAAGGATGGCTCTAAGAGGCCCTTCAGCTACCCAATAGGTCGTGTATAAAACAAATGAGGTGTTTACCGGATGATAGGCTTCATTACTTTAATGTTCGGGTAACGGTCGATGCTTACTTTTGTTTTTTTGGATATCTGCTGGTTTTTGGTCTGCCCCTCGTGCTATTGAAGAAATGGGCAAATCATCAGAGTGTTGAGCTAACGAGGAGTGCAGAGAAGCTCCGAATCCACACCCGAATTTCCAGCTTCTTTTCTGCAGAATTTTGGTTGGTCTGTGTATTGATGAGCGCACGACAGCACGGATCATTCAAGCAAATGTTAGCTAGATTTGTTTGTTATTGCATACAACTGAACACTTTCCTGTATAGCTTGTAATGCTACGAAAAAAATTTCAACTTGATTACGCATTATTTTGCAGTCGGAAATCAGGGCTTTGAAAGGCTAGATCTTAAATAGTTCCATCAGTTATTTATTCATATTTCAACTCGTCTTCTTAGCTTTCAATACTATGTTGCCTCTTGAACAAGTTAAGGAAAAGACGAGCAAGTACTTCATTACCAACTAGTTACGAAAATAATTTCATTTTATGCTCTCGAAAATTTATCTTGCTTGCGAAAGGAGAAGATTCTGCGTGCTCACATGTGCGAGTGAGAATAGCAGGCTCATGCGATTTGAATGCTTTTGTTTTGTGTACTAGTCTCATTTCAGACCATTAAATTTTGACTGGAATGTGCGTTTCATTGATTTTTTGCTGTTATTGACTAGATTATTTAAAATAAGTTTTGTTTTCCTTATGAAGTTGTAGTTAAGTCTTTTCACAAATCTCATACACTCGTTAAGCGTTCAATCATTTTTTTTTTGGCCCGTACACATGGTGGTCGATGTTATACTTTAACATCTCTCACTCATAACGTAGAGGGCGTCCCCAAATCTCTCGCGAACATAAGATGTATAAAAGGTGTCTCTAAAAAAAGTGTCCTCATCGTTTGACTGCCCAGTGCTCGTGTGTTTCGTTTTGATGTAGGTGGTCATTGGCTTAGAGTAAATATTTTGAGTCAAATTCGAAAAAAAAAATTAAATTTTGGAATATTAAGTGTCATAAAATATTTTAGTTACAACTGAAGCAAAAACAAAAATTTGAGTAATGGTCTGTCAAAGGATGGGTATGTTTTTTGGGGACACGCCGTATGGAAACATAACTTCACTTGGTAGAACCTCTGTACAGAATGTACACACACGTTCAAACATGCACATTCCACATGTACTCACACATGCAGAATGTATGTCCGTTGTGACACACAGCCCACATTTTTAATGCATCCGTGTAATTTTACATGAATATTGCAGTCGATAAAAGCGCCGGGTTGACTGGCAGTAGAAAATATCACAGTATCTTGTCTTTGAGAAAACAGCTTTTCTATAACAGTAATGAATGTATGTTATGTGTTTTACTAAGTATCAATTAAATTACCTCATTGCTTTCACCACGTGTTTGTGGGTCAGATGGTTCAATGTTCTTTATTATGTGACGTGCTTAATGCGGTGACATAATCGTTGCAGCAAAATACACAGACATAGAAACATCATTTGAATGAAAGGTGTTCATTTACAGTATGGTATAGAACAAATGAATTAGAAACCGTTTAAATCAACCAAATTGTGTATGAATACCACATGGCATGAAACAAATATGTAACATGACCGAATGATGTACAATGAAGAAACTTTTAATAAGCTGGGTGGTATAAATGCAAAGTAAGTGAGAGCAAATAACATGACTGAATTGTGAACAATGAAGAAATTATAAATCAAGTGCGTAGTATAAGTACAAAGTGGGCGCAAAAAATATGACCGAATGCTAACGAATAGAGAAATTATAAACTTACTGAGTGGTGTAAGTGCAAAGTAATTGAGCGAAGAACCGGGCATTGAGCAGGTATAGAGAGCACTTCCGTATAATGTGAGCTCGTGAAGTGATCAGGGCAAGGAACTTGGAAAACCTCCAAACCTCCTTGGATCAGGGCATATGTAGTGCTACAGGAGACTACATGGCATCAGATCAAACGGCATTGTTTACCCCGTTTTCTTCGAAGGGACCCACCGGTGATCACTGAGGGGATTTTCATAACGCTGCTGACCGGCCTGCAGTTAGTAACTCAATTTTTATGAATACCTAATGGAAGCCAGATGAAGGTACGATCCAGTTGATGTTTACTATTTTCAAAATTGCTTACTAAGATTGACTTAAAATTGGATTTGAATATTGAACTTCAGTGTAACCCATCGCAGTTACCTAGTTAAATACTTAGTCGTGCGTCGCTGCACCAAAATACAGTCTAACATTTCTGCAGGGCATCTATATACATATATACATATTTATATATAACTTTAGCGGCTCTATGCGGAAGATTTGCTTGGACGGGACGACTAAGATTACAGATACTCCGATGAAAAAGTTAAACTGAAGACAGAACTTTGTGAGAGAATATGGTCATCAGGGGATGCTTCAGGGATGGCGTCGGAAAATAGCGTACTAATGCTTCGTGATGGTTTTTAAATAAAAAATGAAACCTCTATCATCTCGAGGATTTACTTAAAAGAACCCGGAGAACTTGGTGTCGAGAACCCAGAGGACTTGGCGTCGAGAACCCAGAGGACTTGGTGTCGAGAACCCGGAGGACTTGGTGTCGAGAACCCGGAGGACTTGGTGTCGAGAACCCGGAGGACTTGGTGTCGAGAAACCAGAGGACTTGGTGTCGAGAACCCGGAGGACTTGGTGTCGAGAAACCAGAGCACTTGGTGTCGAGAACCTGGAGGACTTGGTGTCGAGAATCCAGAGGACTTGGTGTCGAGAACCCAGAGGACTTGGTGTCGAGAAACCAGAGGACTTGGTGTCGAAAACCCAGAGAAAACCCAGAGGACTTGGTGTCGAGAACCCAGAGGACTTAATGTCGAGAACCCGGAGGACTTGTTGTCGAGAATATCTTTCGATTCGAAAGCAACAAACTCATCAATGCGAAGATATTTACGAATTTACAAATCAACAAAGGTATTGATGGAATAACGTAGCGGTGATAGAGAGAAGTGCGAAAACATAAATTTTGAAGATGTGTATGAGACACCATGAAATGAAATATTTGAGCGCATCATTTGACATTTAATTGGGCCAGAATACCATTCAATAGTCTGGGTAGTGTCATTATTGCCTTGTTTATCTGGGACTTTGGGCACTAGTGAAACATTCTATACTGTCTTAAAAACGCAATTGAGAAAAGTCTTTGAAACTTTATTTGTCTTTTCTCTCTCGGAGCCAAGAACCTAATTTTCTTTACTTTATCCGGGGTGGGTTTGCTCTAGCCGTCACCTAGGAAAATGTTTATATATATATAATATTATATATATACATAAATATATTTTTATATATTTATATATTTATATATATCTGAACGAATGGCTTTTCGAATGTTAATGCTTGTTGAAAAATAGGCAAGGATTTTTTTTAAATTCTTTTTAAATCCAAAGAAAACGATTTTGGAACCTGCACTATATTGCAGCAAGGCACTCTAAGTAAGATGGAGATGTTGAACCAAACATCTTCTAGTATTTTTTGACCAAATTATTTAATACCTGGAAAAGAGAACTGAATTTTGGCTACCCGCATACAGGACAGGTAAAAATTGATCACCTGAATCGTTTCATCGCCTCTATGGAATTCACATCATCAATGATCATATCGTTGATGTTACTCTCGCATCGTCAATTTTACTCTCCTATGACTAATTTAAACGAACCCGCCATGCATTGTCAAATTGGGGGGAACTCATTTAGTGACACCCGTTGGTTCGATAAATTGCACTCCTCGAGGGGATGCAATTATTGTATCTGTGACAATCAGCGCTCTAAGGAGAAAGGTGTGAGGTCACTAGCTTTGAAGGTTGGCTAGGTCTTCTAAAAAGATACAAAAAAATAGTTTCATTACGGATCACCGTTTCTCGGTTCACTTGTCGTTGTTTCAGCGCCTACTTTCTTCAAATTTAATCTTTCTTCATTTTTGAATCTTGCTGTTTTTACGCGAAGGGAATGTAATGACGCATTATGCGTAGATTCCCCGTTCTCCTAATTCCATACTGAATAGCATCTTCCCATCCTGGGAACATCAATTTTGGAATCTGGGAAGCTCAAACTAACTTACTACCTAATTTAATCTTCATCGTGCTTGGGTATCAACTACAGTATTTTACGTTTTAGAAACCAGATTTTTTCTATTAAAATAAAATATTTTTTGACTTGGTACAGCTATTTTCCAAATTCAAAGCACAAGTGGAAGGAAGACAGTGAGGCCAATCAATAAAGCAAAAACCAACCGAACAAATATACAAACGAACAAACTGCAAATTTCATTACTGTATTGCTAATGTGTTTCATTTGACGACAATAATCACAGAGGAATTTGGTATACCCGACATCAGAATCAACATTCCTATCACTTCAAACTGAGCGTCGTAAGTAAACTCACAATGCAATGGTCCTTGCGGAAAACACAGTGCACACTTCCTAATAGGAACCAAAACAAGCCCAGTACCCCGACGCCCGGAGCTGGAGAGCGCAGCCGGGCCGTCGATTCGGCCGTAGTGGCGAGAGCTGGTAGTGCCGTGCTGGCAATACGCTCCCAATACTCATGAGGCCGCGCTGTATCCCTCGCTCGCCTGATGAAATCCAGCGGCTACAGCACTCTGTGCCTTCCGTAATGGCGCGTGAATGAGTTCCTTGTATGGTCATTGCACAGCGTCAGTCTACGGAAGTGTGATGCTTGAGTATTGCTGTGTGGTGCTCGAGTATCGTCGTGTGATGCTCAAGTATCGAGTGTGATGTTCGAGTACCGCCGTGTGATGTTCGAGTACCGCCGTGTGATGTTCGAGTACCGCCGTGTGATGTTTGAGTACCGCCGTGTGATATTCGAGTGCCACCGTGTACTACTCGAATACCACAGTGTGCACCTCGAAGTAAAATGTAGCGTTCTTCGTTTTGGGCCCTTTCCATCGTTGAGTTGAGATCGATTCATATTAGTCATAAGTTTGTAACCATTTTTCATGATATGGAGTACTTTGTTCGGGTTTAGTCTTAACCCTTCACTGCATGATGTGTCGAATGTGGCACATATTGAATTTTGCTGTTTACAGTAATAAATAATTGAGACAAATGCATTTTAACGGTTTGTACCCTGTGTACCCTGTTATGCTGTACATAAACTGAACGCTCAAGATACTCGTTCGATTAACCCCTTAAGCGGTAGATTCCAGTTTGAATGACATTACTGACGAGCATTTTCAAAAATAATTCATGCAGTGAAGGAAATTAAATGCTTTCTGAAGTAGAATTTAGATTAGAAATGACCATGAAAGTCTTGCATTCTCAGTCAAATTTTGGCCAATTTAACATCGTGCATTTGACTAGTTTGGAGCATTTGTTTCAGCCATTCACGACCAAAACCAACATGCATACTTAATATCCTCGTACGTCTTAACCACTGACCAAGTGCGTTCAGGCAAAATTCGCCAGAAGCTGTCATTGACAAATGGCAATCTCTTTTAACTGATGATGGGAACACGCAACTCCCTCGACGCTGAGAAAAACTCGATCAGTTTTGTCCAGAAATCTCTACAAACCTCCAATAAAAACTAGACTCCAGCCAGTTCCGAACGCTTCGTCCGGGCTTCTTTTCCCATTCCAATTTATGGAGTGCCTTTAGTGAGATCTGGCACCATCCTTCTCTTTCACGCCGAATTAACTTCAACATTTTGGCGAGATTTCTTACGTGCGCTTCCCCCACGGTTTGGCGGGAAATCCGCCAGCTTGGCCGCAAATTATCACGAAGCCGACAATGAAAATCCCACAATAAAATAACGATGAGCGGCCAACAAGCGATCGAGCGAAGGTAAAGATCGGTAAGCCCCTCTTCAAGCTGGAAAATACCTCGGCGGCTCCGCAAGGATCGAGGGGCTGTCGAGGACTCGCATCGATCGAGGCACTCGGATCGAAATATTCCGGCAAACTTGTGCTAGTTTCGAAACAGCTGTGGGATAACTGCAGTCGCGGCGTTATGTTTAAGTCATGAAAATTGTTGAGGGTTATAATTCAGTCGCAAATACTGTATCAAATGAACGGAAGTTGCTCAGATCATGTATCCTAATTTACCTGAGCGCAGAGAACATGATTCGTACGTCAGTGCTACGGACCTAAGTGTATAATTATGCTTTCGGTGTGACGGGTGGACGAAGAGAAAAGGCTGTTCCGTTGTAGTAAAGAATTATTTGCAGGCCAGGTTTTGAAGCTGTGAATTAGATTTTCTTAAATTTTTATCTTGTTTCACGAACTTCTTTCTTAGCTTACTGTTTTTTTTTGCACCTTGTGCGTAGATTCCGCGTTCCCTAATATCCATACTAAACAGTGCCTTCCTCCTTCCTCTCTTCGATATGCTCTTTTTTTGTGGCTGTTAGGAAGGCTTAAACTAACCTATAATCTAATCTAATCTTCAAAAGATAACACAGGATGAATTTGTCTGAGTTTTAACACAAAAACGTCCGCATGATTATTTTGCAATATCTATGCGTAACAAACTGACCAGAGTATTTCGTGCATCACCCTGTCCAAAACCTGTTCTAGAGACGTTAATTTCATAATATATTTTGAACGACTGGTCCGTTGAATTGTCTAGTTCGACTGCAGATGGACACACGCAGGTCATAGGAGGACGTGTAGGTCATCTTTTATTTTGTGTTCTATAGAATTGTCCTAAAACAAAAACATGCTTGATGAAAAACAATTTTCACGTGCAGCTTTCCTGCGCTTAATTACAGCGCAAAGTAGGAGCTGGGCTAAATGTTATTTTTATCGCTATTATTGCATCGATTTAGAAGCTTGCTATTTTTTTAGAAATAATCGGCATCGATATTTTGTGCTTCATTTATATGAGAGATTAATAAATAATCGAATCAACATCTTCTATTCGATTACTCTACTAATTAAAACTGAGGTTGACTAGCATACTGCGTCTAATTACACAGAACAAAATCACTAATAAAGAAGTTTGAAAGTTTTTCAAAGGTTTTCCGTGTTTCTTAGTAATTTTCTATTCACTCTGAATTCAGAAACGGGTTTTATTGTCTTGCCAATCGGAGGAATATAAATATTGGATGTATTAGAATTCGCGCTCCCAAGGGGAGAGTGTGAGATCCCGAACGGAGAGTAAGGTTGAATTTATTTTTTTGTCAAATAGAATAGGTTTCTTTGCTTTGTTAGGGAGCATCTTCTTTCGGTTCACTGCAATCCTTTTTTTAGCATCTACGCCTTTCTTAAACTTTCATCTTGTCACATAGCCTTCCTTCTCAACTTACTGTGTCTCTGCACGGGAACACACCTTGCGGGGAACCACAATAAAAATTTCCGAATTTTAAACTCTTTCCCCGATGGAAAAAATTCAACAAAATTTTCCGTCATTAAAATTCTTCGTTCTCAGGAAAAAACTGCAAAAAAAGCTCAAAAATGTCAAGTTTCTGGGCGTAATATGGAACCTTTGGAACCACATTGATGAAATTTTTTCAACATGTAAGCATTTTACTCTTAATGAGAAACCACGAACGAAATAGTTGACAATTTCAACTTTTTTTGCTTATAAAATGAATAAAATGTGGAATTTCAACTTTCTACTCCTAACTGGAACAGAACCAGCAAAATTATCAAACTCCAACTTTCCGCTCTCTAAGGAAGGACCTCAATGAAATTTTAAGGAATGTCAATTCCTTCATAACTCGACTCAAAATTCTTACTGCCGTTTCCACTTCCTGCAAAATAATTGCCCCACGTACGCCTCCCCCACGTACGCCTCCCCCACGTACGCCTCCCTCACCGCTTTCCCCACCGCTTTCCCCACCGCTTTCCCCACCGCTTTCCCCACCGCTTTCCCCACCGCTTTCCCCACCGCTTTCCCCACCGCTTTCCCCACCGCTTTCCCCACCGCTTTTCCCTCCGCTTTTCCCTCCGCTTTTCCCTCCGCTTTTCCCTCCGCTTTCCCCACCGCTTTACCCACCGCTTTACCCACCGCTTTTCCCACCGCTTTACCCACCGCTTTACCCACCGCTTTTCCCACCGCTTTCCCCACCGCTTTCCCCACCGCTTTTCCCACCGCTTTTCCCACCGCTTTTCCCACCGCTTTCCCCACCGCTTTCCCCACCGCTTTCCCCACCGCTTTCCCCACCGCTTTCCCCACCGCTTTCCCCACCGCTTTCCCCACCGCTTTCCCCACCGCTTTCCCCACCGCTTTTCCCTCCGCTTTCCCCACCGCTTTCCCCACCGCTTTCCCCACCGCTTTACCCACCGCTTTACCCACCGCTTTCCCCACCGCTTTCCCCACCGCTTTCCCCACCGCTTTCCCCACCGCTTTCCCCACCGCTTTTCCCACCGCTTTCCCCACCGCTTTTCCCACCGCTTCTCCCACCGCTTTTCCCACCGCTTTTCCCACCGCTTTTCCCACCGCTTTCCCCACCGCTTTCCCCACCGCTTTTCCCACCGCTTTCCCCACCGCTTTTCCCACCGCTTTTCCCACCGCTTTTCCCACCGCTTTTCCCACCGCTTTTCCCACCGCTTTTCCCACCGCTTTTCCCACCGCTTTTCCCATCGCTTTTCCCACCGCTTTTCCCACCGCTTTTCCCACCGCTTTTCCCACCGCTTTTCCCACCGCTTTTCCCACCGCTTTTCCCACCGCTTTTCCCACCGCTTTTCCCACCGCTTTTCCCACCGCTTTTCCCACCGCTTTTCCCACCGCTTTTCCCACCGCTTTTCCCACCGCTTTTCCCACCGCTTTTCCCACCGCTTTTCCCACCGCTTTTCCCACCGCTTTTCCCACCGCTTTCCCCACCGCTTTCCCCACCGCTTTCCCCACCGCTTTCCCCACCGCTTCCCCCACCGCTTCCCCCACCGCTTCCCCCACCGCTTCCCCCACCGCTTCCCCCACCGCTTCCCCAACCGCTTCCCCCACCGCTTCCCCCACCGCTTCCCCCAACGCTTCCCCAAACGCTTCCCCACCGCTTCCCCCACCGCTTCCCCCACCGCTTCCCCCACCGCTTCCCCCACCGCTTCCCCCACCGCTTCCCCCACCGCTTCCCCCACCGCTTCCCCCACCGCTTCCCCCACCGCTTCCCCCACCGCTTCCCCCACCGCCTTCCCCCACCGCCTTCCCCCACCGCCTTCCCCCACCGCCTTTCCCCACCGCCTTCCCCCACCGCCTTCCCCCACCGCCTTCCCCCACCGCCTTCCCCCACCGCCTTCCCCCACCGCCTTCCCCCACCGCCTTCCCCCACCGCCTTCCCCCACCGCCTTCCCCCACCGCCTTCCCCCACCGCCTTCCCCCACCGCCTTCCCCCACCGCCTTCCCCCACCGCCTTCCCCCACCGCCTTCCCCCACCGCCTTCCCCCACCGCCTTCCCCCACCGCCTTCCCCCACCGCCTTCCCCCACCGCCTTCCCCCACCGCCTTCCCCCACCGCCTTCCCCCACCGCCTTCCCCCACCGCCTTCCCCCACCGCCTTCCCCCACCGCCTTCCCCCACCACCACCTCCACCACCACCTCCTCCACCTTCCCACACCACCTCCCCCACCACCGCCCCAGAGATGGCGTGCCAGGAGCCCGTTAGGATCTCTCGCTGCTAAATGCGGTAAACGCTACCGGCCTCTTCTGCGACTGCTTTTTCTGTCTTGCTTTTCCTGCTTGTGGCCGGTTTGCTGCTGTGCTGTTTGTGTAGTGCTGTTGTGTTGTGGTCTCTGTTCTGGTTGTGTTCTGTGATCTCTGTTCTATGATCTCTGTTCTGGTTGTGTTCTGTGATCTCTGTTCTATGATCTCTGTTCTGGTTGTGTTCTGTGATCTCTGTTCTGTGATCTCTGTTCTGGTTGTGTTCTGTGATCTCTGTTCTGGTTGTGTTCTGTGATTTCTGTTCTGGTTGTGTTCTGTGGTCTCTGTTCTGGTTGTGTTCTGTGATTTCTGTTCTGGTTGTGTTCTGTGATCTCTGTTCTGGTTGTGTTCTGTGGTCTCTGTTCTGGTTGTTTTCTGTGATCTCTGTTCTGATTGTGTTCTGTGGTCTCTGTTCTGTGATCTCTGTTCTGGTTGTGTTCTGTGATCTCTGTTCTGGTTGTGTTCTGTGATCTCTGTTCTGGTTGTGTTCTGTGATTTCTGTTCTGGTTGTGTTCTGTGGTCTCTGTTCTGGTTGTGTTCTGTGATCTCTGTTCTGATTGTGTTCTGTGGTCTCTGTTCTGTGATCTCTGTTCTGGTTGTGTTCTGTGATCTCTGTTCTGGTTGTGTTCAGTGGTCTCTGTTCTGATTGTGTTCTGTGGTCTCTGTTCTGGTTGTGTTCTGTGATCTCTGTTCTGGTTGTGTTCTGTGATTTCTGTTCTGGTTGTGTTCTGTGGTCTCTGTTCTGGTTGTGTTCTGTGGTCTCTGTTCTGATTGTGTTCTGTGGTCTCTGTTCTGTGATCTCTGTTCTGGTTGTGTTCTGTGATCTCTGTTCTGATTGTGTTCTGTGGTCTCTGTTCTGATTGTGTTCTGTGGTCTCTGTTCTGGTTGTGTTCTGTGATCTCTGTTCTGGTTGTGTTTTGTGATCTCTGTTCTGTGATCTCTGTTCTGGTTGTGTTGTGACCACTGTTCTGGTTGTGTTCTGTGATTTCTGTTCTGGTTGTGTTCTGTGGTCTCTGTTCTGATTGTATTCTGTGGTCTCTGTTCTCGTTGTGTTCTGTGATTTCTGTTCTGGTTGTGTTGTGACCACTGTTCTGGTTGTGTTCTGTGATCTCTGTTCTGGTTGTGTTCTGTGATCTCTGTTCTGGTTGTGTTCTGTGATCTCTGTTCTGGTTGTGTTCTGTGATCTCTGTTCTGTGATCTCTGTTCTGGTTGTGTTGTAACCACTGTTCTGGTTGTGTTGTGACCACTGTTCTGGTTGTGTTGTGACCACTGTTCTGGTTGTGTTGTGACCACTGTTCTGGTTGTGTTGTGACCACTGTTCTGGTTGTGTTCTGTGATCTCTGTTCTGGTTGTGTTCTGTGGTCTCTGTTCTGGTTGTGTTGTGACCACTGTTCTGGTTGTGTTGTGACCACTGTTCTGGTTGTGTTGTGACCACTGTTCTGGTTGTGTTGTGACCACTGTTCTGGTTGTGTTCTGTGATCTCTGTTCTGGTTGTGTTCTGTGATCTCTGTTCTGGTTGTGTTCTGTGATTTCTGTTCTGGTTGTGTTCTGTGATCTCTGTTCTGTGATCTCTGTTCTGGTTGTGTTGTGACCACTGTTCTGGTTGTGTTGTGACCACTGTTCTGGTTGTGTTGTGACCACTGTTCTGGTTGTGTTGTGACCACTGTTCTGGTTGTGTTCTGTGATCTCTGTTCTGGTTGTGTTCTGTGGTCTCTGTTCTGATTGTGTTCTGTGGTCTCTGTTCTGGTTGTGTTGTGACCACTGTTCTGGTTGTGTTGTGACCACTGTTCTGGTTGTGTTGTGACCACTGTTCTGGTTGTGTTGTGACCACTGTTCTGGTTGTGTTGTGACCACTGTTCTGGTTGTGTTGTGACCACTGTTCTGGTTGTGTTGTGACCACTGTTCTGGTTGTGTTGTGACCACTGTTCTGGTTGTGTTCTGTGATTTCTGTTCTGGTTGTGTTCTGTGGTCTCTGTTCTGTGATCTCTGTTCTGGTTGTGTTGTGACCACTGTTCTGGTTGTGTTCTGTGATTTCTGTTCTGGTTGTGTTCTGTGATCTCTGTTCTGGTTGTGTTGTGACCACTGTTCTGGTTGTGTTGTGACCACTGTTCTGGTTGTGTTGTGACCACTGTTCTGGTTGTGTTGTGACCACTGTTCTGGTTGTGTTGTGACCACTGTTCTGGTTGTGTTGTGACCACTGTTCTGGTTGTGTTGTGACCACTGTTCTGGTTGTGTTCTGTGATCTCTGTTCTGGTTGTGTTGTGACCACTGTTCTGGTTGTGTTGTGACCACTGTTCTGGTTGTGTTCTGTGATCTCTGTTCTGTGATCTCTGTTCTGGTTGTGTTGTGACCACTGTTCTGGTTGTGTTGTGACCACTGTTCTGGTTGTGTTGTGACCACTGTTCTGGTTGTGTTGTGACCACTGTTCTGGTTGTGTTGTGACCACTGTTCTGGTTGTTTTGTGACCACTGTTCTGGTTGTGTTGTGACCACTTTTCTGGTTGTGTTGTGACCACTGTTCTGGTTGTGTTCTGTGATTTCTGTTCTGGTTGTGTTCTGTGGTCTCTGTTCTGTGATCTCTGTTCTGGTTGTGTTGTGACCACTGTTCTGGTTGTGTTCTGTGATTTCTGTTCTGGTTGTGTTCTGTGATCTCTGTTCTGTGATCTCTGTTCTGGTTGTGTTGTGACCACTGTTCTGGTTGTGTTGTGACCACTGTTCTGGTTGTGTTGTGACCACTGTTCTGGTTGTGTTGTGACCACTGTTCTGGTTGTGTTCTGTGATCTCTGTTCTGGTTGTGTTCTGTGGTCTCTGTTCTGATTGTGTTCTGTGGTCTCTGTTCTGGTTGTGTTCTGTGATCTCTGTTCTGGTTGTGTTCTGTGATCTCTGTTCTGGTTGTGTTCTGTGGTCTCTGTTCTGGTTGTGTTCTGTGGTCTCTGTTCTGGTTGTATTCTGTGGTCTCTGTTCTGATTGTGTTCTGTGGTCTCTGTTCTGGTTGTGTTCTGTGATCTCTGTTCTGGTTGTGTTCTGTGATCTCTGTTCTGGTTGTGTTCTGTGGTCTCTGTTCTGATTGTGTTCTGTGATCTCTGTTCTGTGATCTCTGTTCTGGTTGTGTTGTGACCACTGTTCTGGTTGTGTTGTGACCACTGTTCTGGTTGTGTTGTGACCACTGTTCTGGTTGTGTTCTGTGATTTCTGTTCTGGTTGTGTTCTGTGGTCTCTGTTCTGGTTGTGTTCTGTGGTCTCTGTTCTGATTGTGTTCTGTGATCTCTGTTCTGTGATCTCTGTTCTGGTTGTGTTGTGACCACTGTTCTGGTTGTGTTGTGACCACTGTTCTGGTTGTGTTGTGACCACTGTTCTGGTTGTGTTGTGACCACTGTTCTGGTTGTGTTGTGACCACTGTTCTGGTTGTGTTCTGTGATTTCTGTTCTGGTTGTGTTCTGTGATCTCTGTTCTGGTTGTGTTCTGTGGTCTCTGTTCTGATTGTGTTCTGTGATCTCTATTCTGTGATCTCTGTTCTGGTTGTGTTGTGACCACTGTTCTGGTTGTGTTGTGACCACTGTTCTGGTTGTGTTGTGACCACTGTTCTGGTTGTGTTCTGTGATCTCTGTTCTGGTTGTGTTCTGTGGTCTCTGTTCTGGTTGTGTTCTGTGGTCTCTGTTCTGGTTGTGTTCTGTGGTGTCTGTTCTGGTTGTGTTCTGTGGTGTCTGTTCTGGTTGGTTTCTGTGGTCTCTGTTCTACTTGTATTCTGTGATCTCTGCGTTAGCTTATGAACTTTCTGCATTCTATTTTCTCGGAGCTAGTCTGGTATCCTTGCGCTAATCTGCAATCTCTGTGCTAGCTTCTGTGATATCTGTGCTAGCCCTTTGATATCTGTGCTAGCCCTTTGATATCAGTTCTAGAGTCTGTGATTTTTGATGTAACCGTATTCTGTGCGAGTAAAGTGATAGTTTGTGGATAAAGTCCATGCTGTTTTAACATATTTATCATCAGAAACTTAGCTGATTAAATGCGCAATGAGTTACTTCGATCATACTTCGCACAAATGTTGTCAAGTGCCTTAGCGGTGTTTCAAATTTTTGTCTCAACTTCACCGTCAGACGAAAATTTCTGCGCCAGACACCCGTAATAAATATCGGTGAAATTCCCATAAGGTGCTCGAAATTACTGCAGTATTCCTCTAGCTTTTAAATTTAAGCCACGTGTTGATGTATAACAGTCGATCAGCTCTGTGGACAATTGGAACATCTCATCAATTTGCTTCCAGGTTTTTGTAGTTAAACCATCAATTTTCGCCAATAAATTCTTTAATTCACTGAGGCTTCTGATATTTTAACCACTGTTCAAAGCTAAAAATGAGGTATATTTTAAATGCGCCCAGATGATGCTGTTGATATACTTCACACTATTGTACCTTTCACTATTTTATAAATTTATAAATAAAACACGTAACTGATTTACTTTTACACGTGCACGCCAACAAAAACCTGCTCCTCAAAAATCAACAATTGCATAAACATTTACTCTCCTATGATTCCTAAATTACCATCAGCACTGAACGTAAAATTACAAAACTCAACTTGTATCTATGATACCGCTGCATGATCTTCGCAATTAAGGACTTGGACTGAGAGAAACTGCAGCAGCAATCACTGCGGAGAACGTTCAGGTCTCCAAATCAGTATATTGGCCACGGTAGAGGAAACAAGGTAGGGTCATTTCTATAGGAGAAAATACACCTCCTCTTGTTCGGGTAGCCAATAGAACGGCTTCATTTCAAACAAACATTATGACGTCACCAAACCGCGATGTCGTTAGGCCAATAGTAGAGACAGATTTGGGGGTAGCAGTGCTACCTGAAGTAACATAAGCGCTGCCATTGGTTCATTGCCGTGACGTCAGCAAACCCACGCAGTCGACAAAAAAAAAAGACTCGTTTGACCCTACCTTGTTTCCTTTACCGTGATATTGGCTTACTACCTTAGTCGGATATCGAGGTCAATACTTCGTAACTTAACGCTTTGCTTTACTTCTTTTGCAACACTGCTTCAATGCGTTGCTTCTTCATTGCAACACTGCTCCATTGCGTTACTTCTCCATTGCGTTACTTCTCCATTGCGTTACTTCTCCATTGCGTTACTTCTCCATTGCGTTACTTCTCCATTGCGTTACTTCTCCATTGCGTTACTTCTCCATTGCGTTACTTCTCCATTGCGTTACTTCTCCATTGCGTTACTTCTCCATTGCGTTACTTCTCCATTGCGTTACTTCTCCATTGCGGTACTTCTCCATTGCGGTACTTCTCCATTGCGGTACTTCTCCATTGCGGTACTTCTCCATTGCGGTACTTCTCCATTGCGGTACTTCTCCATTGCGTTACTTCTCCATTGCGTTACTTCTCCATTGCGTTACTTCTCCATTGCGGTACTTCTCCATTGCGTTACTTCTCCATTGCGTTACTTCTTCATTGCGGTACTTCTCCATTGCGTTACTTCTTCATTGCGGTACTTCTCCATTGCGGTACTTCTCCATTGCGGTACTTCTCCATTGCGGTACTTCTCCATTGCGGTACTTCTCTATTGCGGTACTTCTCCATTGCGGTACTTCTCCATTGCGTTACTTCTCCATTGCGTTACTTCTCCATTGCGGTACTTCTCCATTGCGTTACTTCTCCATTGCGTTACTTCTCCATTGCGGTACTTCTCCATTGCGGTACTTCTCCATTGCGTTACTTCTCCATTGCGGTACTTCTCCATTGCGGTACTTCTCCATTGCGTTACTTCTCCATTGCGTTACTTCTCCATTGCGTTACTTCTCCATTGCGGTACTTCTCCATTGCGGTACTTCTCCATTGCGGTACTTCTCCATTGCGGTACTTCTCCATTGCGGTACTTCTCCATTGCGTTACTTCTCCATTGCGGTACTTCTCCATTGCGTTACTTCTCCATTGCGTTACTTCTCCATTGCGTTACTTCTCCATTGCGGTACTTCTCCATTGCGGTACTTCTCCATTGCGGTACTTCTCCATTGCGTTACTTCTCCATTGCGTTACTTCTCCATTGCGGTACTTCTCCATTGCGTTACTTCTCCATTGCGTTACTTCTCCATTGCGTTACTTCTCCATTGCGGTACTTCTCCATTGCGGTACTTCTCCATTGCGGTACTTCTCCATTGCGTTACTTCTCCATTGCGTTACTTCTCCATTGCGGTACTTCTCCATTGCGGTACTTCTCCATTGCGTTACTTCTCCATTGCGTTACTTCTCCATTGCGTTACTTCTCCATTGCGTTACTTCTCCATTGCATTACTTCTCCATTGCGTTACTTCTCAATTGCGTTACTTCTCCATTGCGTTACTTCTCCATTGCGTTACTTCTCCATTGCGTTACTTCTCCATTGCGTTACTTCTCCATTGCGTTACTTCTCCATTGCGTTACTTCTCCATTGCGGTACTTCTCCATTGCGGTACTTCTCCATTGCGGTACTTCTCCATTGCGGTACTTCTCCATTGCGGTACTTCTCCATTGCGGTACTTCTCCATTGCGTTACTTCTCCATTGCGGTACTTCTCCATTGCGGTACTTCTCCATTGCGGTACTTCTCCATTGCGGTACTTCTCCATTGCGGTACTTCTCCATTGCGTCACTACCGACTCTTAACCGCTGAACTTCGATTTTGAAATGGCTCATAATTTTGCCCAATTGTTTGCCTCTCCGCATATTTTTGTTTTTCAGGTGCCTCGTGAAATTTTGGTTTGATTATATTATGGTGACCTGTGGGTACCTGTGGTCAACGTATCGTCCAGACTAATTGAAATGAAGGAAAACTGGAAATGTTTCACATTTCGAAAATAAAGCTACAGCCAAAATGATTTGGACCCAAACTCCAACAAATTTACCATCTCTGATTCTGAATTCGATAATAAATGTCAGCTGTGCTCTTATCCTGAGTTTTGTCATCGGATCTAAAAATAAAAGCGATCAAAAGTTCACTACGAAGGCACGATTGTAGCGTAGCATTGAATATTTCTCGAAAGCTTAAGCTTGTGTGGGTCAGGTAACGTAAAAGTTTAACGTAATAAATCCTGCCTCAAAGAGATACAACTATTTTATCTACCAGATTAAATGCTCCCAAAGGGAAAATATGAGGTCTCAAACTGAAGGTGAAGTAATCCTTCCCAAGTAATCCTTCCCTTGGAATAGAATGTTTATTTTCGAACAAACCATCTTTTTTTTTGGTTAACTGCTGTCCTGTTTTCAGTACTTACTACTTTCCTGAACTTTTATCTTTTTCATAATCGTTTTTCTAACTTACTCTTTTTATGCTCAGGGGATCTTGTTGCGTACACCTAGTGGATAGATTCTCCGTTCCCTTAACTCCACAGTAAACAGCGCTCTCCTCTTTTCTCTTTTTGAATCATTTTGATGAGGTTAGGGACGCTCAAATTAACTCTCCTAATATGATCTAATTTTAGAGAATAAAGTGTGCGCTTCAAGTTCGTATCTCATCAGGCGGCGTAAATAGGAACGCCTCATGTGTTTTGAAAACGAGTTTCAAGTTGTGAGCATTCGAGATTATTTCGTTAATGGGTTTCGAATTATTATACAATTTCAAACCTGGTTGATGAGTAGGAAATTTTTGTTTTTCGTGATTCTTTATTGCTTGTACCTTTGTTTTCTCCTCCGGTTGTTTTTCCCTTCGTATTATTTGAAATTATCAGAGCAATGCAAATGAGGTAAGATTTATTCCGGCAGGCGCAGAAATTGATGAGAAATTCAACACGAAACAAGAATTTCTGATGCCGCTTCATCGATTGTCAGCGAAAACTCTACCGATAAATTGTTATCAATGCTGAACGACTTTCGAAGGAGTGGAATGAAACGCAGCTTTTCAATGTATCTTTCTTCACCTAAGAGACAGTCTAGTGATGGCCACATATTATGTACAGTAAGGTTACAGAGACTCTCATCCCCAAATTTGCAGCTCTGTCCACTAATATGGTGGCGCTTCTCCAGGCCTTAAAAATTTACAATCAAAAACGCACAATATTCCATACATCCAAAACAAACAAGCGTACGAGGAATAATTACAATAGCATATAAGAAGTAATTTCTGGAAAGTAGTCTTGCTTCATGCACTCGTACAACGCGTAAAATATTTAAATATCCACATGAACGCCCATCTGCATGATTGTGAATTTATTCCCAGTTCTCTCCAGCACAGCTATTGGCCTATTTCAGAGAGCTACACTTCAAAATCCATCCTCAGTCTAACTATTTCGTGATAAAAATTGGGCAAATAGCAAATGAAGATTGAATTTACATTTCGATTTTAGACTCGCGTCAGCTATTCGGACGCCGATGGTGAATGAGCCTAGACACGTTGCTTGCGATACGACCCATCGATGGGTCGTCTGAAAAATTTCAAGAATCGTTCAAAATTAACGGTATTTAAAGGACCCAGTAAATGTTTGGGGTTTATAAGATTGCTAACGAGTTTTGATTTTCAATTTGAGTTGAATATTGATCTTCAGTTTAGCCTATCGCAGTCAACGTGTTAGTACTGCACTGAAACAGATTTATGCAACATATGCACGACCATGGTACGCTGAAGACACTTTTCTCACAAGATCCTTACGTAGAGCAGAGCGCTTCTCACGAGTACAAAAATCGCACGACGTCTCCCTCACCCACACCTATGTCATCACGCACTTGCCGCATGTCACTAACGTCTAGAACACTTGCACTGTATGTGATATACGTCGTTTGACAAATCAGGCTACCCAATCCCGTCAAAACACAGCACCCTTGACCGTAACCACGGTAGAGGAAACAAGGTAGGGTCATTTCTATGGAGAAAAATACACTTCTTCTTCTTTTTCGGCTAGCCAATAAAAAGGCTTTATTTTAAACAAATTGTATGACGTCACGAAAACGCCATGTTGTTGGTCAATAGTGGAGCCAGATTCGGGGGTAGCAATGCTACCAGATGCAATATGAGCGCTGCTATTGGTTCGTTGCCGTGACGTCAGCAAACCCAAGCAGCCGACGAAAAAAAGACTGGTTTGACCTTACCTTGTTTCCTCTACCGTGGCCGAAACTCGGCCAAAGCAGAAGCACCGACTTTAGGTGGTCTAATTTAACTCTCCTAGCAGTGCTACTGCCTCGTAAAGCACCAGAAGTAAGTAGGGTATCGATGATGACCTTTCCATGCTAGTATACAGTCACACCAAACAGATAATTACTGAAGCCGTTGTATTATGCATAAGCGTCTGGAATGTATCGAATCTTCCGTACCTTTACAGAAAGGCTTCATGTACAAACAGTAATTTGCTGCTTTGTTTTTTAGTGCCTGTCGTTCTAGGGTGCAGCTTGGTTACAACCTTTGTGCTTCACGTTCCTAGGCTATTTGAATTTGAAAGTATTTCTTTTGTCAATCACAGAGTGCAGGAGAAACGACTCGTTGTTATGCAAGTTTAAAACGGCTATACAAAAAAAGTAATAAAATGGGTAAGGTTGCATAGGACTTTCAATCTCAAGCAATGAAAACAAACAGTCGCTAAGAAGCTAATTTTCTAAATAGTCAATTAATTGATCTCGTACCTTTCTCGAACACCATTTAATTCTAACGTAAATTTAGTTTTTCCTTCTGATGAAAGTTTAATTATTCATTCTAATGGAAATTCAGTTTTCCATTCTAATGAAAACTTAGTTTTTTCTTGTGATGAAAAATCAGTTTGATTTAAATTTTCGGTAAAATTTTTTTATTTCGTGAACTGAATCGGCAGGATGAATCTTGAAGCTTTCACGTATCACACTTGAAAAATTTGTTTCTCTCGTTCATCGGAACACTCAAAAGCAATTTTGGCTGTACATTTCACTTTATAGAACTCGTTTATTTTTTCTGAAACGTTGAGCGAACTAAAATATCTTAAATTGTGATGTTCCAGTCGGGCCGTGTTTCGACTCGCGTGAACAAAAATTACGCACATGGATAAACTTCAAAAACAAACGATTGATAACGATGTTTCAATCGAAATGAGTACTTGAGTATTTTGCACTGCACTACATGTGCTTGAATTTCAACTACGTGCTAAATGTAGTGTAGTGAATGACCATTTTTCTAAATAAAATTCCCCGAACTGATGTTCAAACTGGCCAATACCAACGCATCAAAATATTTATTGAACACTAATACAGTGCTAATGTGGCATTATGGAAAATAGCCAGCGCTGACGCCCAATGCAGCCAGAAGACATGTACTATATGACCAGCTCGGACCCGCACAATTTCACCAGGACGAAATCAACACGACTCGACAAGTTGTTGGTCGAAATGCGAGAAAAAATTTTTTGGGGGACAGCCCAAATAAGTTTCAGAGAGACAAATATACCAAATTTCAGATAGACAAGCATACCATCATTGCGAGTGCCAGTGTTGATGTCATCGATTCAGACGAGAAATCTAAGTAAATAAATTGAAGGATTTACATCTGCGAAAGACAAATACTCGTCACGGGATCACCAATATTGACATAACGAATCCTCTCCCTGTGGAGGCCCAACCAAAACAATGAGCCCTTGCTGCGAGACAAAATAAAAATCATTTCTCGTGCTTGCATATCTAAGCTATGACATACACACAATAGATGAACTAATCTCTCGCTATGTTAAATTAAGGAGGATCTGCCTATACTTGGTACAGTCGCCTTGTGATTCCTTGCTCTACACTCGCCGGGGATTGTCATATATATTTTCTCAGTCAAATAACAATCTATTTAGAGAAATATTATACAGGAATATCGCATAGAATATCAATGGAAACGTTTACATTCACGAACGTAGAATATATCTATATTTATATATAAATCATTTAACATTTCTTCTATATGATGACAGAGAGCTAATAGGTAGGCTTGTCAAGTGAGTTTTTTACCACTTCTCAGTATTTGCGGGCGAAGACAAGCTTCTCGTTTTATGTACAGGAGATAATCTTGTTTTTATTCAAATTTTCAAAGTAAAGTTTGACATTCTAGAGCGCTAACACACTTTAAGATAGATCTACCAGGTGCAAACATGTGCTCGCGAGCTAGATGATCTTTTAGTCGGTTCTCATACAAATAAAATATTTTGACGCACTGGGTTGATGAAAAAGAAAAACACAGTTCAGCCTCTATCTACCGACAAACCAAACGAATGCTGAGAAAAAACCCTAGTAATTTAAGAGCTCAAGAGGTAGGGGTATTGGTTTCACCATAGGTTGAATGCTGTAATTGCTTCCTAACGAGCTCTAAAGCAGATTTTTTTCTATACCGCCAGTCATTTCAGTGTATCACGTCAACAGGAATCAATGTCTCCTAAACACAGCCTGAAATGCGAGCTCGTTCGTTCGAATAGATCTAAAGTAGCATATATTTTCTTTGCGTCCTATTACAGAACACCTTGAATTATCTTTTTTGTTCTCGACAAAAATTTTCACAAAATTTTCCCTGTTTTCAATAAGATTTAGCAATTAAGGATACTCATCTTGTGGCAACACTGCATGCAAATAATGATTTCCTTACTTAGCTGTATTAGTGTGCGGTACAGATTCCCCATTGCGAAAAGTTCCATTTTTTCTCCCGCACAATACAGGGACTGGCACGCACGGGCGCGCACTACATACAGTGAAATGTCGTTTACTATCTATCAGATTGTGATCTCGACATACACAACGCGTGGAATTAAAATATTCTTGCGTTATGCACGCTTGATTACATACTGTATACATTCACATACTATATGTATTCATTCACGGAACTTGTAACATTGTGGAATTGTTTTTTCCCTGTCCAATGAATTCTTGGAGCATGTGTTCCAATATCTCTAAAAGTTCAGTAACATTTATCCCAATTTTTTGAATACAACTAATAAACATACGTGCATTATGGCAAAATCAATTGGTTTACTAAACATTCGAGTACGGTTTATACAATTGAAAAAAAGTCTCTCTGAAATCTCAATGGAAATTTTCAAATTTCACATGTCTATAATGCCGTCAGTAGAACACTTACAATGGTCGTATGAAAAACACACACAAAAAACCGTTTTTCTTGAATGCTGGAGCTGTTCATTACATAAACATCGTTCAAAAAGTTATCAAATACCCAAATCCCTAAAAAGTAACAATTGGTATCTGCTGCTGCACGACAGCGCACCAGCACACACTCCCATTCTCCATGGGTGCACGGGCGACTTCACAGTATCATTTCGAGTTTGGTGCTGCTGAGATGAAAGTAGTACCTTCAGACTTGAAATGAATGTTGAATTTTTTTCAGAATTAATCTCTGAGGAAGGTTTATTCGAGTCTTAATTTGTAGGTAAAGTTTTGCTTAAGTTAGAGTTCTTCTTTCATGATACGATACGCTTGAAAGCTTATTTAAAAAGTTTATTGAGCCCACTATTTAACTGACTTGAATGAAAATCATTGAAAAATTTAATTATGAAACAAACGGCACCGAATAACACGCAAAATTAAGTACAATTTTATGCAGTTCACTCCAGAAGATGCTAAGCAGTCTTCTTCGATCATATGACATCCATTAATTTGGCACTAAAGCTGCTACTTTAGTTTACCCTACTAAGGCCCATCGTTTCAAACGTGGGAATTCGTTTCAGATCTTGAATACAATTTCCAAGGGCTTATGCAAATACATTATTTGTAAAACAAAATCAGATCTCAAGTAAAACGAGATTCAGTGCAACAAGGCTACCTTTCTCTCTCCCTCTTCCATTGTAACATCTCATTCTCTTCCCCCACTTTTTCCTAGATAATCTCCATTCATAAAATGTTATTTGTACACAGTTTATTATTCTCGCTAAAATCTTCAGGAGTAAACTTAATTAAGCGTACATTTCGGGCGCCCTCATTACACTGAGCCAGTTCGATTCTCTTTTTGTCTTCTTTTGAGGTATCAAAATTCATCTCTTTTGCATCGAGTCTAAAGCAGGGCGAACACCCGTGGTAGAACCCAATGCTCACTCTCTCTGACGTTGATAAACGAACGCATTCAAAGTTAATAAGTGAACAAATATTGAGAAATGACGCTACGTAAATCTAATTCCTCCTAGCACGGAACTCAAGTTACGAATTTATGCTTGAATTTACCGTTCAGTTTCGTGGGTACTCTCCGTCCGATGAGAGGTTAAATCAGGAATATTGTAATAAATTAACAATGGATTATAATCTTTAGCTCAGGATTACCGGTCTTATTTTCCTGTTTTCTTTGAAAGCTGTTCAATTTTTTTGCTTCTTATAAACGCCACGGACGTACCTCGATTATTGATATCATCAATGAGTCGCATTGTTGTGCTTTAGGTCAATTGATACCGTCCCACTGCGCTGTAACTAACGATAAAATTGTGTAAAATATGATCTACCTGGGATTCAATTCCTCTTGAAATAGCAGTAACATTTCGTGGGAGAACTAAAAGTGATGTTCAACTTATTTCTCGTACATTGACCAATTCTTACAGAAAATTGTGCTCCGACAGGTCATTTATTTACCCTTGAGAGAAAATCATCATTAATTACACCTAAACTTCCGTTAACATCGTGCACACAGCCTCGCTAAATATTCCGTTATTGTCCGAACAATAACCTTCTTCGCTCATTATTTACATTATATATCTTAATTGTTTATTATCAATAAAGCCCACCGCTTGATGTTCATACTAAATCTCTCTTGGAGTTCGTTTAAGAAAATACCTCTTTCTATAAAGCTACCATGCTTTTCTCTCTGAGGTACAAAATAACATGCAAGTATGTAGAAACCTTGATATAGAAGAAAATAGAGATTAAGCTCTGTTTATGACCGACAAAGCGGTAGTTAATAATCGTAGTTGATTGTGGAGAGAAGGAATCCAGTATCACCGTTTGCCTGAGGCCAAACTCTTCGCTTCGAATTTGATCCCACAGCGTGAAACTACGTGATTGAAAATCGTCTAAATCGTCTTGTTCATCAAGCTTCCTCTTTTGGTGCCAGAAATATAAGTAAAAGTTACTACGTCCTTAGTACAAGTTCAAGTAATATATCCAAGAATATCCCAAGCCCATGTTACTGAAGTAGCTCTGAGGAATATTCAGCTACCCTCAGTAGGAGTCATCGGCGTATTAGTTGAATTAGTTTTGCATATACGTATCATTTCACAGAGTTTTCGAAGGTACAGTACAGAGACTTTGAAACATTTATGTTACATTACAGTAAAGGTTTTCATTCCAACAAGCGATGCGATTGGAACGTCACGAGACAGCCACAATACCTTGTCTACAGGGCTTATGGAGTTGCGTGCTCGCTTAAAACGTCCAACCTCGTTACAATTTCACGGGAACAAAACTGTCTTAGGAAGTCTTTGCTTTGAGTAAAATTGTTCCTGGTTTATAATAATTGTCAAGTGTCCAGCGAGCACACAGGTTGGGAGCAAAACTACATTGTGCTTTTTTTGATTTGCTCGTGAAGTTTTCCGCAAACGAGCGTACTCTGAGCGGCCGTTGAGAAAACCATAAATTCGTCGACATGGAGAAATTGATGAATGGACTGAAGTCTAATTTAAAAATATTTTGAAGTAGATGCGAAAATCAATTTTAAAAATTTACTTTTTTAACTTCACGTGAATATTTCTATCAGTTGGTAACGATTTGTGGGAGAATGTAATTCAGGACACGGGACAGTGGCTGGGGTTCAGAGAGCTGCAGCTCATTTTACTGAATGAAATTTTCATGCGGAGACACACTCTGGAACCGAAAATTACAAGTTATTATTTTTTTTCATAAACGGAAATGTTGATAGAAAATTATAGGGTTGAAAGCCCTCGTCGACGTGCAAAGTTGACACTTGGCTCGATTTAAAGAAAAAACGACGTAAGCCAAGTGAAGTAATTGGAAATCACAAAGCTTATTGTTATAAATCGCTGCAATTGCAGTCAGATTCCAGCGCTTAAAAGTAACTGGAAACTAAAGATCACATTTTAGTAGCTGTAGGGCACACAAATTTTTTTCTTGCCCATATTCTCCCGGTAATAAAGTCTCGAACAAAAATCTTTCAGATGGAGGAAAACTTGCGTGTGCTAAGCCTAATTGAAAGGTCCATTTGAATTACAATAGCACTTTCAAATTTTGAAAGCAAGGAAGTTGGTCTTGAATGAAGCTCTGTGATCCCAGCTGTAGCTGGTCTCTGATCTCAACAGGATACGCGCGCAATGTTGACGTGAACTGGCAGCTGGTTCACGGTGTCTTGCGAACAAGCAGCTGGTTCTGGGTGTCTGGCGTACCAACAGCTAGCTCTGGATGACTAGGGAACCGACAGCTTGTTCTGGGTGTCTGGCGAACAAGCAGCTGGTTCTGGGTGTCTGGCGTACCAACAGCTAGCTCTGGATGACTAGGGAACCGACAGCTTGTTCTGGGTGTCTGGCGAACAAGCAGCTGGTTCTGGGTGTCTGGCGTACCAACAGCTAGCTCTGGATGACTAGGGAACCGACAGCTTGTTCTGGGTGTCTGGCGAACAAGCAGCTGGTTCTGGGTGTCTGGCGTACCAACAGCTAGCTCTGGATGACTAGGGAACCGACAGCTTGTTCTGGGTGTCTGGCGAACAAGCAGCTGGTTCTGGGTGTCTGGCGTACCAACAGCTAGCTCTGGGTGACTAGGGAACCGACAGCTGGTTCTGGGTAGTCTAGTGAACAAGCAGCTGGTTCGTAGTAGCTGGCGAACCGACAGCTGGTTCGTAGTAACTGGCGAACCGGCAGCTGGTTCACGGTATCTGGCGAAATTATAGCTGGTTCTGGAGGTCTACTGACTGACAGCAAGTCCTGGGTGTCTGGCAAACCAGGAGTTGATTTTGGGCGTCTTGCTGTTACTTATTCGCAGTCTAATGTAAAGTAACTAGTAAAAGTTGCGTCGACGGTAATGCTAACTGTAGTGTCAGCTGCAGTCAGTCAGTCACTTCATAGCGCAAGTACAAAATTTAATTGTGGGTAGCTGACTGAAATCAGTCGACCGAATTCAGTCCACTGAATTCTGAGGCTAGACGAAAGCCGCCTAACCACGAGTCAATATTTTACAATAAGCTCACACATTTAAAAAGTTCGTTGATTTCAATTCTTTAACTGTTCCATTTATGTCTAGTAACCATTCCAGTTACATTTTGTTCCTGAAATGTCTCAAACTCCATCATTATCTGCCAACTGTTTTAACTATCACCATTAAAACTTTTTGTTAAACTGTCATTAGTCAACCGTTCCAGTAAACTGTCATTAGTCAACCGTTCCAGTAAACTGTCATTAGTCAACCGTTCCAGTAAACTGTCATTAGTCAACCGTTCCAGTAAACTGTCATTAGTCAACCGTTCCAGTAAACTGTCATTAGTCGACCGTTCCAGTAAACTGTCATTAGTCGACCGTTCCAGTAAACTGTCATTAGTCGACCGTTCCAGTAAACTGTCATTAGTCAACCGTTCCAGTAAACTGTCATTAGTCAACCGTTCCAGTAAACTGTCATCAGTCGACCGTTCCAGTAAACTGTCATTAGTCGACCGTTCCAGTAAACTGTCATTAGTCGACCGTTCCAGTAAACTGTCATTAGTCGACCGTTCCAGTAAACTGTCATTAGTCAACCGTTCCAGTAAACTGTCATTAGTCGACCGTTCTAGTAAACTGTCATTAGTCGACCGTTCCAGTAAACTGTCATTAGTCAACCGTTCCAGTAAACTGTCATTAGTCAACCGTTCCAGTAAACTGTCATTAGTCAACCGTTCCAGTAAACTGTAATTTGTCGATCGTTCCAGTAAGCTGTTAATCCTTCATCCGTTCCAGTAAACTGTCATTAGTCAACCGTTCCAGTAAACTGTCATTAGTCGACCGTTCCAGTAAACTGTCATTAGTCGACCGTTCCAGTAAACTGTCATTAGTCGACCGTTCCAGTAAACTGTCATTAGTCAACCGTTCCAGTAAACTGTCATTAGTCGACCGTTCCAGTAAACTGTCATTAGTCAACCGTTCCAGTAAACTGTCATTAGTCAACCGTTCCAGTAAACTGTCATTAGTCGACCGTTCCAGTAAACTGTCATTAGTCGACCGTTCCAGTAAACTGTCATTAGTCGACCGTTCCAGTAAACTGTCATTAGTCGACCGTTCCAGTAAACTGTCATTAGTCGACCGTTCCAGTAAACTGTCATTAGTCAACCGTTCCAGTAAACTGTCATTAGTCGACCGTTCCAGTAAACTGTCATTAGTCGAACGTTCCAGTAAACTGTCATTAGTCGACCGTTCCAGTAAACTGTCATTAGTCGACCGTTCCAGTAAACTGTCATTAGTCGACCGTTCCAGTAAACTGTCATTAGTCGACCGTTCCAGTAAACTGTCATTAGTCGACCGTTCCAGTAAACTGTCATTAGTCGACCGTTCCAGTAAACTGTCATTAGTCGACCGTTCCAGTAAACTGTCATTAGTCGACCGTTCCAGTAAACTGTCATTAGTCAACCGTTCCAGTAAACTGTAATTTGTCGATCGTTCCAGTAAGCTGTTAATCCTTCATCCGTTCCAGTAAACTCTTATTAATCAACCGTTCCATTAAACAGATGTTGGTTAACCGTAAACTTTAATTAGTCGATCGTTCCAGTAAACTGTAATTAGACGATCGTTCCAGTAAGCTGTTATTAGTAAACTTTTCAGGTAAACTTTTATTAGTTAATTTTTCCAGTAAGCTGTTACTAAACTGTTACAAGTCAATCGTTCCGTTAAACCGTTGTCTATGAATGTTTTCAATCAACTGTCGTTCATCAACAGTGTAAGTTGTTGTCCGTCAGTTGTTTCAGCTAACTGTTGCCGATGGATAGAGTTGCCAACTTTGGAATGGCGAACTTGGGCTGGAAAAATGGAAAAGCATTTTATGAAAATGTAATATTGATGAAATGAGCTACGAATTACTGTTCAATCAATTTTGTCAAAGCTAAAGGCATCAAATGGAAGTGCATTGAAACAATTGTATTGAAAGTGCTATATGGTCCTAATATTTTACATCGAACCTAATTCAGGTTTGACTTCAAATAACAACGCTCAGTGCAAAAGTAACCAAACTGTGCAAAACTTTCTTTTATTCATAAAATAACAATATATAAGTTTTGATTTTACACACGCATGCCCCCAAGAGTACGCGTACGACGAAAACTGATTCAGCAGTACAGGATACCTCCCAACGCAAATGTAGTTGCTTTTAATCCAGGCGTGCTTATTTTCCTTATGAAAAATATGAGAATTCTGGTTGAGTTCCCCTAAACAATCGCTCAACCGCTCTTGATCGGATGTAGCACACTAAGCAGTTACGTTATTCTTCAAGTGCTACATTTGCAAACACTATCGTAAAGCTTTATAGATGCTGGTCCTGCGCCTGCTTATTGTATCGTTACTTTCTGTAAAGTTTTGTAGTTATTTCTTGGCTTCAATTTTCTACGGCCATTCAGTGTGCTTGACACTTCGTTAAACTTGAAGCAGACGAAGTACCGATGTATTCTATCTCAGACAACCTAACTGCAATTATAAGTCCGTTCGTTGATGGGCTTAAAATTCTCCTCGTAAATCGTTAAAGGGGCCACGTCAAATAGCACAAATATTTAATTCAGAAGTGAATTTCACGCAACAGAGAACTTCTCTAGACGAAAAAGTTCTAATTTCAAAAAATAATTTAAACAATTTAATTTGCAGTCATGAATCGTTTTGAAAGCTTTGTAAGATCTTTTTCTTCGGATCTCAGGAGGGATTGAATTCCAAGTCTCGGTTCCAGTGAGGAGGATACTGTTGTGACCGATCTTCTAAATATATAATTACGAAGTATAAAGTTACTTTTATTTCGGGTTATATGATCATGATGGCCAGTTTTTGCAGTTAAAAATTGTTAAAGGTCTTTGTCGCCCTCATAAGTCAATATTTTATATATTAAATTACATATGGAGAGCTTGGACAGATCTAAAAGCTTGAATATTTTTATATATTTTCTTATGTTTACAAATAATTATTCAACGCAGTTGCAATGTCTTTTTTGTCGTGATTTTTAAGATTACTTTGATCATTGGGCCAAATTGTTTCGCAGTACTATTATTAACATTACTATTTTACATTACATTGATCATTGGGCCAAATTGTTTCGCAGTACTATTATTAACATTACTATTTAACATTACATTGATCATTGGGCCAAATTGTTTCGCAGTACTATTATTAACATTACTATTTAACATTACATTGATCATTGGGTCAAATTGTTTCGCAGTACTATTATTAACATTACTATTTAACATTACATTGATCATTGGGCCAAATTGTTTTACAGTACTATTATTAACATTACTATTTAACATTACATTGATCATTGGGCCAAATTGTTTCGCAGTACTATTATTAACATTACTATTTAACATTACATTGATCATTGGGCCAAATTGTTTCGCAGTACTATTATTAACATTACTATTTAACATTACATTGATCATTGGGCCAAATTGTTTTGCAGTACTATTATTAACATTACTATTTAACATTACATTGATCATTGGGCCAAATTGTTTTGCAGTACTATTATTAACATTACTATTTAACATTACATTGATCATTGGGCCAAATTGTTTCGCAGTACTATTATTAACATTACTATTTAACATTACATTGATCATTGGGCCAAATTGTTTTGCAGTACTATTATTAACATTACTATTTAACATTACATTGATCATTGGGCCAAATTGTTTTGCAGTACTATTATTAACATTACTATTTAACATTACATTGATCATTGGGCCAAATTGTTTTGCAGTACTATTATTAACATTACTATTTAACATTACATTGATCATTGGGCCAAATTGTTTCGCAGTACTATTATTAACATTACTATTTAACATTACATTGATCATTGGGCCAAATTGTTTTGCAGTAATATTATTAACATTACTATTTAACATTACATTGATCATTGGGCCAAATTGTTTTGCAGTACTATTATTAACATTACTATTTAACATTACATTGATCATTGGGCCAAATTGTTTCGCAGTACTATTATTAACATTACTATTTAACATTACATTGATCATTGGGCCAAATTGTTTCGCAGTACTATTATTAACATTACTATTTAACATTACATTGATCATTGGGCCAAATTGTTTCGCAGTACTATTATTAACATTACTATTTAACATTACATTGATCATTGGGTCAAATTGTTTCGCAGTACTATTATTAACATTACTATTTAACATTCCATTGATCATTGGGCCAAATTGTTTTGCAGTACTATTATTAACATTACTATTTAACATTACATTGATCATTGGGCCAAATTGTTTCGCAGTACTGTTATTCAGTTTATAGAAAGAATTAAGCACGCGCCAGGTTTTTTTAACATCATTTTTTAATTCAATGAATTAGAGCGTAAAGCAGTTTTTTCCATTTTCTTATTCGATTTGTCACCTAATTCCTGAATCTGGTATACATTTCTTTAGATATTCTCCCTTCGTAGAGTGGAGCTAGGTACGCTCGACGTTTCTCTATATTGATACATCTTCAGTGATCCAGAGCTTTCATCTTTTTTTTGGTGTAATTGTACAAGTAATGATTGGACAACATAGATAATAAGCAGTCGTTCTAATTTCAATTGAGTTCAGTATTTTTGTCAATGTCTGTTGCATTCTTGTCCTGTTGATAGATGTTTAATGTTGGCATTAATTCTTCAAGAATAGTGCTCATTGTAACTGAATTTGATTCATTTACGCAATGACATTAGTAAGTACTTGAGTGCAAGTAATTTAGGTGTATTTCTTGATGAGAAACACGCGAAAATTCTCTGATAAAGTCAAAAGTTTTTTCTTCTGTAAGAAAATCAGTTGGATCTATCATGAAAACATTATCAAGCAGCCTTTTAGATCCTCGTGAGACACGTGTAGGCTTCATGAGGGTTGGATCGGATAATACTTTACAGGTTAGTCCAGTCTCTATCGCGGCATATTCCAAATGCACGAAATTTAAAATTAGGAACTTGAAAGAACCTGAAAAAACTGATGATTAACTAAACACTGGGAGCAGAATTGTCTCTCGCAAGCAAAGCTAAAGGATATTTGTTAGTCGTGATATTGCTGAAACTTTATACTAGCTCAAAACACTAACGCTACATTTTCCCATTGCGTAAAAATGAAAATTAAGACCAAAAATGAACCTGCATAAAACTGATAGCTAACTAAACACTGGGAGCAGAACTGTCTCTCACGGGCAAAGCCAAAGAATATTTGTTAATCATGATATTGCTATTTGAAGCTGAAGCGTGAGCCACAGAGCAACGCTCAAGCAGGTGGGTTGGTGACCGTGGGAGGGGGTAATCACAGCCACAATGCAACCAAAAAAGCAAAGCAAAAGCATCTTAATTACAGCCTGGGTAGCATTATACACAAGCAAGATGATGATGAAAGTAACAGGAGGGGCCACTCGTGTGTTATTCGTACCTAGAGATATTTTTATTTAAGATCAACTTTCGTTGATGTGGGTGTTCACCCTTTAGAACTGAGGTTTGAAGTTAAGAGCAGAACAAGGTTCGATTGAAGTTTATGCTGTGATGAGCAATGGTTCTCGTGTCCACATTTGTACAGCGGGACTTGATGCGAGGGTACACAGCTCGAATGTAACTTATACTTCATGTATAATTGTTCATAAGCTTCTGTATTTTCATAATAAGTTAGGGACAAAAACTAAAGAAGTCCACATTATTAATATTTTATGAGGTCATTTACAATTAAAAATTTGACCTGTGCATGAACAAAATTTTAACAATGTGAACTTTTTCAGTTTTTGCCCTCAACTTCTTTTAAATTTACTTACTAAGCACAATCTACCTTTTTCTGTAGGCGTTACTATTATGTCTAGAACGAACTTCGTACAACGATCTTCATTTTATCGTTACTCACGGCCTAGTTTTTATGACCGCCATTTCCACGAATTACCCTTGAACGCCAAGCAATTGAGGTATGCTCACAATTTTATTTCCGTTTTCTTTACTCTGTTAAAATTACTTGTGTTTGCTTCATACATATTACCGGTGGCTTGAACAAAGTAGAAGAATTTATTTATGGAAAAAACTTAGCTGCTTTGCCGCTGCTGGATTGCATAGCTTTATACATGCTTGTCTTTTTCGGATTTCACTCTCAGTTATAAAATTGAAATTTAAAATTAATGAAAAGTAAGTGTAAGTGTCTAATCGACTATGCCTTTACTAATCGACTGTGTCTTAAAAACGTTCAGTTCTTCGCTCATTAAATTTATTAAAATTTACCGAAGTTTTGAGTGAATATCATTGCTTTTATGTATCAAGGGAGCATGAAAGAAATTGGAGTTATTAGAACTGGCTGTTGGCGGGCTGATCATTGAAAAAATAAAAATTCGGCTGAAATTTAATGGAAAAATATATGAAATTTTTTCTGAAGTCATACGGATGCACTGAAGAGTGCAACATCAGCTCTATGGACTGAATAACGAAAAAACTTTTTATAACATTTCAAAAGATTTCTATACCGCTCAAAAATTTCACTATCAAAGAAGGGACTGTTAAAAATAAGTATTTTAGGGATGTATGGCCTAAATATAAAATTCATGATATCCCATAACGTAATTTAGCTAATCAAAATCAATCAAGACTGAAAACCCGTGAATTTTTTGAGGCAAAAATTGTCAAAACAAGCTTATATTTCACCCACGAACAGGAAAAATAACTAAAAGCACATCATGGACAACTTATATGTGAAACGACCCTACAACACACTAAATAGCACAGATCGTCCGTTAAATCCGCAAACTGGCTCAATCTAGCATATAAAATCCTAGATCGTACAATACAGGGCAAGCCTCACGACGAAGGACACTGGAATGAATGCAAGAGTAAGTTTGAAGTACACAAGTGAAGGTCTCACCAGGCCATCGCAGAAGGGTTCGCTAAGATAGTCACTAGGAGGGACCTTGGTTGTCCTTGCCTCCGTCCTTTGGCTTGCCAGAGAACGCTACGATGGACCGGATCCCTTTCACTGACGTCTTATTCAGCAAAGCAGAAAGATCAAAACCAGTCATTAAGGCTCAGACAAAATGGAAAGGTTAGATAATTTTGCCATAGTAGAGCTATTTTTAAGGCTCATTAAGGCTCAGACAAAATGGAAAAGTTAGATAATTTTGCCTTAGTAGAGTTATTTTCAGAGGCCCAGACAAAATGTAAGTTAGGTGATTTTATCTTAGAGCTGTTATCTTCAGGTCTATGGATTTTGAGGAAGCACGTGTAAGAAATGTAATGGATCATTTTGGTTGTTCACAGCCGGTACAAAAATTTAAAGTCAAAGAATCATAAGTCATGACATAATTTTTATAGTTTGAGTACCATTGAATTCGTTGTTTATTCCGGTGAAAATGAACTCAAATGCACAGATGTGTATCATGTAACTTAAACGACAAGCTTCAGTTTGAAGTGGAGGCTTTTATAAAAATTCACGATGAATACGAACGAACTTCGTACAACGGTTCAAATTCGATTCGAGCATTTTGTGGTCGCTCGAGATAATTCGGAACATTATGTGCTTCTCTGTCTTTCCTTAATGCCTGAAAATTTAATGCTGTTATTCTTTTTATTAGTTAATGAATGTATATTCAAGCACCTAGAATGTTACGAAAAGAAGCACAACGGCTAATCTGTCGAAAATGTATGATACTAAGCATCTAGAGCAGTTTTAAAACCTTTTTTAAGCGATTGCATTTACAGATCCTATTTTTCGAAGTAAGACGTGAATAAAAACATGTGCAGAGCAATTCATTAATTTGCTATGTTGCTAAGAACAGACAAGACTCTTCGGACTCGATGACGTAAAATTCATGTCGGAAAATTAATTTAAGCTCTTTTTATTTAACACATTCATTAACGTGTGCAAACTGGTGGCACTTGAATAGACTTATCTTTGATCGTCGAGTGGCGTTCAAAAATATACATGATAGATTTAAAATTAACTAGGAAACATGCTCAGTTAAATTTACAATGTTTCATGACCACACTATTTCAAGTGCAGCTCCTGGGATTTCTGGAACATGCAAAGACAAACAGTAGTTTTCTACGATATACAGATTATACTGCATTGCGTTAGTATGAAAGATCATTAAATTTTTTTTTGGAAGAATTGAAAATGTCTTGAATCGACTAGTACGAAATTTCTTTTTGATAAGTGGAGTGCAAGTTCGCGTATTTACTCCTTTTTACGTACTCGTGTATCGTCTTTTTGATGCACGATCTTTTGATACAAGCTATTTAAATGCACTCTGAGAAGCCGGACCCTCAGTATTATTATTTTGACCTTCGAAACTGTGTAAATTAATATCAGATTAAGTTTAAATCAACAAATATATCTAAATGCAGAACGTTCATGAAGTCGGAATAAAAGAAAAAAAAAGCAAGGGTCAGATATCACTCAGAGCTCATGCAGTAAAGGCTTCAGTGTTAGCCATCCATGCATGCCACTGTGCATATCTATAGTTAGTATCATTATTATTACTAAAGTTAAAAACCGCGTAAATGTAGTTAGCATTAACAGCAACGTTAAAAATTGGCTCTTTATGGCTAAAATGATCAAACGAAGCCTTTTTACGAACATTATTTGGTCGTAAAAATAACTCATAATCTGGTAACGAACATTATTTGGTCGTAAAAATCACTCATAATCTGGTAACTGCGCTATGCTGTCAGATTCTGGGGGTTTTTGTAGCCAAACTGAACTTGATTGATAGCTAAACTTGATCATTTAGCCCAGAACAAAAGCCAATCTCGTAACTCTGAGCACCAGCAATGTCTACCCGACGTGCAGTCAGCTTCATGCCACATGCGCTGTGAAGCTCTATTATAACCCGCCGGTTTTTTTACTTGTACCGATATTGGAGGATTGTTAGCCTGTGCGATTTTCTACATATGTTGATGATAAATCAGAAAGAATATTCCTAAAAACCAAGAGGCGCGGGAAGTTTTACTAATACATACACACTTTACAAGATATTTTCTTAATTTGTTTTAAAATAGTGTCTATACTTCGATTTGCTATGCGCTTTGCGCAGCTTTCTTCGCTGCAATATTCCTAGCTATGGAGAAGAAAAACTCATTGGTGCAGATCTGCTTAAAATTTTCTCAATTCATTCTTTTGGAGATACTTGAGTAGCACAACGCTCTCTGTCTTTCTCTCGAACGCCCAGTTTGCATGTAACGCAGAGTCCCCGCACTTACCTTTTTCTTTGTACCAGAAAGAAAATCTTTGTAAAGGTCGGAGCGGAGGTAGCGGCAGTAGCTGTCGCTGCGCATCAACTGGTAAAGGTGTGCCTGCACAGGATAACTTGGAATTGTGTGGCACCCGAAATTCAATTTCAGTAACATTTGAGTTCAGTTTTCATCGGAGACATGGACGCATACCAACAGCAGAATGCGATTACAGTTACTCACCTATATTCATAAATATGCTGCCCGCGCTGCATCAGTAAAATGAGAGTAGAGGTATATTCATAAATATGAGTTCAGTGATGTGAAAATGCTCTGCAACCTCAGTAAAATTATTCGAAATTTTGGCTTAAAATTCAGGGGGACTGATTGAAAACAATATCGGAGATGTATAGGCAATTGAATCGAAGTTAGGGTTGTTACAGTTCCTTTCCAAAAAATTCCTTGCAACCTCAGTAAAATTATTCGAAATTTTGGCTTAAAATTCAGGGGGACTGATTGAAAACAATATCGGAGATGTATAGGCAATTGAATCGAAGTTAGGGTTGTTACAGTTCCTTTCCAAAAAATTCCTTTCGCTATTAATTACATACAATTTTTATTTGTTCACTGATGTCATGAAGGATTTTATCTTCGAAATCATATAACAGTAATACAAACAATCGTTCACAATCGTGTCGGCAAATTACCAGTGATTAACAGCTTTCCGTTGCCCTATAATCGATAAAACTTCTTATTTTGTTCCATTTTTATACCCTGTAAACTGAACAATGATGAACAATTGATAAAATCTATTATTTCGTTCATTTTTATACCCTGTAAACTGAACATTGCTAAATAATTGAGGATTTTTATTATTGCATTCGAATTTTACACCCTGTAAACTGAACACTGCTAAATAATCTTGGATTTTTATAATTGCATTCGAATTTTACACAAACTTGATTTGAATTAACTGAATTAACTTTGAATTAACTGTTATCGTGAAACTATTCCGCAAAATAGAATCATTAGCTTTCGTGAAAGATTCCAGCCTGACTCCTGCTCGAGTTTTACGATCCATTCCATTGCTCCTCTAAACAATTAATGAACTCAATAATAAGATAAAATTCTATTTTTACAGTGAAATATCTTTAAGATCTGCTGTTCTTGCTGTTCTTCTTGTAAACTGCATTTTCCACATCCAATGTACGAATGAGAAATAAAATACTGTGCACCACTTGTGCAAAACTGTTGATCATTCCCTCAAGACATTGCATTAGAGCGCATGAATTGTCCCGAGTGACTACGAATATTGTTTTCATTAATTTATTCCAGTAGCAACCATCACAAAAATTGCCTATATAAATATCTTTTCGAGCAACGTAAAATTATTTTAAGCGTTTGGTATGTTCTCCAGCAATCATAAAATGTTTATTTATTTTTAAATTATTCAAATTTTTCTGGATGAATTACATTCTTGTTGCCAAATTTTTCATCGTCGGCAGGGTTACAAGGGTAAAAAGAACGGCTGTCGTGTTTTGGGGAGGTAGTTGAATATTTGTACTAAAACCCGTAGACTTTTTAGCAGTATTCACAGTTTGTCATTAAGATGTGTCTGGAAATTCATGCAACTAGAAAATTCGTTAAATGTGTACAGATATTTTTTAAATTCTGCTTACTTCACTCCTTTAATCTATCAGTTTCAAATTTTTTCGAAACATTAAGAGGATGAATTTATGGCATATACACAGGCGAGCTGTAAAAAATTCCAAATTCACCCCTTCTATTTGTGCACTGTACAATTTGGGAACGTTTTATTGACATTTCCAATAATTATGAGACTTGATGTGTGCCCACTTGCATTTAAACCGTAATAATACCTTCAAAAGGGTTACCATATCCATAATCATGAAACAAAGATAGTTAAATCTTTGTACTAAATCCCGAAGAGTTTCTGCGGTCGTTAAATTTTCTTAGCTCGTGTTTGATAATTATACGCCCGGTTTTAAATACTTAATTCTAAGTTCATACGTTTGCATTTACATATATTTTGAAATTGTGCTCAGAATACTTTTACTTTTTCCTAAATTATACTAATTTAAATTATATGAGAATATAACTACATTAATCAATAATTTTTATTTTAGTAGTAAAATTAAAAAATTCAAACAGTAAAGTCTTCAATATATAAGTTAGACAGAAAATACGTATGAAATGAAATTAAACAATGATAGAAGGTTTGGTAATAGTTCTTGAAATTCCTTCAGGAGCATAAAATATTTAATAGGTTTAGGTTAGTTAGACATTTCTACTCTAAACTGCATGGATTGATGCTCCCAAGAAGAATACTAATAGGTTGCCTCAGTTATAGATAGACCTTCGAGTCTTTTATACTTTTAATCCCCTTTTTTCCCCATTTTTGGACCTTTTTCGTTATCTCTTCTTTACATTTTCGTCCTTTACATTTACATGTGCTGTTTCTACGCGCAGAGCACGGTGTCTTATGTGGAAACAAACTATTCTAAATAGTCCTCTTCGCTCTCCCGAGGACACCTTTATAGTCACTGAGGAGTCATAAATTAACTACCATAATTATAGTGCAATAATATTAACACTAAAAGCTTCTTACGGCGGCCTCGTCAAAGGTCCATCTATCAGGATGCTCCATGTTCTTGCGTGTGATGTTCATGGACTTGGAGTCGATGTTGACTGGCACTGATGCGTCAGGCGCCAGAAACTCGTCCCAGATCGCCTGCACTTTGTCGGCCACAGCGCGCTGCGGCAGGGCTTTCAGCTCCTGCACCGCCGTCAGGAACCTGCGGGCGTGTTCAGCTTTGGTTATTGGTGAAGCGTAGCTGGGGCTGTGTGCTTGTGAGCCTGGGGTCGGGTTAAGCTTTGGTTATTGATGAAGCCTAGCTGGGGCTGTGGGCTTGTGTACCTGGGGTCGTGTTAAGCTTTGGTTAATGATGAAGCGTAGCTGGGGCTGTGGGCTTGTGTACCTGGGGTCGTGTTATGCTTTGGTTATTAATGAAGCGTAGCTGGGGCTATGGGCGTGTGAACCTGGGCCATGCTAAACTTTAGTTGTAAATGAAGCGTAGCTGGGGCTGTATCCTTGTGAGGTGTGTGTGTTAGATTTTTTATTTTAGATAATTAGTGCTGTATTCTTGCGAGGTAACTATGTGGAATATCATTGAAATGATTAGTGCTGTATCCTTGTGGATTGACCATGTTAAATGATGAATTTTAGTAATATATGACGCGTGACCAGTTTTGTATCCCTGTGAGCTGATCACTTGTTCATTTACGAGTGCGTCTTGGCAAGTTATGCTTCTTTGCATTGGAAGGCTGAAGCCAACTAATCTAATCCAATTCATTCAAATACTGCTACTTCAATACTAGGACCTTACTTCGATGCTAAGACTCCACTTCAATACCCGTACTTAATTTTAATACATACTTTACTGGAGCAACACAGTTGCTAACGCTAGTTTAATACACTTAACGATAGCAACACAGTTGCTAACGAGAGTTTAATTCACGCTTTATACACACTTAATGAGAGCAGCATAGTTGCTAACGTGAGTTTAATTCCTACTTAACGATAGCGACACAGTTGCTGATGCGAGTTTAATTCCCACTTAACGAGTTGCACTCACATGAGGTTCTCAGCGCTGAACTCCTTCTCGAGGAACTTGGTGAACTGCTCCCTGCCGAGGGGGTCCTTGAGCAGCTCCTGAACGCCGAAGCCCCACCGCCTCACCCGCCGGCTCGGGATTTCCCTCCTGCACAATGTTGCGTCAGAGTCCAATGTGGCAACGCTATCGAGCCAAGAGAGTTGGGTACGGCAACACTATCGAGTCAAGAGAGTTGGGTTGGTAACACTATCAAGCCAAGAGAGTTGGGTACGGCAACACTATCGAGCCAAGAGAGTTGGGTACGGCAACACTATCGAGCCAAGAGAGTTGGGTACGGCAACACTATCGAGCCAAGAGAGTTGTGTACGGCAACACTATCGAGCCTAGAGAGTTGGGTACGGCAACACTATCGATCTTAGAGAGTTGGGTACGGCAACACTATCGATCCTAGAGAGTTGGGTACGGCAACACTATCGAGCCAAGAGAGTTGAGTATGGCAACACTATCGAGCCAAGAGAGTTGGGTACGGCAACACTATCGAGCCAAGAGAGTTGGGTACGGCAACACTATCGAGCCAAGAGAGTTGGGTACGGCAACACTATCGAGCCAAGAGAGTTGGGTACGGCAACACTATCGAGCCAAGAGAGTTGGGTACGGCAACACTATCGAGCCAAGAGAGTTGGGTACGGCAACACTATCGAGCCAAGAGAGTTGGGTACGGCAACACTATCTAGGCAAGAGACTCGTTCTCGAGCAGTAATTACTCTTCAATTCTTTGATATTAATGTCTGAGGTTAGCGTGAAAGCATTTGATAACTTCAAAGGATATTAATATCTTAAAAGATAGTGGAGCCCCGGAACGACCTTCTAAAAAACATCCTCGAAGAAGTGTATTTCTTGTCCAATTAGTAACCTTGAGTGTTTTTTGAAGTTCGCTGCCGAGGAGCAGTTCCTTCCGCATTCTGATGTCAGGAACAATTCGACTTCAATACCAGTCTAATGACCGCGGATGTAATGAACAGTGATTGCAGTGGACGAAAGTTGTAATGAACTGTGGTTGTAATATATTAATTTTTTAAATGTATCGATGTTTTATCGACTTTCCGTATCAAAATTACATGCACAATTCCAACGCCTAATACGAGAAGGTAGGTAAATGGGGATTCTTAGGAATTAAAAAAGATTTTGACAAAAATATTTGGAATATTTTGCAGAAAGTGAATACATTCTCTCATATGAAATAGGTTATGTAAATTTCATAACTTGGTATTTCAATTTTCAACATGAAAAAATAACTATTGTTTATGCACTAGCTGTGTGTTGCAATTAATACCAACGATCATCAGCAGATATGGCAATCCTGTGTGTTCAAGTGGCTAGGATACGCTGTTCCTATCTGTGAGGCCCACGTTCAATTCCCGGTCCGAGAAATGATTTTATGATTACGAATAAGCGTCATCAAGTTTTTCTCACCGAATTAGAGGCATTCCAGGCTCTTGTGAAGACGTTGACCTGGTAAAAAGATAAAAAATTAGACATCGTAAGTTTGTTTCAATGCGGCAATAAATCCTTCTTCAAACCCCTCAGTCATACAACATTAATTGGGCTCAAAAAGATCTGTTTTAGAGTTGTGAACTATTTCAAGCTATTGATATCCATAATACTGAAAATAGGGGCTGATTTGGCTGCTTCAATTTCGCAATTTTATCATAGGTCTCTTCAAAGTAACAATATTTAGTACTAGTCCTAGCCTTCCCCTGGGGCAATTTCAGCCGACGGCTTGGATCGCCATCATTACGCACGCTCACCTCCATCATTACATTTCACCTCCATTATAACATTTCACCTCCATCATTGATGCTTCACTAGGATTATCAACGCTTCACCATCATCACAAACATTATTTCACTAGCCTTAAAAACGCTTCACCTCCATACCAATTCAAAATCATAAGCATTTCTCTATCATAATAAATACTTCGCCAACGTTCCATTATCATAATGAAAACTCCACCATTATCACAACTGGTACTCACGCAAGTTTGTCCACCTCCCAGTAGTCTGTGCTGTCCGAAATCCATGGGTTGGGGGGCTCGCTAACGCACATCTGGGGGTCGTATTCGTTGTACTGCTCGAAGTAGTTCAGGTACCTGGTCAGGGTGAGGCAATAAGTAGTTCAGGTACCTGGTCAGGGTGAGGCAATAAGTAGTTCAGGTACCTGGTCAGGGTGAGGCAATAAGTAGTTCAGGTACCTGGTCAGGGTGGGGCAATAAGTGGTTCAGGTACCTGGTCAGGGTGGGGCAATAAGTGGTTCAGGTACCTGGTCAGGGTGAGGCAATAAGTAGTTCAGGTACCTGGTCAGGGTGAGGCAATAAGTAGTTCAGGTACCTGGTCAGGGTGAGGCAATAAGTAGTTCAGGTACCTGGTCAGGGTGAGGCAATAAGTAGTTCAGGTACCTGGTCAGGGTGAGGCAATAAGTAGTTCAGGTACCTGGTCAGGGTGGGGCAATAAGTGGTTCAGGTACCTGGTCAGGGTGGGGCAATAAGTGGTTCAGGTACCTGGTCAGGGTGAGGCAATAAGTAGTTCAGGTACCTGGTCATGGTGGGGCAATAAGTGGTTCAGGTACCTGGTCAGGGTGAGGCAATAAGTAGTTCAGGTACCTGGTCAGGGTGAGGCAATAAGTAGTTCAGGTACCTGGTCAGGGTGAGGCAATAAGTAGTTCAGGTACCTGGTCAGGGTGGGGCAATAAGTGGTTCAGGTACCTGGTCAGGGTGAGGCAATAAGTAGTTCAGGTACCTGGTCAGGGTGAGGCAATAAGTAGTTCAGGTACCTGGTCAGGGTGAGGCAATAAGTAGTTCAGGTACCTGGTCAGGGTGAGGCGATAAGTAGTTCAGGTACCTGGTCAGGGTGGGGCAATAAGTGGTTCAGGTACCTGGTCAGGGTGAGGCAATAAGTAGTTCAGGTACCTGGTCAGGGTGAGGCAATAAGTAGTTCAGGTACCTGGTCAGGGTGAGGCAATAAGTGGTTCAGGTACCTGGTCTGGGTGAGGCAATAAGTAGTTCAGGTACCTGGTCAGGGTGAGGCAATAAGTAGTTCAGGTACCTGGTCAGGGTGAGGCAATAAGTAGTTCAGGTACCTGGTCAGGGTGAGGCAATAAGTGGTTCAGGTACCTGGTCAGGGTGAGGCAATAAGTAGTTCAGGTACCTGGTCAGGGTGAGGCAATAAGTGGTTCAGGTACCTGGTCTGGGTGAGGCAATAAGTAGTTCAGGTACCTGGTCTGGGTGAGGCAATAAGTAGTTCAGGTACCTGGTCTGGGTGAGGCAATAAGTAGTTCAGGTACCTGGTCAGAGTGAGGCAATAAGTAGTTCAGGTACCTGGTCAGGGTGAGGCAATAAGTGGTTCAGGTACCTACGTAAAATAAAACGAATCGAGACACCGACCTGACGACGTCGGTGTCCAGCCTGTGTTAATTTATTTTTTACTTTTGAAGGTTATACAGTTTAAGTTTTAAAATAAGTGTGGTTCATAGCTATCATTCAAATTGCGCAGTTGAATTGCAGCTGATACACATGTAAAGATATACAGATCAACCACCTGTAAATCTGTATGGGCCACCACGGCAGTTATAGATTGCAGACATATGGAGTAGATCGTAAATTTGTGTTGGCCTTATTGATACTATGAAACCGGTTTGAATATCAACCTTGCAAAATGCATGTGGACTAGTACTTTATCAAAATTTAACGCTTGATTGCAAGCCTTTAAAAACTCTTGTTCTACGTTCTACGTGAATATTAGACAGCCTGTTTCCCATGAAGGTTTTTTGGGTAAATTGATACTGTCTGCACGTAATCAAGCTTCACTCACGAGTTGCTGTATGTTTTCTTGTACCAGCTGTTGAAGATGATACTGCATTGTGGATGCGGTAATACGGTGAGGGCTCCGACCAACCGATACAATTATTATATATTTAACCAATTATTTTTACCATCAAGTTAAATCTCAGTTTACTCAAACGGAGTCTGGAGTACACCACTATGAAATAACTATAGTAACGTAATAGTTCAGTTCATTCTGAGGTTAAATTATACTCTGATAAAATAAGGTATTTAAGATTTTGAAATACCTTATTTTATCAGAGTATAATTTAACCCCAGAAAGAACTGAACTCAACCTTGAAGCCCGATCAAAACTGGTTATTTCTATGACTGCAGGTACTCATAGCAATAACCTATTCTCAATTCAACTTGGGCGCTTTCTCCCTCACCCTCGTCACGGAATTTCACTTCGTTTTAGACGATAATTAAGACGCTGCTCAAGCTCTCAAACTCACGACTCGGCAGCTTTGGAGACCTTAAACGTGCAGCGATCAATTTTGGTCTTAAGGATGTCGACCTCTGCCTTGAGTCTGTCTCTCGGGCTGTTGAGGTCGGCCTCAGATATGGAAGGGGATAACCGGCCGCCGGGCACGCCGAGCGCCAGGTGGCGGGTAGACCTCAGCGGCTTGTTCATCCGACACGCCTTCTTGATGTCGATCTCGGTCGTGTTCACGCATCCGGGCTGTCGGGACAGAAGTGTATGATGGCAATTAACACATTGACTGCGATGGGTTAAAATAAAAAGCAATTTTAAACTCTAATTTAAAGTCAAAAGATGTTGGCAATTTTATGAATACGAGTACCAAACATTAGCTGGGCTCATTAAATACCCCATTAATTTTAAAACATTGTTGATATTTTTCGAGCGACCCGTTGGTGGGTCGTATCGCAAGCAACGTGTTTAAGTTACTGCCAGCAATAAAGTGAATACCGGCTACAAATGGGATGCCAAGCATGTGCGTACTGAAACGGTGAATACAGTTTGTGTTATCATACAGAATTAGTGTTGTGCAGCTCAAAAGTTAATTCTTTAGCTGCCGTAGGTGTTTGCCGAATGAAACATTCCATTAACGAGTGATAACTATACCCCATAGCCCGATGTATCTGGATTCACAGTGCAGAAAGAAATGTAAGGGATGTTTTTTATTTACTGAAAATAGGTTAGTGCGTAGATGTAGCGCCACTGCTTGTGCAAAAGATAAGAAAGTAAAGTAGTGGTAAGGGGCGGGACTAGAAGACAACCCGAGAATTGTCCACTTGGTTTTAGTTTTATGGCCACTTCATTTTCTACTAGCTGCGGTCCTAAATATCCATCCCCTATTGAAAATCGCGCTTGATCGGGGCACCTGCCGTCAATCAGCGCAGCATCTACTGGGATGAAAACGAAGGCCTAGATAAAATAACCATTTAACTGCATAGATATGGAGTGGCGCAAAAAGAACGCTAGGATTTGACAGTTCTTTTTGCGGACTCCTTTACACTCACTCGAGCGGTAAACACAACTCCTCGCCGCCAGAGTTTATTAATGCAATTCTTGAGTTCATGTGAGCAACAAAATCGCCTATAGAGCAGAGTTTTGAAAGCATAAAGATTAGATGACCAGTTAAAACAAGTCTCTCATAACTAAGACGGCCAGAGTAACACAAAAAGAACGGTCAAATCCCTGCGTTTTTTTTACTCCGCCTGGCTTACAGAACAAATATTGTGCGAGAAGCGCGAAACTTTGCGTAGCTACAAAGCAGCTTCGGCAATTAGCCAAGGGCCCTGCCTTTAACGCTGATTTTACTGTACTGAATTGCACCGCGAGGGTCTGACTGCGCTAATCTGCCCTGATGCCGGCGGAGATTTTTAACAGAATTGGGGCGATTGAATTACCGGTTTCAGGGACAAGTAGAGGATGTATGTTTTCCCCTTGTGGTGTACATGCGAAACTTTCGCTATGCTTTACGTTGCTGGTATAGGCTAAAATATTGCCTTGTTTGCCGAAACTGAACTCAGCCAAATAATTAATTTTCATTTTGCCCTAATCATTTGTAGCATGGATGATGGTATCAATGCCGTGGCCGACAGTCCTTGAAATAACCGCTAATGGCTGTGCCGTATTATATTTATCAATGCAACGCTCTGATACCCAAGCGCAGTACAACTTTTTCGCCCCCGGCATGCGTGTTTTCTGCCGTAAGCGATTTAATCGCTTAAAATCGCTTAGGCGGTAAAAAAAAAAGCATGCAGGCTGCGAACAAATTAGACTGGGAATAATTGAACAGAATATCAATACTAATTTTACCCTAATATCACTCGTATCAAAAGCTCCGAAGATAACTGCAGTAACTTATCAGTAAATTCTGAGTACTCACGACCGGCCGATGTACGTCCCAGAACGCTCTCTCCTGCGAGTCCAACACCTTCCGCTCCAGCTTGTCCCGCTTCTTGTCCACCTTGCTCTGCGCTTCCGCCTGCCCACCAATTGTTGTTCCTCAAATTCTTGATGCATTGCGTGAAATTATAAAGTCTCCATGCACTAGCGGTTTTATTTCAATGTACTTCAAATTAGATATTGCAGTTATTCATAATAGGTCAACAGATGAATGAGTATAAACTGGAAATTGTAGCTATTTGTAAACAACTGGAAATTGTAGCTATTTGTAAACAACTGGAGATTGTAGCCATTTGTAAACAACTGAACATTGTAGCCATTTGTAAACAACTGGACATTGTAGCCATTTGTAAACAACTGGACATTGTAGCCATTTGTAAACAACTGGAAATTGTAGCCTTCCGCTGGAAATTGTAGCTATTTGTAAACAACTGGAAATTTTAGCCATTTGTAAACAACCGGAAATTTTAGCCATTTGTAAACAACCGGAAATTTTAGCCATTTGTAAACAACCGGAAATTTTAGCCATTTGTAAACAGCTGGAAATTTTAGCCATTTGTAAACAACCGGACATTGATGCCACTTGTAAATGATTTGTGAGTAGAATTACTCCCATTGTGTATTTTAGTTAGTTGTAGATGGCTTGTAATCTACATCGAAAACATCGAGTTTTCATTCAACATTGGTTCATCACGAATTTTTTATGCTGGTTGTTATACTCGCAAATTTTCCTCAACAATTTGAAACTAAACTAAACTGGTTTTACAAGGATAATTGCCTGCTGCTGCATATGCATGAAACCATATCCGGGTTACGTTGAGCCCGCATAAAGCTCAAAATTTACCCACCTGCATGAAGATAAATTCCCACTTGCGACTGAACATCTTCTGCAGTCTGGCCAAGTTCTCAGCCTCGTAGTCTGCCAGCTCGAGCCGGGCCTTGTTCTGCATGGTGCGCTTACACAGGTATACAGCTGCAAAATTTAATTTCTTAGAATATTTTTCTCGATACTTTGAAGTTTTTGTTACATTCTATAACTGGGGCGATGTTGAACTTATTGAAAAACTTGTATCTCTCAGCATTTCATTTTTATATTGCTTCTACGAATTTTCTAAGGCTTATTACAATTATTTGTCTAACTAGAAAACTTCCTCTAGAGCACAATAGGATTGCATTCAAACCTTCATGTACATTTAACGTACTTTCTGACTGCATTGAGTCAAATTCTTTACCTGAATAAACGCTTTTGTCTCCTCGTATTTTTTTCTGAGAATTTCCTGGGACTTTTGACAGAGACCATCTAAATTTGGTCAGCTGCCGTCTTCTTTTTAGCACCTATTACTTTCTTATTCAACTTTTATCTTATTTCATTAAATTCTTTGCAACTTAGATTTTTCTATGCGCAGGGTGTGGGGACACAAATTGAGCGTCCTCCAGCATTTAATTCCATGTTAAATAATACCTTCTTCCTTACTCTCTTTGGAAAATACTTCCGTGATCAGTGCAGCTGAAATTAATGTTTTAAGTCATATTAATAACTGACGAAATAGCCCAAAGGCGTGCCTTCGTTGTACTTACCGTAGTCTGTATTTTCTGGCTCCCAACAGTTGGACGGCCAAAAATACGGAGTCTGAAATCAAAAAGAACATGTGTTAGTCGGGTGGCCTCAATTTTATAATGAATGACGGGTGTGGTGTCCGTATGCATTGACTGTACGACGGAAATGTGTTCGTATTGGATGAAACGTTTGAATTATTTTAGGGTATCTTTTGCTCGATGCAGCTATATTACACGCTTGGCAAATTCTTTTAAGTAAGTTTTCTTATAAGACAGCTCAAATCGAAGACATAAACGCTAAAATGGTAAACATGATTAACTTTTGGAAATATATAGTGATACTAGTAAGGATCGTACGTTGGTTATTTCAGCCCTGAAAATAGCTCAAATTTAAGGAATGCGATACAATGCTTTCTGCACGCCGTAGAAATAATACGTTCTTCATTAATGGAATTAAAATTATTGGTAGGAGATGAAATAACTATGTATACTACTGTATCAATAGTTGATCCTGTAGAGGTACAGTACGTCTGCTAATATTAGCACACTGACATTTTGTAGAACAATAAAATTTTACCAATGGTAACTATTTAAAAAACAAAATTTTGAACGAAAGTAGTTCACGATGGTCTCATCGTTTAGGATCATTATATTGAGCATAAAAGTGCTCACATTGTCACATGAGGAACATAAATGTAAAGAATATAAAATTCAAAGTTTGAGGATACAACCCTATACTGCTACCCACGGCATACATTCCGCTTATACTACGTGTGATTTATAATCCGATTTTATGTGTAGAACACATTGTGCTTTGCCGTAAGCGTCCCCTAGGGGGATACAACTATTGTATCTATGGGAATTAGCGCTCCCAGGGGAACCATGTGAGGGCCCGAGCTAAAGGTTAGGAAGGCTTCCTTTTTGTTGTAATAAAATAGGTTTTTGTTTCGTTACGGACCATCTTTTTTCGGTTCACTGCTGTCCTGTTTTTCAGCACCTACTACTTTCTTCTTCAACTTTTTTCTTGTTTCATGAACTTCTTTCCTAGCTTACTGTTTCTGTGCACCTTGTGCATAGATTCCGCGTTCCCTCAACTCCATACTAAATGGTGCCTTCCTCTTTCCTCTCTTGGAACATATTTGTCGTGGTTAAGGGAGGCTAAAACTTTCTTATGTAATAATAATAATTGCCGTAAGCGTTCGGTTTTGCAATCTAAAAGAATCAAAAAGTACTTCTATTGTATTTGCATTTTGGTAGTACCGAAACATGGACTGCAATCATGTTGATTGAAATTATGGGTGTTACTATTCATGCTTCTGCCATTTTCCCGTGCGTAGAGGGAGCTTTTCAGTGACCTAACTGAGCGTAAAGCCATGAGACCCTCACTGATCCTACTGAACTATAGAACCAGAAGTTCATCACATACCTGACAGCGATAGATCCAGTAGCTCTTCACTGACCAGATCTAAAGAGCCAGAAGTCCCTCACTGAGCTATAAAGGCAAGAGCTCTTTGCTGACCAGATCTAAAGAGCCAGAAGCCCCTCACTGAGCTATAAAGGCAGGAGCTCTTTGCTGACCAGGGCTAAAGAGCCAGAAGCCCCTCACTGAGCTATAAAGGCAGGAGCTCTTTGCTGACCAGGGCTAAAGAGCCAGAAGCCCCTCACTGAGCTATAAAGGCAAGAGCTCTTTGCTGACCAGGGCTAAAGAGTCAGAAGCCCCTCACTGAGCTATAAAGGCAGGAGCTCTTTGCTGACCAGGGCTAAAGAGCCAGAAGCCCCTCACTGAGCTATAAAGGCAGGAGCTCTTTGCTGACCAGAGCTAAAGAGCCAGAAGCCCCTCACTGAGCTATAAAGGCAGGAGCTCTTTGCTGACCAGGGCTAAAGAGTCAGAAGCCCCTCACTGAGCTATGAAGGCAGGAGCTCTTTGCTGACCAGGGCTAAAGAGCCAGAAGCCCCTCACTGAGCTATAAAGGCAGGAGCTCTTTGCTGACCAGAGCTAAAGAGCCAGAAGCCCCTCACTGAGCTATAAAGGCAGGAGCTCTTTGCTGACCAGGGCTAAAGAGCCAGAAGCCCCTCACTGAGCTATAAAGGCAGGAGCTCTTTGCTGACCAGGGCTAAAGAGCCAGAAGCCCCTCACTGAGCTATAAAAGCAGGAGCTCTTTGCTGACCAGGGCTAAAGAGCCAGAAGCCCCTCACTGAGCTATAAAGGCAGGAGCTCTTTGCTGACCAGGGCTGAAGAGCCAGAAGCCCCTCACTGAGCTATAAAAGCAGGAGCTCTTTGCTGACCAGGGCTAAAGAGCCAGAAGCCCCTCACTGAGCTATAAAGGCAGGAGCTCTTTGCTGACCAGAGCTAAAGAGCCAGAAACCCCTCACTGAGCTATAAAGGCAGCAGCTCTTTGCTGACCAGGGCTAAAGAGCCAGAAGCCCCTCACTGAGCTATAAAAGCAGGAGCTCTTTGCTGACCAGGGCTAAAGAGCCAGAAGCCCCTCACTGAGCTATAAAGGCAGGAGCTCTTTGCTGACCAGAGCTAAAGAGCCAGAAGCCCCTCACTGAGCTATAAAGGCAGGAGCTCTTTGCTGACCAGGGCTAAAGAGCCAGAAGCCCCTCACTGAGCTATAAAGGCAGGAGCTCTTTGCTGACCAGGGCTAAAGAGCCAGAAGCCCCTCACTGAGCTATAAAAGCAGGAGCTCTTTGCTGACCAGGGCTAAAGAGCCAGAAGCCCCTCACTGAGCTATAAAGGCAGGAGCTCTTTGCTGACCAGGGCTAAAGAGCCAGAAGCCCCTCACTGAGCTATAAAAGCAGGAGCTCTTTGCTGACCAGGGCTAAAGAGCCAGAAGCCCCTCACTGAGCTATAAAGGCAGGAGCTCTTTGCTGACCAGAGCTAAAGAGCCAGAAGCCCCTCACTGAGCTATAAAGGCAGGAGCTCTTTGCTGACCAGGGCTAAAGAGCCAGAAGCCCCTCACTGAGCTATAAAAGCAGGAGCTCTTTGCTGACCAGGGCTAAAGAGCCAGAAGCCCCTCACTGAGCTATAAAGGCAGGAGCTCTTTGCTGACCAGGGCTAAAGAGCCAGAAGCCCCTCACTGAGCTATAAAGGCAGGAGCTCTTTGCTCACCAGGGCTAAAGAGCCAGAAGCCCCTCACTGAGCTATAAAGGCAGGAGCTCTTTGCTGACCAGGGCTAAAGAGCCAGAAGCCCCTCACTGAGCTATAAAGGCAGGAGCTCTTTGCTGACCAGAGCTAAAGAGCCAGAAGCCCCTCACTGAGCTATAAAGGTAGGAGCTCTTTGCTCACCAGGGCTAAAGAGCCAGAAGCCCCTCACTGAGCTATTAAGGCAGGAGCTCTTTGCTGACCAGAGCTAAAGAGCCAGAAGCCCCTCACTGAGCTATAAAGGCAGCAGCCCTGTTCTGACTTAGCAGAGCTATAAAACAAAGGAGCAACTCACTGACCTGGAAGCGGTAGAAGGTGTTGTCGTTCTTGGCAGTGAGCACGTGGTCGTCTATGGGGAAGAAATAGCCGTGGGCGGACATGAGGTGTGCCAGGTGAAGGGCCTCCGCTGCTCACACAATGCGCCATGTCATTGCAACGAAAATTATTTATGGATGTCAGAAGGCCTGCTGTTTTGTCGGACGGAAAATGTCGTGCCATATGTGTGAGATTAGACATAACAGTTGTGCTGTATACGGGTTGATGAAGTTGAAAGAACAGGATTTACCAATAATTTTACAACTTTGATAATTGGTATTGCTTTGATAATAGAACATTCCAATAGTTATTAGGTATAAAAACACCCTTCAATAGTATTAAGAACCAGCGTAGTAGAAAATTTCTTCATCTTCAAACTATGAGACGCAAAGGTTTGACGACATACTTGCACGTCATCAAGTCAGAAAATGCCTGAAAAGTTTTGATGGTGAAAATTCTTGACAAAATACTTTTAGGAGTTTTGTACATAACTCTATTTTAGAGGCTGAGAATAAACGAAAGTACCTTTAAGACTCAAAAATATTTATGGGCGTTTCAAAGGGAATATAAATGGGTATCTTGGAGAACGGAAATTCCCATCAAAATTTATTTTCACGCTAAAAAACACAGAAAACATTCTATTGAAAAATGAATGACTCATCAAAGAATGAAATGCTTAAAAATGGCCTATAGATGTAGAAAACTCATCAACGGTGATTTCAAAGAATAAAGGATACGCTAACATAACTATTCGGCGAAACGCCATCCAAACTACCTGAGGTATAGACGGATGCTCACCTGGGTCCTCAATATCGAGGTTCTTGAGCATCCAGGAGATGAGCTCGACTCCTGTGAACACGGACGGGATCTTCGACATGAAGCTTTTGACGGTCCTGACGGGCACACCGTGCTCCTCGTCCTGCATCCTCTCCACCAGCGCCTCCATCTGCACGCCAAACGCGTCACTCTAAATCTCGCTTTCGATGGCAGTTTTCCAAAGAAATACATAGTTCCTAGATTCCATTAGCACATTGTTCAAAAGGACCACGTAGTACCTAGATTCCAAGAGTATATTGTTCAAAAGGTCTACATAGTTCCTAGATTCCGTGACCATATTACTTGGTTCAAAGGGACTACGTAGTGCCTAGATTCTAAGAGCACATTGTTCAAAAGGACTACATAGATCCTAGATTCCGTGACCATATTACTTTTTTCAAAAGGACTACATAGATCCTAGATTCCGTGACCATATTACTTTGTTCGAAAGGACAACATAGATCCTAGATTTCGTGACCATATTACTTTGTTCATAAGGACTACATAGATCTTAGATTCCGTGACCATATCACATTATTCCTAAGAACTACGTAGTTCCAAGATTCCTCGAGCACATCCTGCGGAAAGTGTCATTGTAAATCTTAGGTTGCATGCAAGTGATCAAAGGGCTGCATTCAGTAGCTTCTGAATTCTATGAGCAAATCACACTGCAAGTGTTCTGTAAATCCTGATGTGTATGAAAATGTTCGACAGAATTAATTCTTCGACCCTACTTTACTCAACTCAAGAGGTGTCACTGTTAGGTGACTATGCTGATATAATCTTGGCTTGCACGTAATTTCCCAAAATAATAACAGTTCTTAAACTGTTTTCATCGCCATATGCATATATGTAAGTCCAAGTGCTTGTTTTAGCTTGTATACAACCTGCTTAGCTTGTATACGACAGCGAAAAAATCTATATACATCCTAACTCTACGTTTTTACTTCTTAACAAATATCCTCGCTGATTGCTCGTGTTCAAGTCCAAATTTACTAGTGAATTATAGAAATAAACTAGGTTCTATACGCTGGCAGTATTTGCATGTTTCTCCCGTTAAATGTCCCTTACTTCTGTACTTTAGTTACTCTACCAATCTACAAATGCTTTCCGGGGCTTAGGGTATACTTATAAGTCATCTTGTTAGAGAGCGAGTTACGAGTTTTTCGCGAAGTGCGAAAAAGCTTCATCAACGTATATTTAAATCTTAAAATACTCATAGTTTTGGTTCTTGATATATAAGGGGGCTATCGTATCTCGAAATTATCTCATCTCGAAATGATCTCCTTGTATAATTATTGAATTTAACTATCTTCCTTCATGAACGAAGTCCTAATGTACGGCGCGTGTATACTTGTATACTGAAGTTTCGCCCGTCAAAAATTTTGCGCTTTATACTATTTTCCTACTTGTTTTACACGCACAAAGAAATATGACACAACCAAAGGTATCTTCAAATTCGGGCACCGTGGTTGAAATAATACAATAGTTTCGTGAATTTTATATCCCTCACCTACCCTGCACACTCTCCTCTAACTCTTCTTCGGCCCTTCCTGAAAAATTGCCCTAATTAAAAATGTCTACGCTGGTAATCGACAATATGTATAATTCCATGAGTAACCAATTGATTTAATGCACAAAATGCAAAGCAACAATTTTTTTAGACTGGTGAAATATCGGAATTATATATAGTTACATGAATGACCAAATGATTCCATGCACAAAACTTAGAGCAACAATTTCTTCCCGACTGGTGAAATTTACCTTAAGAGCTCAAAAGTGACTCTCATTGCTCCCACAAGCCAACGCGGTTGCCTGCCAAGGCACAAAAGACGACCATGTCAAGCTTATTTTTGCCATCCGACGCATTAGACCGACGACATAATGAGCGTAAATAAGTAACTAAAATATTCTTCTTCAAGAAAGAAAGTTCGAAGTTCAAGACGTTTACGGCAGTAGGTGCAAAGCAACGCGACGTATTTACAGCAGAAGCAATTACGGAGCTTGAAGATAACAAAAAACTCGCAACGAGGCCTTAAATATTTACAGTCACCTTCTTGTAAACGATGTGATTAGGCGTCTCCTCCGGGGTCGCCCCGATGCCCGTGCTGCTCTGGCCATTTTTGACGCCAGCTTTTGCAGCAGATTTAGCGGTGCTGTTGCTGGTGCTGCCACCAACGATGGGGGTGGTGGTGTTGCTCTTGTTCGGGGTGGTGTTGGTGGTGATGGTGATGGTGGTTGTCGTGGTGGTGGGTGCAGCTCCCTTTTTGCGCACTGCCCCCCGGTCCGCTGTAGACATGCTGACCATGCCTCCTACCACGCTAACATTCTGCGGACAAAGTCAAGGGTTAAAATCTTGTGTTTTTTCACAAGCTCACGGAAAAAGAACTCATGTTCCTGTCATGGGCAAGATTTTATATTTATTTGATACGTTACGTAAAAAATCACCTCATTTTCCAGTTATGGGTCAAGATCTTGTATTTATTTCGTAGGCCGAAAATCTCATGTTCCTGTGCGTTGAAATTTTACCAGCTCGATTCGGAAGAATTAGAGAATGATAATTTCTAGAGTTCCTGTGTGAAAGTTGATTCGCAAGAATTAGAGACTGTTAATATCTTGTGTTCCTGTACGTAAAAATTTAACCTGCTCGATTAGGAAGAATTAAAAAATGAGAGAATGCGAAGCGTATTTCAACTGGTATTGAAAACATGAATGGGGAAAAAGGAAATGAGAACTGTTGTGTTACTCAACCTGTAGCAGCTGTGGAAGTACATTAGTTGTTTTATGTACGTGAAACGCGGTGAGTAGAAAGGATGACTGCTCAATATGTAATAGAACATATTTATGCTATAACTCATATTAGTCAGTGTTTGCACTGCAGCTGCGTTCTATAAAGTGATAAATTTCTACTTCACGACATGCACCCTGCATTACGTTTATTAAGAAAATTTGCATAGGTTCCGTCGAGCTATTTTTAATCAATGCGGATTCCACTAATTATCAAGATTTTTTTATGCAAAGCAAATTTTAAGAGCATGTTCATATCACGATCCCCGTTGACATTTTGTAGACCAATAAACCAATTTAAAACAATTGACGGAAATATAGTTATGAGCTTTTCAGATGCTCAACCCACGCACCAGGTGCTCGGGTGTAGGAAGTCCAATGCTTTCAATCACATACTTCCTTACAGCCCATGTCGTGCCTAACTTTTCCGGTCTCAAAGACGCATGAAACTCCATATCTTTCTCCTGAGCACGCTGTCTCGAGTGTCAGATCCTCACAAACTTATTAGCGTATCTATCCATACATTCTTGCTTCGGGGAATTTAAGCCATGTGAACGCATTTAAATTGTTCGCTTTGCATTGGTGAGTGGTAAATACCGCGTGGTGTTCTCATAATTTCAATCAAGCTCAAGATTTCGTGAAATTTGATTTCAATGCAACAAATTATTATTTCAGTAAAGAAGTCTCGCCATGCCTCAAGCTCTGTAACAATCGTACAGGCAAAGACGCACCAAAAAAAAGCCGATTTCTTGGTATTTACATCTGAAAAAGATTATAACCTTCAATAATAATTTTAAGCACATTAAACTTCATTTGCAGCTCTAATATTGCAGCGTCTGGCATGAGAATGAATTCAGAAAAACAGAATGTCCGCTTTCAAAGTCGATGAAATGTCAAGTAATTTTATTTCGGTGCCATCACGCTTTTTGATAGATACACTCTTGACTACGCAGAATATGATGTTTCATTTGTTTTATCCCCACAATTTTAACGTTCTTCTTACCTATGTAGAAATAATGTATTCGCGCGATCAAAACCATTTAGCTCACCAAAACTTTCGACAGAAATATCTAAAACAGTCAATAATGTCGTATTAACTCTTCATTCGCTCGTCTCACAACTTCAGAAATGAGAATTTAGAATATCAATATCATAAATTCAGATTTAGAGAGGAAATGCTCGCAAACACAGAATTTGGGAGACTTTGTATAATACGAAGGATTTCTTTGAAAAAGAATCAACCATACCTATAAAAAAGAAAGCTAACCTTCTTGCCTTCAATATATCATAACAACTCACGAACAAGAAGTGCAGAACTAACCTGAAAACACTCCACATTTTAATGATAAAATATTTCTTCAGAAAATCTTGAATGCAAAATTTGCCCATAATTTCAACTTCCACTCTTATTCCATTGAAACCAAGCATTTTTTGAACCAAGGTTTCTCCTTTCGCACTAACCTTCATCGAAATCTAATTTCTTAATGTTCCTTTCCGCTTCTTCTATCTTTCATTCAATTTCCTCCGCTTTGCGTTTTCTTCCGACCGTGAGTTGCCTCAGAACTGTTACGTTTCCCCTTCTTGTATCTTCATTCAATTTCCTCAGCTTTGCGTTTTTCTCCGACCGTGAGTTGCCTCAGAACTGTTACGTTTCCCCTTCTTGTATCTTCATTCAATTTCCTCAGCTTTGCGTTTTTCTCCGACCGTGAGTTGCCTCAGAACTGTTACGTTTCCCCTTCTTGTATCTTCATTCAATTTCCTCAGCTTTGCGTTTTCTTCCGATTGCACGTTGCTCGGAACTGTAAGGTTTCCACTTTTTGGATCTTCATTCAATTTCCTCAGCTTTGCGTTTTTTTCCAATTGCACGCTGCTCGGAACTGTAATGTGATCATACCTCACTAAACGCTGTCTTCTTACGTGATGCACTAAAGCTCCATAAAGAAGTGACCAACCGCATCGGACGCGGCGCGCGACCACCAATTGAGTATTTCCTCTCCTGTATTCGTTTGGCAGATTTCATTTTGTTCTTTCATACCGTAAAATCCTATTGTTTTGTACCCGATGCCAGGAGATTGTGAAGGAATGCTTCGAGAAGAGACACTCAGCAAGCGAGATCCGTAATTAAGGAAATTGTAAACAAGAGAGCCACTATAATATTTGAATCTGATCCAGCGAAGAAGAAAACTATGACATGAATATTATTTAGACATAGATAAAGACTCGATTCGTCCGTCATGTTAAAACGGGGTTTCATTTTTTTTCGTATATATATTGATAAAATCATTCAAACAGAATGAATGACTATTAGGTTGCTTCAGTCATATAGGGTTGGCCTTTGGCGATTATATATTTGCTTCTTTTTCAGGCCTTCTTTGCTATATCTTTATGTTTTTTACTTTTTCTTTTACCTTTCTGTTTCAATGTTCGGGGTATCATTTGCCGGAACGTTCCTAATGCACGGATTTCCCGTAATCTATGGTCTGCTAAAATGGTCACTATTCTTTGCCCGCTTGTGATTATAATAATTGCAATAAATAATGGATACAAGAAAACTCTTTTCTCTTGATTTTTTCGAGAACATCCGCCAAAAAATCCAACTTGAATCTCAACTAAAGAAACATTTTTCTATTCTGGCCAGAATAGCATATCCTACGAATACCGACTTCTGCTGATCCTCCTGAAGCTCTATTTCGTGGTCTATTACGTCGACTTTTGGCTTCCACTTTCAAATAATATCTTTGTCATTGTTCTCTTTCTTGGTGAACAAGATTTGGTAATTGCTCTTACTTTCTTATTTAAGTCCTGCGGTAATTATTTCATCTAACGCTTGGTTTCGTTTCTGACCACATTTTCATCACTTGGTATCTCCTCACGTCCTGTTCAGCGTCCCGAATTAGCGGTGGCCTGATACAACTTGAGACTCGAACACCCGAATTTAACCCGCCGGCTTGGCCCTTTCTGTCAATTTGAAATCCTGATTGACTTCCTGATACGACAGTGCATTTACTTTTGACCTCGCGCTTCAAACGTTGGACCCGCTCTCCTGCCCTTTTGACATCATAATTTGATCAGCCTACATCGTCCCGAAGTCATTTCCGGAGCTTAAGTTCTTCGTAGGCAGAACTTGGTGTTTTTATTGGCAATATGGCTTCCGAGGTATCTTCCAAATAAATTCCGTGGTCGTTGCTTCACAGACAATTACCGTGTTTTCAGTCATTTGAGCTGGAGGAAGAAGTCAGGATACTTACTATATGTTGTTTTCTTTGCACTTCTCTCAGTGAGATGCAGCTATTGCATCTATGGAAATTAGCACTCCCAGGGGGAAAATGTAAGGCCCTGACCTGGAGGTTGAGTAGGCACCCCTCGTCTTGAAATAGAATGGGTGTTTAATTTCTTACGAATCATCATTTTTCTGATCACAGATTACGAACGCCTCTTTTCTTTGGAAACCCTTGTTGGGGTTGGGGAGGATTAATCGTACTTATACTTTGCTAATAAATCAGTATCTAGTTTTACTTGAGTTTTTGACTTTTTATGCATTCTTTCTGCGTATTTACGCTGCCGCCAAGAAGATTTTACGAAAGACTGATTTCTATGTACATCGATATTCCTTGTCTCTACATTCAAATTCGCTTGAGACGTTAAGATAGAGAATATCTTTTGCTGAACAGTTTATTGGCTATCATTGCTTGAAAACTTCCTGGTGTAGTACCCGGTGAAATAAATAGTGAATTTCCGAAATCTCTTCGAGTGACATTATTTCCAACTTTCAGAGCCTGGACACGAGTATTTGCTTAATTCTATTTTTGATGTAATTTAAAAATTTTCGAGCTCAGTTTTTTGGGGTACAGGTAGTCCAGAGAACGTATATCCAGGATCTGCTTCTTGTGTTTAAACTCTACGTGTATTTTGTTTCACATGCTTTTCTCGTATCGTTCGGTGCACGCAGTGGACGTTTGATCTGCGTTGCTCGTATCGCTCAAGGATTTTTTATCTCGACACTACAGGTTAGACGTCCATGCACGCAGTGGACGTTTGATCTCGATGCTTGTATCGCTTGATGCACGCAGTGGATGTTTGATCTCGATGCTGCAGATTAGACACTCATGCACGCAGTGGACGTTTGATCTCGATGCTTGTATCGCTTGATGCACGCAGTGGACGTTTGATCTCGATGCTTGTATCGCTTGATGCACGCAGTGGATGTTTGATCTCGATGCTGCAGATTAGACACTCATGCACGCAGTGGACGTTTGATCTCGATGCTTGTATCGCTTGATGCACGCAGTGGACGTTTGATCTCGATGCTTGTATCGCTTGATGCACGCAGTGGATGTTTGATCTCGATGCTGCAGATCAGACACTCATGCACGCAGTGGACGTTTGATCTCGATGCTTGTATCGCTTGATGCACGCAGTGGATGTTTGACCTCGATGCTGCAGATCAGACACTCATGCACGCAGTGGACGTTTGATCTCGATGCTTGTATCGCTTGATGCACGCAGTGGATGTTTGATCTCGATGCTGCAGATTAGACACTCATGCACGCAGTGGACGTTTGATCTCGATGCTTGTATCGCTTGATGCACGCAGTGGACGTTTGATCTCGATGCTTGTATCGCTTGATGCACGCAGTGGATGTTTGATCTCGATGCTGCAGATCAGACACTCATGCACGCAGTGGACGTTTGATCTCGATGCTTGTATCGCTTGATGACAGTGGATGTTTGATCTCGATGCTGCAGATCAAACGTCCATGCACGCAGCCAGAGAGGCAGGCAGGCGCACTACCTACGCAGGTCACGGCGCGGCGGAGGGACCATAAGGGTCGAAGCGGCCAACGAGCCAGGCAATCAAGCTTTCTGTTCACGCTAACTTCGTTAGGGCACGCAATCACTGTTGCAACACGCTCCAAATAATAAACCTTCAGTCAAAATAGAATTCTATCAAGTTTCAATCAAAATTGATCGGGATCAACAGACACGGATAGCACGCGCTGGATCTCGGTTTTCTGGTTGTAGAAAGAATTTAACTATCTAGTGTTTACTTTTTAAGTATAATGGAGATGTATTGGTTTCGAAGTTTTTATTATTTATATAATAATAATTTGACATCAATATTAATTATTATTTTTACACAACTCAGCTCAACTGGGTGATGTGTGTGTAGAGGGAGCATACCTGCTGGTAAGTTAGTGAAAACTAATAATTCTAGAAGTAAATCTTCCCTGAACTTTTTTTCGCCGCAGTATGAGTTAGTTATCCTTGCTGGTGCTACAAAAATAAAATTTCAAATATAAATACATCTAGGTTTATGTTTTTGCACTCCTTAAAATCATGTTAAAATGGTCGTTTAACAACCGAAGCAATTCTTCAGATATTTGTGAAACATGTACAAAGCCCTCTTTGATTTTTACTGACATTCATTCGAATCCTTCACTAAAATTTTTAGCTTTACCAAAAACTTACTGCAAAATAGCTACATTTGGCTGCATTTCCTCGTAAACGAAAACGACAATTGGTACAACGCCGCCAAATTGAAACTCAGTAACACTCAAAATTCATGCATTGATACGAAAAGATTCATAAACCAGCCATTGAAAGAATAGGCCATATGCGATAGGCATGAAAGAAATCCGAGGGCAACATACGTATTCCAACAAGACTATTCGCAATTGGTGCCATGTTAGTCACTCACCAACCAACCTACTGACTCACCAACGCTTGTTGTGAGGCCATCACAACCATTCTTGCCTCAAGGAGACCCCGTCACGAGTTTCATTATCATTAGCAACACTAAAAATAAGTAGAGCCATAATACCGGAGACCATTGCCATAATTAATGGAAGCAGTTGGGAGATGACCGTGTCGTGGCTTCGGAGATGATCTGAAGCAAGGAGTTGAGGAGGCGCAGCGCGGCTTTAAGGTACCTCGCTCCACTCCCCTGTCCGCCCTCCCGCGGTGCCTGTGCCTCTGTAGTGCCTGCCACCTGCCCTCCAAAGCGCCATCTTCTCTCTTTCTCTAGTGTCACCTGCCTCTCCCTTCTCCTTCTCCTTCTTCTTGCTTTGAAAACTGTCTTCATTCTGCCCTTGACGTCGCTCAGCCTCTTCATTTCGGTGTGCTTTTGCTCGATCCATTAGCTCTCCTTCGTCCTTTTGTCGCCTACCTACTTTGTCGCACGTCATGTGTCATTCGCGCTCATCTGCCACCTTTCTCGTCCTCCTCCTCTCTTTCCTGTGTTTCTTGCATTCTGTCGCAAGTTTTACATTTTGTTCCCTTTAGAACTCTACTCGTTCAGTGAGTTGTGTTTAGTTCTACAGTATCCTTGCTACATTTTCTGATCCACAGCTCATTCTGATTTGCAGGTGCTCATAACATTAACTCTTCCTCTTACTCACTATTATCTTCCTATTAATTTTTCTGCGTACTTTTTGTACGTTTATCTTGTCATATGTAATATAATTTTGATGGTAAATTTCTTTTGATTTTGTTTTTCACTCCTCTGTGGATAACGACTATTGGATATGTATGAATTAGTGCTCATACTCGGAAGATGTTAGGTACCGAACTGAGGGTTAGGTAAGTATTTCTTTTGTTTAAATGGAATCGATTTGTTTTCGAACGAGCCAACTTTTTTCACTTCAATGCTGTTCTTTTTGCTGCACCTTTCACTCTCATCTTCAACTTTTATCTTGCTTCATAAATTTCTTTTATAATTTACTGTTTCTATGGGTGAGAGGGAACATTCTTTGTGCACAGAAAGTCCATTCCCTAAACGCCATAATAAGTGGTGCCTTACCTTTCGCTTCTTTGGAACATCTATGTAGTGGTTAGGGAAACTTGAACTAACTTGTCTTTCATTTTCTTTTCTTCTGTATATTCGTTTTACTACTATGATCCCAAATATTCTCCAATTTACCTTTAATTCGTTGTGATTTCCATTTGTTTTTATTAAGCTCAAGTATGAGTGTTATTTTTCCCTCATTTACCACGGGAACAAATAGGGAGTATCTGAATTATAAAGAATATAATCTGAACTATTAACAAAATATAACTGCGAAGGTCGCATCACCAGTTACGATACGGACACATTGCCAATGATGGAATAAAGAGCAACTCTTAGAAACGCATAATTAATATTTTCCCTTTCTTTTTTTAGTAATGTATTTTTTTATAAATTTACCTTTTATAGCAAGTTACTAGAATTATTTTTATTCCCAGCGAATCCCAGCGTAGTTCTCCTGTTTCCTTATTAGCTAAAAAAGTGAAAAAGAAAACCTGTTTTTCAGCGCATGAATTCTTTGTTGTTGAGAGTAAACATTCGTAGTGCTTTCGAAGACCTACAAAAAGTATAGATTGCAGAGAAAGTTCTAGGATTATTTATCAACATCAATTCAATATTCTTAAAATCATTATCATTTACCAATTCAGGAAAGGGTCCATAGATGTTCATGAACTCAAAGTTTACTTTATTTTTTCAATTACAATGATCTATCATTTTTTAATTACAATGATTTATTTAAATGAGTCACAAACATGTGGATCTTTCACTGTGCGAGTACATGCTCTGGCAAAGTCCGAGAGTTACAATTGACTGTACGTGCCAAAATCTGCAGTTTATCCCAATATGCGTAGGCTCGACGAACTTTGGAGCTCATTCTCAAGTAACCTTCCTCATCGTCGGATCTCAACCCAATTGTTATAATCCTTTCCACTGTCTGAGGACTGTGATTCCTGCCTCAACAACAACTAAGGCTTTGACGGGCTCCCCTGAAAATGCACGAGAGACAATTTTTCGAGACAAGCTGCAACATAATGCGATAGTTTTCGAGGCAGACTCGAGACTTTTTCACCCTAGGAGGAGACGTACATAAACATTGATCCAATTGAATATAAAGGTCCTTCTGTAGGGCTGTAGCCGTTTTATCCTTTGAAACTGAAATACAAAAATGTAATAAAAATGGTATTCCAAAGGGTTTATTCTACATCTCATTTATTCTTAGGCGGGAAATGTTTTTATCGTTTTACTGAACACAAAACATTTCGGCAGTGTTATGAAACATTCATAGTCTATAAATTTCCCATTCGGTTGTTGAATTAATTATGAAAAAGCTAGTGCGAGCCACGAAATCGAAGAAATCTATGGTGTGGTATTTTATGCAGGCGTGGAAATCTTGAGCAACGTTCCTAAGACAAACTTGTAGTCGAATTACCTAAAACATTTGGGAGTTCGTTCTGCAATTGCTTGACAAAAGCCATTCAGCGTGAATAATTTTGGGTGAGGGTGTGCCGGCGTAGCCGCACATGTCTAGCCGCACGGAGTTTTATTGGCCAGGTGTTGGCAGAAGGCAGGATTATGAACGATTGAGCACCTTAGCCTCGACAAGTACGGCTTATATAGGTGCGGTACAGCCTACAGATATCAAGCATACAGACATGTGCGGCTACGCCGGCACAAGGGTGGAAAAAATAATTTTTTAGCAATATATTGATATTTTGAGCACACGGACAGGAATAGAATAATTCTAATAATTCTAATAATTCTGCTTTCTAGAATAATTATAGCAAGCAGCAGAAATTCTCGCTTATGATCCCCTTCCAAGTTTGAGTCATCGTAGAGAGTGCGATAGCTTCAACTTCATTTTTCTTGTCTTAATCCTCGGATGGAGCCTCATTTACAATAATCTAGAGATGTTACGAAAGAAATCGTGCTTACAATCAAGGAAAAATATTTCATAACTCTGAATGCAGAGTTTACCATAAGCATCGTCGTGCTAAAAATTCTTATCTTTAGAGATAACATTGTCAATTTATTAGTTAATTCAGTAAAATTGTAAGTTATTTACCGTCTGTTTTGTCGTATTTAGAAGCTTTTGCATTGTTCGTCATAGAATTGAAGCTTAAATTCTTCCGTGTCGTTTGAATCCCATTTAAAAATAATCGTTTTCGCTGACGTCACTTTTATAGCTGAAATCTATTTTCAGGAGCAATAGCAACAATAAAACCAGGAGCTAGAAATAAGTTGCCTGGGTAGAGCTATACATAGAGGCTCTCTTACAGCGAGCTGTGATGTTACGCAGACTTCAGTTGGCCAGACGTGGAACAAATTTCGGATACGCGTTCAACAAATTTCGAATCCGTTTTCAACAGATTTCGAATCCGTATTCAACAGATTTCGAATCCGTGTTCAACAGATTTCGAATCCGTGTTCAACAAATTTCGAATCTGTATTCAACAGATTTCGAATCCGTGTTCAACAGATTTCGAATCCGTATTCAACAGATTTCGAATCCGTGTTCAACAGATTTCGAATCCGTGTTCAACAAATTTCGAATCTGTATTCAACAGATTTCGAATCCGTGTTCAACAAATTTCGAATCCGTGTTCAACGAATTTTAAATCCGAGTTCAATTTTCTGTAGCAAAGTTATAACTCAAATGACTTTGCTTAGCGTATGTTGAGTTAGTTCCTTGTATCCGATACTTATAGTTGAAACATCATATGCAATATAGACTCCAAGCTCTATTTGCTCACGATGTTACCAACGTGTTTGCAAACTCGAATTTGCAATGGATTTTGCTGATGCCAGCGTATGCAGTGTGCATCCCCTGGTGATAACATTGTTGCCAACGAATGCAGTGCAAATTCCCTGTTTCAGGTGATAACAGAGTAACAAACCAAAAGTAAACGCACTGCTTACGTTGTTTACATTGCTGCCAACGTAGGCAGTGCAAATTCCTTGTTTCAGGTGATAACATTGTTGCCAACGAATGCAGTGCAAACGCACTGCTTCCGTTGATTACATTGCTGCCAACCTACCTATGTAGGGTAAAGTGAAGTGTAGTTTTAGTAAAAGAGAATTACAATCGTCAAGATTGAGGCCAAATGCTTAATTAAGAGTGATAAAAACTCCGCTGAAATGAACGTCATGTTAGCGATCTGTGATTGCTAAAATTATCGGTATGAGAGTCGCATATGAAGCATTAATGGAGAAGAATGCACTCATTTCTTCCTTCCATAAAATGTCTCTTAACATAGTTTTGTAATTCCTGAACTTTCAACTGAATTTATGAAACACATTAAAGCTATTTTACTACAAGTAGGTCGTAGTGCTTTTAGTAAGACGTCAGAGTAAACTTTATGTATAATAGTCAACAATATTGGCGTTAAAGCGCAATAATACAGTATGTCCCACAAAAACCCGAGCCGAGTACTTATTTTCCCGTATCAGTAATACCATCACAATCAGTAATATCTTTTTTACAGGTTAATTTTGAAGGATAATTTTGCTAGGAATTAAATGTTTACGGTATTCTTATGATGGTATTACTGATACGGGAAAATAAATACTAGGTTCGGGTTTTGTATAGGACACTTGTATGGCAATATTGTGAGGTATCTTTGTCCGCACGATGTTCATCGCTTCACGAAATTATACAGGGTGACCATAAAAAATTTCCTCAATCACCGATATATGTATATATGATACCGGAACCACACAACAGTTCAATTTTTATTTATTTCTTTAGCGATTAAAAAAATCAATCAAAATTAAGCTGTTTATGGTTCCGGTATCATATACATACATCGGTCAGTGAATACATTTTTTTTGGACACCCTGTATAGAACATTGGCGAACACGCGTCTGTTCGCACAGGATGAAGTGGGGGAACCATAATCCCTGTTAAAGTGAGCCGCCAGTTGTTCGGTCGTGCTGTGGCTATGGACCATTGAGGAGGTTCCCGTAAACAAAGCCTTTGGCCATAAATAGACCTCCTGTGCCTCGTGTTGAGGCCCTCCTTCCTACCCCCGCCGCGGCGTCTCGCTCGCACTCACCCACTGCACGAGCTGCGCTCCCTTGACGACAAGGACAAGTGCACGGAATTCTTTCGTAGTACGAATATTATAATAAATCCAACGAGACGTTAACGATGACTTTGTATGGACAAAATAAATATCGGCGGGCGCGTAAGAAGCATGGCAACTACTATCACTGAAACTGTTGGGGGAAATGTAGCAGCGAGATTCGTTTTGCCGTCATGCGCGTGAGTTAATGTGGAATTTTGACTTCAACTTCAATTTTCAGTCTTAATTTTCTAAATATTCTTCGTGATGTGGGGACAACACACACTGAAAGCTTTTAAAGAAGTGTTTATAGAGTTCCTGGCGATGCAATGAAGTAACACAATAATTTCATGGATTTTCTGAACATCGATATTTTCGATATTTTGATATTTTCGATATTGATATTTTCGAGCTTATGTCCCTTCTTCAGGGGCATGAAAAATGTCACACTTGTTTGGTGAAAGAAAGAATAATATTTTTTGCAATTCCTCCCCATTGGTTGATTTTAAACCTTTCTCTCACGTTAAGGCTAACAAAAGAGTACGTAATCAACTCGTACAATCAATAAGCCTCCGAAATGTAATATAAAATGAGTCTTTTTCAATGTCATAGACCCTCAGGCCGTGTTATCAACCGTGCGCAGATTCGAAATGTAATGAAAAAAGTAAAGCAAGGCTCAAATTTGTGAGGGGTTTCAAGATCGTAGAATACACCTGAACTTTACCACAAAAAATGTCCAGGGTCGAGTTACGTTATTGTATTGTACAATAACGTTTTTATGTTTTTGTGTACCTTAAAAAGGAAACAAACTTGGAAGCTTCTTTGGGGTGAAATAATCGTCTCTTAATAGGTCGATGATATGCTATAGGTGGTCGTCTGTCATTATGTTCACCTCTTGTTATGGGTGGTAGTATGTCATTTATTATGTCTAACACTTGATATAGGTGATCATACATGAAAGAAAGTTGGGGAATGATTTTCTAGTAAATTATTTCTCTTTATCAAAACACAACGTCATGATCTTTCTTTAGTTTCCTTTAAAATAAAAGCTGCTCTATGAAATACAAAGTTAATAAGATAAATACTCAGTAGATCCCTTCTACTCGTATGTATCTATGGGCTAAAATGCAGAGAGTATTTTTAGATCAAAAACTAATTTTTTAGTTCTTACCTTTTTAATTTTAAAATCGAATGGCAGATTAATTTCCCTACTTTACATTTTCAGACTGCAGCGAAATGGATCGAATTTTAAAAAGTTTTCTATTTTTTATTTGTTTTGATTTCATCATCTAAAAATATTGCATTACTCTACGAAGCACGACGGTAACGAATGAATAGGATAGGATGGGTGGCCAAAAATTTTATATTTGATAATTGCTTAGTTTCGTAATTTCCAGCTTTTTTATAATTTGAAATTGAACCTTCAATGACTCTCAAGATGAAGTGTAGACTTCAGGTTCCTCTCTTAATTGAAGATGATCCTGAATATAATAATATTTTTTATTAGGTTTCGTGAAAAATGCCCACCATAATCGTGTTACTTCCGATCTTACTCTTACACAAGTAAACTTTGAGGTAATTTCCCAAAATTGTCAATGTACAAAGCATAATCTTATATTGTGTTCCCTCGAAATGTAAAGCAAAACTGGACATTTCATATCTTCATATACCTACTTTATAATTATTATTCGTTGAAGCATGATTCGTAATGACATTTTCCAATTCACCATATATCACAGTACGGAGCACAAATGTAATTGTTCAGCGCAGGTATTTGTACGCGGTCTCCATATCTAGTCTGCATTAATCTCAAACTGTGCATGTACATTTAATTTCATTTCAGGAACGATAAGTAAATAAATCCAATCTAGCGACAGGAGCCTCCTGCCCTGCCTGAGCACCCGTGCTTCTTTATGGCAACATGCCCACCTTTTTCTTCCGTGTTTTGTCCGCACTCTATCTTCAGACCTTGCATTGGCATGAAACTTTTTGAGCAGTAAATTCAAGTGAACAGTCTATGAAATTTTTTTTTCTGCTCATGGTAAAGGTATCCGCATCTTATCTTCAGACCTTTCATTGGCATGAAACTTTTTGAGCAGTAAGTTCAAGTGAACAGTCCATGAAAATGTTTCTTTCTGCTCATGGTAAAGGATTTTCGATATAATTTGTGCTTTTGTTAGGAGGAAAAATACATTGTTTTGAAATGCTTCGGTTGCTTATATCTTCGCTTGTTTATCTCTCGTCTGTCTGTGAACCTTGAACACATTGTTATCAACAAAGCCTTGTCATCATCATGAAGCATATGGCCTCTTAACGCACACTTTCCTGTTTACTCGTAAGTCAAACTCACACTAAAATATCCTTTAGTAACTTGTAAGCCTGAATTTCACAGGCGACCTACTCGTGACCATTGTCAAAGTACGCCGAAAATGCGAGAAAAATTATATACTCGATTAAAATTATATTATCGATTTGATGTAAAAATTGAATTTTTACGGCTTTGTAGCCATGACCAGAAACCAAGTGTACAAACAGGTCCCATCTGCGAGTAGAATATCAAATCACCCTTAATTCCATTGTCCTTGCCTTGCCGTCACGTCCATGTAATCAGCTTCAACTATCACGTTTTTGTATTGGACGCCAAAAACTGGAGGTTTTTTTAAATGGACAACTTGACATTCGCTGGGGTCTCTGATGCACCCTAATTCACAGAAACCCACATTTTAATTTCTGACTTTTATCAGTTGACAATTTTCCCGTGATATAACCGATTCACACACCTTTGCTGTTTTTGTTTGCAGCAAGTCTCCTTTTGAGATAAGCGGATGATACAACTCTATTGGTCTTCCTGACGTGGCTTTCATATCCTCATGTTAACAATGCAGCTAAGCATAAATTTTCTCATACAAATCTGAACAGATCTGAACGTATTATAGGAAAACGGGAATAAAATAATTAATTTCGTATAGGGAACTGCTTTAGAAAGGAACCTCTCGATAAAATGAATTTCTTGCTCCCATGTTTATTTCATAATGACAGTTGGAATACACACAAGAGATGTAATCATCATTAAAAAATAAAACGCATGTTTCCGTTAACCGAAATAAAATAATTAAATTTTTTCCATTTAGAATGTACTGCAGCCTAAAAAACTTTTCAAGAATGTGAAAGCAAAGAAGCTCTGCACAGTTATTCCTCTGAAGGCATCGGATCAAATTGGCAATAATGAAATCTTAAAAGCAATTAAATGAACTGAAAAAGCCATTACCATTTCATCGATGTTATATTAATAACTCTGACTACCTGTGCTATATCCATAATTGTTAAGCAAGTATATCATCTTGAAAACATCATCTAAAGCTAACTGCATTGTTTCCAAATACAGTTCCATCATTCAATGATTTTTGTCTATACTTTCTAATTTGTCATTCATTTGGCTGTATAAAAAAATCACGTAATTAAAACAGCATTTCAGGTTCCATGTGGTAATAAATGGTAAATAGATAAATTGATAGCTATTACGTAAACAAAAATTTTTTTGTACTCACTTGAAGTGCACTTGAAGAAGATCGCCAGTCTCCTTAACACAGATCCTCGTTGTTGGAAGAGAGCGAAAAACAAAAAAGAACAATTCGCTGCCCAGTGCAATTTTCCTCTTTTATGAATGCGTGCCAAAAATTTCACGTTGCAAAGTGAGAGCTCGACTGCAATCCACGCGTCACTTCTACAATTACTTGACTTATAACCGAGTGCACAATGTGGAGAAGAGATAATATCACTTCATGTTGCGTTAATATGAGCACATCGAACGCGTCTCGCGCAAAACTTTGCGGAATGATAATTTTCAGTCGAAATCCAAATAAGTTCTCATCGCAGCGTTGCAAGCTTTGTTTTCACACTTTGGTTATCAGTTAACATCGCGCTGGATGGTCCACTTGATTCTTCGATTTTCCACAGCTTGGGTTAGTTCTTACTTCCACCACTGTGTTTGGCTACCTAACTGTTCTCATTTTATCGTTTGTCACTTAAACGCAGAATCTGTTGATGTATAATATTAAGGGTAAACTAGAAAAATGAATTAAGTTTACTCCGATCCTAACTCAAAGCACAAGAAAAAATTTTCGTCGATGTTGAACAATAAATGCAATTTATGTGGCAATAATGAGCTATTAAATAGAGGAAATTTAATTAACGCATCCGATTTGTTCGTGAAATATTCACATAAACGTACATTCACATCAAACGTCTGGATGAATTCCATTCAAAATATCCAGCTTCTGTTCATTCATTCAGCTTCGCCTTTACATGAACACACCTGAATGTAATCGTAATTTTCAAAGAGATAATGTTCTTTTGAAGCACAAAGCAACAAGCGATAAAATTCAGTTCACATATCAAGCGAAAAGTAAAAGGTGATCAAATTCAGTTCACCCCGCAAGTGATGAGAGATAAACGACAATATGCTAGAAGCGTAAGGCGACAAAATTTCATGGAAACTGCACACGTAAAATCGAAAAGGGACCCACTTCAATTGAAACGTCAACAAAAATCGAAAGATGACAAAATCCAGTTGAACCATCAAACGAACATCGAAAGGTGTCAAAATTCAGTTAAACAAAGGCGACCAAATTCAATTAAAACTTCGAACGAAAAGTAACTAATTCAGTTAATATTTCAAGCGAAAAAAGAACGAACACAAGATACAATTAACACATCAAGCGAAAAGTGAAGGGCAGGGATCGTGCACAGCACGCCGGGCACAGGACGCAGTGGCACATCCTCCCTGATAACGAAGGATGTGCTCATCGTGCCGGTCAGGCGTCTCTATACATGCACCAGCTCCCGGACTTGTTCTACTTGTCCGCTAAAATTGAGGTAAATCCTCAATAGATTTCAAATTCTGATGAAAGTTAATACTATTGATGTAGATTCGTTGCATTTTACGGTTAAATTCTATTTGAAGACAACTACTCTGATTTTATGAGAAGTCAGCTGTCTACAGACCCTAGAGTTTATTGACAGTATCTGAAAATTTTGCTTTTTGGCTCAAACGGAGATGCAAAGAACATTTTGTCGTTTCAGCTGCCAACAGCTGCAAGCAGAGTTAAGCCGTCACAGGAATTGAGGTCCAAAAGATATTTTTTATGTCAGGTCTGTTCAAATTTGACCAGACTGCACAGCTCTCCCAGCTAACTTCCGGTCACAGGACTTTGATTTTGGGGCTCTAAATCGTTTGTAGATTTGTCCTGGGCTTGTATTTTCATTTCTCTCGTAATTCTGCACTCCTCAGGGGGATACAACTATTGTAGCTATGGGAATTAGCGCTCCCAGGGGAAAAATGTGAGGGCCCGAGCTGAGAGTTAGGTAGGCCTTCTTTTTGTTGAAATAAAATGTTTTTGTTACGTTAAGGACCACCTTTTTTCGGTTCACTACTGTCCTGTTTTTCAGCACCTCTGACTTTCTTCTTCAACTTTTATCTTATTTCATGAACTTCATTCTCATCTTACTGTTTCTATGCCCATCAGCATAGATTCCTCATTTTTTTATCTCTATACGAAATGGTGCCTTCCTCCTTCCTCTCTTCGATACGCTCTATTTTTGCAGCGGTTAGGGAGGCTTAAACTAACTTATAATCTTAATCTCGTAATTCTGCATGTCTTTTCGGTAGTCAGAATGACTGAATATGTAGTGGCACAGAACAAAGCAAGACGCATTTATTCGCACGTGGACCAGAGTGGAAAATATCTTTTTGGACAAAAATAAATGTTCTTCGACTGTAAAGATTATTACATTCGCTTATGATGAAGCTTGATAATGAAATATCCAGTTTGGATCACAATAATGGTTTTGAAAAGAGCAAAAATTCCGATATTTCTAAAGGTTCCTATTCCAGCATCATACATCCCAGTTTGCAAAAGAACAGCAACTCGAAAAATTTGATGTAATCAAGATTCGATGCGAGATGTGCAAAAAAACGTAAAACCCTGCTCATTTTTCCAAAAATATCCACGGAAAACATTGGGAATCACTTAAGTGTAACAAACACGCAACAGAAAACTTAGAACTTGTGGGTACTCCGGGGCTGCTCAAGACTGATTGCGACAATGAAGTGTGGCTGGAGCGACTTGAAGAACAATGTTAATTTCCGTGTTATCCATCGTATATTGGAAATCCCCCCCGAGCGACTTCATATGACTGGTAGAAAACAACCGACATATAGGCTGCTCAAAAATTTTAACAGTTACCTAACAATGCTGCTAAGTGAACAAAAATAAATATTCAAAGCTGCTTCTTCTGACACTAGAAGTACCTCGTCAATAACTAGTCTAAAGACTACGCATCCCCTTGGTGCTCATCACACTGAACGACACTAGCGATGCGTTGATGTAAAAATTACTAAATTGAGTAATTCCGACTAAGCATGGGCTTTTAAAGCCCTCTGCACATTGAAATTTTACGCTAGTGAATTTCAACTTCTTAGATAACTTCAGCACACAGCTTTTACGTGTTCCCGAATTGTGGATAGCAGCCGTACCTTTATGAAAAACAGATATGTAAAAACATGAACGAAACAGATGAAGCCTAATGTACTTCTTAAAGAGACTCCCAAGTCCGAGGCACTCCAAACCACGTCAAGTAGTTTATACTGATTATTTAATAATAAAAACATTCCACTTATAGCTCTTCCAAAATTAATATCATTGATGAAGGAAGCGTGTTTAAACTATAAAACTTGAACTGTAAATTAATTTTCTACTCTTTCAATTCGCGCATAAGAAAAAGGTAGTCACTTGATTAGTATTGAGAGCGCTAGCATCGGGTATGTGTTTACTAGAGGGGGGTCAAGAGGCAAAATGTGAATTTTATCACTGGTATCATTGCTCCGAAATCATCACTTATTTGCAAGAAAATTAGTAGTTTTCCATTGCTCTATGATATTGAATCTCAAATCCTTTGACCTTTACGTCAAAAATTTTAATTTTTTATGTAAACCATCTAGTACCAAAGTCTTAAATTTGGCTCCCAATACATTTAGCTTATGTGTGTTGAAATACTTCACGAGATATTTAGCTATGAACTCTAGTAAGCGTATGTCTTTATATGTAAGACATTTTTTATCATGTATTCGCATGCTTTTTGTTGCGTTACTTTCGTTTTTTATATTGCTGGAGTATAAGAACACCCCTGGTGATATCGCCAGCTTATTTCGCGATACCAAGAGCCCCCACAGTAGCAGGTAGCAGTATTAAACTTTCCTATTCGCACCCTCATTTTTAGAAACCAATTATCCTTATTTCAGTACCCCAGTACATTAGATTATAGTTCTCATGCACTCATCATTCCTTCACTCCTTATACCTCACGTTTCTTAAACACGTTACATGGGAAGGAAGGGCAAAAATAAACTATTTGCGCCCTAGTTATTACTCATTACGCAGTGCAGATCACCGAATTAGTATGTAGTTCTCATGTACTCAACATTCATTCACTTCACATTTCTGATCTTTTTAAGCTCGTTAAACATGAAAGTAGGGGAAAAATAATCTATTTGGGCCCTAGTTATCACTCATCACGCAGTGCAGCTCAAGTGGCGCCTGTGATCGGCAATTTGCCGACCCTAATACGCAGCTCGACACTTTGCTCGCACGTCGAGATAAACGCGGCCTCTCTCTTCGATGACACAGCGGCGCGTCCTCGGTCAGTGTATAGTAAGCAGGGAAATGAGATACCAAACATAGCGTTTGTGCCGTCCGTATCTGCAGGTGTTCTTTACGCTGATGACATAGCAGTATGTCATCTTACGTCAATGTATAGTAAGCAAGGAAATGAGATCCCAAACATAGCGTTTGTACTGCACGTGTCCGTAGGTGTAGTAAGCGAGGAAATGTGCTATAAAATATAGCGTTTCGTCTACAAGTGTCTTAAGGTTTCCTTCACACCGATGGCACAGCGGTACGTTCTCGGTCAATAAGCAAGGAACTGTGCTATCGAATGTAGTGCTCCTTCTGTAGGGGGCTGCAGGTGCCCTGGGGGTATCTTTACACCAATAACATAGTAGCTTGTCGTCGGTCGGCGCACAGCAAGCAAGGAAATGTAGCATCAAATACGAACTGCACCGTAGGTATCTGCAGACGCCCCGAGGGTATAATCAGAAATATCTTCACACCGTTAAGTATAGCATAAGGTATGTCTATGGTTAAAGTAGCAACTGAAAAACATCAAATATTAACACTTCAACCATCATCTTGGTGTGGCATGAGTAACTTCTGTCTACAAATTATGTATTGTAAAACAATGTATAAATTTACATGGTTATGTCTGATAAATTTATCTGTAATCTATAATTTTAATGAAGTGACACCTCGGCCAGCGTATTTAACGGCTAATATCCTAATATTCCAGACATAAATTTTCGCTCGATCTTACATGCAAGTGAGTGGCACCATCGGCTGAGCTGAGCTCTTCGATCAATAGTGCCACTCTTTGGAATGTCTTACTACCATTATTGATGACGGCGACATAATAATTGCCACTCTGAGGGTGATATAACTATAAAATCTATGGGAATTAGGGCTCCTAGGAAGAAAATATGAGGTTCTTAACTGAAGATAGGTAAGAATTCCTTTCATAGAACGGATCATTGTTTTTCGGTTCACTTCTGTTCAGTTTTTAGGCCCCAGTTACTGTTCTTTGATATTTATCTTATTTCATAAACTTCGTTCACAACTTGCTGTTCTTATGCGCTCTGGATCTTGCGTGAGGCATACCTTGTGCATAGATTTTCAGCTCTCTTTAATTCCCTACTATATGGTGCCTTCAACCTTCCTCTTTTTGGAGCATATTTATTGCGGCTAAGGAGACTGAAACTAACTTACCTGATGAAATCGGGACAATAAATACCAATCCTCACAAGCAACTTTGGTATTTGTTCCTTAGTTCGACACTTTCATTGGAAAGTTTTTCTTTACCAATGCTGATTATTTTATAACATTATTAAAAAAACTTGAAAGCAACTTCAAATTTTTTTGTGATAAGAAAAGACGGTCCTAGTGTAACATAAGATAGTGGGTGTTGGTCCATTCATTATTCAAGTAATAATAAGATTCAAGCATTAACGTAGATAAGGCACATAAGCTCGTCGTTGACGAACAGCTCACAAAACGCTTTTGGATTGGGCGTAATTGTTGCGCTTGCCTACCACATCTCCTATGAAAAGAGCGGGACGCCGGTACGCATGTAAACTCTCGCGTATGACGTGAAACCGGTGCTTTTCAAGGTAAACTGTGCACCATTACTTGATAATTCACGGTGAAGAATTATTTTTGCAGAAATTACCTTGAGGCGTGAAAAATTTTACAGGCTGGGTAAAATATTGTTATAAAATTTGTAGCTATAGCGAATCATCAACATAAAACTGAACCATGGTTTTTGGTTGAAGTTAGGAGTGAAAAAACACCTGAACTTTGAATATCTATGATGCCTGTAAATAAGTGTTGATTTTGTATTAGAGTGGTCAGGTCCGTAGACCGTAGTTTTATCATCGAAAAATCTTCAAATCAACAAAAATACTGTGACGCAGGTTATGAAGTTTAGATTTAGTCATACATTTATGACTAAATAATGAAACGTTAGACTTGTATAAATGGGTTACATCTGCACATAAGAAAGCGAAACCTAAACAAAGTGTTCAGATTAAATGTACTTTTATTCAAAATAATTGTGCCTTCAGAACATTCCCGGCTATTGCTCTGAGATCAGTTTATGCTATTATGATTTGTGCCTATTACTTCTCTTCATGACCCTTTCTACACCGCGTACTTCTTACCTAATGCAAGAATAGCATGATAATAGAACCCTAAGTCATTTTGATGATAATTCTTTCAGGTTTAAATCACGATAGCTTCATAGTACTCTCCACAAAATTTTTCACTCTGGCTTTCTGGAAAGCAATGTAGTTTTTAATGCAACGTTGAAAGGCATTACTTCACTCATGGATACAGTCTTTTGATGAAACTCAACAAAGTTTTATGAGTTGAAAAATGATTTTCGCGTGCGTGACATCTGCGGCTTTCATTGACTGATTCTATTGAATTCATAAATATACGTCAATACAGGTAAAGGAAAGCGGCTGGGTGAAAAAGTTTTTACGTAGAGAAAATGACGCCTTTGTTTTTTAAGTTAGAGCAGCTATGGGTGTTTGAGATATATGTACTATGTTAAGACTATTTGGGTTAGAATATCCTATGTGATAGGGACTAGCATCTCCAAAAAGAATGCTGTCATATATGTTACCTCAGCTATAGATAGGACTTTGGATAGAACGAACCCATTTTTATTCTTTCCATTTTCGTACCGGCTTCGCTATTTATTCATAGTTTTTTCCTCTTATGCCCTCATAACTTGCTGTTTCTATAGGCAAGGTATCAGATTTGGGAACAAAACTTGTGCATAAATTCCTCGTTCTTTAGTCAGTACAATTAAATAAGTACATTAGATTTTGTTAGTTTGAACCTCCCTAACCTCAACAAAAGAGTTCTAAAGAGAGCAAGGACAAAGGCCCCATTTTGTATGGAGTTAAGAAAACGAAATTCATGCACAAGGTGCGCTCCCTCACAAGATATCCTGCCCATTGAAACCACGCTAGAGAGGAAGGCTATGAAACAAGATAAAAGTTGAATAAGAAAATAATGGGTGCTGAAAAATGACAGCAGTAAATATATAAAGGTGGCCTGCAACTAAACAAAAATCTTTACTACTTATACCTCACATTTTCCTCTTAAGAGGGCTGAATCTCTCAAATACAATATTTGTATTTCTCTGAAGGGACTGAATTGGTAAATTGCGTATCTGTTCACAGGAGTAAAACTAATAATCTTTTCAATCTGCGATGAAATGACGTACCCAAAACCCATGCTGCTTTTCTTATGGTATAGATTGGGTGCTATCAAATATAGCGTTTCTTATATGTTCATGCTTTTAAATTCTTTCCGAGTCATAGTTTCCCCATAGAGTTTAATGTTCAAATTGTGATGAAAATAAAGAATCTGCTCGCAGAAAATACACTAGGGGAAAAACTGCTGATATTATGACAGTATTGTACAAGTGAGCTATTGTATAAAATATTACTACAAGTTTGTGTTTGTTGTTTCGTGTTCACGTTGTGGTTGTAACCTTGTCTTTCGTTCATGTGTTTCATGTGTTGCTTGAAGTAAAACGCTTTTAAACTTAAACATTGGTATGAAAAATATTATCGGTTTCGTTACAAATCTATCTCCTAGCTTCGTTTTGATAATAGAATATTTGGCATACTTATAAAGGGTGGCTGGTCGGCAGACCGCGCGGGTCCGTCCGCCTTTCTTTAGACAATAGAAGGTTTTCCTCCGCATCAGCAACTGCTCAGTCGGGGTGCGACTCTGACATGGACGGACGTGATACGACGGCCCACGACGCTAAGAATTGTTCATCTTCTCGCCTTGAATTTTCTATGGATTTGTTGTTCGTGCTGCATTATTTATTTTCGTCCAAATTAACCTCTAACATGTCAGCCTAAGGAGAAGTTCTAGGGCGGCACACCTGGATGGCGGCGCTGCTTGCGTTGGTTTCCAGCATCTCCTGAGAGGGCCTAGAAGTTGAGTGCTCCTCTCACCAGCGTTCGCGCATCGCTCGTATGGAGGACTGCTATGAGCGATGGCGCTCAACCCGCGCTTCGCTGCATCAACCTGCGCGTCGCGCCGCGGGAAGGGGCGCCGAGATGCTGCTGGAGCTTGTCGGATCTGGCCTGAGGTGAGACGGGCTTGCGCGTTAGTTTGCCGACAGCCTTTATTTTAGGTTACAGTATGCCAAATATGTCCTACTGAGATCCTCTGCTCAATCCGAATCTTGTTTAAAGTCCTGAAGCTTGATCCAAATATTCGTTTTCTTTGAAGCCGTTCAATATTACATTCGGAAGCTATTTGGCTATTTGACTATTTTTAGGCGTATGTTTATCATGCTATTTTCCTGAACACATTTGACCTGTCACAGGTGATTCTCTTTAGTTAGGTAGCTTCTATAGAGTTCGCTTGGCAAGGTGATGGATTCAATCGGTCATTCCTAATTTTCCCGGTCGTTCACGTCGTAATCTCTTTCGACCGGGGGTTAAATCTATTACCAAGTCTATTTTGATTCTTTCGCAATTCTATAGGATCGTCCTTCGAAACTCCATAAGGCGTTTTGTCGGTTCTTTCTATATCTCGTCTCGATTCATTCGTAATTCTATATCTCGTCTCGATTCATGCGTAATTCCATTTTTCTTCCGTTGGATTCATTTCTAATTCTGTCTGGTAGTTCTGAATATATATTCGCCATTTTATCAGATGGATAGTGCTAAAAGCATACTAACGGAAATCTTTCCCGACAGCTTGCTGTGAGACCTGGATCTGGACAATTCTTCTCGGTTCCCGATGCACAATCAAGCATAGCTGCATCTCGTCCTTCTGAAGCAATCTAAATTTTATATACGTGTTGATCATCGTTGTTAATTATTTTTAATGGAAAATTATTTCGGATGTTCGTTTTCAATTCCTTCAGGCAGAATTTCTAAAATGGCGCTGTAGACAGGATTGGGCCACTGAACTGAAAAGGATCAAAGTTAGATGCAATTGTACTCATTACCTTACGCTTTGTATTTGCTTTCTCGTTCAATTTCAGTGGATTGTGAGAAATCTTGTCATTACTTCTATCCCACTTCAAGCCGAAAAGTTTCACATCTTTATCGGTTTTACATGAATATTTCTCGTCTATTTTTTCCTGCAAGGCAAGATCATTAGTGTACAACTGCTGAATGAACATTTGGTAGGGTTCAAAAATTTTCTGAAGCATTGAATAAGACCATGCAACGTATGCACGATCTGAGGACGTTACAGAACAGTTATCCATGTACGTTAAATGGTAAATCAAAGTTTTTAGAGATCGAAGAGGTTTTTCGTCATTTTGAGCATCTAGAACCAAGATTTTGTACAAGGAAACCATTAATACAGCAGGCGAGCACCTCAAACCAAAACAGAGACGCATATTTCGGTAGGCAACTAACGACTTGTCGCCATTCAGAACATCTTTGTACCACAAAAACAGCAGTCTCATCTGGTCGCGCGGCTCCAATGCAATGCTCAAAAATGCCTTTTTCAAGTCAAAAGTCAATAAAAATTGGTCAAATCTAAGCAATAAGAATGCAGAGGACAATTTTTTGTTAAGATTAGGACCGTTGTGCATGACTTGATTATGGGAAAGGTTTTTACCCATTGAGTTTTTTTCTGATAAATTTGACAAGAATACAACCCGGCATTTGGTGCTCTCTCGGCTCATCTTGAATATTCCCATGTGGGGAAGAAAGCTGATTTCATTTGGCGGCAAATCTCTGAAATTATCGACTGGTTCAATTATTCCATCCGCTACTTGCTCCCTGATCACACGATCATACATTTCTAGCCGGTCTGGATCTTTGCGTAATTTTTGAAAATTACTGTGCAAGATCTTTTCAGAGAGAACGACGTTTGAGCTCAAAGAGTTTCCAACTTTCTCATTCCATAGTAACGGCATAATCAAACGCCCATCATCCGCTCTACGACAGTTTTGAAGCAAAAAGCTTTCTTGCACCGAGTCTGACAACACACGCTCATCCTCATATTTCACAGATTCGTAGTTCAGTACGTTAGAAAGTTGCTGACTGATCAGCTCCTGTACTGAAGTCTCAACAACACTATCACACGGAATTTGAGCTTTAGGCATTGAAGAGTTATCCATGTCAGCCAGAATTTCTAAAATGGCGCTGTAGACAGGATTGAGCGGGAGCTTCAGCAGGTGGACCATGTACGAGGCCTGTCTAAAAAGTATCCGACTTTTGGCCAGAAAAAATATTTCGAATACCTGACGGAGTTGGGACCCTAATCCCCTTCAAAGTAGGCCCCTTGTGCTTGTACACACTTAGCCCACCGATCCTTCCACTGCTGGAAACACCTGTGGAAGTCTTCTTTTGGAATAGTGTTCAGCTCCGTCGTCGCTTTCTGGTGCGAAGCAAAATCAATCAAGGTGATGCTGACTGTTTTCTTTGATGTCCGTGGAGTTTTGCATCACGAATACGCACCGGAAGGACAAACAGTGACAAAGGAGTACTATCAGGATGTTCTCCGGCGACTTCGTGATGCAGTTCGGCGCAAAAGACCAGACATGTGGACTGCGAACAACTGGCACTTGCATCACGACAACGCGCCCGCACATTCATCCCATTTGATCCGCAATTTCTTGGCCAAACATGGAATTACGACCGTTCGCCAACCTCCCTACTCTCCAGACCTGGCTCCTTGCGACTTCTGGTTGTTTCCAAAATTGAAGACACCACTGAAAGGATCCCGTTTTGAGAGTAGAGAAGAGATAATGCGGAACGCGACGACAGAGCTGAACACCATTCCAAAAGAAGACTTCCAGAGGTGTTTCCGGCAGTGGAAGGATCGGTGGGCTAAGTGTGTGGAAGCACAAGGAGCCTACTTTGAAGGGGATTAGGGTCCCAACCCCGTCAGGTTGTTGAAGTATTTTTTCTGGCCAAAGGTCGGATACTTTTTCGACAGGCCTCGTATTCAGTGCCGCCCTAGGCTGCCGCTCTTCTTCTCATCTGTGGTTTTGTCTTTGTCTTTGTCCTTGTCTTTAATATAGTGATTCTTGTTAAACCTACAGAGTCACGATGTCCGCTCCTAAGTCTGAGAGCGATTTGAAGTTTCTGAGGAATAGTCGTAAGTTTATGAGGTCTGAAATCACCAGACTTTTTAATAAGGTAAATACCGATTTGGACTCTTTAACGGTGGATGATAGACGCTACACTTTAACTCGGCTCCAAGCCCTCCATACGGATATTAAGGAACTCGATTCTCGAATTGCTGAAGTTGTATTTTCCGCAGATGTTTCCGAGGAGGAAATGCAGACCGAGTATGATGCCTGTGCCGAGTACGCTCGTAAAATCATTGTCTGCGTCAGTATTTTGGATACTGTTTTGCTGAGCGAGCGTGAGCCTAGCCCAAGGCTTGACACAGGTGAGGACTTGTATCGTAGCCAGTTAAAACTCCCTCAGATTCCTTTGCCCGAGTACGGGCATGAGCCGGGCGAGGATTTGCACAAATTTCTCTCTAATTTTGAGGCCATACTTTCAAAATATAGAATCTCTGGCTATGAGAAGTTTTGTTTCCTTCAGAGACAATTGAGAAATGCCCCGTTGACATTAATTAAGTCTCTAGAATTGAGTAAACAAAATTACGCTAGCGCAAAGGAGCTTCTCATAAAAGCGTTTGCGTCTCCTACTACACAGAAGTTCGAAACTCTTGATAGACTGTCTAAAATGAAATTTGCTCTCGGTGATGATCCGTATCATTACATAAGTCAAATGAGATCCATAGTCGAATCGTTTGAGACTCTTGCAATTGAAACTAATTCTGTCCTTCAGTTTTTCTTTTGGAAAGGTATGAATCGTGAATTTCAGCAAGAGATTGTTCAAATCACTAATAAAACGAAGCCTACTCTCGAAGAAATCATGGAGCATGTTTATGACGCAACCGAAAGATTTTCAGCTAAATACCCAAAGTCAAAATCAGCAGGTATGGCCATAAGTCTGAGTGCCCAGAATGCTGACCGTGAGGGGTTGTATTGCAGTTTGTGCAGTAATCGAAATGCGAGAGATCACTCTCACTCTACATTTAATTGTCCTGTGTTTTGCTCTGTGAAGGCCAAGATAGACAAATTGAAATCTCTAGGTGGCTGCACGAAATGTGCTAATGTCTCTCACTCTACCAACGAGTGTCGCTTCAAGTTCAAGAAGCGCTGCTCAAAATGTAGCAAGTTTCACTATTCTTTTTTGTGCGATTTTGAACAAAGACTTAATTCTCCGAATTCCCAGAAGCGATCACATAATTCCGAGGGAAAGAAGTCTTCTGGCGCAGAAAAAGTGAGTTCTGGGGTGGTGTCTGTGTCGGAAGTGTGCGTGGTGCCTGCAGGCTATGGCGAGGATTCGGTCGTTCCTACGTTTACGGTTCCCGTACGAGGCCGTAAGCTGCGCTGTATGCGCGATAGTGGATGTCAAGTGAACTTCATAACCGATGAGTGTGCTGCGAGTTTATCACTTAAAATCGTAAACCCTAAATATCTTATTACTATCAATGGATTCAATTCGAGTAAAACTTTAGTTACTAAAATTGTATCGCTGAAGTTACTGGATTGCGACACGCCTATTGAGGCGGTGTGCATTCCTGAGATATCTACTAATATTAATCTCCCTCACTTTAGAGCTGTTGTATAGTGACGCTCTTGGGATATTTATGGAGGTTCCGGCTGCGGAGATTTATGAGTCTCGCTCGCTCGGAGGTTCCGGCGGAACCGCAGAGGCGCGTCTGGTATTTACAAGCGCCGGATAAGTCGGAAGGCGCCTACTGCCGGGCGGAAGTTCATTGTCCTAACTAGACTTAAGAGCAAGCTGTGTGAACTTGAGATCAGTACAGAACTAGTAGCCCTGCTGTTCGTTTTGCTATCCAATTGCCTGGTTTACGGCTAGGCTAACCGATCTACAAGTGTTGTCCAGTAAACCTTATATCTTGCTGAAATTCCAAGATACTACAATTGGCAACGAGGCTTCGAACTTGCGAAGTGAATTTGAACTTTAAAAGTGCTCTGAAAATTAAGATGGCATATTCTACAGTCAGCTGTCCTCCGTTCGACGTGGAAGTAGAAACAGTGAGTGAATTCTTGGAACGCTGGAAAGTACAAAGTGCAGACGCTCTTCAGAAAGCAGGAAATAATGGCGGTAAAAAAGCTAGTATTCTAATCAAAGCTTTGCCTGTAAACATAATTACTGATCTACAACGAAGAATTAAACCTACGTTACTCACTGAGGCTACATATGAAGAACTTGAAGAAAAATTAACACAACAATTTGAAATTAAAAAATCCATCGTCGGTGCATCGGTTACATTTCTAAATAGAAAACAAGGTGCTAATGAATCCATAGAAAGTTATGCTAAAACGTTAAATGACTTAGCATCTGCATGCAATTATGGTAATTGCTGTCGTGATCGTTTATTAAGAGATGCCTTCGTGGCTGGGCTACACTCAGCGCAAATTCTCAGCGCGGTTCTACAGAAGTGCGATAGCAAGTCCTTCAACGAATGCGTTGAAAACGCAAAACTTATCGAACAATTAAGCTCCGACGCTCAAGATATTATTCGGGAGGATTCATCTACATCGTATTTCACTACAGAAAAACTCCCGCCGAACTACATATGCATTCGCTGCGGAACCAAGCAAAAGCATCTTGCAAAGAATTGCTATGCTTTGAAATTGAAATGTCACACATGTGGAAAATTAGGCCACATTTCGAAGGTTTGCAAATCTACACCTGCAGCTCGGCCTCATTCTGCTATGCCTACACGAAGGGGACCTACACGAGGAGAATCTGACGCAGCTCGCACTTACACAGTGCAGTCGGGAAGAAGCGGTTGCTGTGGCATCGTCGGAAGAGAAGACGTGTTAATGAAGAATTCACGGATGCCTCTACAGAAGAACGAAGCTGTTTGGCAAAAACCGGGGAACGAAAGTGGTGACGGTAATCATCTACATGAGTGTTCTGATTATTCCCCAAGTGATTCTAATTTTTTAGAGTAAACACCACTGTAATTCCCGTCACTAAAGAGCCCACTATGATTGCATGCAACCTAAATAGTAAACCTGTTGAATTCTTGTTGGATAACGGCAGTGCCGTGTCAACTATACGTAAAAGAGATGCAATCAGAGTTGGTGCTGTGGTAAATCCTACATGCAGCAAAATTCTCGGGTACAGTGGTGTCTCGGTAAACCTGCTTGGTCAAGCTTCAGTAACGGTTATGTACCAAAATGTAAGTTTTAATCATAAGTTTCTCATTGTGGAGGATGATAGAATCAACTTACTTGGCCGAGATATTTGTTCTAAACTAAACGTAGACATTGTCATTCCTGACAAATACGATTCCATAAATAAAACGGATTGTCATAGTTTGCCGAAAAAGTTGTCGTTAAAATATGACGAATACTTATCATCTGATTCACAGTCTAACGTTAAAGAGACAGTTCATCTTGATGTGTTGCCTAATGCAGTTCCTGTATTTTGTAAAGCACGCCCGGTTCCTGTAAGACTAAGAGACTCTGTCAAAACCGAACTGGAACGCTTGCAGAGTATGGGCAAAATCACAAAAGTGTATGATAGCCAATGGGCATCTCCTACTGTTAATGTTCTAAAGTCTGACGGCAGTGTGAGAATCTGTGGAGATTTTTCAGCTTCCATTAACAATTTCCTGAATCCAGTTCAATCTGTACTACCTGTTATTGATGATGTCATTTCTCAAGTCGGAAACGCTAAGTTTTTCTCAAAAATTGATTTGTCTAACGCGTTTCTGCAAATTCCGTTGGACGAAGAATCAAAGAAAGTTACGACCATTAACACCTCTGAAGGTCTATTTATGTACAATTACTTACCCTATGGTCTACGTGCAAGCCCTGGCATCTTTCAAGCATTCATGAATAGGACTCTTTCTGGCATCGATAATATCATTGTGTACCAGGATGACCTCCTCATTTTGACCTCGTCATATGATGCTCATTTGGAAGTTCTTGACAGGGTCCTGTCTGTCCTGGAAAACGCGGGAATTCGCCTAAATCTGTCTAAATGTGCCTTTCTAACTGATCGTGTGTCTTATCTAGGGTACGTTTTCGATAACAAGGGTGTTCACCCTAACTCTGAGAAAGTAGAAGCTATTCTCAATGCTCCTGTTCCTAAAAACCTCAAACAGTTGCAAGCTTTCATCGGATTGTGTAACTTCTATAGTCGTTTTGTACCCAACTTTTCTAATGTCATGCATCCTCTGTATTCGCTGCTTAAGAAAAATGTACAGTTCCGGTGGACTCCAGAACAGGACGAGAGTGTCCAGAAAATTAAGAACATCTTTCGTTCGCATAAACCTCTAAAGTTGTTTGATCCCAACCATGAAACTCTTCTTGAAACTGATAGTTCGGGTTATGGAGTTGCTGCCATACTCATGCAACGCGTTAGTCCTTCTCATGATTGGTGTCCGGTTCAATTTGCTTCGAGATCTCTGAATAGTGCGGAACAAAACTACTCTAACATTGAAAGGGAGAGCCTTAGTGTGGTTTTTGGCGTGGAGAAATTCAAGAAATTTCTACTTGGTGCTAAGTTCATTATCCATAATGATCAGAAACCTCTTTGTAAACTTTTTGCACATAACAAGGGTGTGCCTCTCAACTGTTCCGCTCGAATTCAGAGATGGGCTCTTAGACTCTCCCAGTTTGACTATGTTTTCAGATATTCGAGAGGTAAATGTAACGTAAATAGCGATTGTCTCAGTAGGCTGCCACTACCCACGACTGTAAAAGAGCTAGAACCGTACGAAATGATTTTTGCTGTGAACTCTCTTGATAAAACTCCTGTCACGTGTGAAAATATAAAAACTCATACTGACATGGATAGCGAACTATGCCAACTTAAACAATACATAAAGTTTGGCATGCCTCCTAAACCTAATCCTCATTTGTCTAAATTTAAGAACCTGCTACCTCAGATGACCATCATGAAAGGTTGTATACTTTATAAAGAACGGGTATTTATTCCCAAGTCATTGCGTAGTTTAGTCCTTGAAACATTTCATGATGGACATCCTGGCATTTGTGGCATGAAATCGTTGGCCAGATCTGTTATTTGGTTTCCCGGAATGGACAAAACTATTGAAGACATCGTAAAATGTTGTCCCCAATGTCAATTAAATCGAGCAAAACCTAAGTCTAGAAATGTAGAATGGCCTACTCCTTCTCGTCCTTTTGAACGCATTCATGTCGATCATTTTTTCTACGAGAATAAAATTGTTTTCATTGCTGTAGATGCACTATCTAAATATATTGAATGTGAAGTGGTACCATCCACGAGTGTGTCAGATACTGTCGATGCGTTGAGAATGATTTTCAGCAGAAACGGGCTGTGTGATGTGCTCGTAAGTGACAATGCTTCTAACTTTGCATCTCAAGACTTCAAAGATTTTCTCATTTCCAACGGCATTGAGCACCTCACACCTCCGCCCTACTCTCCAGCAAGCAATGGTCAAGCTGAGAGGGGGGTAAGAGTCATTAAAGACTTGTTGAAAAAACTATCTTCTTCCGAATCGTTCAAATCCCGTCTAGCAAAAGCATTATTTCAATCGCATTGTATTCCGCATAGTGTTACAAAAATTGTTCCCTCTGTTGCGCTGAACAATCGTAAATTTGTTACTTCCAAAGATAGAGTTCATCCTAAATTTTCTGTGTCCAGGTCTAAGCCTATGTATGTAACTCAATTTGATGTCGGGGATCATGTTCTCGCTCTGAATTTGAGAAATGGTCCCAAGTGGTTGAAGGGAATTATTGTTAGTAAGGTTGCTGTTAATATCTTTCATGTTCAAATATTAGCATTAAATGTAATCTGGAAGAGACATTCAAATCAGCTGTTGCACAGTAGTTTGGAATCTACCGGGAGTGGAGCAGCAGAGACTCCTGCTTTTCAGCCTGTTAACAGCTCCCCTGAGCAAAATGAACCACGTAGATCAGGCAGAATAACCAAACCTGTAATACGAATAGGTTGTTGAGTTCCTCCTTCCCTTTGTCACATATTCATCTAAAGGGAGGGAAGTTGTTGTATAGTGACGCTCTTGGGATATTTATGGAGGTTCCGGCTGCGGAGATTTATGAGTCTCGCTCGCTCGGAGGTTCCGGCGGAACCGCAGAGGCGCGTCTGGTATTTACAAGCGCCGGATAAGTCGGAAGGCGCCTACTGCCGGGCGGAAGTTCATTGTCCTAACTAGACTTAAGAGCAAGCTGTGTGAACTTGAGATCAGTACAGAACTAGTAGCCCTGCTGTTCGTTTTGCTATCCAATTGCCTGGTTTACGGCTAGGCTAACCGATCTACAAGTGTTGTCCAGTAAACCTTATATCTTGCTGAAATTCCAAGATACTACAAGAGCCGTAGTTAATACCTTTATCCGAAAGGGGTATGACATTGCTGATACTAGTTGGCTTGAGGAGAACACAATTTCAATTTCTAACCTAGATTTTATTCTGGGTAATGTCGATAGCCAAATCTTGCCTTTACGTGACGTCAGTTTCGGCAGGTCACCGCAATCTGTGTTTTCAGTATCTCCGATAGGAGTATTGTTTACTGGCAGTGTAACACGCATGATAAAAAACATCGAATACTTGCCAGATCTGTCCATTCCTAATCGAAATGATCCAAAGTGCGGTGCTGAAAAAGTAAAAAATTCATTAAACGCGACGATGGCGCTCTTCAGATGAGCCGCCAAGTCCAATTACTCCTGAAATGCTGTTGAAGGGATATAGTGTAGACTCTATTTCCATATTACCTCACGCTGACACCTCCGACCCTGATTGGAGTCCGGATGCTGGGCCTATGGAAACCCTGGCCGTAAAGTTCGAAAAATTAAGCGCTATAAGAAATAATTTGATCCGTGTTTATCAAGACGAATTTTTGCCGCAACTCATTGATCAAGCAACCAATAAAAAAGATCGTTACAAATCCGTAAAACATAAAAAGCTGAAAAACTCTGATATTGTTCTTTTGGTAGAGCCTAATCAAAAATGCCCTCGGTTCAAAATGGGTCGTGTAATCGAAACGATACAAAATCATCTAGGCGAAGTGACCGAGGTAGTATTAATGAAGGGTAACGGAGAAACTGTGCGAAGGCACGTCACCTCTTTAATCCCTTTGTTGTCCTACGAAGGTGGAAGCACAGCCGCGTCTTCAGACAACGAAAATTTGTCCCCGCAAGGAGGTTACAGGTCTGCGGCGACGAGGAAATGTGCTGCTGAAAGTTTAGAAAAAACTAAACATATGTACAAAATTGGCTCGGTTTGACTTTATTCGATTTTCATTTTCGAAAATCGAATCTCTTCTGGGCACTGTATAAAATATTACTACAAGTTTGTGTTTGTTGTTTCGTGTTCACGTTGTGGTTGTAACCTTGTCTTTCGTTCATGTGTTTCATGTGTTGCTTGAAGTAAAACGCTTTTAAACTTAAACATTGGTATGAAAAATATTATCGGTTTCGTTACAAATCTATCTCCTAGCTTCGTTTTGATAATAGAATATTTGGCATACTTATAAAGGGTGGCTGGTCGGCAGACCGCGCGGGTCCGTCCGCCTTTCTTTAGACAATAGAAGGTTTTCCTCCGCATCAGCAACTGCTCAGTCGGGGTGCGACTCTGACATGGACGGACGTGATACGACGGCCCACGACGCTAAGAATTGTTCATCTTCTCGCCTTGAATTTTCTATGGATTTGTTGTTCGTGCTGCATTATTTATTTTCGTCCAAATTAACCTCTAACATGTCAGCCTAAGGAGAAGTTCTAGGGCGGCACACCTGGATGGCGGCGCTGCTTGCGTTGGTTTCCAGCATCTCCTGAGAGGGCCTAGAAGTTGAGTGCTCCTCTCACCAGCGTTCGCGCATCGCTCGTATGGAGGACTGCTATGAGCGATGGCGCTCAACCCGCGCTTCGCTGCATCAACCTGCGCGTCGCGCCGCGGGAAGGGGCGCCGAGATGCTGCTGGAGCTTGTCGGATCTGGCCTGAGGTGAGACGGGCTTGCGCGTTAGTTTGCCGACAGCCTTTATTTTAGGTTACAGTATGCCAAATATGTCCTACTGAGATCCTCTGCTCAATCCGAATCTTGTTTAAAGTCCTGAAGCTTGATCCAAATATTCGTTTTCTTTGAAGCCGTTCAATATTACATTCGGAAGCTATTTGGCTATTTGACTATTTTTAGGCGTATGTTTATCATGCTATTTTCCTGAACACATTTGACCTGTCACAGGTGATTCTCTTTAGTTAGGTAGCTTCTATAGAGTTCGCTTGGCAAGGTGATGGATTCAATCGGTCATTCCTAATTTTCCCGGTCGTTCACGTCGTAATCTCTTTCGACCGGGGGTTAAATCTATTACCAAGTCTATTTTGATTCTTTCGCAATTCTATAGGATCGTCCTTCGAAACTCCATAAGGCGTTTTGTCGGTTCTTTCTATATCTCGTCTCGATTCATTCGTAATTCTATATCTCGTCTCGATTCATGCGTAATTCCATTTTTCTTCCGTTGGATTCATTTCTAATTCTGTCTGGTAGTTCTGAATATATATTCGCCATTTTATCAGATGGATAGTGCTAAAAGCATACTAACGGAAATCTTTCCCGACAGCTTGCTGTGAGACCTGGATCCGGACAATTCTTCTCGGTTCCCGATGCACAATCAAGCATAGCTGCATCTCGTCCTTCTGAAGCAATCTAAATTTTATATACGTGTTGATCATCGTTGTTAATTATTTTTAATGGAAAATTATTTCGGATGTTCGTTTTCAATTCCTTCAGGCAGAATTTCTAAAAGCTATCTGTGACTGCAATGATTCATATTGCTTGGTTTGCTCCTGGAACTAAAACTAACACAGAAAGTAACGTATCGCACTTTCTAATAGGACTTAGCACGAACATTGGTCATCGACTACATATTACGCACAATAAATTATAGCCCTTTTTTGAATGTATGAGTAATGCACAGTGATTTTTTAACAGATGATACAATAGGGTGGCCACTACTCATAGGGTAGATTTTTTTCACAGAATTTTCTTGACGGGACCCCCTAAAAAGGTGAGGTTGAAAAAAAAAAATGATACTGGTAAAGTTTCAGACCATTTAAACATCGTTAACCCGTGCCCCAACGGCCTCAAAGTTCTGAAAAATGGCATTTTTCGCGATTTTTCAGAACTTTGAGGCCGTTGGGGCACGGGTTAAAGATGTTCAAATCGTCTGAAACTTTACCATTATCATTTTTCTATCAACCTCACCTTTTTAGGGGGTCCCGTCAAGAAAATTCTGTGAAAAAAAATCTACCCTATGAGTACTGGCCACCGTAATGATACAAAATACTTTTCTGCATATCAAAATCCGAGTCCGTTTGAAGGAAGAATTCAAATACATTGCTTACAAAACAATTGCATCGACTCACGATCATTAAAAATACAGGGAAAATAATTTAAAACCGAAATTATTTTCAGTTTTAAAATAAACCGAAAGTAGATGAACGATTTTCCCCCAGTAGGATACAACTATTGGATCTATGAGAATGAACTCTACTAGGGGGAAGAGATGCGGTCTCGAGTTGAAGTTTAGGTTGGCTTTCCTTTTGTCTAGGTAGAATAGACTTTTATCCTGTTACGAAATTTTGTTTTTGGCTCACTTCCGTCTTTTTTTCAGTCCCTCTTACTTTTTTAACTTTGAACTCGTCTCATTAACTTCTTCATTAACATACTGATTTTATGGGTCTTCAATCGGGACACAATATGTGCATGAATTCCCCATTTCCTAAACTTCATACTAAATAGTGTTTTTATCCTTTCTTTCTTTGAAACACCTTTGTTGTTATTATGGAGCCTAAAATAAGTTATCTAATCTAATCTGGTGCGCAATTTACTCGAGTATGAAGGTACCGAATAAAAAAGAAAAACCGAGTATAAGTTTGTGCATCAAAAAAATCGATTCACATGTCTTTCTACCCGCAAAATAATAAGCGTTCTTCTTTCATCAGAAGAATTTGAAAGAACACTTTCACTCATTCGAACAGAGCTTAACGCGGCGTCCCAAAATAAAAAATCCATACTGACCAAGAGCTCGGAAATCTCCGGCCTCGTTATACAGAAGGAGAGAGCCTACCTACGTTCGCGTGGGCGTTGAAACGGGACGAAATTCTTGGAAATGTGTCGGGCCTTCTTGTGAAATTACGGCCGCTGGAAAATTCGCGCTATTCGAAGGTTATATGCGAACTTGCGTTGAGTAAATAGCGCATGGTGACCGAAATTACGGTGTTCAAATTCGACTCTTTTGGCCGAAGGATTTGGATGGGTCAATTTTTACGCTGCATTCTACGCATGTGATTTTGAATTATTGGTAAAATTTCGTTTCGCGTCCACTATAGAAAATAAAACACATCGCGTGCTTATAGTTAACCCGGTAAGTGCGTAGCCTGTTGGTGCTTTTGTTTGTAAAACCGGTAGAAGACCCAAGTTTCGAGATAGGCTGTCGTAATTTGGATGAATTGTTCACTCTACAAAAATTAACATGAAGAAAAACAGTAGGGTTTCAAATATCCGATACACAAAATACGAAATACCCTGTCATTTCTAAATTCTTTATTTATGGGCCTTTACTGGTAGCTGCACTGTAATTATAGGTAACATGATAACTGAATGAGCTAGTTGAACGACTCAAAAAACAAACGATAGATACTTGGCTAGTAGGTAAGTTAGTTTGCTCCAAATTTGATATAACTTAGAATACCAAAACTTCAAAACTACTTTTAACCCGTTCATTTTCCAAGCGTTGAAACCCATCATACGACGCCCAATAGACAATAGGTTAACGTTGGTTAGGACGGAATATCTTTTGTTCATTCCGTGGTATGGGGACTGGCGCCCCCAGGGGAGATATTGCTAGGTTACCTCAGCTATAAGAAAGCCTTTAGGACTTTTTTTTTCGTTTTCACTCTTCTTTTTAGTTTCCATACCTTATCCGCTATCTTTAGTCTTTTCTTCCTTCTAAATATGCGGTTTCTGTGCGTAGAGTATCCTGTATGGCAACACACCTAGTGCTTAGAATCCCCGATTCCTTCAGTCCATACTAAATGGTCCCTTTTCTCCTCTCACATTAGATAACTTTTTTGCAACTAGGGAAATTTAGACTGACTAATGTAACAACAATATTAATAATAAACCCACACACAGAAGCCTTTAGTTGATATTCAGAGGTATCACTAAACGTATACCTACCCTTGCACATGTTGAGGACAAAGTAGGCTATCATTCACACTTTGATAACTGCAGGCGTTTTGTGGAGTGTGCGGCTCAAAAATATAAAATTAAATCATTCAAGATGTGTGACATCCTTCAGTTTTGTTATATCCTATCGGCAATTATACCTAGCAGTCTTTCTGCAATTGTTGAAATTGAGGCTTGGTAATTACTAACTGAACACAATTAAAATAAAAACTAAGCTTCATTGAAATAAACTTTACACTTTTAACGTAAGCACTCAGTATATTAAACACAAAAATTCAATACTATTGAAATAATTATCTATGCAGTATTGAAACAAATACATGATCAGACTGCCATTAATGAAAGGTTAAAATAATTGTACGGTGTATAGTGCAAGTCGGTTCAGAGTGGATTTTAGTCTGCAAACTGGATTCAAAAATCCGACATGAACAGGAAATTATTTCAAGCCCCAGAAAAGAAAGATTTTTTTCATAGAAAGAGGTATAATTTTCGAAATATAAAGTTTTTATCTCTCTAATATATAATAAATCTATCAGAAGTGAAATTATACCTCGACTATTTTGCATAAATTTTTTGATGGCTCAAAAATGTATCATTTTTACCATAAATTTGCGCACGTTTTTTGCTAGTATACATTGATTTTTGAGAGAACCTAACCACTCTTCCTTGCCTAGTACAAATGTTTATAATTTTGATTCTGAGTTTCTCGACGTGGTAGTTACTTCACGTTTAGATTCGTTATTATCTCATCGATATTCATCTCAATCATCATTCCATCAAGTCTGCATCTCTAACCTCGGCAATAACGCTATTTGTGAACGAAACATGGCTATGCAACGCCATATTGTGAACTTCAAGCTATGCTATGCTATGTAACGCCATATTGTGAACGAAACATAGCTATGTAACGCTATATTGTGAACGAAACATAGCTATGCAACGCCATATTGTGAACGAAACATAGCTATGTAACGCCATATTGTGAACGAAACATAGCTATGTAACGCCATATTGTGAACGAAACATCGCTATGTAACGCTATATTGTGAACGAAACATAGATATGCAACGCCATATTGTGAACGAAACATAGCTATGTAACGTTATATTGTGAACGAAACATAGCTATGTAACGCCATATTGTGAACGAAACATAGCTATGTAACGCTATATTGTGAACGAAACATAGCTATGTAACGCCATATTGTGAACGAAACATAGCTATGTAACGCCATATTGTGAACGAAACATAGCTATGTAACGCCATATTGTGAACGAAACATAGCTATGTAACGCCATATTGTGAACGAAACATAGCTATGTAACGCCATATTGTGAACGAAACATAGCTATGTAACGCCATATTGTGAACGAAACATAGCTATGCCACGCCATATTGTGAACGAAACATAGCTATGTAACGCCATATTGTGAACGAAACATAGCTATGCCACGCCATATTGTAAACGACACATAGCTATGCAACGCCACATTAGGGACGAAACTTAACCCTTAAAAGAATTCTGGTAAAATATTGACTGCAAAATACCACACAACTTTGACTGAGATGAGCTCTTACATGTTAACATTGTAAGTTTGTATGTTTTCCCAACTGGGAACAGTCTAACCAACAGAGTATAAAACTTTTTATTCTTACAGTCATGCAATCATTACACCTGGCTGTTATGAGACCTTTTGCGCGTTAACAAATAGAGGACAATTTTACTAAAATATTTCATGAAAGCAAGTCGTTCAACATTTCTTGTATCGACTTTTAGGCAATGTATCGTTTTTTTTTATTATATATCGCGCACTAAACAACACGTCGAATTTCTTGCAGTCTATATTCTACACTCCGAACTTTGGAGTTTACTGACGATAAATTATGAGTCAAGATTACATCTCGTTCACTTGATATCACGTAAAAATTTACTAATACAACATCGCAGTGAAAGTAACTTTTAAAATTCTTTTCCTTACCTCTTGTCCATTCGACATCATGGTAAATTTACTAGTACTATCAAATTTGCGGTAAAAGTAACATTTATGAATCATTTTCTAAAATTCACTAAAACTGCTGGCCTACGAGAGTGCCTATAATGTCAACACGTAACTACAACACTTTTAAATTTTCTGCTCGATGTTAACATTTGGTGCGTTTCAGGCTGCTTCTGCATCGATAACGCCACTTTTGGCACAGGCTTCACCTGGGAAGAACCCAATACTTCGCTCTGCTCGCGTAGCAAGCAAACGTTTCACGAGAGTTGATCTGATAACCTTTGAATTCACGCAATGCGTTCAATTTTTTCAGTGCTGGATTTACTCGTGTTCACGTAGAAAAGGAACGCGGTTGATGTATTTTGTGAAATCATGTGAAGTTATTTCTGACCTAAAATTAACAAGATTGAACTTTTTTTGCAAAAACACAATATTCATGCGTTTAATCGGAAGATCACTCCGCAACAAATTGATTTCAAACGAAGATATACGTTGCTCAAACATATGTAACAAAATTCTTGAAATATTTATAATTTACGAATTGGTACGTTACTATACTATGCCAAATTTATAGAATTAATTTCGAAATAAAAATGCCAGGTACAGGTAACTAATTTCACGATTCCTTACATCGCCTTTTTTATTTTTATAAAAAAATTCAACATTAATTCATCAACTTCTTTTCAACACTTCGAAACCACCAAATCACCACCAACGTCACTGCTCTCTGTAATTGTGAGTAGAATATTACGTGTGCTCGCCTCTCGGGTGAGATTTTCAAGGTGAGCTCCTGATTTCCATTAATTTTCTGCTTCTTCCAAAGCGTTCAGTTTTGATTTTGACTCCTGGTATCAACACTACGGCAAACGATCGTTTCACACTCCACGACTGTCAAAGAGAGACCGCGTTCATAGGCATTGTTTTCGGTACTGTGACATTTGCTAATTGTTCAGATAAGAAGAAAGGAAGGGTTAGTGTTAGAGACGACACCTTTGGGCGCAACGCGTCCTCAGCACGAGCAACGCACGTCCTCCCTTTGCCGAGGCTTGCCATGCTCTACGCAGCGATCGATGGAAGCGAAGCAAGCGTTCCAGGCTCTTTAACTTTGTGCCCTCTCTTTTGGGTTCCTCTCTAGTTCACTAGACTCCATCCATCCCTTGTTGCTATTATGCCTACTTTTCTCCTTCTTTTCCTCCACAAGCTACAGGTGTTTCGCAATTATATAGGCTTTCTCCTGAGGTCGATTTATGCGCGACAACTTACCAGGACTTGGACCCTCGTAGTCAATACCCATGCAGGTCCTCACGGATCTGAGCTCTGGCCGTTGCACGCAGTTACGACTGCCCCACTCGTAGGTAAAATTTTCGTGGCCCTATTTACGTAGGTGCTTCACTGCTGTTTCAGTGCATAACTTTTTTTTTTGGCATTCAGTTGTAGGGTTTAACGAGAGAACTTGTAAATCGTTTTGGTGAATATTATGAAGAGACTCGCTCTGTTAGAAGTACCGTTAATTTCTCAGTGTATAGGTTAATTTTTGCATAGTTTTCTTGTTGTTAGCCAAAACTCACACGTTGACATTTGCGCTCTTTTGATAGTTTCGAATTAGAGCAAGTAATCGTTCAAAACCAAACCACTATGCCAGAGACAGAATGAAATTTTATGCTTGAAACTCATTTTCATCGCATCAAGCAACACTGCTAAATGAAAAAGTATTTAAAAAAACGATGCGTTTTAAACTTTTTGTCCGAATTGCGAAAATATTTTTTTCCCTCCTTTTGTGAGCTGGAAATGTCTGAAACTAAACTTAAGCTAGCGAATTGACCCCTACTATTTTCTTATAGTTTTATCAATCATTCATTGTTAAGTATGTACATTTTTAACCCCTGGAATGTTTGAAAATCTAAAATAGACGTGTCGCTTAGATATCATAGCAGAATATGATCTCGCACGTGGCACTACGTTCAATATATATCAGGAAACTGTGAAGCAAAAAGTAGATTTAGCTGCATGAAGATCTTAGATCCATTAGTAATTTACCCTGAGTAGCAAAAAATACAGCGCATTGGTATTCGCTCTTTTGTCATTTCTCTACGTTACTTCTCAATTCGAGGAATTTGGCAACACAGCATTAGTGTTTTCGATGAGTGGCTGAAACCTGTTGTAAGTGCGATTTTATTGTAGATTTAGTTTGGAGACAAAAAAATGCATTTATGTAGTTGCAGGTCCTTCAGAATTCCCAGTATGGTCGCACTAATCGCCAAAAGGTTAAAGGTTAACGCCAAAACTATAATTGTTAATAATTGCCAGTAAACTAATATCTCGATTGGACAGGTGAGGGCTGAAAAGGTTATCTGTGGTGAATCAAAATTCCTTTTTCAGAACGATGGGAAAATTGAAGTGCGACGAAAGACTCAAGAATCAAATAAATAATCTTGTATTCTTCCACAATGTGCATGTATCTGGACTAATGTATTGCGTTGTGATATTACAGATGAAATGGACTTTCACTCTTTTTACTCACACGGACTATTTAGTTTTCAGGACCTTTATCTTTTTGCTTCATATATTAACGTGTTTCTTAATTTTTTTTCTTAACTTACTATTTCTATACGCAGGGGATCTTGCGTGAGAACGCACCTTGTGCATAAATTCCCCGTTCCCTAAACTTTGCATTAAATGGTGCCTTCATCCTTTCTCCATTTAGATTACCTTTGTTATGGTAAGGGAGGCTTGTTAAACTAACGCACATCTAATTTAAGACACGGGGACGGATAAGCTAGGGACGATGAAATTTGAGACTCGTGCGCTTCAGAATATATTCCGCTACAGCGGCAGAGGTGTCTAAGCTACCGAGTATGCTGAGGGCTGAAGTGTGAGGTATTGCTGAGGAGAGGTCGGTGCTGCTTGTTCTAAGCACTAGATTGAGGCAATTTAATAATAATTATTCACCCCGGCGTGAGAATAACTTTCCCCGCAGTGTAGAATTATAATTCTGCAGAGGGAAGAGTCTTGGGTATCGCTGGAGCTCGAAAGAGTGGCGAGTGAAGCTACTCGACATAAGTGCTTCGTGCATAAGCATCACTCCAGAAGTGGCCAGTGCGCTGTCTGGTTCGCTATTGGCTAGCTAGGTTGTTTCAGCTTGATGTACAGTATTCGTGCGAGACGTACGCCTTCGGAAGTACCGGGTTGGAGTTTTGCCGCCCAGCTGTTTGGGGGCGTACGGTGGCGAGTCACTACGTGCTATTCGTACGGAAAATTTGCGGCAATGTTGTTGGGGCGAGTGACCGAATCACTTTACGAGCTCGGATACATAATTACATGACTTCATATATATTATCTGACGTTTCTCGAGTATTTTTGCTGCACTCAATTTATTCCCACGTGTTTCTATAGATTTTTGGCAGTGGAATTTTTCCGTTATATCACAGAATGCTGCGGTGAATAACAATGCCTAAATTTCCCTTATTTAGAAAGAAAATAAGACGTTATAAATGTTATGAGATATATTAAAATATAATTCACACATAGCATGAAAAATTACATATATTGCTTAAAATGAGCAACAAATTTATTATGGTTTGTCTATTAAAGTACCATAAACACTGTATTTTGTTTCCCTAAATAATGTACTCGAGTTGTAATAAAAGTATGAAAAAAGTGATAATAGGTTATCGGTTGGTAACGGGTGTGGGATATTCATAAAGGTATGAAATATTCGTAAATATCTAAGACGCTCAACAGCGACAACGTATGGCATAAGTAGCGCATACTGTTAAAAGTGAGCACAAATGTGCGCTCTACGATAATAATCATATTCTGAAACCAAATGTAAAATCAGAATGGAAATTGCGTAACTCAAAGAAAAGTTATCATGAGAAGATAGTACCCGTAATGGACATGTTGATCGCGAACGGGCGTTTCACAAGCAGTTTTCAACCAGAACGTGGATCTCACGAGCAACAAAAACTTTTGAACAGTCTGAAATTGAAGCTGATACTAGTTTTGTGAATACAATGTGTTGTTAGAAGGATATCACTCTACTGCTCCTGGCGCTACTTTCTTTGGAGTCCTGCCGTTTTTGGCCAGATTTGCCATACTTTTTCGCTATCAAGGGTCTTATATAACAATGTCGCTACTTCGCAGATTTTTACCTATCGCGGGCAGCCCTAAGACCCTACACCTGCAAAATACGGGGTAAAACTGCACTGTACATTCTAAGAGCAGCAATTGTGAGGTCACGTATCAGTTTGAATACATACGTTAATAACTGAACTTGGGATTCAGTAAATTGTGAAAGCGCCATCGACAGTATAGCAGCAATCGCTGAGTGGTTCGTATGATACGTTATGCGGATTTCGTTGTGTCATCTGCTGTTATCGTCTTAAGCAAATGTGACATTGAATGCGCCGAATTATATTACGATTTGAGTTCACGTGGGTGCCCTTGCCCCTCTCCCTACGCCACGAGGCAGGCTTGCAGGCATCTGTGGATCTTTTCAATATGGCAGAGTTGGAGAGGAGCTCCGTCATCGGGAGCCGCTGAAGCCTCCTGGAATGCCGGGAATGGCAGCGATTCCCAACGGCCGCAATCCTCCTCACGATCATTTTTTATTGCTTAGTGATAGCGTTATTCCGCTGCTTGATAATCTTTCCAAGATTTTCAGTGAACGCAATTCTCCTCATGATCTTTTTTTATTGCTTATTCATAGCGTTGTTTTACCGCTGAATAATATTTCCAAGGTCTCAAATTAACGCAACCCTCCTCAAGATCATTCTGCATTGCTAAATGATAGCATTTTTCCACAGCGTAATAATCTTTCAATGATTTTAAGGAGCAAATTCTTTTTGTAGAAGTCTCGCAATGCGCCGCATGTTACCTGAAATCCTATCAGTACAGCATTAAAGTTACGTAGTAAATTGTAGGTAACTCAGCAGTCTGAAGTTCGTCAATTGGATGTTCATAATTTCTATTACGATTAGAACATGACAGGTCACCTGACATTCGTCATTCTTACTAACAGGCGTTCGTGTTGACTACAGTAATGGCCAGCACTAAATATAGCGTGTTAAATTAATTGACATTGTCATGTAAAAAGTTGACCAGCCTGACTAGATTTGGTATTTTCTATTTAATGCACCACCCAGGGGGGTACAACTATTGTATCTATGGGAATTAGCGCTCCCACGGGGAAAATGTGAGGTCCTTGGCTGAGAGTTCAGGTAGGCCTTCTTTTTGTTGAAATAATAAATTTTTGTTTTGTTAAAGACCATCTTTTTCTTTGTTCACTGCTATCCTGTTTTTCAGCACCTCTGATTTTCTTCTTCAACTTTTATCTTGTTTCATAACGTTCCTTCGTATCTTAGTTTCTCTGCACACAGGATCCTCTGTGGGAATACCCTTTGTGCATAGGTTCCACGTTCCCTTACGTCCATAGTAAATGGTGCCTTTATCGTTCCTCTCTTTGGACATCTTTGCTGTAGTAAAGGGAGGTAAAACTTGTTTATAATCAATCTATTTAATGCAAATAACCGACATAACGAATTATTATACTCAGGTGTTAGTGTCCCCTATTTGTTCACGGAAAACTAGTCAAATGTAAAACCGGGAAATTTATCGACGGGATTATGCTATTTTGAAGTTTCATGCAGCAGACCATCGTCGGAAAAAAATCTTTCAGAACATTCAAATTGGGTGTGTTTCATGAAATTATCGAACTGTGCATTTCACTGATCTAAAAACGTATTCATTGGATTAAATTTAATATCGTAGCAGGGAAGTTAGAAATGAAAAGGGACGCAGAATATCGATAGTACATTAACCATCGTGTGTTCATCCCCTCGTTGTGCTGGCTGTATTTCATTTGCTGATTTCATTTTCTTCCAGGTGAAAACTGACTCACTCAAGTTATCATTGAGTTCATTCTTGCCTCAGGTCGCAATTTTGCATCTTCTGAACAGCAATTAAAGCCTAAATAGGCAGTTTAGTGCATGTTGACTGACGTGTACATCAAGTGTTCTAATTTCTCTGGATCCATGTACGAGTACATTATCAATCGTTTTAAAGTATACGGCACTGGACTGCAACACTTGCGACGCTGTCCCTAGTGAGTTGTCAGTTTCAACTCGACTAAATATTTTCAACACTTCTGTAGTTGAAATGACAATTTAAGATACAAATTTGTCTTTTCTTTGGCAAATTTTTCTTTTCCGTTACTGCAGTAAGAATTTTAAAAGTTATTAGTTATTGGCTTGGTTCTCTCCAAGTCGAAGCAAGTCGAAAAAACGTCACTGAGGAGCTAGATAAATAATAATTCACTGGTGAGCTAAGCGAAATGCACATAATAATTACTGTAAAAAATCCTCTAAAATTGCGAGGTAACAGTAAATGAACAAATTGAAAGCTTTGATAAGCTTGTTTATTATCCAATATTCCCGAAGAATAATAGTTCATGGTGCAGAGCAGATGAAAAGTGATGTGCAGGATGTCCATAGAGTCTCATTACCATTTAAAAAATTTATTACAAATGCAATTGATAGGATATCTCATTCAGATTTGTTCTATTGCAGTTCGCATTTGTTTAAGTTCTTTTTACCTGTTTGAAAAGACGAAAGTTGCTACGAAAAGCCACAGTTTGCTAAAATAAAAGGGTAAAGATTTGCATCTGGGGAATTCCTCAATTTATTTTTCATCTAGCAATTGTTCAGTGATTAAAATAGGACTAACAATATTCAATGCAATTGAATACAAAGGTTCGAATGGCCTGCGGCTTAACTATAAAAATATGAGAGCCAACAATTTCATCCACTAACACATAAATAGATTCCTGTCTAAGCATTAATTCGGCCAAATTTATAAGATGAACTGAAATGTGGAGCTGCGAGTGAGAGCACTTTTATATCTATGGAAAGATAGTTCAACCTCATACGCCATTAATGATACCTAAAATTATATAACTTGACCCCCCTAAATACCTAATGTTAGACTTCGCTCGGCAGATAGAAAGCCGAATTCTCTTGTACAAATAAATAATCAATACAAAAGTTTCAAACGGCAAGGTCTAACTATTGCAACGTTCTCTGAAGTACGTTGTTAGAATATACGTATGTTAGGTTACTGACCAAAAACAAATATTTTTCAAGTTTAATGAATATATACTCTATATAACATGGAAAAAATAATAAAAAAATCACTATTTGCAGAATGTCATAAAGCTAACATAAAAAAAGGAAATTTAGATAAAAAACGGCAGTATTCAATAAAATATTACATGGGAAATATTGATTTGTAGCAAGATAGTTAGTAACTAAAAGATGGGTAATGAAAAAGCTACAATAGATCAAGGCCCAAACATGAAAAGAACACATTATGACGCACCACACAGCGCACAGTTACATACTAAGTAAGAACTAAGATATGCATAATAGTAGGGGCTGTAAGTTGACGGCTAAAATACTATTACGTGAAAATAAAATGAAACGAGCTACAAAATACGTAAAAACGATCAATAATATCAGTAAATTAAAGCGAATAGGTAAAATGGATGTGTGAAATGTCAATGAAGAGTTACGGTCACGAATAAAATGAATGAATGAAAAAATTAACTATATCTAACAAATTAGATTCCCTAAAATCGAATGAAAATTCGACATTCTCTACTGAAATATTAGACAGTTAAAAGTATTATATGGTAATGTTTAGCAATACACAATTTTACTAACTTCCTGCCACTACACCAATTATGAAAAGATTAGCTTGGAACCTGAATTATTAACCTAATCATACGAACCAATTACAACTTCAATTAGTAAAACTATCCTTAGGTCATGAAATCGACGATTCATATCGCTCAAATGGATCCCAAAGTAACTTCGAACTGAAGAATCTTTGCCATTAGAAATACGTAGGTGTACACTGAAATTGGTCTCCTGAAGTGAACCAAGTACCAAGCATATAATATATACTAACCTTACGAAACCGAAATGAGAATAATTTCGATGACTATTTGACTTCATATCCACAATACTTGACATCACACGATATTAATATAAATATTTGATTGCAACCTTCAAACTTGCGAAGAAAAATACCAAAATATTTACCCTCCCCTATATACGAACCGCTCTCACGCCGCAACACGGCACATTTGTTTATAAGGAGACTTTCGAAGGCACCACATATTTGAGTACCAACACATGTCAAACTAACTTGTTTCATCGACTTGAGAAAATTCTTACGGAAGAAGCTAACCAAAATTCTTTCCTCGCCCAAGAAATTTCCTCATTCAACTAAATTTTAGCGAACGAAGGTAACCTCAAGCATGTACAGCATTATGATCTTGTCACTTTGCAAGGAGCGTAGAAAGCCTCGACTCCCAACAAGCCGGAGTGGTAATAATCGCCTTGTTTTGTTGGTCCTGCGCAAAGCACAACTTCCCTTTTTCTGAGCGCGTTTATACCATTTCCAGCTAAATTCAATGAGCTAAAAAATTAGCGTTCACATGCATATTTGACTTAAATTTTAATTGAAAGTAAATTTTGCGGTGTCAATAATTCAATATACAAACAACGATAAAAGAATCAATAATGAAGAGTTTCTTTGGGGTGAAACTTGTAACCTCATTAAAATTATAACTGAAGTCTTTGATACCCATCTTTCCTCGCTCTAAATGATTCAGCTAGGAAATCCTTGGCAAATCCCCTCAGGGGGATACAACTATTCTATCTATGGGAATTAGCGCTCCCAGGGGGACAAAGTGAGGGCCCGAGCTGAGAGTTAGGTATGCTTTCTTTTTGTTCAAATAAGATAGGTTTTTACTTTGTTACGGACCAAACTTTTTCGGTTCACTGCTATCCTGTTTTTTCCGCACCTACTACTATCTTCTTCAACTTTGATCTTGTTTCATGAACTTCTTCCTCATCTTACTGTTTCTATGCCCTTTCTGCATAGATTCCATGTTCCCTTAACTCCATACTAAATGGTGCCTTCTTCCTTCCTCTCTTTGGATTTCAGTTGTTGAGGATAGGGAGGCTTAAACTAACTAAGAAACTAAACATCCATGGCAAACAGAAACTTTTCCCCGATCCCTATTTCGTATGACATCCAACCAGATCTGTTAGTTAAGTAATTACTACGATGAAAATTGAAGCAATTCAAACCCAGAGAGTACAATTTTACAGTAACACATGTTAAGGAAAGCAACGCAAGCTATGGAAAATACTATACTCGCACAAGCTACGAAGCTGACCCTAAGAACATTTATTTCAACCTTCGAAAGAGTTAAAACTGTCAAGGATATCTACTCGTACTTTCGTTTCAAGGCAAGTCTGGACTACTAGAATCTAGTCTACGTTACTCAGCATCCTCGGCATCATACTTTTTAGTGCACAAAGTTTAGAACCAACCAGTTCTCTTTCATACTTTGAAGATGTTATCCTTGAAGTAGATAAAAATGCGTAAAAAAATAGTAGCTCTACGCGAAATTTTCAGGAAAATCAGTTTGCATCACAGACCCTCTTTCAGATTTCCGTCTTATGCAACAGTTGCAACGTGACATTTTGTTCTCCGACTCAATGTTTGAAGGTCAAAACTTCGATATTGTCACGTATATTTTCACGGACGTGTGCCTAGGACAGCAAATGCTATGCCATAGTATTTTGAATAAGTACTTTCTAAAGTTCGGATCAGCTACTTGATCAATTTCACTACCGCTCACTTCAGTCGCATAATTTCCCATTCGGAGGTTTATTTATACGGTATTGGTACTCCAAATAGCGTTCTCTCAAAATTATTAAATAGAAAAAAATCATTAATATTTTATCATTCAAAGTAACCCAAAAATTAGGGCAAACTTAACGTCAAAGTATTTGAGTATAAAATGTACATCCTATAAGTACGAACAAAAAGTAAGATCCGTTTTCACTCGATAAATAATGCAGGAAATTTTAGAACACTCGAATTAAAAACCCGTACATAACGTAAATGTATAAAATATAAATCTAACTATTGGTTGTACATAGCGAAACACTTTGTTAGGGTCTAGTTTAACATTTTATTTCAAGTTTACACACCACTCTATAATATGACAATTTTGAGATGAAATTCTACTGCCGCCACAGTTAACAGTTTCACGATCAAAGTAAATTTGAGAGGCAGACGAGCATCGACAATTCGGAAACAAGGCATGCGGTTTAAGCCCCTCGAGCTGACAGAAAAAAAATATACCTTACGACGACCACAATTTAAACAACTAACATGTCTATCAAAGTGAAAAATAAATTATACAAGTCCATCCAAGGATAAAAATTAGCCTAAACACACAACTATACTCCAGTAACCACAAAATCAGTCGCCCTATTTTATAGCCTCAAAGCAACAAAATAATAATTTCCCTTTTTCCCGAAAAATTAAACACATGATCCGTGTTAAAGTGTAATTTTCAGAGGATTCAGTTAATGACACGTGTAAAGGCTGCAAATACATAGACGTTTTTTGAAACACGTCCAATCGTATCCGCCTTTCCGCACAACATCCTAAAGCACCAACTGTTTTAAAATTCCGTCGAAAATTAACTCCAATTAGCTATGAAAGTAAGCCATTCCTTTCTTGTACTAGCGGAGGAGACAGAAACTTTTCCCTACATATAATGAATAGATCATTTATTCTACCTTTCATCTTACATCTGAAACTGCAAACATCATTTCTGGTTTCCTCAAAATCAATAGTTTGGATGAAAGCTTATAGTACCTATTCAAGATGAGATTATTTTGATTAGCTATTTTGTTGAACTATCGATGCACAAAGACGTTACATTCAAAGACTGAACTTTATTAAACTTAAATTAAAGTTTTGATTACTGAACACTGACTCCGTCTTACCGGTTATAAATCTATTCGCATAAGACATTTAACCCATTTATCTCGTTCTAAAAAATCAATTGAAAGTGCATTTAATTTTTTTCCGTAAAGCCAATAATACACCCTGAACCTGGCCTCAAAAAAGAAACTGATTCTAATCATTACCTTTGGGCCTATCTTGTGTTTATGGCACAGACTAAATTCTTGAACTGGGACGAATTCTGTAGAGGCCATCGCTTTTGCCTCGTTGAATTGATCCCCTGAATATAGGTTTGCCAAAAACAGTCTATTGCAGGGAAACGATTGGGTATCAGATTGAAACAAGAAAATTGCCGAATTACTGCTAATGGAAATTCCCGATGGTTTCTTCACTTGCGTACAAAAAAAAAGAGTACTTTTAACCAACTGTCTGCCTACGTTCTTTAAAAACTACATCACTTTTGGAAGATCATAAACATATATTGGACTCAGCTACGTAACCAAACATAAGTTACTGGGTATCTTATACACCATTCTCACACAGCTACAAAATCGACCACACGGCAATCACTACTCCATATCCCGCCATAAATTGTGTAGAATCATATACATGAGCATACTATAATCGTCCTCAAACCTAAAGGCCAGTTTATAGATGCTCCAATGTCTTCTTGTCTTATTAGCCCCTACTGAAATACGTATGTCACCCCTTGAGCCATTGAAGACTTATAAGGCACGGATATCTTAAGACACAGACTGACAAAAAGCAACGGCACAAAATACCGACGCCTTCTCCAACTTTTCAACGAGGTTAACTGCTATACATCACTGTCTGTGCATGTTATTGGCAGTGATGAGGTAAAGAACTGAGCTGGACTGGATACAAGAAATATTAGGCAAGATCATTTCTCAATACTATTTCGCACTAGTTAATGTTGAACAGAACCACTTTTTGAAATACACGCTGAAAACTGCATACTGCCAAAGAAGTACATATACACTTCACAACTCGAAACACCAACGAACAAATGTACTCCAGATACTACAGCTTTGTCGTTCAATGTTAATTAGAAATAAACGAAAACTAGAACAGAAAATCCCAAAATAACTTCAATGTAAAAGAACTTAGCCAGAAAGCATCAACTACTCTCTTGAAAAATTGAGAGTACCCACCCATGAGTATAAGGTTGGTGCAAAAGAAATGTCCGATTTTTAGGACGGATTTTTTAAATTAAACTTGTTTATATTTTGTGATATGTGTAATATATTTCTGTGACTGAAATAAAAGATCTTTTATACAAATCATCTCTGTTACGTTGAGAATTTTCATCATTATTGGCATCCATATTTGTCCCATCTAAAAATTACATAAAAAATGTTTAAAATACGAGTTTCATGAAGGTGTTAATGCAAGTGCGGAGGCGAAATCTATTCAGAACATTTGTGAGAATGATGTAGTGAAGGAAAGAAGTTGCAGGAGATAATGATCTCGTTTTGGAAGAGGTGATTTTACTTCAACGAATTGACTGCGTTACGATTGCTTAAATCTTTCTTGCTGCGACCGGCCCATCTATGGGTCGTTTGAAAAAGTTTCTACAACCTTTTTAAATAAATGGAATTCAATGGACCCAATTAATGTAAGGTATTTATAAAATTTCTAACAAATTTTGAATGTAAATTTGAGTTGAATACTGAACTACTTCAGTTTAACCCATCGCAGTCAATGTGTTGAAAGATGAGCCAAGGAAAGGTCGTCCAAAAACACTTGAATGTTCTCGTGTCCAAGAATCCTACTGTTGCCCTTGGGAAAATTGCAAGACTGTTAGATGTGGCCCATACAACCTGCTTCTGATTTCCGTATGGTCTGAGGACCACCATTAAAGTGTACTTAAATTAACAACTAGAGAAGGGATTTAAAGAGTTAAATGTGTATTTTGATGCTAAACCTGGAGAATTTTACAAGCAGGCATTTATCAGCTTCTTGAAAGGTGGAATGAGGTCATTGAAAGCAATGGAGAGTATGTTAATGAATAAATATTTCCACGATCATTGACTTATTCATTTTTACCCGGAAATTTTAAATCGGACATTACTTCTGCGCCAACCTGATATAAAACGGGCTAATCAAACTTAGTACTTCTTGAAGAACATTATTAAATACAAAAAGGCCTCAGATATGGTGGCGCTTCCAACAAAACGTTGCCCAGTAGTTCAAGCATTAGTTCTAATTTTTCAAGAAAGAAGTAGGCATTCGAAGAGAATTTGGGCCTATTTTCAAAAGTGAAGCGAGTACAACAATAAAACGCACATTAGCGTTTATAATGGCTCAAATTTTTTTCAGGTATGTAAATCACCTAAAATTTTGAAACCGATAAAAAAGTACCTAGTCAATTAGATGAAGTGTTCGCCTTGATCTTCGTTCGTTCTGAACAGAAAATTTCGGTATACTTTTTAGTGACAGTAATAGCGGATAACTTCAATTGGGTAATTTTAGAATATTCCCCATTACGATAAATGAAATGTCCTATGAACTGCGCCAAGATAATCAGCAAAAAATTACATCACTACTGGTTGTCCAGAAATTATGTCGCAATATAACGTACAGATATACACAGATGAAATGTACCATAAATTAAAAATCTTGGAAACAAATTTTTCCGAACAAAGCGATTTTCAAAAAGCTGTCTTCTTATGGTGATATTCTGCAGATGGTGATCAGGACTGCTAATGGTATGCAAGCCCATCGCAGTTCGTTACACTTACAGGCGCATCCATAGAAATTTCAAGCGTCAAATGCAAGAACCTCTGAATAAATTTTAGAGACTAACGAGAGTAGATCTTTCATTGCGATTCATAAATTAGGTGAACGTGAATATGACATTACCTACCTCAGAATACTTGGGTAGTTAACTAGGGACTTGGTAGAGAGGTTCTAACGTCGAATATATAAATAATTGATAAAAGCCCTTGCCCTGTATAACAGAGAAAGCTAAATTAAATGAAACAGAAAGATACTTTGGTTATCAGCAACCGGCACCTCTCCCACCACAGCAGTCCGACCATTCTTGTCACTAGGGAAATTATTTTTCAAAATTTTCACGTATAACGAATGAATGCACATATCCAAAAACGAAACCTTAGTACCAGTTTCTGAATTTTTTAACCCCGTGAAAGACGTAATTTCTATCCACATTAACTATGTGCATCGGAGGCACGGCTGCAAGAATAAGCAGACTGTAGACTTCATGTGATTGAATCAACATCATAGTTACCTAAAATCAAGTAACCAATCTCAACACAGTCACTTTTGCATTACTCTTCTATGAGACTGAAGAAAATGCGATGCTCCAGCACAGAATCCTACATACGTAAAGCTTTACTTAGACATGTTAAAAACATTCAGTACCGATTTCAAACCACTTTCCCACGGAATTACGACATGCAAGAATTACAACAGGGTTGTCTTATGCAGTATCCCAATACTCTCCGTATTAGCGACAACTTTCAGCCTAGGTAACGAAATACAAAGAACAGAGGTTACCTCAGTACTCATCGTACGTGTGGTAACCCTCGGCACCGGTGAAGATAACTTCGACCCATATCCTCATGGCAGCAGCAGACGGAGCGAGTAGAGACAGGGTACGGGACCGAGCCTTGACACAAAACGCGACAGATGCGCAATTCTTGCCAGTTTTCTTTGCTCCGTTAATGGTGTGAGGATTGAGGTGATCCACGTACACTTCTTCTATGTCCTGTGGAGTGAAATAGCGCATGACTTAGGCGTGGGAAAAATGAACACCAGCATAAACTTCCTACATCGAAGTGATTTTAAATAAATCCAAACAGTCTCGCAACAGCAAGAGCAGAGGCCTCACCTATAGCACCTTAAGCAAGCATGGCGATAAACAACTATTCCCCTCATATCCGGAGAACACTTACATGAAAGGTCTTCGCTCCAAGGACTAATGTTGATTACACTGAAAACATTAGGCGTCTACGTATTTTGCATCTCTACAAATGCACTACATAGATCGCCTGCTCCAAAGCCCTTTAAGAAGATCGCATTTGTGTGTGTACACGCTTCCTTCACCACTTGGGAACTAAAATATTGAACAGCGGTACTCGGTCAAATTTTTGATTATGTAAAATGCCATAGCAGTTCCAGTATGAGGCAAAACTTGGACAACTGAGAAGCAATATATTAATAATTATAAAGGATAACTTTGTACTCAGACTAAAATTAATTATAGTAGTTGATAAGTTTTGCACAATTAAATGTAATCTTAATTGTAAAATTAATTTCAACAAGTATAATATAATGTTCAAATACAATGTATACCATTACTTTACTCGTTATAAAAATTTCAATATTTATCCCATAATACTCAAACTTAACTTCATGAACGCATATAAAGAGCACAACTCGAAGGTAGAAATATAAGAACCACCAATAGAACTGGAAATTTAGATCAACTCCAGTCTAGTTTTCATACAAATTAATAAGTTACACTACTGAAATTTCCACACAAGAATTTTTTGCTCTCATCAATAGTCCGCCGTCAAATAGCCTTTAACGGTATTATTCCATTCCAGTTGTTCAAGTCATGACCCTGAGGTTTAGACGGTTCAGTAACTAAAAATCTAACAAATATTAACGACGAAGGGGTTCTGACTCACCTCAAAATAAATAAATCCTTTGGCTTTGCTCTCAGCTCTGTCAGCGTAGTATATGAGTGCCTTCTCGGACCGATCAAACACAAACCAGCGTTTGTTGTAGCCTTTCATACCAAAGAGGCGTCCTGAGTTCTTGGAGCTTTGGTGAGGCGTGACACTGGAACCGCCTTCTGCTACTTTGTTTTTGGCTGACCCAGCCATTTTGTGGAGGTAACCGCGACAGGATGTTGGTGTGAGGATGATGCTGGAGCACAGCTCTATTTGGTGCCCGGCACTCTCGATATGTTGTCTTAAGTTAAACTGTGAACTCGATGGCTCTGTCGACTTGATGGGAAGGTAACGCGTGAGGGGCCGTTGCTGCAAAAAAAAAACGCACTCATGAAAGGAAAACGTCACAAGTGAAGAAATATCGCACACAGGAATAAAATCAGCTCAGAAACAAGGATGAATAATAATATTATTAATGGATGCATAAACTTAAGAACGAGAGATCACAGTAATAAATTAACACACCTATCGAATTCAAATACACGAACTTCAACACTTCGAAATATAATAAACTCCTGCTGTCAGCGCATTGTGAATTTAAGCAAATTACCAACAAAATCAAATGATACATAAATAAAATCTTTAGTAATATTGAAACAAGATCTCGATGACATTGAAGAACAAATTGAGAAAGAGCGGAGTCAGTAGGGAAATAATTTCGAAAATAACTCCATAATTTTAGTGAAAAATTCCTTTCAATATCATAATAAAAATCCATTTTAATTGGGTGACTCTTTCTAACGTGGTTATCGAGCGACCGGTTTATCCTAGAAAAGCAGCTCGTTTTTACAGGGGGGTACCTAGAAATAGGATAGTAATAGGTAGTTTAAGACTTTTTTCCATTGCAGAGATTTTTCACAGAAGAAAAACGGGATCATTTAGTATGGATTGACTAATGAAAACATGAAATTATGGCACAAGGTGCGTTTTTACAGAGGATATACAGCGCACAGAAACAAATTCAGAATGTGCAGGAAGAAAAAAAAGTAGAGAAAGGGAAGAAGGCATGAAAATTGACAACAGCAAAGTGAGCACGAAAGGCACAGGTCCCGGAGGCCTAGCAATGGCTGAGGTAGCCTAACAATATCTTCTTTGAGGCACAAGTCCCCATAGCATAGGATGGACGAACGGTGTCACGAACCTATTGCCCTTCCTAGGACTCTCGAGTGGGGTGCCTACTAAACAATAATGTTGAAAGGTTAAGTTAACTTCGAACTAGATCGGAGCTTATGATATTAAAAGTAATATTCAAAGCTGGGAGTGGAATCTTGTACGTTGAAGCAATCGCAGAATTTTTGAGATAAGGCCCAATTTAACAGTGTAACATTCTTCTCTGGTTAACTTGAAAACTTCTGCTGCAATCCCTGTTTCATACAGGAGCGCTATTACACAACACAACTGAGTGACAACAGAAGCACATGTACGAGGTCAAACCTATTTGCTGCAAAAATATTGCTCTTACAAGCTTCTGTCAGCAGCATTTCGACTGCACACCAGTAAGTTCGCAGCGACTCGTCACCTGTTTAGCGCGTCCGGAGTGACGTGGCCTGTAGCAAACAGACGGCGGAGTGTCTTCTCCTGTGGCTCCACAGAATGATGAGCTCTCGCTCAGCGGCCGAAGGTCTTCCGTTCCGCTCTCGTGGTCACGCAGCTGTGCGCGACGATGAGAAAAAAATGCACGTTTTACGATGACAATAGTATTGCACGTTTTACGATGGCAATAGTATTGCACGTTTTACGGTGGCAATAGTATTGCACATTTTATGATAGCAATATTATTACACGCTTTGCGATAGCAATATTATTGCACGTTTTAGGATAGCAATATTATTGCACATTTTGCAATAATAAATTTACGTTTTGGTGAATGACAGCAATGTCAACATACCTTAGTTTTCTGTGAAAGATGATAATTTTAAGTTTGCATAACAGACAGAAATGATATCTTTCAAGTCTTTTGAATAAGATGATAATTTTGCGCTGGTGAACAACAGTTAAAATTAATTTACACCATAACAGAAGTTAATAGCAATTTTACGTTAATAGAAATGACAGTGAAAATTGCTTAAAGTTCATTTATATTACACAATCAATAAATTAAGGATCATTTAAATGAAGAAACTCGCCACATACTGACGCTATATTCGTACAGTATTTAATTGCTGACAGGACTCTAATTTCAGAGAGAAACTTGTAGTATTAACCCTGGTTGGGTTGTCAGCAAAAGAAGCGATGCATATATTTCGCTCATATGAAGAAATGGAAAAAATGAACAAGCGTAAATGTGCACACTCATGTAAGTTGCGGTAAATTAGATTATTAGTTAGTTTAAGCCTCCCTATCCGCAACAAAGGCTATCTAAAGAGAGGAAGAAAGGAGGTACCATTTATTATGGAGTAAGGGAAAGCGAAATCTATGCAGAAAGAGCACAGAAACAGAAACCAAGAAAAAAGTTCATGAAACAAGAAAAAGTTGAAGAAGAAAGTAGTACATACATACATACATATACCGGGCTTATCCTCCCTATGGGAGGGTAGCCGACAGCAGGCCACAATCACCACACTTACACTAGGAGGCGAGAGAGGCAGCACTGGCCGCACCTGAACTGCCAGGATCAGCAGCAGCCCAGCACAACCACCTTCCACAGTCAGGCCCGACAGCCACAGCTGGTTTACCCCGCCCGCTTCATTGAGTGCAGCCCCTCCCCCCGCACATGACAGGTCAACCCCATCACACGCGGGCAGCTTCCAGTAACGCGTCAAAAATAAAATTACCTCCTTATACACTGCCCCCACTCACTTCTGTCCGCAGCCATCCCTCTCGCCACGTCCACAGTCAGACCCCTCTCATACAAAGCACGTCGCACCCCATCCATCCAACTCATCCGTGGTCTACCTCGCGCTCGAAGACCACTCACTTCCGACATATATATCTTTTTCACCAGCCGCTCAACATTCATTCTTTCAACATGCCCAAACCATCCAAGCACTCTTTCCTCCACTCGCCTGCTCAACTTCTTGATGAGCGATTTCTGCTCAACTTTTTTAGCAAAAAAGAAGAAAGTAGTAGGTGATGAAAAACAGGACAGCAGTGAACCGAAAAAAGACGGTCATAACAAAACAAAAACCTATTCTATTTTAACAAAAAGAAAGCCTACCTAACCTTTACCTCGGGCCCTTACATAGTCCCCCTGGGAGTGCTAATTCCCATAGATACAACAGTTGTATCCCCCTGAGGGGAGTAGCGGTAAATAAGATCACAACACTAACTAGAGTTTTTCATCGCCATATAAACTTCTTGCACAAAAATTAAACTTTAATACTAAAATTGCAAACAAATATTTAAGGTTTTGTTAATCGACAAAATATCCACAGAAGTAAACACCTATTTATCAGTTCAAATCTTCTCTTTCCAGTCCAAAATCTTTTTTTTTTTGACCTAAATTTTTTCCAGAGACCAAATTCTTTTGTTCAATCCAAATCTCTTTGTTCAGTGCGAATCCTCTTTTCAGTTCAAACCCTTTTTCAGTCTCAATCAATTTTCGACTAAGATTTTTGCCCAAGTAAATTCTTGGATTCAAAGTCATTTTGAGGTATCAAATATTTTATCTCAAGCAATTACTCACGATCACGTCAGAGGTGCTGAGCTGCAGGGCCTGCTGCCGCTGTTCGACCAACACATCCACTTCGTCACTGCAAAATAATACGTTAAAAACCTTCTCAAAAATTATTAGGAACACATCCTCAAACTTGAGCAGGCCCTGAACATTATAAAGAAAATAATGATACTGATCACATGTATAAATTAATATCCATAACTTCACTACAACGACTACAAATTCAATGAACGCATGAAAAATAATATTAAAAAAAAGAGTACATTTATTCAGCCCTAATTAAAAAGAATGCGCAAATGTAATCAGTGAGCCAAGGAATTTCCAGGGAGATCGCAATGGGTACGCCGGAACTTGCGTTGTGATGCAATAGTTCGACAAGAAAACTTTTTGGCTTAAGACAAAAAAAACACTGGGATTAACATCTAAATATCAAAAAACTATAAAGCATTTAGGAGGCCAAAAATTAGGGAACGAAATAAACAAATCCAATATGCCTGAACGAGAAATCGGTAGCACTACGTAAAAGTATGTAAGAGTGAGTGAAAAGAGAGATGAGAAAAAAATAAAATTCTACGGACATCACTACACACACTTCATTACGTGCGTATCCGCCTTTTTTCAGACGACAAAATGGACTTAAGCTACGTCTTCACAACATAACTTCTTTGGTGCAAAAAAAAAATTAACAGAACTTTGACTAAAGCTGAAAAATGTAACCAGCTCAATGAGAATAACTTGGATCATCACCTGTTGACACGAGGAGATCCAGAACGAAGCGCATAGTCTAGAGCCTCTTCTCCATAGGATGCAGAGATACCGTCATCCCGGTAATCTGCTGTCCTATTATAGGCGTATCGCCCTGATGCCTGTCGTCCTTTTTCTGCTCCCGAGGGGCTTATACTTCTCCCTAAAGATCCCCCAACAGCTGCCTCAATATTAGCCCTATTGCGACGGCGAGAGTCTTCTATGATGTTCTCCAGGCTGAACTTGCCAGAGAGATTCTGTTTTTTCTTCTCCAGCTCCATAGCGCGACGAGCCTCTTCGTCAACGAATGCGTTCTCGGCGCAGTCCAAAGACTCGCGATCCCTAAATGTAAAACAAAACAATCATTTAAGACTCGAATAACCACACGAAAAGTGTTGTGAATATGCATGGGTACCCTAATATTCTGATTAGTTTACAAATGATGTCAAGACTCTAGATAATCCAGGGCTTAGGCTAGACATTGAACATCCTTAGGCAAGTTTTGAACTACAGTATATGATCGGTCAAGCTCCTTTTTTATGTAGTTCAAAACTTACCTAAGGCTGTTCAATTTCTAGCCTACACTCCAGAATATCCCGAGTATAGACTAGGGCGAATCAGCTTGAGATTAACTTTGAGCCCACGTTTTACAATTCTCTCAAGTAATTTCTCATGAAATATCAGAAAATTTTCAACATTTTTATTATAAAAAATTTTCGTCAAAAACGTAAGGGCCTTCGAACATTTTTTAAATTTTCACTCAATGTTTCCATAAGCGATGAAAATTTTTGACAACTTCATTGAGCGGTTGTACATCAGGAAAACTAATTATTTGTCCAGAAATTCTTATGGCCTGCACTATTTCAAACGAACCCGTGTAAATGACCCAACGGCTGAGCGCCATTCTGCCCGCTGTCGAAATCATCGGACGCTGACTGGGGCCCATCGTATCCGTCACTCGAAGTCAACTTCCTCGTCGCGGCAAACGCATCGTCGTCGAGCGTGCGAGTTCTCTCGTCCCGCGCCTCGCGACGAAGGCGCGAGTCTGCCACTCGCTCCTCACCGAAGCTCGCGCGCCGGTCGCGCAGCTCCGCTGTCTCCGCACCACAAACCCCCGGAGAGGTGGCATCTTTGTTCTTGTTGTCTGTCGAGAAGAAAATAATTTTGTGGGATTCTAACGGAATATAACTATAATTGAATAATCAACCGTAGCTCTCTCAAATCATGGTCTAAGATGAGCCACACAGACGTAAGCTGGCTCAATGAAGTCATTTATCATTTGAACTCGCAAGTTTATGAATGTGGAACTAATAGGATGCCAAATATTAGACTATGCTACAGGAGGTAATTAGTGGATTAAGGTACCACAAAGGTTGGACAGCATACCCAGAGCTTAAATGCAAATGAAGCTAAAGAAAAGTTTTTTCATTCATGCTATATAAGCGGTTGCTAAAATGGCAATAGATTAAACCAGATTCGTAACAGTTATGAATATTGATAAAATAGGACGCACAAAATAGAACGGTTGTTTGCAAAACTTCTCACAAAAAATTCAGAAAATCGTCAGAAAGAAATTCATACAGCTCTGAGGTAACAGGGTTAACGAGAAAGCTTTTGAAATCTGACACAAAAAATACACAAATAAAGACATCGCTTAAAATCTGTACATAAAAATACCTATCTGAAATTAACTCAACGAAGAATGTATTACATTCCAATAAAAAAAATTATAAACAAGTAAGTAAAAACTCAGGTATAATGAAATGAGAGTCGATGTAAAATAAAAACTTCTTAGTACACAGTACGTCTAAGCACTACCTAGATTAATGATCATGAGGGTGAAGAAACTATTTACGAAGTTTGGAAGACTATCACAACGTGATCTCAGTGTCGACATCTCTAACGAATTGAACACAACCCAAGACAACAAAGAAACAGAGAAGTAAGACACTAAAAACTAGACGCTGAAGTTGTCACCACTTACTAAACAAGCGAAAAAGTAGAATGTGTAGGTAGCAGAGCAGAACAGAAGTGAAGTGCCAGTAAAGAAGCCAGGAAACAGAAGCAGCAGTGGAATAAGAAAGTTGAAGTCAAATCCCTTCACTGAGTAAAGAGATTAAAATACGAGGAAGGTAATCCTGCCACTCTCACATAAGTGGAGATCGTCAAATGACAAAACCTTAGTTACCTCGTTCAGTTACACCTGTTTTGAAAAATATTTAACACTATACTGATGAACGGAAGAGTAAGAAACTTCATTCTTAGTGAGGTAAGCGCGAGAATTCAAGTTGCCGTTTAGGGTCACATGTACGATAGCTTTCGCTAAGCTCTCTAAATCTTAACGGTTTGTACCCGGGAAAATAGAACATAAGGTAAATAATAATCTATTAAACTTCAGGAGACGGAAGCTCATGGACCTCGGAATATCAAGACAAAATTAAGAAATAATTATTAGCGTTGAGCCTTTAGGGTATATACAATCTGAAGAAGCAACACTTTACTATTTTATACAGATAAAATATTTTATTATATAGATAAATAAATAAGAAAGATAGAAAAGCACATTAAATTTTCCCCACGGGAGAAAGTGGCAGAAAAAATACAAAAGAAAGGTTGGAGAACGAAATAAAAAGGAGAAAAAGGAAAGTAAAAAAATGAAGAGTAAAAAGAAAGAGTACCCTGAAGGGAGAAAGTAAAGTACATGAAATGAAAAGGGAGTACAGATAAAGAGGTAAGTAAAGTAAAGGAAATAAAAAGAAGAGTGCAGACAAGAAGGTAAATAAGTAAAGAAAATGAAGAAGAAAGAGTCCAGACAAAGAGGTAAGTAACGTAAATGCAGTCAGACCTGCAGCCAGCGAGGTGACCGATTGCGTCATGGCGGACACGGCGTCACAGAGCAGGTGGAGGCGCGAGCCGTGAATGTTCGGGTCAACTGAGTCTCCCGCCTGGTGATCCTCCTCTTCTGAGTCGCTCGATCCACTCAGCTGACGCACGCTGGACGGCACACAACATGGATTAAACACGAGTTTTAAATTCAGTTCATAAAGCGCAGGGTCTAGATAGATTTTCACCCAGTTAAACAACGCGAAGTAGTGGTCAAGTTCAGTTGCAACAGTTGAGGAATTAAGGGGATGAGGAAACTAGACACAAGGTGTGTACCCACACCTTGCACATGGAAACAGCAAGATTGAAGGTTTATGAAACAAAATAAGTATCAGGAAATAACTAGAGTTTAAAAAAGGACAGCAGTGGACCGAAAAAGACGGTCTGTTACATAACAAAACACCGGTAAACCTGTAAAAACTTGTAAAGAATTGCCTATCTAATCTTCACCATAGGACCACACATTTTCCCACAAGGAGCGATTACTCTCATAGATACAATATTTGTATCCCCCCAGGACCAGCTCACTAACAAATCCAAATAAAACTGCAAATTTTAGGAAAGTTCGCAAATTAAAAAAAAATACCGCTCCAAGTTACCAAATTTTAGGAAAACCACTGCTTCTGAACTCCACGTGAGACCCAGCGTAATTACTTGGAGAAAGGATCATTGGCGTAGGTGTGGTGGAGAGGAGCGGCATCGGTGTGAGGGTCGGCGTCCCCCACACAGGGACTCGTAGTGTTGGTGTTGATGGACGTGAGGCCGCGCAGCTGCAGCAGCTTCTGCTCCGCTGTCTTCGCGCGGTGACGCTCCTGTCACACGGGTACATTCAAATAATACTCTATGATGGCAAATAATGTAATACTCTACGTTGTCAAATACTGTAATACTTTACGATGGCATACACTGTAATACTCTATGATGTCAAATACCGTAATACTCTTATGTTGTCAAATAATCCTATTTTGTTCATCTATAAGGTCTCGAACTTACCTTTTCAAGCTGCTTTGAACCGAGTTTCGCTTGAGTGGCATGAGAAATTTCGTGCGAGCGCATCATATTTTATGAAAGTTAGAAATTCGATTGAGCACTCCGATCATTCATGAGGAGCTCTCAAGTGGTGCTCCAAGTTAAACATAGAAGGCACAGCACTTGCAGAGACATATTCAACAAGATAGCATGATTTTAATCGATAGAATTCATAAGAAACGATTTCGAGATTTACCGAAAAACATGCCTCGACTCGAAAAAATAAAATATATAGATTAACAAATGAACGTCAAAATTCTGAAGCGAATTTGAAAATTCAAGTCCAAGAATAAGGAAATTAAGCTCTTGAACTACAAACAAGTACATCGGGTGAATGTCCTCAAAGTCGATGTTACTTCGAGAAACATCGCCAATTTCCTCTCGATGTCGATGTTACTTCGAAGAACATTGTAAACTAACCAATAAACCAGAAAACTTTATAATTTCGGGGCACAAAACCTTCCCACGCTACGGCCGCTAGAACTTAAGAAGACTCACTGTCTGCAGTCGAGCGTTCAGCTCTGAACGATGAGCGTCGATTTTAGAGGTTTCTCGCTGCACCGCCGCATTCAGAGCCTCCACCTGCACATGGAGAAGTCAGCAATATTCGTGCACAACATTTACTAGCATACGTCAAGTCGTGCAGGTTAAAACGACCAGCCAAGGCAATCTAGAACGCATTCAGATCAGGTTGGGCTATTCAAATGATGTTATGGAACATATTTGAGCTGTAAGCGTGGCATAGCTAAGATTCTAAACATAGGAATGGTTAATTGACGTCATCGCAAGTTTCATGTCACTCGAAAATTGCGTGCAATTTATAGGAAGTCATGCCGACGATAGTTAAAAAATAAGAGGTCTTGCTATCATTCTATTTGCTCATATTTAGATGTCAACATGATGTCGGAGTCAGGTTTTCCTATGTTGTTATTCTGTTGTTATCAGCTTGGGAAGGCCTGCCGAAGATACTGCTACCTATATAACGCGCTGTAATGTTAAAGCGTGAGGCATTAAGGATTAGGCATTCAGGCCTAGAGCTAGTCGCGCAGCCACCGCCGAGCTACGGCGTGTGCGCGTCGCACAGCGGTGCTGGGCGTTGCCTGCCCCGCCCGTTCATTGTACTCTTCAGTATTGTAACAGCACATCACTTCAATAAAAGGACTTCGCAGCTGAGTGTAATTCTCCTCCCCCCCTTCCTACGTACAAGTTATATAAACGATCTCTAGAACCTTGGGCCTTCAGGGCAGACCCCACAAGGGGCACCCGTCATTTGGCGCCCGAAATTAGATCGTTCGTCAATGAGATTAGGTACACTATAAAACTGTCACGCACACGAGCACAGAGAAATATTTTTAAAATGTACTTGCAACAGCCGAACGTGCATGATTTCGTAGTTAACTAAAGAAGCATGTAAAATACACAAAGTCGACTAAATTCTTGAATATCTCATCAGACACAGCATATTCAACGCTTGAATGAAGTTTTATCTGAGCGAGAAAGTGGTGTGGATCAATGCCCAGCATCTCGAGTGGATAACAAGATGTACGGCATTAGTATTTTGGGCGCAAATATGTTAGGATACAATTTATAGTAGGCATGGATATATGGAAACCGACGCTACGCAGCAAGGTAACCGGCTCTAACCGGCTCTGCATCGGGGCGCGAATCGTGAGGGGATGAGGGGTGCACCACATCAGCAGATGGGAGGAGTACGTAAGGGGTAACGGCTGTGTAAGAAGCTAGCTCGGAAAATTACACATAGTATTACACAAGGACAACTTGATTGTGTAGTAGAGAAAAACTATGTATTAAAATTAATTACCAACGGGAAAGGGAACTGTGGAAAATATGAACCTGAGCAGAATATGTTAGAGGGAAATGCGCGTGGCAATACCAAGTTTGTGACGCAAGGGGACACGTCAGAGGTGACGCGTTAGAAGCACCAATCGCGAGATGCCACGTCACTAACAATTTGAGCGGGTAGCCGCACCATCTACAATGAGCGTCCTTTGTGCGGCGGGGGTATTTAAGCAGAGCAAGCGCGGGGACCGGCCTATTTGACCGGTGTAGTGGCAAGGATGTAGGCTTCCTGACGACCAAAGGGGAGGTGAGATGATATTCTGTGTTCTTTGCTAGGAGCGTCTTTGTATTGTTCAATACCATATTTTGTTACAGTCAAAATTCGGGTACAAATTAATTCTGTGGGTTTGATTTCAAATCATTCTAGAATTGTTCACGTGATATAACTTCTCACAAGGCTTGAACTTGTAGATTTTTCTCAAGCGGGGATTAGAATGCCCACTAGTTAACAGCATTTTCATTGACTCATTCGACCTTGTTCTCAAAAAGGGCGCTTATGATTTGTTCTTGTAAAAAGGGGAGAAAATTAATTCTATGTCGGGAATAGCCACATTGTCAGTTGAAGCTTCATGTCAATTCTCAGAGGGGGATATAACGTTCATGTCTCGGGGAATAGATTACTCAACCCCCGCTTACTATTCACAGAGGCGGGTTGGGAAAAGCTGGCCTACGCGGCTGCTGAGATAGCGGAGACGTGGGCTGTGAACGCTTAACATCCGAGGGCCTGTAGCGACACAACCGGCTGAGCGTTCGCAACCTTGAGGCGGGCAGCCAGCCTGGCATTCAACGCCAATGACGAAGCCTGGAGGCTGCGTTCGAGCCTCGACAGGCCAACGACAGGGTATTTACTCCAGTTTTAATTTTTGAAGAATGAAGGGAAGAAGAGGCACGCCGAACAGTGCAAATCTTTGGTTGGCGCGCAGTGTTTAATATGAATTGTGCTGGCCAGGATGTTCAGGTATATGTTTCTAATTTCATGTTGTTTGTGCGTGAATCTCCGGGTTGGCAATTGCCAAGAGAGGCTGATTTGCGTTAATCATGTGATCGTTCGCTGGCGTTCAATAATTTTATAGCCTGAATCTCTCATTTCATGTGTCATATTCAATCAATGTGTTCATCTTAATTAGAATGTGTTTGAATCTTCGCCGTTTGTCTATGTAACATCATTATGCCGGATAAAACTATCATGTCGCAGATCATTAACACCTTGCCTGAGGGCTCTGGTGCGAAAATGAGTGTTGCGATAAAAACATGTTTACTTGTGCCAATTTCCCTGTGTCAGCTCCATGTGTTCACTCAAAATTAGTTGCGATAATAAGATGTTTACTTGTGCCAATTTCCCTGTGTCAGCTCCATGTGTTCACTCAAAAATAAATGTGTTTAATCTTGAGGCTCATTATTCTCCATGCTTATATATATGGATAACGTGCGAGCACAAAAGTGTACATTATATTTATTAGTGGAGGTTGGAAGCCCTCATACGTTACGTGCTTAACCAGCATTGTTTCGTGACAAATATATGAACTTGAGTCAGGCCACTGTGTTTATTGTTCAATTTATGAGACATGAGCAGTTACTTTATGCTGAAAATCACACACAGGTATCACATTTTTCATGACACGGTTTATGGTATGCGCATCAACAGATTTAATTTTCACTCAGGGAAATTCGTAGTATTAATTGGCAAACATCTATTGAGAATACACTAATGCTCAAAACGACTAATCTTTTTAAAGTTTGTTTTACAGAAAGTAACATACAAAAAATGCGCATTTCGTGGTTTGTAGTATTAATCATGCACCAACAGTTTCATAGCTGGAAAAAATGGTCCAGACAAAGATTCACCATAGTGACTACAAATCGCGAGCATGCTATGTGGAACTCGATACGACTCTAGAAATGCTGTTAGTAGACAGCTAATCAGCAGCACAATGCACTAAAATTCTTAACAGCTATCTGTGAAGAAGTCATTTATGCCATCAAAGTAGGAACAGAGAGCAAGCATAAACTAGTTCACTGAAGAACTACAACGACTGTACCTGCTTCCGCAGCTGCGACAGACGCTCTTCCTGCTGGGCGAGGCGGGTTTTTTCCTTGCACATCTGCAAAATGAAGCTCGAGTTCACGAAGTATTTCGAACGACAAGACTCTCACAAACCAAAGAAAGCACTATAATGCTTATAATATTACCAATGCAAAATTACAGCACATAGCTATTAACAAGCAGCTGAGGGAGTTTTGTTTTTGAGATAGGCTAAATGAGATGAAAAATGAAAGACAGAAAACTACGTATAACTTTGACAAAAATTGAAGAGGGTAGTTGAAGTTAGCTACTATCGCCAAAGAGCATAAGACCTAAAGAAAGCATAATAAGATCTGCCAAACTACACGCAACACTATTCTATAACAGGTGCAGTTGACTCAGCGGGCGCGGAGAGAACACTAATTTCTGACAAAAACAGACACTCATAGCATATCTCCCAACGTATCGCTGCAGAATCTCATCTACAGCTCAACGAGCGCGATGTCCATATAACACACCAAAAGAAACCGTAAACGAACTCTTCCTAGGAGCAGTGTAATAAATTAGTATTTCATATGCTTTTACTATCCTGAGGCAGTGTAATACATCAGTACTAATGTACTGATTCACTGTGCAAAACATACTTCATCATTGACGCAAGCATCACTGCTTTACATGCGAGTGAAATGGAAAACATGATCTATAATATTTTAATTATCTGTAAGCGGCAGCTATAATGAATGCACGGTTCACTCATTTAAAAGGAAATGCTCTCAAGGTTATTGCTATGTTTCCCTATAACTCTGCAGCGCGCAACAACACTCGAGCGAGCATAGGTCGGCGTCTGCAAAATTTGACATCAGCGAGACAAAAACCATTATATCTTTGCGAAAAATCCATTATTATCAATGCTACTACAAGCTTAAAACGCTTAACATGAGTTATTCAAACAATACTTGATACGTGCAAATCCGTTTGGTTTTACTACCACCAGCATATGATACAAGAAGCACTTAACAAAGAAGGTGATACAGGAAGCACATATCAACAAAGGAGGTGATACAGGAAGCACATATCAACAAAGAACGTGACACAGGAAGCACATATCATCAAAGGAGGTGACACAGGAAGCACATATCAACGAAGGAGGTGCACATATCAACAAAGGAGGTGATACAGGAAGCACATGTCAATAAAGGAGGTGATACAGAAAATACATATCAATAAAGTAGGTGATACAGAAAATACATAACAAAGGGAGTGATACTCACCAGTCTGTTGAGGTCTTCCCTCTCGGCTTCCCTCTGCGCCTCCTGCTCCATCTGGCCGAACTCCATGTCCTCGAACACCTGATGATAGAGAATCAAAACCTTAATAGAAGGTAAAAAAAAGCTAAGACCACACAGGAAGGTAATACGAAGGTGCAAGCATTCAAATGGCTTATATATGAATATCACTGTCCAAGTAAGGCGTTGGATTTTACGTATCACGCATTTCAGAGCTACTCATTTCTACTATGAATTATTTCACGCCTGTTAATGAATGTAACTCAACACTAACTAGCAAAATTGTTTCTATACAGGGTTCTGAAAATAACTCGTTTATGACTTCACTAAAGGTGATGGACTAAGCAAACAAATATAGAAAAACTGTTTCAAATCTTTGAATGAAGCATAATAATTTACAGTGACAATAACTGAGTTACAGTTATAAAGAGTATAAATAATTAAGAAATATAATAGTAATAAAATGACACTAATGAAGAGCAACAAGGATCCCACAACACGTTCATGCAATCTGCAATTATTGTTCATCAAAATTTTGGTTGAGCAGCCGGGTGTTCACACAGGCAATCAAACAAAATGAGGGAATATTTGGTGGAACTTCATGAGAAAAGCACGCTAGGCAACACATCACTGAACCTCGACCCGAATATTTGGTGGGAAGTGCATGGGAAAAGCACGTTAGGCAACACATCACTGAACCTCGACCTAAATATTTAGTGGAACTGCATGAGAAAAGCACGCTAGGCAACACATCACTGAACCTCGACCCGAACATTTGGTGGGAAGTGCATGGAAAAAGCACGTTAGGCAACACATCACTGAACCTCGACCTAAATATTTAGTGGAACTGCATGAGAAAAGCACGCTAGGCAACACATCACTGAACCTCGACCCGAATATTTGGTGGGAAGTGCATGGAAAAAGCACGTTAGGCAACACATCACTGAACCTCGACTCGTGCTTAGAGTAGGAGCATCAAAATAAAACATTAAGAATGTCAGATTACTCCGGGAACGTGACAATCGCACTTAACGTATCACAGGTTACTCAGGATGTTTAGAACGAACGGAGGTGATTTTCATGGAATATTGAAACAAACCAAACTAAATTTTGGTCATGTACAGAGGTATCGGTAATGATGCTCGGAAGCGGAATAACAACAACGTCCGCTTCAAGAAAAATACTGGCATTTTACAAAGGAGTTTAGTTTTCAACGCATGTACGCTAACTAAAACATGCTTACAGGCAATTTTAGGATATATTTACTGATGATATTGGTTTAGAGAGCAGCATGCGCAACACCTCTAATACCTTGACAATAATGTTCCAGTCTTAAATGAGCATTAACGAATTAAGCAATTGAAACAGAAACAAATATTATACAGCATTTGTTAGGAATTACGGAGGAAGTTTACCAGATCTCATCATACCCTATATCTACACTAAAATATTAAAAACGTATGGCAAACGATAAAAAAGTTCAAACTTCCAAGCACAAAGAAAATCTAAGAAAAACATTGAAAAGAAGCTATCCAAGTTCCCTTTGGAACACATGAAACAAACATTAGAAAATATGTGTACCACAAACCACTTCCAGCACCGGGCGTCTCTTCAAAGCAACATTTGACGGCATTGCACATCACACCAGCCACCTACTCAGAAGCGACGTCTGAGCTACACTAAAAAAGTACCTGAACCAAGCAAACAAACTGCTGAGTCCAGCACTTTCGAGATGAGTCGCTGAACCAGTGAAGAGAATGGTGTGCAAAAGCATGGATAGCTTCTCATGAAAATTGTGATTGTTGCAGATGACTAGCGTGTTACAGGGTGATGTGAAGCGTAAACTGTGTAAATTTAAGGAACACAAATGCCCTTCTAAGGTGCAAGGTAGATTAGATTAGATTAGTCGTTAGTTTTAGCCTTGCTACCCAGCAACAATTGCGATCCAAAGAGAGGAAGGAGGAAGGCACCATTTATTATGGAGTTAAGGAAACGCGGAATCTACGCAGAAAGGCATAGAAACAGTTAGTTGTGAAAGAAGATTAAGAAACAAGACAAAAGTTGAAGAAGACAGTAGTAGGTGCTGAAAAACAGGACAGCAGTGAACCGAAAAAAGGTGGTCCTTAACATAACAAAAACATTATATTTCAAAAAAAGAAGGCCTACCTAACTCTCAGCTCAGGCCCTCACATTGTCCCCCTGGGAGCGCTAGTTCCCATAGATACAATAATTGTATCCCCCTGAGGGGAAGGTGCAAGGTATGTTGGTCGCAAAAATATAGTCAGCAGCCTTCAGGAGTTCGAAAATTCATAAGCAACAAACGAAAGATTTGCTTAAATAACAAGAATTGCCCCCACAATTTTCAACCCGTTTAAATGGAATATGGTTTTAAAACTGAGAAGAAGAAAAATGCACAGCTGTTACAAAACGAAATCTAACTCAAAAACGGAACCAAAAAAACAGTTGCCTGAGAAGAATGAGCTTTGAGAACCATAAAATTGGAATGAAATTAATTGGACTATGGACCTAAATTTGCAATTATTTCAATATTCTAGTCTTATCTTTTGAACTGAATCATGAGTACATGCACGCAAAAATTAAATACCGGGAATCGCCGTCACGCTTTATTCAAAAATGAATAGATTAGGAGAGTTGGTTAAAATCTCCCTAACCACAATAAAGGAAATCACCATTTAGCACGGGGTCAAGAGAACGGGAAATCTATGCACAAAGTGAGTTCCCAAGAAGATCCCATGTGCAGAGAAATAGTGAGTTATGAAGGAAGTTTATGAAAAAATAAAAAGCTGAAAAAGCAAATAACAGGTACTGAGAAAAAAGAAGAAGCAGTGGACCGAAAAATAACAAAACAAAGACACTATTTCATTTCAACAAAAGAACAAAACTATAACAAAACAAAGACACTATTTCATTTCAACAAAAGAAAGGCCTTGGCCTTCAGCTCGTGACCTAACATTTTCCTTTCCTCTCGAGGGCGGAAATTTCCCCAGATTCAACAGTCATAACTCCCCGAGGGGACAACAGTGAACAATGTAAAATAGATAAGAATCGAAGGCCAGGAGAAAATCTACCAAGTCGCGCGTCCGATGCAGCACGTCCAAAAACAGCTCAACCACAACATATTCTAACTGCACGTGCTGCTGAGTGTGCGATGATTTTATGCAAGACCATCCTGAACATGCCAAGATTTTCAGGTTGGATTATTAGTTTATTAGTTAGTTTAAGCCTCCCTCTCCGCAAAAAAATGCGATCCAAAGAGGGGAAGGAAGAAGGCACCATTCTCCATTCAGTATGGAGTTAAGGGAATGCAGAATCTATGCAGAAAAGGCAATAGAAACAGTAAGATGAGAAAGAAGTTCATGAAACAAGATCAAGGTTGAAGAAGAAAGTAGTAGGTGCTGAAAAAAACAATGACAGCAGTGAATCGAAAAAGATGGTTCGTAACAAATTATTATTATCCTATAAGAAAGTTCTGGCCTCCCTTAATTGCACGACAAAGATGTGTTAAGAGAGGAAGGTGGAAGGCACCATTTAGTATGGAGTTGAGGGAACGCGGAATCTATGCACAAGGTGCAAAGAAACAGGAAGCTAAGAAAGAAGTTCATGAAACAAGAAAAAGTTGAAGAAGAAAGTAGTAGGTGCTGAAAAACAGGACAGCAGTGAACCGAAAAAAGATGGCCCGTAACAAAACAAAAACCTATTATATTTCAACAAAAGGAAGCCTACCTAACCTTTAGCTCAGGCCCTCACATAGCCCCCCTGGGAGCGCCAATTCCCATAGATACAATACCTATATCCCCCTGAGGGGGAACATGCCAAGGTTCAACCAAGCTAAAGCACTCATGTATCCCTCAAACGCATTCAAAAGCATGATAAAGTCTTCGATAAATTTATTTTGAGCATCATATCATTTCATTGCGATAGGAGAGATAACGATTGATTAAATAACCTAATTAAAATGCTTTTTAGAAGAGAAATTTTGCTGAGGAAATTACAAGGAAATAAAAAATAGGCAAAACCAGAACATATTTGCCAACAAAGTGCTATTAACAGGGAAAAACACATTGAGAAATATTTGGAGAAACTATTTAGAAAATAACCAAATTAAAAAAAAAACAATGATGTCAACGAAATGCTAATAGTAGAGGAATATACCGGGAGGACTAATTACAGAAACATTTTTGGGAAATACTTTTTTAAAACAAAAAATAATGATGAAGCCATACTTCGAGCCCAAGAAAAGAGCTGCATCAACGCGACACACAGAAATGAAGTATAAAAGTTGGAACTGCAAACCAAAACAAACCAGGAATAAACCTTGCAAAAAAAAAATCCGGCGCAGCTCTTGACAAGGGAAAATAAAAATGTCACCTGATGTCACAGATGACGGGAAGCGGTAATTGAGACTCTTCATTAGACATTCACGCATAATAAAAGAACATAGCACAAAATAAGAAATAATGAAAGAAAACGACACTAAATGATATTTATAATGGAAAACAAAACACTACATAAAAAATAATGAAAGAAAACAACGCTAAATGATAATTATAATACAAGAACACAACACTAAATGACAAGAATGAAAGAACACAACACTAAATGACAAGAATGAAAGAACACAACACAAAAGGAACAGAAAATAAGCGCGACAACAACTTACAAGTAGGCCAGGCTGAGCGGCATTCACAGGCTGTGAGCAATACATGCATTAGTGAAAAAAATTATCTATTCTACATGTGAAAAAGAATAAATCATTTTAATAAAATTATAATTATTTTTTGTGTCATTCACAAATAATAAGCGATATCCTTTACAGTATTATTCAAGCAGTGCGGTTTATAAAAACAATTTAGGTATATATTTTGCAAAGATTTTCTTCAATTATACAAAATCAACATTGTATTTTGCATTTCCATTTACTAGCTATAAAAAATTACAAGGATATATAATGCAATTTATAACTTTATTTGATTGTTTTTAACTGTAAAATATTAATTAAGATTTCACATTTCAATTTACCGGCAGTAGAACATCGCACCTAATTCTACTGTTGCAATCTTTAAAATTTCTGGAACCAGCACCCCACCTAGCTGTAAAAAAGTGCCAAAACTTGACCGTAAACATGAAATAGTGTAAGAACTCACCACCGGTTCCATACAGTATCGTACTCTCAGGTGATTTCCTATTACTCAGAACTAGTGAGAGCATTTCGCCTCTATAACCCACGACGAACATTGAAGTTTAGCCCACTTACCGACCGTAGTAACTGCCTCTCTAAGCGACAGTGTTAGTGCAAACATAATTTGCGTGTCTCTGTGGCTTCACACAATTTTACGGCAAGCAAGGTACTGAGTGTTCCAATAAGTAAGGTACGGTTACCCTAAATCTGGCCAATCGAAGAAGGGTTCTGAACTAGCTACGCAAGGATGCACGGAGAACTAGTGATTTGTTCAGGTATTCATTTCCCACAAATTCTATTTTTGAAACATAACGTAGGGACGAAAATGTCGAAATCACAATGCAAATTGAGAAGCAGAGTCATACGTAATATTTAACGAACAAAGTTAACGATAAATTTAAATTTTCGTATTTTTGAAGAGACGTTTTCACAGGCTTGGGTAATAGTAGTACAGTTCAACTGTCCATGTTTTTTATGTTAATATTCATTGAAACTTAGATCAAATGAGTACATAATGTGTGCGGTTTTAATACGTTATTATACACTGAATTTCTCTTTCTGTAATTATTTCTCTCAGCTTAACACGGTAATGTTATTTTTATTGAATCATTAATCCAAAAAAATTTTAAAATGAAAATTTTCATCTTCCCTACGCACAAAAAAAAACTTTCCCAAACAATTCTCACACATTCTTACTCTCTTATTTTATTCCGAGAGCGGAGGAAATTAAAAAACAAATCTTGGCAATACTACAGAAACATTTCTAAGAAATACGTTTCACAATTACACCGGTCAAAAACTGTTTAATCACTTGCATATTTCATTTTAAATAACTTCTACAGCGTCGTAAGCCTCCTTGGTTCAGAACTTTAGTTGTGCACGATGCACATCTGAGTACATAGGAATGACGTACCGGACTCTTGTTTCCAAAATCGCCGAACAACACAAGTTATCATGATTTGAATTTTTCATTAGTTGTTATTCATTACAAGTTATTACATTTTTCAACGAGTAAGATGTCACAGGATGGAGCATTCTTGATACTCTCTTCTTGCTGAAATTTTGCAAATTATCAACCAATAAACATTTTCAATTTGTCAGAATTATTCGAACGATATCAAACATCGCTCAACACTTTAGCAGGAATGCTCACATTTGATTATCAAAATACACATATTTACACGTCTTACCACAATAAGGAGGCAAGACCGAAATGCATACTACCATCATAAAAACATTTTACGCCTATTTACACAAATCAAAAATTTATAAAACCGATTCCCATAAAAAACGATTCAGGACTCTAACATGCAGCTAAGAAGCACTTCAGATAAGATTTAGCTTTAGATTACGTTTTCAGTGACGCTGTGTAGAATGGCTTTGTTAAACGAACCCACTTTTAATCCGAAAATAAAAGAAGGACTAAGACTTTCACTGATGATCATGCCAAACAGGGCACAAATAATTTCTAGTGTTTAACACTTCGTATCACAAGCATCTATATTTCATCGAAAACCAGAAAATTTTCTTTCTTTTGAACAAAAATTGGAAGCTCAGACACTCTAAATGCTAACTAAATAACAAACTGTCAAATGAGCACATGAAAGAACTTGAAACAGCATGACAGTGCAAGGTAATGGTAAAGATAGTAATTTGAAATTACGAACATAAAAAGATAGATACAATTTAATTTGAAGATATTTTAACAAAATGATGCAGAAAAACGTTGCACATGGTATTTATCTACTCCGTGAAACCGAAACCAAAGGGTAACTATGTAGTAATAAGAACATCGAGGTTTCAAAAAGCGTAATAAAAATTGAGGTAATTTAAACCTTAAAAAGCACACTAATTTGAAATAAAATCTAGCAACAAAGACGGCTCAAAAGCTACAATAGCATACACTTACTCTTTATATCCTGCGGCCATTAAGACGCTTCCGGGAGAGAAGGATTTTGATTTAGTTATACACAGTGTTGCCGTAGTTAAAATGGGAAGAAGTTCGAAGCGAAGCAACAATAAAGCATTTTACAGATAGGAGACCAAGAAAGATGAAACGAGTTTTGAGGCGCATGATAAATTACAAATTTCTGCTTAAATTTTTAACCAGGTCGGTGACTCTCCTGACCAGACATAATTTCTCATGGTCATTCACTCACGCAAGCATTAGTTTTACTATTTCCCGCATGAATTTTCAGCTCGTTGTACTGTTATTGCAATAACTGTTATTACTGTCCTGGCATGGGGTTGTCACCAATACCTGAACGAGGACAGAACTGCTATTCAGCAGCGCAAATTGAAAGAACCAGTAGGATACAAGTTTCAAAAGGGGAGAAAGTATGTCAACACTATTTAGAAAAGTAGGTACTAACATCCCCTACACAGTGAAGAGTCAAGGTCAGCAACACACGAACTGAAAACTATTCCCTCAAAACGTAGTTTCAAGGGCGTACATACGACAGAGCGTGGAAGTGACCAAATTCAAGATGCTATGCCTGCCAAAGAAAGTTGTCACAAGATGAACATCACTAGCTCTCACTTGAGCAATACAAACGATGGTCAAGTTACCGAGCAAGACATACAATGGTCACGTTCTCCAGCAAGACAATCGGTGACAGATCTCTCACAAATTTGCAACGTGGAAAAATTCAAGTTACTCCGTACAACAGGAAGAATGTTTCTCACCTTCTTGTAAGCATCGAGAGTCTCGTGGTTAGCTTTGACTGTCTCGAGCAGTCTCGTCTCGAGGTCGGTGTCTCGCTGCTCGTCTCGTTCGACGGCTTCCAGATCACGCTCAGCTCGTTCCAGCTCACCTTCAGCTGACTCCACTCGGCTCGCGCACACCTGTACGTCATGGACCATACAAAACACGCTCTTACAATTCATCATTTACTGAAGCGTCATGGGTTACATAACACACGCTTTCAATGCTTGAACGTCCACATTTTGTGCTCATGTTACCGTTATCACAACCACCGTCATTAAACTGGCACCGGCATCAGATATTTATCGATTTCAGGATGAGGAAGGAACTGCCACTCGACAGTGAAGTCCAAAAACACATCAGGGAATTAATTTTACGAGAAATACAATATATTGAGGTTTACTTCTGAAGGAGGACCGTCCCTATTGAAAATCGAGGACGGTGCACCGGTGGAATATGGTTGACAGGGCTTATTATCCGCGATTTATTGGTCATTCGGCCATCCGACCGATAAAACAACGGTACGCCGCCCAATTTACGAGCATGTTATGATTGGCACTGCCATCCGTGGCCTCCCGTCCATACACCGTCTTTAATTCGCGGTATCTAGTAGCGATTCGAGGTTGACTTGGCCAAGGACGGCCATCTGGCTCAGAATCGCTGATACCGTGTTTTTCTGACACTTGTTTCTCATGCCCTCTCCCATTCAATAATTACTGCTCTGCATTTGTGGATAATTCTCAATTGCATAAATTGCTATTATACACTTCGTGTAAGGACCTCAAAGAGCTCTAAAAAATTTACAGTATGGTATCTCACACTTATCCGTTTATGTTTTCGTATGAACGTTTAAGCAGAAAAATGCAATTGGTAAATTGCAATCGGTTATTTTGGCTTTTCAATGTTGCGCGGTACTCGATTCAGTGATTGTCGAGTTAACCGTTTTCGTCAGTCTACATTGTAGGCTAATTGTAGACTCTCATTTTGATGTTTTAAAGTTATTATTGGTAGAAATAGTCATTATGATGATGCATTTTCATTGGGAATATGGGTCATATATTTCAAGTTAAAAATTACCACTGAACAGTGGTAAAGGACAAGTTCAGGATTAACAGATTTTAAACATTTTACCAGTCAATTGAGGTTAACTCCAACATTCAGAAACATTTTTCACAAATATCTACTAATTTTGGCAAGGTTTTTTCTATATTGTAGTTAGTTCATACCAAGGCTTTTGGATTGTCTGAGATTTTTTAGGTCAATATTTACTTTAATGTTGTCAACGATTTTCATAATTTCGTTGCGAAGAATCAATAAAGGAACACATTTAAGAATGTTTTACAGGAATGACATTCTGCCCGGTGATGCGTTATTTTCGAATTATTCAACTTTGAAGCTGGCTTATGCGCGCTATGAAAGCGCGCGCGGCTAGCGTAATTTAATTAATAACGGAAGCTAACCCCCTATTACAAACGTAAAGAGGTTGGGTCGTGAGGGGTAGCCACAGTTCTTTTAGTGAAAATTATAAATAAAGGTTTCTAGTGACGTTTGTTTACATCGACTCCAAGGTGGCTGCCGCCATGGCGCCAACCGGTACTGAAGATGGCGGCAGCCACCTTGGAGTCGATGTAAACAAACGTCACTAGAAACCTTTATTTATAATTCTCACTAAAAGAACTGTGGCTACCCCTCACGACCCAACCTCTTTACGTTTGTAATAGGAGGTTAGCTTCCGTTTATATTGCAAAAACAATGACTGTTTTTGCGCAAAAAAGGCCATTCAGGAGCGCCGTTCGTATAACTTCAAACTTAAATAACTCGAAAACTAAGCATTTCCGGGCACATTGCCGTTCGTGTAAAACGTCTTAAAATCGACTATATTACCTATCTGTAGCTACGAAATTATGAAAATCGTTGACAACATTAATGTAAATATTGACCATTTTTTATTTGCTTTGATATTTACATGAAACTTTTTATCAAACGCAAAACATTCCATATTACTTTTGTTATTGTAACTAATTTTTTGTGTTATTTTTAATATTTGATTGAAATATTTTTTATTTTGAAAATAATTTATTTAGCTCAGGTACATACAAAAGTGTCTTAATTGTTCAGTCAGTTTGGATGATTGTGGCACAAACCTGCTTTAGATCCCTAATTGCCAACAGTTCATAGTTTTTAATATTTTACATATCAGTATTTATTTTGAAAAAATCCCCCAAAAATTTCTTGAGCTATACCTAGGTATGAAGAAACGATTATCTTTCTTTTGAATATATTTATGCCTAACTTCCATGAGAAAGAAACATCAATTTGAATGCAGTATTTACAGAGTGATATAGAATTATATATGAACAACTTATTCCAAGATGTGCAATATCACTAATTTTCAACATCTTAGAGAATATATTTTTATTATCTTTCGTTATTTACCGCACCATTCAAATGAAATTTTTTCATTATGCATAAAATATTCTGACCCACATCTGTTTATTTAAAGCTTTTGAATTCTACCAATTTACAGTGAAATTTTTGTTTGATATTTCAAAAACAATTATTTTAATGTATGTGCTGCAATTCAAAAAAACTTTTGTATTGGATATCAATAATTATTAATAAAATTAGTGTGAATGATAGTCACGTCGAAAAGTTCGGGGTCCCCCGCGCCACTCATGATACGGCCGGGGTAAACCAGCGGTAGCTGTCGGGCCTGGCTGCTGAATTCATATGCCTGGAATGCAAAGTATGTGCGATTGTGATTAGATGGAGATGTGTGAACGTTGAAAAATTTTTTTTTCTTATCTATGTTTTTTGCAATTTTTGGTTCTCTGCACGTGTAGCTACCCTTCCCTTGTGGAGGGAGAAAGCTCTCGGCTATACATACATACATCGATATTATTCGCTTGTAGTTTATAAAAAATATATATTTTACGAATTTTGTTTCATAACCTTCCAATTATTTTCATTCTAATACTCGATTTTTGATGGACGTAGAGGTTGGTTTTTGAGTAAAGCACCTGACCTATCATAGGGCGATTGAATATTTTTTGATATCAGGCTTGAGGCTAGAGGTCATTCGACAGGGCTAAATTTTTGAGCTTGCCTAAGTGGCTTATTAATAGATTGATTTGTATACCAAATATCTGATCGTAGCTACCAAATATCCACGTGAGTGTATTGGTTAAGGTTGCGCAATTGATTCATATATCCTAAATAAGGGTATATGATATTTAATATTGGTGTGCGGTTAGCATGGTATGTTAATATTGTTGCTTCTTCACCCTAGCAAAATCAGAATCACAGGTGATCTCTGTACGATGGATAAGAAACGCTCCCAGCTGCCAGTGTATGACGTCACAACCATATGTATATATGCTCGTGACGTCATACACTGGCAGCTGGGAGCGTTTTTTAAGCGATTGCGTAGAGGTGGCCACCCGTGATTTGGAGTTGATTAAGGTTGCGAAGCGAGCGATTCATTGGATGTAGAGTTGGGTTGAGGTTGATTTGAAACCATTCACCGGCCTAAGTTGGTTTTAGAGGTGATTTGAGGTTGATTTGAAGCTGTTCGCCGACCAAAGTTGGTCGCAGTATGGACGTATTGAGGGCGCAGTATGGTCGCGGAGACTGGACATTTGACCCTCAAATAGACGGTAAACCAACCTCAAATCGTCCATGTTTCCACTCATATTCCATCGGTGCACCGTCCTCGATTTTCAATAGGGGTACAGTCCACTTGGGTGTTAAAGGGTTAAGCTGACACTAGCATTATGCAGTCACCAACATCACAATGAGGTAGTTACTGCCACTCGACAATAAACTGCGAAGAACACATTAGGGCACAAATTTCACAAGGAATAAAATATATTAGAACTGTTTATGAAAGTGGATTTTGAGGTCCACTTAGACGGTACTGGGTTGAAATTCATTTTATGCTCAAGAAGTGTACATAAATAACTTGCCTTGAGAAGTGCACATAAATAACAAGAAGTGTACATAAATAACTTGCCTTGAGCAATTGAGAACAATGAATTTCACTAATAATAACTGGAGCGAAACACTGTGAAAAGCGGATATTCCACAGCAATAGGCATCATAGGACAACATCACGGTAGAGGAAACAAGGTAGGGTCATTTCTAGGGGGAAATTACACTTTTTCTTATTTGGCTAACCAATAGAGAGGCTTTATTTCAAGCAAACTTTATGACGTCACCAAACCGCCTTGTCGTTAGGCCAATAATGGAGACGGATTTGGGAGTAGCAGTGCTACCAGAAGCAATATGAACGCTGCTATTGGTTCGTTGCCGTGACGTCAGCAAACCCACACAGTCAACGAAAAAAATACTAGTTTGACCCTACCTTGTTTCCTATACCGTGGTCAACATTATAAGCTCTACGTAACAGACTATTGGTGGCGATAGAATGCCAAACCGCCAACAACTTTGCCTAGCCTTTATAACACAAAAAATAATTCAGGCTATTGAGCCTTTTACAACGTAATGAAAAGAGATATGATAGAGAGATGTGTGGAAATGACATGGAAGATAGTGAAAATGGAAGGGGAGGTTTGTAGAAATGATACCGGCGATTCACAACATGAGACGGAAGATGAGTAGCCATGGTTCGGAAGATAAATACTTAATTTGAAATGAGGTAGACATGACACGGGAGATTAAAAAAATTGGATGGGAAGAAGAGTAGAAACACTTTTTTTGAAAGATAAAAATGTAATCGTGAACGGAATAGGCATGACACGAGAGATGACATACGAATTGGGAAGATGGGTAGAAACTATTTGGAAAATACGAAATGTAATAGGAAGTTGGGTATAAATGATCCGCGAGATTTGAAAATGTGATGGGAAGAGGAGCGGGGATTTGGAAGTAAAAACAAATAAAGTTGAGTGGGAACGATATGGAATTAAAAACATATGAATATATAAAGGTAAAAATAACTTGGGATTAAAAGCATTTAAAGTTGGGTAAAAATATTACAGGATAAGAAATATCACATCGGGGAGAAATATGGAAGTTAACAAGCAATGCTATGAAAAGTTGTACATAACGGGGTTAGTGAACAAGTAATACAAAAAGAAGTACGAATAAAATTAAAAACAACAAAATGAAAGAAACACAGAATCGATACAAATCCATGGAAAGTGAGGAAGACGAATAAAAAACAAGGGCAATGGAAAACAGCAAATTAGGAAGACGGTTCGGAGACGCACCCTCAGATCTTGTTGGTCCTGCTCCCTGTCTCCGGAGTGCCTCTCCTCCATGGCAGCGCTGCGCTCGTTGAGCTGGAGCAGCACCGACTCCAGCCGCTCCACCTCGCGCTCCACGTCTCCGCACTCCGCCTCCAGCAGAGCACGCTCCACTTCCAGCTGATGCATCAATTGTGTCATTAATCAAAATTACAGGGTTACAAAATTACAAATGTACAAATTATATATGAAATTAATGAAAATTACAGGGTTACAAAATTACACAACTTACGAATTATATAATTAATGAAAATTACAAGGTTAGTAAGTTACACAACGCACAAATTGCATGATTAATAAAAAATTACAGGGTTAATAAATTGCACCACATCTGAATTGTATAATGAGAAATAATTGTTTTAGTAAATTGCACTGCGTACAAATTGTAAAATCAGCAATTGTGTAATTAGTGAATAACACAATGCCAGAAATGTATAATTATCAGCAATTATGTAATTAGACATTACACAACGTAGGTACGAATTGTATAATAAACAACAAATATGCAAATAGAAATTACACACAGTAGGTACGAATTGAATAATAAACAATTATAGATTTGTAAATTACACATAGCAAGTATTGTACAATCAACAAAAATTACATTAAAGTTAAATTACACAGCGTAGGAATATTACAAATAACAAAAACCCCACGATTAGTAAATTACACAACACAAACTATATGATTAATGTCGCACACTGACGTACATCATATCATACGCATCAATGTTATAATTGACATTAATTATACAATTATTACCACCCACAGTTTCCAATATTCAATAGTAGAAATATTTACCCAAAATATATAATTACTACTTCTCACCGTAACATGAAGTAAAAAATGACATATTACATATTTACTATCGCCCACTTTCATAAAAACTATATCAGGAGAAATTACATATAGTATATAGCAAATAGATGGGTCTCTGTGGTATTTCCACCGTAACTCAAAATATAGTTAACAGTTCTTGATCAACAACATTGGTTTAAAATCGAAGATCAGAGTAATCAAAGGTATTTCTGGTGTTTTAACAGTGAATAAGGATCAGTTCCGACCATTATATAAATTTCTATGATAACAATATTTTTTGGGCTTTGAAAACAATTTCAGTTCAGTGGTGGTATAATATAAGAAAAATTTTCTTTAAAGATCACTTGAAATTCAGCACTGAACACGAAACCGTACCATCACAATCAGATACGTGCCGTAGCTACGATACCGTCAATTTGCGAGGGCTTCTTATTAAATTTACGTAAATATTATTTTCTTACCTCTTCCTCCCTCTTATCTTATCGTTCAAAATTTTTCCGAGTACTAATCTCTACCTCAACCCCCACCTCATATCGCCCCATCTCGAATTACCGAAAGTGATGAATAAATTTCCTCCAACTACATGAAAAAATGCACCTTCTTCCAACACTCTCTCTGTTGGCCTTTTCTTTTGTTTTTTCCCCAATTTACAAAAGCAAACACCAGTCCATCAAGCTGATCTACAAAGAAAGCGCCTCTCCATCAAGCTGATCTACAAAGAAAGCGCCTCTCCATCAAGCTGATCTGCAAAAGAAAGCATCTCACCATCAAGCTGATCTACAAAAAAAAAGTGGCTGCGCACTAGCTTCCAACCTCTTTGAAAGCCTCCTCCTCTGATATCCAAATAATCAAACAAAATGAGCGCCTCTTCACCAAGCCAATTTTTAAAATGAAGCGCCTGTACGCTTAACTTCCCGCTTCCTCGTATGCCTCTTGTTTTGATATTCTCCCATTCCTACTGATCTCCTAAATGAGCACCTTTTCGCTCAGTCGATTTCCAAAATAAAGCGCCTGTTTGCTTTGCTAAATTCCAATAGAAAAAGTCTCCTCACCTTGCCGATTTCCAACAGAAAGAGCCTGTTTGCTTAGCTGATTTACAAATTGAAGCGCCTGTTCACCTAGCTGATTTCTGACAGAAAGAGCCTATTTGCCTACCCGGTTTCCAACAGAAAAAGCCTGCACGCCCAGCAGATCCCCTTAATAGAGACCCTGAACGCCTAGTCAATTCCTAAAATAAAGCACCCGTACACCTAACGCCCTACCTCTCTGTACGCCTCCTCTTCTTGCCTTGCGAGGTCGGCCACAGACCGCTTGAGGTCCGTGGTGTACTGCAGAGCCTCGTTGCGCTCTGCACGCAGCAGCTCTTCGCACTCACTCACGCTGCCGCAGTTCGTCACTCCCGACGTGCTGGTCAGGCACCTGTCAACAGCCGAAGGTGCACTGAAGTTGGAGTTAGTAGTGGAATTTGCATGTCCTCCGATGTTGCTAGTAAACGGTTGGTTTGAGTTGGAGAATGCATTGGATGAAAAACTTGTTATGTTAAAGGTGTTTCCACAGTTGGAGATAAGATGCGCGTTGTGTGTGTTTGCTGCTGAAGGTGATGGTGGAACTGAGCCATCGCTGTCAATATGATCAAAGAAGCCTCGCCCTGGTTTTCCCGAACTATCGTTGGTTTCTCGATCAGCAATCTCATCATCTCTGGTAGATTGAAGTGCCATGGCTTCATTCACTTTGCGCTGATCAGCCAAGTCGTTTTGATATTGACTGCCCTCACATACTTGAGTGTTCATGTACAGGTGCCTAGAAAAAGACCCATCATCTCCAGAGGGTTCATTGGAAGCTGTCACTCTATTCGCACAGTTCGTTCTGATGCGTTCGATGTCTCCAGACATTGAAGCTCCGCAGGGTCTCACTGAATTAATGGCAGATGGTACACCGAAAGATGTAAACTGCGAACTTCGATCACCAGAAGACTGAGCTCGATGCACTTCAGAGGCTGTCACCAAAAAGGATGTGGAAGAGCAGGCAAGATTGGAGCTAGTGACACCCGAGTATCTAGGAGCTGCAGTCAGACTAGAAATAGGAGAGATATAACTCGAGGAAGCTGCTGTGGGGTTGACGGACGTGGTAGCCAAGCCTACATTAAAGTTAGGAGACAAGTTTGTGAACTGCGCGTGTGAATTAGAGTGCGTTGAGACAGAAGTTGTTCCAGAGGAAGAGAAATGGGGTGAAGGTGCAAACGAGGAAACACTGGAGAAAGTTGGAGAAGTGGGAGAGCAACCAAAAGAAGTGGAATTACTCAGAGAAAGATTATCAGACGCAGAATTAACGAGCGTGTAGCTGCCAGACACAAACGCAGCGCATGTGGGAAAATGGTTAGAAGCTGAGGCAGGGGAAGAGAAACAGCTACTCGCCGCAGTAGTAGGACTGTTAGTACTTGAAGCTGCTGAATTAGGCGTAATGTCCCTTCTGCTAGGCTTGTTTGGGGGCACAGGAGGCGGCGTTTTTTTGGGCCACTGGTCTGGTTGGGGTGCAGCAGATGCCAGGGGAGGCGGAGGTGGCTGGCGACGACCCAATACAGATCGCTCGATGCGGGGCGATCGAGGAGGCTTCGGAGGCGCGTCCGCAGAATTCCCAGTCCTGGAAAACATTCAACAATGCTCAACTTTTTGCAATACTTTAGTACTTGACAACTTCTCGCAACACTTCAATACTCGACAATTTCTTGCAACACTTCAATACTTGTGCCTAACTTCATACTGTGGACCCATAAAAACAAGGAGATAAAAACTAACAACACAGTTCAATACTTGAGCCTCAAATTCACCCATAAAACACGCGGGAAACAAAACACTTGAGCCGCAATTCACACGATGACTCACAAAAACCTGCACACATCTGATTACGTTTGTGCTAAAATTTCACGGATATCTTCAAGTTACTAGTAGATCAGATTAGATGTTAGTTTAACCCACCCTAACTGCAAGAAAGGCGTTCCAAAAAGAAAAAGGAGGACGGCACCATTTAGTATGGAGATGAGGAAATGCCGAATCTATGCTGAAAGAGCATATAAACATTAAATTGAGAAAGAAATTCATGAAACAAGATATAAGTTGAAACAGAAGGTAGCACATGCTGAAAAACAGAATAGCAGTTATCCTAAAAAAAAAGGTTCGTAACAAAATAAAAATCTATGTATTCTATTTTAGCAAGAGAAAGGCCTACCTAGCCTTAAGCTCGAGACTTACACATTCCCCCTGGGAGAACTAATTCCTTTAGATAGAATTGTTGAATTCCCATAAGGGATGAATTACTAGTAATAAATTTAGATTTAGGGGGTTACCCTTCATGGATAAACGAGTTCAATATACCAGATTAGATTATTAGTTAGTTTAAGCCTCCCTATCCAGCTTGTGGCAGTCTGTTGCTTATGAAAATAAACCTCATTGCTAGTAGGATAAACGGATCACATATGCATTTAAGGGTTAAGGGTATCAATGCTTATCTTATAGCATACAGCTATGGAACACCGCTCAAGAAGCTATTTAGAATTAACAACATGGGAAGACATTTTCAAAGCACATAACTCGAGAAGCTGTAATGAGAATATTTACAATATTCAATTAGAAAAGCTGTAATGACAATTCTCAATTAGAAAAACTGGTTACAATGTACAACTTGGGAAGCAGCAATTTAGCAGTTAGGGTTAAGAAAAACACACCTGGTGCCCTTTGAGTTAGTGTTAGCAGAAGCAGGCAGCGCTACTACATAGTCGCTGCCGCACGAAGGCGACGTTGACCTCTCCTCCCACCGCGCTCTGGGGCGAGATGTCAAGGAAGGCGAAACCAAGGAAGGAGAATTAGAGCGTACCAGAGATGTAGACTTCGAAGATGGAGTGAACAATGGAGAAACGCAAGGGGAAGTTAAGTGTAGTTCAGCCAACTGCTTGTTGAGAGCAGATATAGTGGGGCTGAGGCTTTGGTCAATAGTACGAGGACTCAACACGAGACTTGCATCGGGACTTTGGATTGGACTTGCCGCAGGAGATAGAGCGCCGTGAAGGACGTTTTCATACGGACTTTTGGGGCCTACGGGAGTCAAAACACACTTCTGCAAGCGATGGTCATTTTCTGGACCAGCAGCCAAAACAGAACTTGGGCTGAAGTTTACAGGTGAACTCTCGGGAGCTGCGGCGGAGTTTCGGGAGCCAAGAGAAAAGATACTAGACTGAGAAACACACAGGGAGCTTTCATCTGAGCAACCGCTTTTCTTGTGCACGTTCTCATACAGGCTTTGAGGGCTAGTTTGCAGATCCTCGTACCTGGGAGGGTCGGTGGCGTAAGCGTGAGGGGATGAAGATATGGAAGGCAAAGCGATATCTGGAAATGGAGGGAACGGAGGATACGTGGAAGAGCGAGGCAAGATAGGGGAGTATAGTGAGTCGCACTCTAAGGCAGGGAAGCCAGAGGGTTGGTCCACAGTAAAGCTGGTGTCTGAGTCCACATCCACAGCTGGCCTGAAAGTGTCGTGAGGATTCACACCAAATGTTAGTTTGAACATCGCAATCACGCATCACCAATTTTTGATAACTCAAACCCAACACGGTTTGGTGAAATCAGTTCCCCTGAATTGGTTGGTAGCACCGTATTATGCTTGCATTGAAAGTTAATGCGCTTATAAATAAAAGTTATCAGATTTTGTTAGTTTGAACATCGCAATCACGTGTCATCAATTTCTGATAACTCAAACCCAACATGGTTAAGTGAAATCAGTTCCCAAAATTGGTTGGTTCCACTGTTTACAATGAAAGTTAGGGCTTACAAGTAAAAGTTATCAGACTTTAAGTTAGATTTATGTACAATTATTAGGATGTTAGAATCGATTATGAAATATCAGACTGAACCACCGATCATTAGCACTTCACTATTTTGAGGCATATCTATATAAGTGTAGGTTATAGGTTATATTCTGGACCTGGGAGCTAAACCAATGATTTACTCACAACAGTCATTAGAACATAAGTTAGCTCGTAAGTCCCACACTCACGTCAACATCACTGACTGCAAAGTTTTTGCCAGGACGGAATTCCATGATAGAACCATAAGCAACAGTAGTACGGCTAAACGCGTATGAGGCGCATTATGCAATAACAAGCATTGGGTTAAGGCATCACTTGATGACATTATTGCTTCCTCAACAACTAGGCTGGAAGATAAATGTTCTAAGTTCACTTTGATTGTTTTTTAAGCTACCAGACTGGAGGACATGAGTTCGCGAAGCTTCAAGCCCAAAGCAAGCTAGAGCAAGACCAAAATGAGCATTAAGTATCACATAATGGAGCATGTAACTTGAAAAATTAATTTCTCGAATTTGCACAGAAACAAGTCTGAATGATGATGAAAATCGAGCTCAAAAGTAGTCACCAGAATCGTACAATTCACACCAAATGTAAGCATCATTCGGCGGAGAAAACAAAAAATCCCCACTTACTACTCTCGTAAATTCCAGGGGCAAAAACACCAACAATGTCTCAGTCTCATGGCCTAAAAAACACAATAAAAAAATTTCTTATGATAGACTGGTACGTTCAATCACCCATGAGCTCACTCCAGGTAATGAAGGGAAAAATGCAATCCGCAAAGGAAGATCCAGGAATGTACAAAATAGACCTCGTAGAAACCATTGCTGGCTTGTTCAAAACAGAAGAAAATCTTGTGGGAGAATTAAAATTAATGTCTATACTCTAAAAAGGTCACCCACCAATCAGTAAAAATTAGTCATTTCAAAGAAAATTTGTGCACGCATTTATTACAAGACATCTTTTATTTCAAAAGAAATTTATACAACACAGTTATCTAACAACAAAAACTATTCAAATTTATACAAGAGAACCCAGATCAAGCCTTTCTCCACACAGCAGCTCACTCGGCAATGCAAGCTGCACGTTCTCTTCTAACTGAATACTATTGACAAAATAAAGCACTCCTTCAAACAACACACCTCTTACTTTCAGAAGTTTGTGCATACCTCATATTAGGATTTCTTTTCCCACAACACAACTCCTATTCCTTTCCCAACAAAACATTACTTTCTTACGACGCAAGTCGCCTTTTCCCCGCAATAAAACAAAACCTTCATAACACAACCTACCTTTCTTCCATAAAACAACTCACCACTCCCCCACAACACAACCCAACATCCCCCCATTACACAACTTATCACTCCACAACACAACTCACCACTCCCCCACAACACAACTCACCACTCCCCATAACACGGCTCACCACTCCCCACAACACAACTCACCACTCCCACACAACACAACTCACCACTCTCCCACAACACAACTCACCACTCCCCCACAACACAACTCACCACTCCCCCACAACACAACTCACCACTCCCCCACAACACAACTCACCACTCCCCCACAACACAACTCACCACTCCCCCCACATCACCACTCACCACTCACCACTCCCCCACAACACAACTCACCACTCCCACACAACACAACTCACCACTCCCACACAACACAACTCACCACTCCCCCACAACACAACTCACCACTCCCCCACAACACAACTCACCACTCCCACACAACACAACTCACCACTCCCTCACAACACAACTCACCTCTCCCACACAACACAACTCACCACTCCCCCACAACACAACTCACCACTCCCCCACAACACAACTCACCACTCCCACACAACACAACTCACCACTCCCACACAACACAACTCACCACTCCCACACAACACAACTCACCACTCCCACACAACACAACTCACCACTCCCCCACAACACAACTCACCACTCCCCCAAATCCCCACTCCCCCACATCACCACTCACCACTCCCCCACAACACAACTCACCAATCCCCACAACACAACTCACCAATCCCCACAACACAACTCACCACTCCCCCACAACACAACTCACCACTCCCCCACAACACAACTCACCACTCCCACACAACACAACTCACCCCTCCCCCAAATCCCCACTCCCCCACATCACCACTCACCACTCCCCCACATCACCACTCACCACTCCCCCACAACACAACTCACCACTCCCACACAACACAACTCACCACTCCCCACAACACAACTCACCACTCCCCACAACACAACTCACCACTCCCAAACAACACAGCTCACCACTCCCACACAACACAGCTCACCACTCCCCCACAACACAACTCACCACTCCCCCACAACACAACTCACCACTCCCCCACAACACAACTCACCACTCCCCCACAACACAACTCACCGCTCCCCCACAACACAACTCACCACTCCCCCACAACACAACTCACCACTCCCCCACAACACAACTCACCACTCCCCACAACACAACTCACCACTCCCCACAACACAACTCACCACTCTCCCACAACACAACTCACCACTCCCACACAACACAACTCACCACTCCCACACAACACAACTCACCACTCCCACACAACACAACTCACCACTCCCCCACAACACAACTCACCACTCCCCCACAACACAACTCACCACTCCCCCACAACACAACTCACCACTCCCCCACAACACAACTCACCACTCCCCTACAACACAACTCACCACTCCCCTACAACACAACTCACCACTCTCCCACAACACAACTCACCACTCCCCCACAACACAACTCACCACTCCCCCACAACACAACTCACCACTCCCCACACAACACAACTCACCACTCCCCCACAACACAACTCACCACTCCCCACACAACACAACTCACCACTCCCCCACAACACAACTCACCACTCCCCCACAACACAACTCACCACTCCCCACACAACACAACTCACCACTCCCCCACAACACAACTCACCACTCCCCACACAACACAACTCACCACTCCCCCACAACACAATTCACCACTCCCCCACGCATAACACAACTCACCCCCAGGAGAGATCGGGCGACTGCTGCAGGAGACGAGGGTGAGGGGGGCTGCGCTTGTCACGGGGCAGAGACCCGTTCGTTTTTATCCTACAACAAAGGAACGAGTTATGCTCAACGACCAAATATTTCGTCCAAACGTCTATCTGTTCAGGAATTGCATCACGAAATAAATGCAATGACTTGTAATCTGATCATCTGAATACAATGAGCCATACACTTTCATCACTTCTTGTAGTCTCATAGTAACGCTATTTACGACGATTCGTTTTATTATTGAGGCAAAATCAATGACCTGGACTTTTACCATTAGATTAGAAGTGAGTTAAAGCTGCCTTAATTATAACAGAGATATTCCAAAATAAGGAAGGATGAAAGCATAATTTAATATGGAATTGAGGGAACGAGGAATCTGTGCACAAGATGTGTTTCCATGCAAGATCCCCTGAGCATAGAAAGAGCAAGTTAGGAATGAAACTCATGATAAAAATTAAGAAGAAAACAATGTCTCCTGAGAACATAAGAGTAGTGAACCTAAAAGAAATGGTCTGAAATGAAACAAAAAAACAAACATTCAGTTTCAACAAGAAGAATGCACACCTAACCCCCAGCTCATATTTTTAGTAAGTCATAAAGTTTACTAAGTCTCAGCTCATAAGTCATAAGTAAGTTTAGCGCACAAGTAAGTTTAGTAAGTCTCAGCTCATAAGTCCCTCGGGACTTCATATTTTATCTTTTACGTGAAGTCTCAGTACCTAATCCTCACCAAGATTATCAAGTGAACTTATACTGACCGCATTTGCTATCTTTACATTAAGAATTTAATATCTCATCGAACGCTTATCTATAATCAACAATGTATCTTAAACCAGTACATGTTTAATATCTAGCGAAAATAAATCTGATGAATAGCTGTTCATAAAAACTTGGTAAATGGATTGTTTAAATTACAACATAAATGTAATTTCGTAGTAAGTAATATTTCAGAATTTGAGAAGCTCAACACTTACTACCATCCGATTGTTTCCATAAATCCAATTAATTTCCTAATTCCATCTGACTCAAGAACTCATAGCTGATCGCCTACTAATTACATCCACATCAAATTAGGGCAACACAGACCAGAAATAGAAGCCAATGCTTAAACAACAGAAAACTCAATTGCTGTTAGAAATTAATGCAAAATTACAATGTCAGATTTGGTAAAGCCGAAACAGCGTCCGAGATTTAGTAAAGCCGAAACATCGTCAGAGATTTGGTAAAGCCGAAACATCGTCAGAGATTTGGTAAAGCCGAAACATCGTCAGAGATTTGGTAAAGCCGAAACATCGTCAGAGATTTGGTAAAGCCGAAACATCGTCAGAGATTTGGTAAAGCCGAAACATCGTCAGAGATTTGGTAAAGCCGAAACATCGTCAGAGATTTGGTAAAGCCGAAACAGCGTCCGAGATTTGGTAAAGCCAAAACAGCGTCCGAGATTTGGTAAAGCCAAAACAGCGTCCGAGATTTGGTAAAGCCAAAACAGCGACCGAGATTTGGTAAAGCCGAAACAGCGTCCGAGATTTGGTAAAGCCGAAACAGCGTCCGAGATTTGGTAAAGCCGAAACAGCGTCCGAGATTTGGTAAAGCCGAAACAGCGTCAGAGATTTGGTAAAGCCGAAACAGCGTCCGAGATTTGGTAAAGCCGAAACAGCGTCCGAGATTTGGTAAAGCCGAAACATCGTCCGAGATTTGGTAAAGCCGAAACAGCGTCCGAGATTTGGTAAAGCCGAAACAGCGTCCGAGATTTGGTAAAGCCGAAACATCGTCCGAGATTTGGTAAAGCCGAAACAGCGTCCGAGATTTGGTAAAGCCGAAACAGCGTCCGAGATTTGGTAAAGCCGAAACAGCGTCCGAGATTTGATAAAGCCGAAACAGCGTCCGAGATTTGATAAAGCCGAAACAGCGTCCGAGATTTGGTAAAGCCGAAACATCCTCCGAGATTTGGTAAAGCCGAAACAGCGTCCGAGAATTGGTAAAGCCGAAACAGCGTCCGAGATTTGGTAAAGCCGAAACACCGTCAGAGATTTGGTAAAGCCGAAACATCGTCAGAGATTTGGTAAAGCCGAAACAGCGTCCGAGATTTGGTAAAGCCGAAACAGCGTCCGAGATTTGGTAAAGCCGAAACAGCGTCCGAGATTTGGTAAAGCCGAAATAGCGTCCGAGATTTGGTAAAGCCGAAACAGCGTCCGAGATTTGGTAAAGCCGAAACAGCGTCCGAGATTTGGTAAAGCCGAAACAGCGTCCGAGATTTGGTAAAGCCGAAACAGCGTTCAAGATTTGGTAAAGCCGAAATAGCGTCCGAGATTTGGCAAAGCCGAAAATGCCAATAGAGAGTGATCATTGCAGAAAAATACAGCTCTTGGTAGTACGAAACAGCAGCTATAAAAGAGCGTGACTGAATTCTGTCAATAGTACAATGCGACTGCTCCCATGAGAATTAGTTTTTGCACATAACACTGGGCTTGTACATAAGGAATGACTGTTGTGAATACAAATCGACTGTGAATGGAAATGAGATTAGATCAAGAGTTAGTTAAAGCCTCCCTAACCAAAACAAAGGTGTTCCCAACACAGGAAGTATTAAGACACCATTTAGTGTGGAATAAAGAGGCAGACGGAATTCTCAAACCCTTATTTAGCAGACAGAATCTATGAATGAGGTGTATCCCTACACCCTTCACGCAGAAACAAGGGTGAAAGGAGTTGATGAAAGAAGATATTAAAAGTTATAGAAGAAACTAATAGGTGCTGGAAAAAGACAGCAGTGACCCGGAGAAAAGAAATTCAGTAACAAAATAAGGAACATATTCTTTTCATTTTATTTTAAACAAAAAAAAAGTCTGCCTAGCCTTCAGCTCAGGGCTATTAGCGGGAAAATTTCTGGTCTCCGCCGTAAATGAAGGGGTGTGTTTTTATGAACTTAAATGCTTTTTTTAAGCCATCAGCCTCAGTACTACTCTCAGTACTACTACTGGTGCCTCAGTACTATATACATACATATATACATACATATACCGGGCTTATCCTCCCTATGGGAGGGTAGCCGACAGCAGGCCACAATCACCACACTTAGTCACTAGGAGGCGAGAGAGGCAGCACTGGCCGCACCTGAACTGCCAGGATCAGCAGCAGCCCAGCACAACCACCTTCCACAGTCAGGCCCGACAGCCACAGCTGGTTTACCCCGACCGCTTCATTGAGTGCAGCCCCTCCCCCCGCACATGACAGGTCAACCCCATCACACGCGGGCAGCTTCCAGTAACGCGTCAAAAATAAAATTACCTCCCTATACACTGCCCCCACTCACTTCTGTCCGCAGCCATCCCTCTCGCCACGTCCACAGTCAGACCCCTCTCATACAAAGCACGTCGCACCCCATCCATCCAACTCATCCGCGGTCTACCTCGCGCTCGAAGACCACTCACTTCCGACATATATATCTTTTTCACCAGCCGCTCAACATTCATTCTTTCAACATGCCCAAACCATCCAAGCACTCTTTCCTCCACTCGCCTGCTCAACTTTTTGATAACACCCGTCTGCCCCCTAACCAACTCATTCCTGATCCTATCTCTTCTAGTTACTCCATCCATGCTCCTCAAACACTTCATCTCAAACACATCCAACTTCCTCCTCTCAACTGCTCTAAACCCCCAGCACTCTGCTCCATACAACAAAACTGGCACAATCAAACTTTCATACAGTCCCCTCTTAGCATTCATACTCAAACTCCTGCATTCAAAAACTTTCCTCATTGCACCCAATGTCTTACAACCTTCACTCACTCGATGCTTCACTTCTACTTCCATACTATCCTTAACAGTCACATCCGACCCGAGGTACCTAAAATGCACTACCTCCTCTAACACTTCCCCATTCAACCTCACATACAAAGTTCCAAACACTCCACCTCTTGAACATCTCATCACCTTACTTTTATTCACATTTACCCTCAATTTCCGCCTTTCGCACACTCTACCAAACTCTGCAACCAGTCTCCTCAGTTTTTCCTCTGAATCAGCCACAAGCGCTGTATCATCTGCAAACAACAGCTGACACACTTCCCAATACATACCATTTCGTCCCACCAACTGCGCACCTTTTCCCAACACTCTGGCATTCACTTCTCTCACCACACCATCCATAAACAAATTAAACAACCACGGCGACATCACACATCCCTGTCCCACACCTGTCACAACTGGGAACCATTCACTCACCTCATTCCCTACTCTCACACATGCTCTGCTATCAATGTAGAAACTCTTGATCGCATTCAACAGTCTCCCACCCACTCCATACAAACTTACCACTTGCCATAGAGCCTCGCGATCCACTCTGTCATACGCCTTCTCTAGATCCATAAATGCCCAATATACATCCTTTCCCTTCAATAAGTATTTTTCATTCACCTGCCTCACAGCAAACATTTGATCCACACAACCTCTACCACACCTAAAACCACACTGTTCTTCAGCAAGCACACGATCCGTCAACTGAACTCACTCTTCCAATTAACACTTTTCCATACAGCTTCCCAACGACACTCAGTAGACTTATACCTCAGTACTACGGAGGGAAATAATGCTTCCCTATGATAAACTGAGCTCGCGTATCATAGATACTTGCGAATACGACTTGTGTCACGATCTTCGAAATTTTTGTTGGCTTGTTAGCAGATCGTTTTTGCCCTTATTTTAGCTGGACTTGTTTTGCGAAAATTTTGCTTCTTAGCTAAAGCATTAGCTTCTTTATGTAGCAAACTGGAATTCTGAAAATATTGGAAGCTATTCATAGCAAAGGAAAAACTTCTGACGAATCTTAACTTGCCCTTGCAGAATCAGAGAATTTTTCCTTGTTATTCTGACATCTTCCTAAAAATTGAATAAAGGTCAGCAAATTTTAATTCCTCTCCTATCCCTGAACATCAGGATGATTTTACAGAACATATCAGCCTCAAAAAATACGGCTTTATCGGTGATCTTAACTCAGATTCAAAACGGAATGCAACCTCAACCAGACGCGATTTCCTGGTCTTAAAGAAAATTACTTAATCGCCCTCAAGGGAAGAGATGTAGAAATATACAGTATGTCTAAATTACGCTCGACAGAAGATCGCTATAGAGTCAACAACGAGCAACTCCACCTTCAATATTAAAGAAATGAGTTAGAGTGCTCGCCATAGCGCAAGTGGCTAGGGGTTCTGCCGCCGTGCGGGAGACCCGGGATCGATTCTCGGCGCTGGCGGTGGCGATTTTCTCTGTTGGGGGTATAGGAGAAAAATTCCCAGCACAATACCCCACTCCACCCAGGTGTCTGAAATGGGTACCGGTCTTGACCGGGGGAAAGCGTCATGGCGTCCTGGCGTTAGTTATAAGGCATTTGAAAATCCAATGTACAAGGTGATATGTATCAGGCTTGATTGGAAATAAAGCATCCATAGATGCCTTCATTATTATTTTTTATTATTATTATTAATGAAAGTGCTGTTAAGCCGGTGACAAAAGCAGCATTCTTCCCGAGAAAAGGGTCTATCTCAAAAGCATTAAATTATCCGTTCAAGAACCAAACGAAGGGTGAATTACACAACGATAAACTTGCACATCAATTCGACGGCCTGAACAAGAATAAGGTTTCCCGTCGACGGAGAAAAATATCATCTGTCTGACCTCATTCGTCCTCAGGGAAACTACCGACCCTCTCAAAACCTGGGTGCAAGAGAACTAGGTCTCCAGCTCCAGCAACTAACTCAGGTATCCCTAAGACAGGACATTATTAACCTTCAAAATAGTACTTATCAAAAAGGTGATGTTTGAACAGGGACCATGCATATTATCTATCAAGGGCCTAACATCTTCCTCCCGGGAGTCCAATTCCCAAAGATACAATAGATGTGTCCCCTTGAGGGGAAGTCAGGTATCAGGGATGTGCTCGGACACTGACAAGAAAAATACTGCGCAGTCTGCTTAGAAAAAAGCTAAAGAAATTTGCAAATCTTGGCTAAGCTCTACAGAATTCAGAAAATTTGGTTATGTGATTCAAAAGAACGGCCTCATGCTTCTCACTTCATTTAATCGCATAAACAATCCAGATATATATCTAATAAATGGATTGATATCAATGAGCTTACTGAGATCAAACAGTTCAGTCATGAGAACAATAGAAGCGCAATCATTCGCAAATTAGAGCAGTACAGCGATTATTTTCAAGGCCACTTCTATTGTAACAATGTTACCACATAGGAAAGAGAAGGGATCATTTAATAAGGACTAAGGAAAACAAGAATTAATACACAAGGTGCGTTTCCACACAAGATAAAAACAGTAAGTTGAAAAAGGAAGAAGAAGAAGAAAAGATGAAGAAGAGATGGCGGAACGTAAATGCTCGATGTACGTTCAGTTGGCATGAACAAAACAATACTTAATCAAAATGCAAAAAACATAACTTTTGCCATTGATAAGACCATTTTCGACAGACCCTCTATAACTTTGTTCTCAACAATTAGGACACTGTAACACTATCCACGCTCAAATAGCTATAAACTTGTTGTGTAAACATATAAGACGCAGTACCACCATTGACAGCAAAATATTTAGAACCTTGTTGTTGACAGCTCTGACACTGTAACGCGATCCACGACCAAATATTTAAAATCTTGAGCTAGACAGATCTGACACTGTAATACCATTCACAACAGAATATTTACAACGTGGTGTTCGACATGTCTAACGCTATAACACTACAGAATATATACAACGTTCTCAACAGGTCTCTTAACACCACAACACTATCCACGACAGAATATTTACAACGTGGTGTTCGATATGTCTAACGCTATAACACTACAGAATATATACAAAGTTCTCAACAGGTCTCTTAACACCACAACACTATCCACGACAGAATATTTACAACGTGGTGTTCGATATGTCTAACGCTATAACACTACAGAATATATACAAAGTTCTCAACAGGTCTCTTAACACCACAACACTATCCACGACAGAATATTTACAACGTGGTGTTCGATATGTCTAACGCTATAACACTACAGAATATATACAAAGTTCTCAACAGGTCTCTAACACCACAACACTATCCACGACAGAATATTTACAACCTTGTTCTCGACAGGTCGGACAAAAGTAAGGCAGTCGAGCATCAAAGGAAGCAGCGCAACTAGCGTCACACCGCGCGGCAGATGATACGTGCACTGCCACAAACTGTGTGGCATGGCGGCCAGATCCACATTGTGCTGGACAAAATTCTCCTTTCTTCAGAACAATAACCTGACCTTAAAATTCGCTGAACATCAGGTAATCCCGATAAATTGCATGATACGGGGGAGTTTTGTGATCAAATTTCCTTAGGGATACCTCAAATTCGTAGATTTCGTCCCTGATTCAATGCAGAATTCAAGAATTTCACTCAGAATAAAGGCCAATCTGGCAAGAACGGACCCTAGCGAACAAGTTCCCTTATCATCACTTGGAGAGATAAGCCTGCTATATCAGGGCCCTAATCTACCCCCCATCACCTGCTCGTATATCGAGGATAGGGAGAGTGCGAGAAGTCTTTCTTTATTGTGGTCAGAGTCGTAAATCTGGGCGCGAATAAATGGCCATGTTATGAATATGTTGATATTTTTTTGTCTTATTCAATTAATTTACAACCCATTTATGAATGAACCAATAAACATTGTTGTTGCTTGATTTGAGTCATGAAAATGATTCATGATTAAAATGAAACTAAAAACTTAACTAGTAAATGATACTAAATAAATAAAACCATTAACTCATATAAAACTACTCAGTTAAATATCAACAGATTTAGACAAAAAACAGACTTTTCTCCGATTAGTTTAGTAATTCAATTATAACTCCCACAATCATAATTTTAATAAGGATTAGCATAAGTTTCATATAAAATCATGCTCATGACATCCATCTTTCTACTGAAGAATGTTGTGCAACAACAGAAGTAAATTCCATATTTGCACAGAATACATGCAAATACATTGCTAAAAGAATGCAAGCAAGTCCCTAGCACGCGAGGTAAAATAAGCACACCGAATTGTTTTATTTTGAAAAAAATACCTACCTTCAAACAACAGATAACAAAAAAGTTGCCGCACCATTCTGAGCTCACGGATAGAAATGTCAGTACCACGTCATATTAGAAGTGGTAAAAATCTCACTGAAAATACGAACGCGATGGAAGATCTTCACTTTTTATAACGCACATAGAGGGTCCGACTTAATGAAATACACATTTTAAACCGGCAATAAATAAAGCAAGGGGAATTGTAGATGAAGATAAATATTTCATTTTCTAACTTACAGAACTATGTTTGTCATTCATTTACACCAACAACCCCAGTTTTCAATGGGTTTTGATAATATCGCCCATATGTTTGCTTTAGCATCGCTTAGTTCAGTCATTTCCAGCAATGTTGCTTCACTTGCTTCATGACTTACGTCCTTTAATGCCTCAACCACCTGTGGCCTCCATAGGAAACTCATCAGTTTTCAGGTAACCCCAAAGATAAGCAAGAACTTCTCGGGGAGTTCTGGGAAGATTGTCTCCAAGCTGCCTCGTCTCATTAAAATGGTGATATTTCCTGGTCAGCTCATGCACCACTGTCTCTTTCCGATTTTTTAATTCGTGGACACCTCAAGATAGAAAGCTTTTGAGGGAGGCCATGGATGATTGAGGCATTGAAGGAGACCATCCGAAAATCAAAAGCAGTTAAGCCAACAGAAATGACTCGCTAAATAAAGCAGAGCTTCACGTAGTGGTTACTGCAGTGCATCGCCCGTGAGAGGTATACATCAGACCGATATTATCTTTAAAACACACTTGTATGGATATTATCCTTTAAAACACATTTATACGGATATTATCTTTAAAAACACGTGTAAATAAATGGTAAAATTAGTTCTAGATGATGGCTAAATACGCCCGTGAGAGGTATACATCTGACTGATATCTTTAAAACACACTTGTAAGGATATTATCCTTAAAAACACATTTATACGGATATTATCTTTAAAAACACGTGTAAATGAATGGTAAAATTAGTTCTAGATGATGGCTAAATAAAATGTTCACTCTGATACACGTTGATCTATTAATTGATATTTCAAAATGGACATTTCATTAGTATGCCTGACACTGTTTAACTCATAACCCAATGCAATGGTTCTGCCTTTCATTGCAAATTTCTCGGTTAACCTATTTTTCACTTTCTTTACAGTAGTCAGCGCATAAAAAATACAGCTTTCTGTTATGATGTTGAAAGAAAAAAGTAATGTCATTCTGCGTCTCTATAGTCTGCTAAAACATCAGAACATATCTTCTATAAGAATACCCAAGCGCATGAATATTGATGAAAGAATATTGAAGTTAAAAGGTCAGTATTGCCTAGCTTCAGTCTCTGTATAATGGCAAGAAAAGAAAAGAAGCTGTAAATTTTCTACCCGCTTTGCATTGTAACACATGAAAACGACACGAGGTAGAAAATTTTTCCTCAAGTGCTTTCTATTACAATGAATTCGTCAGTATTAATCAAGCAATGGCTCTGGCTGTGGCAAGTGCGTTAAGTGGTTATCAATTTAAATGAATCCTGAGATGTTTTACTAGTGTTTTGATATGTAATTGCAATTTACAGATCAATCTAAAAGTCTTCGACAACATTACTTCCAGCCAATGTTATACAAAAATGCATATACTTTTTACTCAAACAAGCATTGAAGAAAATTACCACATGCAAACTATCAACTGTAAAGGTAAACAATCTCAACATGTTACAATTGGTGAAGCGATTTTCCTCCAGGTATAATTTCAAACCGGGTCAAGCCTTCATAGCAACACTTGTTTTGCGTGCGAGCGGAGGTAGAAGAAGGCTGGAGTGGAGTTGGAAAAAAAGCTCAAGTGGAGGTAGGAAAAGGCTTAAGTGGAAGTATGAAAAGGCTTAAGTGGAAGAAGGAAAAGGCTTAAGTGGAGGTAGGAAAAGGATCAAGTGGAGGTAGGAAAAGGCTCAAGTGGAGGTGGGAAAAGGCTTAAGTGGAGGAAGGAAAAGGCTTAAGTGGAGGTAGGAAAAGGATCAAGTGGAGGTAGGAAAAGGCTTAAGTGGAGGTAGGAAAATGCTTAAGTGGAGGTAGGAAAAGGCTCAAGTGGAGGTAGGAAAAGGATCAAGTAGAGGTAGGAAAAGGCTCAAGTGGAGGTAGGAAAAGGCTCAAGTAGAGGTAGGAAAAGGCTCAAGTAGAGGTAGGAAAAGGCTCAAGTAGAGGTAGGAAAAAGCTTACGTGGAAGTAGGAAAACGCTGAATTGGCGGGAGAAGGCTGGAGCGGAGATTAAGCCTTCAGAGCAATACCTGTTCTGCGACAGAGTGGAGGTAGGAAAAGGCTGGAGAGGTGGGAGAGGGCTGGAGTTGGAACTAAGCCTGCAGAGCATCACCTGTTTTGCGTGAGGGTGGAGGTGGGAGAGGGCTGGAGTGGGAACTAAGCCTGCAGAGCATCACCTGTTCTGCGTGAGGGTGGAGGTGGGAGAGGGCTGGAGTGGGAACTAAGCCTGCAGAGCATCACCTGTTTTGCGTGAGGGTGGAGGTGGGAGAGGGCTGGAGTGGTAACTAAGCCTGCAGAGCATCACCTGTTTTGCGTGAGGGTGGAGGTGGGTGAGGGCTGGGAGTTGTAACTAAGCCTGCAGAGCATCACCTGTTTTGCGTGAAAGTGGAGGTGGGTGAGGGCTGGAGTGGTAACTAAGCCTGCAGAGCATCACCTGTTTTGCGTGAGGGTGTAGGTGGGTGAGGGCTGGAGTTGTAACTAAGCCTGCAGAGCATCACCTGTTTTGCGTGAGGGTGGAGGTGGGAGAGGGCTGGAGTTGTAACTAAGCCTGCAGAGCATCACCTGTTTTGCGTGAGGGTGGAGGTGGGGGAGGGCTGGAGTTGTAACTAAGCCTGCAGAGCATCACCTGGTTTGCGTGAGGGTAGAGGTGGGTGAGGGCTGGAGTTGTAACTAAGCCTGCAGAGCATCACCTGTTTTGCGTGAGAGTGGAGGTGGGGGAGGGCTGGAGTTGGAACTAAGCCTGCAGAGCATCACCTGTTTTGCGTGAGGGTGGAGGTGGGCGAGGGCTGGAGCGGCGAGGCCTGCGGGCGGGAGTAGGAGGGCGCGGGATGCCAGGACTTGGACTGCGGCGGCTCGTACGGCGGAGGCGGCGAGTTGGAGTACTGGCGCTGGTATTCAGCACAGATCTGAACGATCTCCTCCAGGCGCTGGCACTCCGCCTCATGAGAGGCCTCCTCTGCCAGGCGAGCCGACACCGCCTGCAGCAAAACGCAACTAATTAAACCTATTTTGTAACTAACAAACGTCTTCATTCAAGTGCGGGTAGAATGAAGAACTATACACCTATTTTTTTAATACATTACACTTCTTTTTTTAATACACCTATTACTTGTTTTTTGAATACAGCTATTACTTGTTTTTGAATACACCTATTACTTGTTTTTTGAGTACACCTATTTCTTATTTTTTGAAAACACCTATTACTTGTTTTTTGAATACACCTATTTCTTATTTTTTGAAAACACCTATTACTTGTTTTTTGAATACACCTATTACTTGTTATTTGAATACACCTATTACTTACACCTATTTTTTGAATAAATTGACTTTTATTTTTAATTTGAGTTTTAGAAACTTCCACCTTAGGAAAAAATGCTTAGCATTTAAATGTTAGGCCTTGTGACAGATTCAAACTGCAGACAGTTTTCTTGGCAATATGATTCGATAAAAAAATATTGATGAGGATAAATAGAACATAGTACACAAAAACTAGGAAAATTTAGACCCCACAAGTGAACTATAAATTAGCTTCACTATTTGTTTTCAGTAACTATTCCAATCAACAAGAAATGAGTTTTTTTACAAGTCAATGCAAACAATTAATCCTACAAAATGACTTGCTTGCATTTCAAAATGTTCAGTTTTCCCCATAGGATTCAGGATCAGATCCCATCCCAAACCGATGCTAATAATACTACTACTACTACTACTACTACTCAGATTCCAAAACAATCGCATGTTTACTGCAACTTAACATCAAGACAAGATTTATCACATTAATCATACTTATCCAACTATACCGGACAGGAAAAACAGAAGGCATAACTTTACTCAAACTTCTACTCAGAATTAAAATTCCATTAACCAACACTTTGATCCACACCAGGCTTCAGCAATACACTCAAGTCAGGAATTGAAGACCTTGAGGTGGCAAGACCCTACGTCCTGTTTTTTAACAAAAAAAATACTTTGATGCATACCAAGCTAAGTCTCAGGTCAGAATTTGAAGACCTTAAGCTAACCTACCTCTTGTTTCTTCATTTCAGAAGACCGCAAATCCTCGAGTGAACATCGCCCCGACTGACGTTTACCTTCAAAAAGCAGGCTGCTTGGCTCATGCAAGCTAGCGCTCATGTTGAAACCGCCATTATTTTCGTTATTACTATTGGAGCACATGTTGAAACTGCTGGTAGCACCAACACCGCCATTAAGAACAGAGCCGACTGTGGAATGAGATTCTGCAACATTGACTTGGCTTGAAAACTTGCCACTACGAGGTAGAGTCTGGCTCTCGCTGTATGAAAGATCGTACGTGTCCTCAAACAGGTTGTGAGAGCCTTCAACATCAGATGAAAACGATTGGGACATTAGAGTGTTGCTTGAAGTGGTAGGCTGACTAGCATTCAAATTAGACTGATGACTCACAGAGCATCCAGAACTCGACTGATTCTGACTAAAGTTTGATAAAGATCCAACGTGATTAAAACTTGGAGACAAAGGAGGGCTTGATAAAGACTGGTTTAAGACTGGCTTTGCCGGAATTGGTGGAGGTTCTGTTGCGGACGCAGATCGTGCTCGGATCTCCCAATGAGGGGAAAGAGGAGGAGACGTCGGTGTCTGGGGAAACTGATTGCTGGGCGACGATGGGGAATGGCGGGGAGATTTTGGCCCCACAGCAGGAGGAATAAGCGTGAGGCCTTTTAGAGGTAAAGTGGGTGGAGCTGGGGAAGCGTCTAGCGCGTGGTACAGGGCGTTGTGTACAGCAGTTACAGCTGTAGGGGAAGTGTTGGGAAACGAGAGGTGGGAAGACGACGCTGTGGAGCCAGAAGGAGAAATAGGAGATGATGGTGAGGCAGGTGGCACCCTCAGAGAAGGGGATACAGGTCCATTGCTGCCGTTACTGGCATTGCTGGAGGTTCTTCGCAGGCTGGATGACACCTGGAATTCATGAATGAGAACAAATTCTATGGTCAACAGAGAATATAAATTGTAAATCGTAAAAACTTTGCTGTTCAACACTGAGCCCAAAACCAAACAGAAGGGATTCCTTAGAAATAACTTACTGGATAATTCAAATAACTTTACTAGAACATTTAATATCACTTATGAATTATGATACATAGACCTATCAGACAACACAAATCATTGCAGGTGGACCACTATACAAAAGAAATATTCCAAGGAGAGGAACCACATATATAAGAATGATTATAAACATATAATCACACTGAAAACTTACCCTAGAAGAGTCTGCATAGATATTTGAGAGTGGAGGTGGGAACAGCACTTATAAGCATTTAAGCAAGATTAGATTATCAACTAGTTTAAGCCTCCCTACTGACAAAAAAAGATGTTCCAAAGAGAGGAACCACATACAGAAGAATTATAAATAAATAATTACACTAAAAACTTGCCTTGGAAGGGTCAGCATAGATGTACTCGCCAAGGTAGGCAGGTGAAGAAGACCCAGGAGGACGAGGAGGGACCTGAAACTGGGAACATATTAATTTTCTCTCTTCATGACAAACTGAATGAATCATACAAGTAAAATTACACTTAACCTCATTCAAAGTTCACATAACAAAACTTAAATAGCAAATGTAACCTCAACTGTAGGTACAATGAAACATACAAGTAAAGTTACACTCAACTTCATTCAAAATTTAGATTATTTGCTAGTTTAAGCCTTCCTAACTGCTAAAAAAATGAGCTTTTTTAGGATAGGAAAAAGGAGGAAAGCACCATTAAGTATGGAGATAAGAGAATGCAGAATCTCTGCAGAAGAGGCATAGAAACAATAAGTTGAGAAAAAGTTTGTGAAACAGGATTATAGTTGAAGAAGAAAGTAGTAGGTGTTGAAAAACAAGACAGCAGTGAACGAAAATAAATGGTCCCTAACATAACAAAAAACATTTTATTTCAACAAAAAGTAGGCCTTCCCAACTCTCAGCTTGGGCTCTCACATATTTTCCCCCTGGGAGTGCTAATTCTTATATACAAAATAGTTGGGGTTTCATTTAAAGCTTACTTAACACAACTTCAATAACAAATGTAACCTTAACTGTAGATACATTATTGCTATAGGAAAACTATCAATCCTGAGATTATTTTTCACGTTCTGTAGCAACCATATGGGGAATATAATGATAACTTCATCATAACATTGCACCAAGCATCACAGAATGAACTGCAGTGCACCTCAGTTCTATTATGATCCAAAAAGTCTAATTGTACCCCCAATCAAGTTATACTAGTCACAAAACACAATGGTATTCTGAAGCTCAAGAATGCTCACAAAATGTAGCTGCCAAAAAAAAATGCATAAAGAGTGTGTGATAAAGGATTTGAACTCACCTTTGGAGATAGAGCTCTTGAAGACACTGATGTGCACCCAAAAGAAAAAGTACTGAAATTAGAAGAGGATGTAGGACTATGGACAGAGCGAGGTGGAAGAGGAGGGATGCCTTCTCCATTTTCAGTTGTACCACTGCTGTGCTGACTGGAAGTCAAAGAGGGATGACCGTTGTCATTGACGTCAACAGATGCTAAAGGCCCTAAACGAGAGTCACTTGAGTTTGCAATGAAATTGCCATTTGGAGATGTTTTCTGAGATTCTGAAGTAGTTGATGAGATTCCAACAGAAAAGGTGCAATTGCCACCAGAAGATGCCGCTATATTGGTATCTGGCATCATCTGGAAATATTCTGGATTGTCCACACCTGAAAATATACTTGAGTTAATACAAAATTTGCACATATGCAAGCTAATCAATAAATGCTGAATTGAATTCTATCAAGTCAAACACCTGCTGAGAATCTTTCTGATATCCTACATAGACTACTATACTGTGTTAGTATTTACTGATAGTTGTATTCTATAGTGTTTTGAATGCAATTGTGCACAATTTGTTTTAAACCAAGAAAGCTAAAATTCAAAATCGCACAATCCTCTTCAAAAACAAATGAATAAGTAACAAATCTTGGCAAGATATATCTTTCAAATGCATGAGCACCACAGGACATTATCTAAGTTAAAAATTTAACTTTATTAATTAGAAAAAAGTAAATCAACTCCTATATTCAGAGGAAAAACAATGAATAAATAAAGACTGTTTATAATAGCAATAGGTCAATGAAAAATACTCAAGTGACAAGTAGCAGAACTCCAGCTAGACTGCAGTATGATATAGAAAGAATAATAAATGACATATTAAAAATTCCATTTAAATGCCCTTAATAATTTCAAGAATGCATCTAGGCCTCTACATACAGTTGTTTGCTCCAGGAATACATGTATACATGAAACCCTCAAGCCAAAAACAAGCTAAAATAAATTTTAAAGCAAATAAATGATAAAATGAAACAAATAATTAAATATTCTCTATTTTAAGTAAAAATCAGTCGTTTGTTATGAAAATCTATACCAGGAACATCTACAATGACCTGGTCAGAAAAGACAAATTTCATGTGCTGAATGATTGATCCAGACCAACTCAAATGTGAATAGATAATATTCATGCACATATTTAAATAAATGTAAATATTTGTTTATTTACTTCTGAAATGTCACTGACTTATTTTATGAAATAATTTAACATAAATCAGCATTGCATCAACAAGGCATATATTGGTAACATTGCTGACTTGTTTTTGAACTCTCATTTTACTTTTCCGACCATTAAAGATTAAAAACCACGGTAAATGTTGAGGACTTGACCATAATCGATTTTCCACTTTTGGATGCCTAAATATTGTTGATGAGATCAAAACAAGCAAGTTTTTTTCAATGCACTTTCCATCTGAAATGAGTATTTTACAAGTTATTGCGGTAAATGAGTTACCGGAACTCCATTGTTTTAGGCGGCTAAAAATGAATAAGGAAAGCAAACACTTTATTACAAACGTAAAGAGGTTGGGTCGTGAGGAGTAGCCACAGTTCTTTTAGTGAAAATTATAGATTTATTGAAATTCTACTATGCATAAACATAGTTAATGAGATGACGATTTATATTGTTGATGCAAAAAACTTAATTCAAATGTTCCCAGATACGTCGAACCCACGATATTCCGGGGTCGAAGTTACAGACCTGCGGTCATTTCATGGCTGCCAGTTACGTCGAAGCAGCGGTAAACACTTTATTACAAACGTAAAGAGGTTGGGTTGTGAGGAGTAGCCACAGTTCTTTTAGTGAAAATTATAAATAGATTGAAATTCTACTATGCATAAACATAGTTAATGAGATGACGAGTTATATTGTCGATGCGAAAGACTTAATTCGAATGTTCCCAGATACGTCGAACCCACGATATTCCTGGGTTGAAGTTACGGACCTGCGGTCATCTCAAGGCTGCCAGCTACGTCGGAGCAGCGGTGCGCGCTTGCACACACTCTATCATTCGACGTGATGGGTCGGTTACAACCTTTATTTAAAATTTTTACTAGAAGAACTGTGGCTATCCCTCATGACCCCAACCTCTTTACGTTTGTAATACGATGTTAGGTTTCGTTATTATGCTGCAAAAGGCAACTTCAAAGTTTAATACTTAACCCTTTAACGCCCCAGAGGACACCAGTGTCCTCTTTCAAAATTACCCTCAATATATTTTATTTCTTATTCAATTAGTTCCCTAATGTGTTCTTTGAAGTTCTCTGCCGAGTGGCAGTTCTTATCCCATCCTGATATCGGTGACTGCCAGATGCCAGCGCCAGTTTAGTGACGGTGGTTGTGTTAACGGTAATATGAGTACAAAAATTCGGACGTTAAAGGGTTAATTACTTCCCGCTCCAAACACTACAGTTGCCATAAGTAATTCATTCCTATAACTCGTTAAAAAATTATTTCAGACGGAAAGTGCAAAGAAAAGTTGTTTATTTACACATAATTAACTAGGTTTAGGCATCCAAAAGTGGAAAATCGATTATGGTCAAGTCCTCAACGTTTACCAAAACCACTGCTGTTACAGATAAAAAACCAAGCTAGGTATAATATAACTCTCAGGATGATAAAAATCATAAATTTAATACAAATAATATATATAAAAAATCATAAAGTGAACACTAACCTGGCTGGTGGGACTCCAAACCAGCAAATGATGGCATTGCTGGGCTTGCCCCCACTATTTTATATAAGCTAGACTAGGTTTTCCACATAACATACCCTAACAACAACCTGTAAAAAAATTGGAAAGCAAATTTCAGCCTATGAAAAAAAAACATACAAAGAAATAACTTAAAATGATCCTTCATATTAGAGGGAAACAGATTTATAAATTATCTTCATATCACATAAAAATAGAAATGAGATTTTTTTTATCGCAGTAGATATTTTAAAGGCACATGCCTAATTTTTATACCAGCATTGATGATAAGGTAAGTAAAATATTTCAACATTCATAACTTCTGCCAATGAATGTTGAATAAAACCTTCATGAGAACAAGCATTGCTTATTTTTTCTGCTCTGCTATAGAGAACTGCTTAAGCAACATTGAAAATAACTCATTTAACAGTTTAGGCTATAATTTATTCATGAAAATTGGTTACTAATTAAACAAATATATGTCATTTTATTGTGATCAATAGCCTGAATTTTAAAATATAGGAATGTATTGGAAGCGTGGCTGCCTTTTTTACAACGTCTAAGATCAAAATAAAGCCAAAAAGTTTTCAATGGCCAAAAATTATTTAATGCCCATATTTTTATTTGATAAAAAGGTCAATGTTTATTTTAGGTGCGGCACGGAAATTAAAGATGTCGTTGCTTAGAATCACTAAAAGAGCACATTTAAAAACCTTTTACAGGAATGACATTCTGCTCGCTGATGCGTCATTTTCGAATTATTGAACTTTGAAGTTGGCACGGGCGCGCGCGCGCGCAGCCTATTACAAACGTCATGAGGTTGGGTCGCGAGGGGTAGCCACAGTTCTTTTCGTGGAAATTATAAATCAATTGAAATTCTACTATGCATAAACATAGTTAATGAGATGACAAGTTATATTGTCGATGCGAAAGACTTGTTTTGAATGTTCCCAGATACGTCGAACCCACGATATACCGGGGTTGAAGTTACGGACCTGCGGTCATCTCAAGGCTGCCAGTTACGTCGAAGCAGCGGTACGCGCTGACACACACTCAATCATTCAACGTAATGGGTTGGTTACAACCTTTATTTACAATTTTCACTAGAAGAACTGTGGCTAACCCTTACGACCCAACCTCTTTACGTGTGTAATAGGCGGGTTAACTACCCTTATTAACTAAATTACGGCACGCGCCGGCGCCAACTTCAAAGTTCAATAATTCGAAAATAACGCATCAGCGAGCATAATGCCATTCTTGTAAAAGGTTTTTAAATGTGCTCATTTAGTGATTATCAGCACCGACATCTTTAATTTCCCTGCCGAAGAAAAAATAAACATTGACCAAAAATTGAGCTATACAGTTAATTCCTGCAAATTTTTATATATTGGAGCATCCTAAAATTTAAAAGACTTTCAGAGAGAATAAAAAATTGAAAAAACCCTTCCAAGGCAAGTAATCAATATAAGGTCAATATTGAATATAATGTTGTCAACGAATTTCATAATTTTGTAGGTATAGTTAGGTAATATAGTCGATTTTAGGACGTTTTACATGAATGACAATATGCCCGGAAATGTTTATTTTTGGAGATATTCAACTTTGAAGTTATAGGAACGTCGTTTATAAAATTGAACAAACGGAGAGGTAAATTAGCAGAAATCCGGTTCTGACGTAACGATAGGTAAGGTTAGGTTTGGTAAAGTTAATTTAGTTAAGTATCCTAACCTAAGTAAGCCTAAAATATCTTAATTTAACTCAACAATACCGAGGCCGATGACTCCCGCCAAAAAACTTGGCGTAGTCCGCGTCCGGAAGAGCCATATCGAAACTGCCGTTAATGCTATTCTTACCTGGCGTTATTTATCCTATATCTCCGAAACTAAGCATTTCCGGGCACATTGTCATTCATGTAAAACGTCTTAAAATCGACTATATTACCTATCTACACCTACGAAATTATGAAATTCGTTGACAACATTATATTCAATATTGACCCAATATAATATCAGATATAAATTAATATTCTACATATTTTGACTAATACTTAAAATGAAATATTTATTATAGGCCTTGTAATAAGATTGAAGGGTAAATGTAAAGGACTTGACCATAATCGATTTCCCACTTTTTGATCAACAAAGACTGTTAATTAAACCAAAATAAACAAGTTTTCTTCAATGCACTTTCCGTCGGAAATGAGTATTTTAAAAGTTATGGCATTAAATGAGTTACCGTAACTCCAGTCTTTGAGTCGGGGAAAAATATACCGCGCGGTCCGACGTGAAAGTAAACAGGCGTTCCCGCGCGCCAACCAAGCCGACGAAGAGCAAACCCCCTATTACAAACGTAAAGAGGTTGGGTCGTGAGGGGAAGCAACAGTTCTTTTAGTGAAAATTATAAAACGAAAAGAACTGTGGCTACCCCTCACGACCCAACCTCTTTACCTTTGTAATAGGGTGATGCACAATGGAGTTCCGGTAACTCATTTAATGCCATAACTTTTAAAATACTCATTTCCGACGGAAAGTGCATTGAAGAAAACTTGTTTATTTTGGTCTCATCAACAATATTTGTTGATCAAAAAGTGGAAAATCGATTATGGTCAAGTCCTTTACATTTACCGATTGAAGAAAGAAAGGTTCAAAAGTGCATTACAGTATGTGCACCAAAGTAAAACACTACCCCTGAGAAACACAGATTACACGCAAATCAATTTAGAAGCCACTGTACAAGGTTGTAGTGTACAACTTCCAAGCATTTTCTACAGATTCATCAAATCTTTATAATGCATTCGTGCCAATTTTTGTTAAATTTACAAGTTACACCTTGCTAAAAGAAGCTGTTAGGCCACAAAATTAGTCAAGCAGCAAGAAATACAGCGAAACTTTTTAAGCGTCTTGGCCGTGTTTACAACACTTTTACAAGATTACGACCGTACATTAAATTTAAAATTGTATATTAATTCTTGCTTCAGGACAGAACACAAACTTATTTTTGCACAGAATCCACACCGATGTAGGCTTACCACACAACAAGCGGCTAGTGGTGAACGAACACGGCTCTTTTATGTCGCTGCAACTGATCACGAAGCCACCCTACCCCTCACACCACAGCATAAACATATGAAACCTAAACACTGCTACGCCACGAGTCATTTGTTGGGCTATATAATGCATCATTGATAATAATCTACCATAGAATTTGGAAGGAATTGCATCCAATTGAATCTTTTCTCGTGTTTACAACCAATCGGCGGATTAGAACAGAGGCATACACGTCGAGATCCGCAGCACACCCTCCCTCATTCCTAGTTTAGCTCACACTGACCTAATGAAGTGATGTGACGAAGGTGGAACAGATCACAATAATGAAGGACACATTTCCTTTAGGTTTTATCAACAAAGTATTTCTTATTGCTATGTAATATGTATTTTTAGCCCACATAAAGGCTGCGAGGCTGAAAAATAATTGCTCTAAAGAAATTTAATGCACAGAGATAGTGCAATTCCGAAAGGTTAGTGGGTACATAACGGGCAGCAACCAGCAGATGGCTCACCCAAACGTTTTCCAAAATTGGATCGTCCGTATTTCAGTGGTTTTATAATTCATTTCTCCATTCATTCCCATGAAAAACATAAAATTTGAAGTCCTCTACCTGAAATAAACATGAGCGCACATTCGTGAATATTAGAAAACTGGAGTTATTTAACGTAAGTAGGTAATATATTTAGGACGTTCCTCAACAGTTAGCTATAAACCTGTTAATTAAATATTTAATTCATGTTAACGTAATTAGGTGCTTAAAATAACAATATCAATAATTAAAAATTTAATTTTACGAGTGAATTTATTTATTTATACACTGTACACTCTGTACTAGAATTTTGTGGGTTACATTAATATTCTTTCATTTTGTTGCACACACCGTTGCACCTACAACAATCTAAATTAATACCAAACTTGGTCTTACACCTATATATCTGATTATTTTATCCTTTATAATTTACTTTTGACGATGTTTTATTTCACAACTCCTATTTAAAGTCAATTTATGTTCCAGACATCATCGTAACAGATGCTTTTAAATCTTTTGCTAAACGAAAAGCCTTCTTAACTTCGACTTCTGAATGCATTTATAATCCGTAAGCACCTTAAAGCATATCATGTGTTACACAGAGTTGCGCAATTCTCTATTGGAGAGAAACGCTACTCACAACTCAACAATGGAGCGAGAGAACTTGAACGTGAATTCAAGGTGCGACTTGAAAAAAAACTTTTTGAACATCCAAAGTATCGATGAACACAATTCAATACGTAATTCAGAGCAGTAGCTATGTATTTTTGATTTCTTGTTTTTTATATCTGTAGAATGAAAGGAAAAACATGTTTCCCGATTTCTCAAAGCTTTTTAAGCGGCCTGAAATCATTGCATGATCAAAATGTTATCAAACTAAGCGCAAATAAAACACAATACATTATTTTCTTTTCAAAAACTAGGATTTAAAATTATGTATCTAATTTGCCTCTAGAGATGGTAAAATCGAGCGGGTAGAAAAGGGAAAAATTTAGTCTTTTAGTTGGATCAAAATCTTTCCTTCAAATCTTACTCGATGAAAACTTGCAACAAAAGTAACGGGAAGTCAAAGCCATTAACCTTTCAATCTTTAATGTCATTGCATCTTGACTATTATGGCTTGGTGAGAGATAAATATCTCAATTTCTTCATAAAGAAAAACAAAAATTCAATGAATTTTACGGCCAATGTTGTATGCAGATGGAAATTAAAAAGGAGCGATCATGTAACCTCCCTCCCGAGGAAACCCAGTTGAACCCCAACTCGCGAATGGCTCCTCACTCATGAAGGCCTATATGTTATATTTTATAAATATAACATCAGAGCGAGGGTGATATTGTACAATTCCTAACACCCGCTAAAACGAGGCAAAAGCCAAGTTAGAGAAACGATGTCTTAGTGAGCTGCTCTTCATCTAGCGTAGGGCAAAAAGCTCTGTCATTATCAGATGTGTAGTGATCGCCCTCAGCCACACTTCAGCCTAATTTCATAAAATATTAAAAACTAACATCCTAAAATTAAATTATACAAATGTAATTATTTTTATAATTTTACAAGACCAAATTAATTCGATTAAACATAAAATTTTACCAAAAATGCGTTTCGAAAATATTTGCCGATCACGTTTCCGTCAGTCACTTCCGTTGGAAACATTCGCGCAGAACCATTTCGCAAGCTTCCGCTCAAAAGAGCATATAAGGCCGACTTTTCAGGCAGAGTCGTCATTCTCGTACAGATCCTCCTGAATAGTGCTTGGGCCCAGAGCGGGCATTTGTAAGTATCAAGTGTTAGAGTTAATTGTATTATGTCTTAACTTTCCTGTGTTGTGTCTTAACTTGTTCCTTGTTAGGGAGCGCTCGTTATTGTGTCTTAGGAACATTCACTGTGTTTATCTGTGCCGGTGTAGTTAGGCACAAGATTCAAGTTCACTGCGCCATTTCGTCAGTGTTTTTCCCTGAATTAATGTAGCCGTGCAAACCTGCATATTCACTTTAGCATCTGATTCCAATTGGAATGTGTCTTTTTATGGTTTCGCACTGGTGTATTTACCAGTTCTGTTAGCCTTATAATTCAATTAACTTTTGGCAGTAGAGTAGCTGGAATTTTAGTTATTTTATTTACTGTCGTGCATTGTGTAATTAAGTCGTGATTCAAACAAGTGTGGAATTCTTTTTAGTTTCACACACAACGTTTAAAGTCCAAAATTCTTAAGAAATAAAATAGGATATTGCAGCAAATCGCGTTCGTATTTTTTGTAGTACGCATTTCAAGTCAATTCACATAAATAATTGTTCCTTATAAATACCTAACTACATTTGACATGTCTTTTAGGAATAGAAGCAGTGTTCTTATGTGACAACATTTTTCCATGAATTAATTGAGCCTTTTTTAAATCACTGTAACTTTGTTCTCAGCTTAGTTGTTGTGACTTTCGTGTCTGTTTATGTGCTGCTCCTTTTTTTGTAACTTCTGCTGCAATTCTTGCTCATCTGAATAATAGAGTATAGAGACTTCACCTTTTCTCATACTTATATTTTAGTACATTAATTATCTAATTACCTCAGTGCTTTAGCTATTATTTTGGCTGTAGTTCATTTAAACTCAGTTGTGTTGCTGCTTGTAATGTCAGGATAGAGCTTGTGACCAACGTGGTCTGGAACACTGATTCTGGTGTTAAGATGGTTCAGGCTGCGACTCGGGCGCTAGAGTTGCGGACTGATTCTTATCACCAGACTTCTGCCATGGTTTATCCTGTTAATGTTGCAGTTTGCGCAGTCTTGCACGTGTGTATGAATGGACTCGTTTTTTGTTCAAAATAATCCAGCACGATGTCCCCTGACAGGATCTACTGGACCACACATTCATGCACTCACAAACACGTATGGAACCAAACCCTAATCTTGTAATTTAAGGAGCTTACCTCCTCCGGGTTCACCCTCCTGGTTCACTCCTCCGAGTTCTCCTCCAAGTGTTCCCTCCAAGTTTCTCCTCATATTCAAAGTTCACTATACTGGACAGGCCTGCACCCCTGCAGCTAAGCCGCTAAAATCTCCAGTTGAGGCCATTTGGGCGAGAGTCACCAATTCTTACCGAGTTTTCCCAACCGGTAATCAACTCCCTACCCAGCACTCAAATCACCAATCACTTAAGTGTCGGAACCCCCCCCCCACACTTACAAAACATCGACTTCACACTCCAGCTCGCGCTTCACAAGCCTGAGCTGAACGAATCGTCTGAAGTCCTCCAACCTCCTCGGACTCTCCCCAAGAAGTCTCGCGAACAAGAGTCAAGCCTCGCACTTAGGAGTGCAACCTTCTCCTCAATAAATCCCATACCGGCGAGTAAAACTATTCTCTCATTTTCCTCCGGTGTAGGCTCGTGGTAGTTTTGTTGTTTCATGGATTATTAGACGCTAGATATATTGCGTCCGAATACCCAGAACTCCTTCAGAGTCAGAGGCCTTAAATCATTCAATTAGCAATTAAGTGTGCTTGGAAAAGCACTGGTGGCCCATTAAATAATAAGAACATTCTCTTTAAAAACGATAAATTCCTCAATAATCAACATTCAAACTTTAAAATCAAATTCAATTAGTCCCCCATAAGGGAGAACTTTATAGATGCCTTACAGAGATACCAATTTTTCCCAAGTATGTAAATCTCTCAATCAGTGAAAATATTCAAAGCCAAAATTAGCACGCCATTTTATGCCTCAGCAATAACTGTATGCTGCAATACATTCTCACAAAGAAGTTACGAAATACTTATAGAAATTTATGCTTATGCTTATTCATGCTTAATATTTATACCAGCTTCGCCCGTAAGCGTAAGTGATATGATCTCTAGCATGTTAGCACGTATGATGTGTATATATAGATAAGCTTGAGTTAATGCGTAATTGCTTAGCTTGGGACTTCATTTTAATTTTATTAACCGTATTTTTGTGTCAACAAAGAACCTGTTATTTTAAACATCAGTTCGTTGAATCGTTATTGCCAAGTTCATAAATCAAAGTCTGCTAATTATTCAGGCATAAAAGATAAATAAGGAATTTTATACGAAGGGTGCACTGAGACTTCTACAAGCATGACCAATTTCTCAATCTTGGGCGCTTTAGAAACTCATTCTTCTTAAAGTTTCTTTGTGCACAATATCTGTTTTTCAAAAGCGCCATCAATCCCCAATTCGAAAAGTCGAATGAAATACATATTTTATCGTAAAGTATTTTAGCATATTTGAACGATTACCATAACCAAGACAGCATAAAATTAGCAGGTATTGCAAATCAATACCATCAGAACATAGTAAACAGCAAATAAATATTACCTCATAAGGGTAAATTATTATTTCAATGTTCTATTCGTGTAGTAAAATGTTTACGTTCGCTTGTTTACGACGATGCTTTCTCGGTTCTGACTCTCGGGAACTTTTTGTTCAAGCATTATTTAGGTGGGATGTTTCATAAAATGAGTGGTAAAGCATGTTGTCCTAGTCAGTCAATGTACATTTGTATCAATGAAGTACATTTTATGTACCAAATTTTTTGGAAATACACGGTTTTTTTTCTTCCGGAGAGATGGCGTGCAAATAAAAAGGGTTAGCAAATAGTGATACTTATTTACTAGATATTTGTTCAATCAAATTGTCGGGGATTTTACAAGTCTATCTACTTTTTTTAAGAAAAAGTATTTTTCCCTATTACACATATATATTAAAAATTTCATTTCACCATTGTAACAAAATATTTACTCTTAAGTATTAGAAACTAGAAAATTATCTTTCGAAAACTAAATTTTGTACATATTATGTATTCTCATTAATTTTTATCAAGCTAATCGGTTAGTGTTACTCTTACTTGAATGAAACTGAACATTTCCTCTGATATAAATTCATTTTCATCCGCATAATGAGAATACGTGAAAGTTATGAGCAGCGATAATGCCAGATTCCTGTGTGAAATTTACCACAAATTCCACCGCAATGTCTCGGACCTGGAGAGCATTGACCTCTGTAGTCATTAACTTCATCAAGGAAAGAATTTGGAAGGACTTATGCTATTCACCCATAACGTCTGCTTATTCAAACAGAAAGCCGCCTTCCGCACGTAAAAATATCAGTAACACAAAAACTTATACACACCCTGCACATGCACACACGCGCACTCACACATTTATTAGCCATCACACTTGTAAAAACGCGCATTTTATACACAATCGCTTAATTACACTCAAGACACATACATGCGTAACACACAAACACAAAGATACACTCAAATATACCCTTCCATACAAACACACAAACCCACCCAAGCGCAACACACACAAAACATACACATGTTGCACATATATGTATGTATGTTGTACGTACACATGCGATATGTATGTGTACTAACACATTCACATGTGCAACACACGCACCGACACAAAGACACACACACTTTCTCACGTACACAGAAGCACACAAACACACCAACAGTAATGCAGTTCAGGAAACGCATTCAACAAGCTCGTAACGATGGCCTTGATAGCGGCGAGAGCATGCGCAGCCTGCGGTCGTCATGACGAGACATGAGGGGTGGCGCTGTCTTGTAACGCCGACATGGATGTCTCATTTGCATCGTCATACGTTATTTGACTTGACTCGTATTCAAATATTATAACTTTCAAAAATACCCGACACGGATTCATTCATTCAGTTACTTCATTAGACTCACCAAGTTAAAAAACCTGATCATGACAAAGAATCTTCTTTCTCGTGTTTATGTGGTGAGTGCCTGCAGTGGGCAGCAATTGTACATGGCATCGAGCCTGTGCAGAAAAATTGGTCTTAAACTGATTCCGCTGCGAGCAAATGTAAAAACCGTTACTGTTAATGAAGCTTACAACAACGTCCGCACTTGGCCTGTTACGCGAGAAGACACGCATCATTTTCTTCAACAAATTGCTCTAAGATCCCCTTTGAGACTAACATCACATTTTATCTCCTGTGCCAGAAACTCCCATGACCTGAATGAAGAAATTGAATACTCTAATGATTATGAAAAACAGCAAAATGAGTTGAATGATTGTTCTAAGTTGACCGCCTTTCCACGTGAAACCTCCGGGAACATAAACCGATGTTTGCCTTCATATAAGAAACCCTCTCCCCCCCTCTCCTCCCGATGTTTGCCCTCATGTAACAAGCCCTCTCCTGCATCTGCCACAAACAATTGCGGAGTGCCTACAAAAAATAGGTTTTCATTGCTATCCAATGCTGATTCAGGGGATGAAAAGCCTCTCTTAGACACGAGTATAAATCAACATCCAATCACATACTCGGAAGCAGTGAAATCAACAGGAAGAGAGAAATCGCTGCAAAATTGCAGTCGACAATCGATGGAAAATCCACTACCCAACTGTGTTCACAATCATCGCCAGAAAAATGGAATTGACACGAGCATTTCTTAGTTCTATGCAAATCCCCATACAAGAAATCACCACAGCCCGCCCTTTCAGAGCCAAAAAAACATAAATTCCCCGCACCTCTCAAAACCTCTTAATAACGTAAAATGTACGAAAAAAAACGTCTCCAGCCCCATTTGTGAACGCATGAATTCCACAATGGATGAATTGAAACGATCATGGAACATAAAACTGATTCCCACCAAAGCCGATGGACACTGCCTCCTCCATGCAGTAGCTCATCTACTTACAAAACAACCGGCATCAAATTGGAATTACAATTCCCTAAAGGCTGCAATCAAAACAGAGAGTAAAGCAAACAACAGCACATACGCTAATTTTTTTCACAAGAACAGTGGAGACATGCAAAACCTCATAGATAATTACATTGACGACAAACATTTTGATCAAGCTGCTGTAGACCTTATACCACTAATCATTTCAAATGTGACACGCCAAAAACTTCTCGTCCTGGATGAACAAGATCATTGTGTTTTGAAAATATCAGTCAATCCCTTTTCAGAGTTATCAAATAATAACCCTCCACTACTGCTCCATCGTAAAAGCGATCACTACAGTGCTCTTGTCACACAAGGCAAAAATCAGACCGGGATCACCTCATCTTGACAGAGTGCCGCTGCCCAGCCAATTAGTAGACTTTCTTACATAGCAGAAGCTGGGCCAAACACCCTGGGCAACTTAGACAAAATCGATAAATCCCCTGAACGATCCCATCGAAATAGTAACTTTGCTACCTTCAAAAAGAGTGCTAATATAGGTAAAATCAAAATTAAGCATGTAAATGCCCGAAGCCTGAATGGTAAATTGGATGAAATCAGAGTAATGTTGGTCACTGAAGAAATTGACATTTTGTGTGTCTCAGAAACATGGTTTGATTCACGAACCCAAAGTTCATTTTTAAACATTCCTGATTACGTGTTGTACCGCTACGATGGCGCTAAAACCAGCCGAGGTAGTGGATCTTGTATTTTTGTGAAAGAAATGTACTCAACATCGTCACTATTAGCGAATAAAGTTTGCGAAGGCATTGAAATGGTTTGGCTAGAAGCGCAAATAAATAAACACAAATCAATCATCATTGGCAGCCTTTACCGGCACCCATCGTCTCCCCTAAATCTAACACTAGATTTCATTGAGGAAACCTTCAAAGAAATCCTTCAGGCAAAAAAATCATTCTTTGCTTTCGGAGATTTTAATGTTGACCTAACGGACAAAGACAATCAGCTAAGCAAACTATTGTATAAACTAAGCTTATCACAAATGGTCAAAGAACCGACTCGCATCACTAAAGTCTCTGCAACTCTCCTCGATCTAGCAATCACAAATAATCCCACTGCAATACTTAGTACAGTAATATCACCTTCTATTTCCGATCACCACTCTATAGAATGTGAAATTAATATTGCAAAGGAAAGACAAAAATACCACTTAATGACCTATCGCTCGAAAAGGCACTATTCAGCAGAACTATTTCAAGAAAAACTTCTCGATAGGTCCACCGAATTCCAGAAAATGATGCAAACTGACGATGTTGACATTCAAGTGTCAATCTTCAACGAGAACTTCACAGCAGCTCTCGACGAATGTGCACCTTACGTTACCAAAAAAACCAAGCCAAAACGAACTGCTTGGATTACTGACGAAGTGAAAGATATGAGCAGAATAAAGAAAGCTAACTTGCGAGAGTACAAAAAAAATAGATCAAACAGTACCTTATACAAGAGATATAAAGAACATGAGAAAATTCTTCGAAAGAAAATCACTGAAGCGAAACAAACTCACTTCCACCAGGCACTGATAACGGCTAAAAATAACCCGAAACGAACTTGGGAAATCATTAGTGAGGTAGCCCCATATAAAAATCTAGATCGCAAAAGTAAATTTGAAAACCCCTTGGCAACAGCCACAGATTTCAACACATTCTTTTCAAAAGTAGGGGCTCAAGTTTTCAGTGAGGTGTGTACCAATCCAGATGAAACGACAATTGAAAATTCATGCCCCACTGCACCCTCGAGGACTGATGTCAAGTGGAGACCACGCCCTGTCGATTTACCGGAGTTACAAAATATCTTGTACTCACTAAAAAACACAAAGGCAATTGGACATGATGGTATCAGTCTTCAATATATCAAAGACAGTTTCCCTGTTACAGCACCATGGATTCGTCTGATAATTAATACATCAATAGCAACCAACATGTTTCCAAACCAATGGAAACACTCCATTATTAGACCGTTGCATAAAAGTGGTGACCTAAATACAGCATCAAACTACAGGCCCATCAGTCTTTTGCCTGTCATGTCAAAACTATTAGAGAAAGTGGTGACGAATCAACTGTCGTTTCACCTGGACGAGTCAAATCTACTCCACCAAAATCAATATGCCTATAGAAAAAATACTAGCACTCAAGACGCTCTGCTCAATATCTCTGAAAAAATATACAGTGACATCGATCAAAAGAATGTAACACTCTTGCTGCTACTCGATCTCTCTAAGGCGTTCGATAGCGTCGAACATGATAGACTTCTACGTAAAATACTGAACTTGGGAATAGACACGCAATGGTTTGAAAGTTACTTGTCAAATCGATCTCATGCAGTCCGCATAGAAAACAAATTGTCCCCATTCATTCAAAACAATTTTGGTGTTCCCCAAGGATCCATTCTTGGTCCGCTACTGTTTTCTATTTTCATTAATGATTTCCCTCCAATGCCTTCTAACACACGGATCTCGATGTATGCAGATGATGTTCAAATTGCAATAACAAGTTCTGTATCGGAAATACCACAGACGCAAATTAAAGCCGAAACTTTACTGACTAGCCTGAAATCATGGTACGACCGAAATGGTCTTAAATTAAATGCTAATAAAACACAATGCATTATTTTTGGATCCAAAGATGCAATTAAAAAAACTTCAGATCTTACTCTTGAAGTTGGAAATGATAAAATAAATGCATCAGAAAAAGTTAAAAATCTAGGGATCTGGTTCGATAGAAATATGTCCTTCAAATCTCACGTTGAGACTACTTGCAACAAAATCTACGGAACTTTAATGTTTTTTCATCGTATAAAAAGTATGCTAGACGAAAAATCCAGATTATTAGCAATTCAATCCCTTGTGTTATCGCGCATTGACTACTGCAGCCTAGTATGGGGAGACTTACCTAAATACCTTCAAAGGGACTTACAAAAGTGCATGAATTTTGCAGCGAAGGTGGTATGCAACGGTAATTTCAAAAGAAGTGACCACGTAACCCCTCTCCTCAATAAACTCGGCTGGATTCATATCCAAGAAAGGCTCCTCATGCAGAAGGCCCAATACGTATTCTCCTCGTTATATCTTCCTCAGAGCAATGCTGAGATAGTGTGTTTCCATCCACCCACTGTAACCAATCAAAAACCGAATAGAAACAATAATGTCTTAGTCAACTATCGTTCATCTCACTTAGGGCAGAAGGCTCTGTCCATATCAGGCGCTTTACTGTGGAACAAACTTCCCCTGAGTATTAAAGTCCCTCAAAGACCGAGAGAATTTAAAGCCAAAATAACTCGTCACCTAGTGTCTCAAGAATAATTCATAGTTACAGAACACACAAAATAAGTACTGTCGAATCTCATTTGCCTGGTATCTCCATTGCTCAATAACCTCCCTCGCTTATTGTTTTATAATACAAGATATCACAAAACAGTTTTAGAGTATGCGTAGGTAGTGTGATTTGATCGCCTATACGCTGCCGTTTGCAAACATGCTTACTTGAATATAGGTGTACGTATATAGGTGTATGTGGGCATATGGGTGTGCATATGTGCACGTACACCTGTGTGCACTAGAGTAGATAAACCAGTCGAAGGTTGCATTTTATGTCATTCCTCTCCATTTCTGTGCAAGCATCAAACTAGACCGTCATGGTACCTACGTGTGTGTGTGTGTTTATCAATTGCAGACATTCTGCACCATATTACAAAGATAATGTGATTTTCTTTCTAATATGAAATTGTAAGGCAACCATGTAAAAAAAGCAAGAAATTCGTTGTGTGATCACCCATTTATACTGCAGTATTACGCTTATAGTTATATGCTTATAATAATGTGATACCTATGTCTGTTTATCAATTGCCGACAATTTGCGCCATATTTCAAAGATAATGTGATTTTTTTTTTTTTCTTCTAATATGAAACCTTTATAGGACATTAATGTTTTCTTTCTTATTCACGTCCCACAATCGTTTTCATGTTTCAGACTTAGGTAGACTGTTTTGTGCCACTATTTGTAGTACAAAATTTTATAAAATTCATGCGATAATAAAAGATATTTTCTCCGCTTCCCTCGATTGGAATTTCTGGTTTATACTGACTGGTTTACGCTGATATTCGCGCACATGCTTACTTGTAGATATCTGTACGTGTGCACGCTGTGCGTATGACACTAAATAGAATGCGTATGTATTGCCTCGATGCATAGAAATGCATTTGTGTATCCTTACGAGTTTGGTGTAATTATGTGCGTGCATGTGTATATGTATACATTTGCGTGTATATGTGCACACATGTGTGTACTAGACTGACAACTAGCATTTTACTAGAGATAATGGTCTTTTTTCTGTTCACTCTCAACTTGTAACATTACCTAACTCGTCATCTCTTTATTATTGTAAAGCATTCATGTAAAAACTATACATTTGTTATGCGATCATCCACTTTTTGTTTAAATAAAATGCTTATCAACTAATGACCGCTATGTTAAAATTGTTGGATTAGAAATACAAAACTTATTATCTTCTTGGTCCTCATGCTTATGTGTACGTGTATGCATGTATGTGTATGTGTGTATATGTACATGTATACATATATATGTATGAATATATATATGTGTGTGTATATGTATACGGATGTATATTTATATATATATATATATATGTATTTTTCATGCTTCCTCAAAATGACACTTTTGAACATTGGCCGAAACAAGCGATTCATGTATTATTTCCTGGCATCAAGAATTGCGAAGTTTTATGTCATGTACATGTAAACTGTCAAAAGTGTTTTCACCTCACAATGAAAATGCATCGTCCATGAAATTGTGTTGTCTATTATAATTATCATTACATGTATTATCAAATGTAGATTAAGCAAGATTAGGAGTACATTGCCCTCAATCATTTATTTTCGAATAGTGACACGAGTTTTACAATACTCGTGTGTGTGTATCATCTAAGTTTATTAATTTTAAGAGATTTTAAAAACCAATGATGGTACTTTTGTACCATCTACATTGGAAATATACTGTTTTTCTTTTCTTTTTTTTTTCTTTTCTTTCGTATTCAATTATTGTTACTTTTAAAAAAACCCGACACGGATGCCTCATTTATTATTTGTACCGCCGTTATAGTTAGTTCATTAGACTCGTATTCAACTATTGTTACTCTCAAAAAAAAAACCCTAAGAGGATGTCTAATTTCTACCGTCGATATACGTTCGTTCCTCAGACTCGAATTCAATTATCGTTACTTTCATAAGTAGTATATCAACAATTCGACCGCAATTAGTTAAATTGACGTTCAATATTCAACTCAAGTTTAAAGTCAATTGTAGAAAGAAATTTTGAAAATAACAAACGTTAACTGGATCCTGTCTCCATTAAGCTTTAATTAAGTATTCATGAAAATTGAGTTTGTGAATACTGGTCGGTCAGCAGCATTATGGAAATCCCTCCACGGCCACCGGTAACGCGCGTTGAGGTTAAAGTATTAAAGAATAGCATCGAGAGTTCTGGTGCGGTGAATTTAAGTCCTGAGTTCGAATCTCGTGAGCTCCTCGTACATTTAAAGAATAGCACTTTTATAAGTTAGTCCATTAGATTCGTATTCAGTTATCGTTATGTTCAAAAGTGATACATTAAGGAATAACATTTTCTAGGGATGCAGTTGTTCGCGTTGCATGCGCTAATTGTTTGTCTATATTTAAGTTCAAAATAGCACAATTAAGGAATTGGATTTTATAGAGATACAGTTGTTCGCATTGCACACACCATAACGTAACTAATAATTGTTGTTCAATTTTTGAGTTCATGAGGAGTGCATTTAGGAAATTTTACTGGATTTATGAATGCAGTTGTTCGCGTTGCATTTTGATATGCAACCCAGCAGAAGGATTAGTGAGGAAGTACTTGAGTAATTTGAGTAGATTGTGGTACGACTAACTATGCGTTTCTTGTGTAGATTGTATTTGATAAATTTTGTGCTTTTTTGAGTGGCATGCGTGCAGACAAGCTACGCGTTCCTTGAGTAGATTAATTTGTAGATTAAGTAGCTATGCATTCCTCAAAAGTCTTCATAATTCCATAAGCAAAACAAAGACATGAGTGGATTTATTTCAGCATTCCCTCATACTCCTCTACTTCCTTGGTAAAATAAAGTTGTGAATAAAGTCACAGAATACTCAGTTATCTTTGTCAGAAAATATTCGGTGTAGGTCGCGGTATACCGTGGTGTAGGTCCTAGAACATTCGGAAATATTCATCATAGAGTTTTCAGAAATTTCTTCATTCAATACATAACCATTTACGTCATAAAGTATTAAGAAACATTACGTCAGAAAATATCGTAAACTAAGGATACAAGTCTTTAAATTTTCCGAAATATTACATCGTTGATAAATATTGATGTACTTTGTAGAATATTTAGAAATATTATGTGACAGAATGCCATCAAATATGGGCAAACGTCATAGAATATAATGAGAAACGTCAGGCACAAAACATTAGGAAAATAAAAACATATGTCATAGAATATTCAGAAACGTTAGGGCACAGAAGGAACATAAAAGGACATACATTCGGGGCACAGAACATTGAGGTAAAACGGACGTACATTAGGGCACAAAACATTAAGGAAAAGGGGACATACATTATGGGCACAGAACATTGAGGAAAAAAGGACATACATTAGGGCACAGAACATTAAGGAAAAAAGGACATACACTCGGGCACAGAACATTACGGAAATAAGGATAAACCTCATGGAATATTCAGAAACATTAGGGCACAGAAAATACGTAAAATAAAGTAAGTTGGTACAATTATTACTCCACGACGGGGCTGTGTGTGTGCGATCTGGTGCCGCTGCGCTGATGACTTCACCGCACGCAGCTGGGCAGCTCACTGTTGCTACCAGGGGACAGATTTCAAAACAATTTATACTATCGCAGCTGACCGTAAATTCTTCCGTCTACTTGGGTGTGCAGCATGCTACTTTTTTCGCTGAAATTTCAAGTTTGAGATGTTTCAAAAGAAAAAGAAATGCTTCGTGATTCGTGTGAAAAAAGTTAAATTGAGGTAAAATTAAGATTTACATTTTATGTTCAGTTGGGCTGTTACTGCGTATCATCATAAGTTCATAAACTTACACAGCAGCGTGTGGTCAAAAACATTCGCATATATTTATCCTTCGTTGATCATGCGTGGTATGTCTCGTTAACCGATTCACGTTCTCGGTAAATTTTCTTTCAGATAATCCCTTCCAAGAAAATTTACTTGAAACATTGAATTGTTATCACGTAACTGCGACGGGTTAAACTGAAATTCAATATTCAATTCAAATTTAAAGTCAATTACAGTAACCAACTTTGGAAATGGCAAACATTAACTGGATGGGGCCTTCATTTAGCTTTCATTAAGTATTAATAAAAAATGAGTTAGTGATTGCAGGTGGGCCTGCAGCAGTATATGAGAATCACCTAATTGACCACCGGTGGGTCACTTCGCAGGAAATGTGTTAAATCATGAATCCCTATTTCACAGAGCAAGTTCCCGTTCAGCCACGAACACCTTTATGCGGAAGTAACATTCGTAGGCAGCTCCAGAAGCCGGTTTTGGTATCGCTAGCTTTCTCAGACTAAACGTGATACATTTCCAGCGACCGACTTAGGGAGACGTCTCGTCATGCATGGTAGAGGTCTCATCATACTTCCGTACATGTATGTTGGTGTTAACTTGTGATAGTACAAATGTAGTTACCAACAACACTGGAGTCAGAGAGCATGAAGTTATTTTTTTACGAGTGTTATACGAGTTGATTCATTCGTATTAGAAGTGCGTCTCGTGATGCTTCCATGAATGTAGGTGGAAGTATGTAATAGCACTGAGGTAGCAACAGCACTAGAGGCGGAGAAAATAAAGTAACCGTTGGGTGATGTGAGTTGATTCATTCATATCTATAAAGTGAGCTCGCATCGTCTGAAATGACGGCTATAGTGCTGTTTCGCAGCTTCAGTCTAATGCAGCTGTATGAGACGTAAATCATTTACTTGATTTTATAAATAGAAGAAATTTCAATAACTCTCTGGTTATTAGAGCGAATCTGTCATACAAGCATCACTAAGTCAGCTTTTAAAATATTGCTCAGCACAATTTCATTTCATAACTCATTCACATTTCCTTTCATTCCTAAGAGCGACAAAATAGAATTTAAAGCCCTTCACATGATAAACGAATCTAGGTATATTCGTAAATATTTTGTTTTTTTTAATTATTTAGGAATGAAATTAGTCCTTTGAGAAGACTAAGTATAAGAGAACACGCGCACATTTCAAAATTATACTTTGCTGATGAAGTAATGTTGTCTTATATAGTAGATTATTATAGAACATCAGGTAAGGTATGAAGTAGCTGCAGAAGCCATCTGAACCATTCGATAGATTTAAAAGTCGTGTGATATGACGTACGATAGGCATCAGCTTCACAGTGTATTGAAACAACAATGAGCTACAAAAAATAATCTGTTCAATGATCAAGTTAACAATGAGTAAAATTTAAACTAAAAAACTTTCAGTTGCACTGAGACAAACTTACCGTTGCATTGAAACACGCTGACAGCTACACGGTGAAAAACTTTCTGTTGCACTAAGACAAACTTTATTTGCACTAAGACTAACTTCAGATGCACTAAGACAAACTTCATCTGCACTAAGACAAACTTCACCTGCACAGAGACAAACTTCATCTGCACTGAGACAAATTTCATCTGCACTAAGACAAACTTCATTTGCACTAAGACAAACTTCAGATGCATTAAGACAAACTTCATCTGCACAGAGACAAACTTCATCTGTACTAAGACAAACTTCATCACTGAGACAAATTTCATCTGCACTAAGACAAACTTCATTTGCACTAAGACAAACTTCAGATGCATTAAGACAAGCATCATCCGCACTAAGACAAACTTCATCCGCACTAAGACAAACTTCCGCTGCACTAAGACTGGCTGAGTTGTACCATGATCAGTTGCCACTAACTATATCAGATTCCCGCTCTTGCTACATAAGAATTGACGTGCACTGTATTGAAAAAAAATTGTATTTGCGTCTACTAAATCCAGTTGCAGCCGGCGGACCACACCATGCAGTGAGCGTGACGTAAAATAAATAAATAAATAATGGAACTTCCTTCCCTGGAGGGAAATGGGCGACCGTCGACGGGCGTGGCTCAATAGCATGTAATTGATGAAGTACAAAAACCCTCATTTAGTTATCTGTTGGGCGTTCAAGGCACTGCATCGGAAGCTAGAAAAGTAAGACAAGGAGATGTTTGACGACGTGTAAAACTAGGCGTTACCAGGAGTTGAGGAGGTGAATATTGTTGAGTTATAATTCGGTTGAGTTATGAGAGATGAATATTGTTGATTTATAATATTGTTGAACTGTGAAAAGTGAATATTGTTGAGTTATAATACTGTTGCGTCATGAGAGGTAAATTTTGTTAAGTTATAATACGGTTGAATTATGAGAGGTAAATTTTGTTGAGTTATAAGAGGCGAATACTGTCGAGTTATTACAGAACTTGAAAGCTTCGATATTTCCGTATTATGTGAACCGTGTGCGAATTATTGAAATGTATAACGTTTTGTTTATTAACCCAAACCCGATCTAATAAAATTTTGTAATTGCCTGTAGACTCTCAGTTCTATGCTAATAATGAAGAGGTTTTTCCAAATGAATAAGAACCTTATCCAATTAAGTTGTTTCCATCACCTTCAAAGTTTTCTTCATCCTAGTTGTGAACACTCATTGTGGTGTACCTTTGCGGTTTTAATTTTAGACATTCTTACAATGAACGCTATTTTACTTTGATCCTAATTTCAAGTTCATAAAAAAGGACAAGATTTAACGTACAAACGAACGACATCCTTATAAAACATATTTTTTTCCTTCATTCAAATTTTTTCATTTTGAAAAGTAACTCTTCTTCTAATCTTTAAAATTCACAAATTATTTTTAGAACTTTTGCATTTATTACTGTTATTATTATTTTTATATTCATGAATTTCAAACGACAGATCAGACCCGGGATTTTTAGTGATATCAAATTTCAGTAGAGAGGGCAAGATCTGGGATTTTGAGCGTTTATAAATATCAGATAAAATCCAGATCCAGGGTTTTCAGAATGAATAAATTTCAACTTAAATTCAATATTCCAGATTTACAGTATTATTAAATTTCATGTAAAAGATGTAATCTGAGTTTCTTTTCGGCTTTTATTCGTGACACGAATGATGTGATTTTTGGGCCACGTTATGCAAGCCTGAGACCACGTTACAACCTACACATTTGCCTGCTCAGACATGCCCGGCCGTGTGAGAGGAAATGAACGCTGCAGTGATGCACAGGGTGGAATTTCCTAGCATCGATCCCCTGGGATAGACTCTCATTGGACTGAGGTTGCCTTCTTACTTAGTGTTTGTGTGTAAATGTGTAAACGTAATTACAATATCTTAAGGACTGTGTAGGATATGAAACTAATAGGGGAAGAATTTCCTCCAAGGAAAGTACATTGAATCTGGGGAAATTAAATTTGTGTTGCCTACCAAACGGCGATTGGGGTGCAAATCAAGTAGAGACTTCGAATAAAGTGTGTGCGTGTGAAACTAACACTTTTGAAGGTTCATGCTGCGCCGGATGTGCTGACATGATTTCATAATCCGACTTAATCTTTCTTCAGTGACGATATGCCCTTTCACAGTGAGGCGTGCTCTAATTTTTTTTTTCAATAAACTTCGCTTTAGAAGGATTTTGGGTAAATCTGAAGGATATGTCAGTTATCGATTTTCCACTTTTTGGTGCCTGAACCTAATTAATTGAATCGAAATAAACAAGTTTTCTTCTATGCACTTTTCGTCTCAAATGAGTATTTTACGATTTATAGCGATAAGTTTAGTTTCGTCTTTGATGACGAATGCGCTCGAATAAACAGCTACTCATCGATTTTCGAATTTTTGTTGCTTGAATCATGGTAATAACATAGAAATAAACAACTTTTCTTCTATACACTTTTTTCGTCAAATGAGTATTTAACGAGGTATAGCGGTAGGTTTGGTTTCGTCTTTGATGACGATCGGGGCTGGAAGCGAGTGCGCATTGCAGTGATGCTGTCCGACGCGCTCCTTGAATCACTTGCCGCTTCTAACACTGGAGTTGCGGTACGTCATTTACCGCTATAACTAATAAAATACTCATTTGAGACGGAAAGTGCATAGAAGAAAACTTGTTTATTTCGATCTAATTAACTATGATCAGGCATCGAAATTTACAAAATCAATAACTGACACATCCTTCAGATTTACCGGATTTTGAACCTAAGCATTTGAAACATTTCGACGAGAACAAACTTCTAACAAACTAGGTTAAATGCCGAAATGGATACGTTTTTCTCAGCAATTTTCCGCTCGTAACTTTTAAAAACGATTCGCAACAGCAACCATAAGTTTCGTTTGAGATTTTAGGATGCAATCGCTGTAATACAAAAGGTTGAAAAAATTGCTAGCAGTGTAAAATACGCAATTTTTACCATAAGTTATGTCGGAATGACTCAAGTAATCACTACTACATACTAAAGTATTTATAATAAGGGGTAAATAAGCGTAGACTTGACAAAACACCACAAATTTGACAAAACACCACATCGTAAGTAAACTATAACGGCTGTCCAACAGAAACGAATCACTACAAGCTCCGATTTAACGGTTGAAGCAGGTATCGAGCTGCACTGTGCAAATATCGATTGCACAACCACACCTCCCTCCCTCTCCATCACACATCCTCTCTTCGACTCACAGCCTGCCTCCCTCTCACACCCTCTTCCTTCCCCATATACCAATCCCCCTTCTGCCTCCGTGCTTGCACCGTACGTGACTCCTCATAATTGGAAGCAGGGTTGCCAGAACCGCTTTCTCTGGCCGGTGTTTTCCCATTTGCCTAAATTTCACCGAAAAGAAGTTCAAATTTTATAATTTTAGCCTCGGGTCTGGCTATATTTATTTTAGAAAGTTATCGGATAACAAATGCTGCACATCGACACCGTTTAGCATCTTGCCGTTCACACGTGCTGAATTTTATAATTTTCGGTGTGAAATTTAGGTTAGAAATTATTCCCTGAAAGCTGTGTTGATGCTACAGTATTGATTTTTACTAGTGTTTAGTAAGAAATGCGCTGCTGGGACACAATATTTATTTGTCCTACTATGTCCTATGTCCAACTATTTGTCCTAATACTATGATGTCAATTGAACAATTTACGTCGACAAAATTGCTTCGCAGCACTGTCTGACTATAAACCTCGCTTTGAAACTCGTGCATAACAAAATTACTGCCCAAAAATATAGATAAAGGGATACAGTAACTGAACGGGTTTTACCACTTCTGGAGAAACCGCTTTTATACAAGTCCTCCTTCGTAACAAAAAGAAGCCCTTTAGTAGTCATGGTTGCGAACTAATTCTCCAACAAAAACATTATAATATAATGCATCAAAATGCCAAAGCTCTTTCAACCATATACATTTATCTCCATCACACCATTGACAAGAAGAAAACATACCCACACACTCACTACATTAAAAGGAGCAAGTGCAAGGAGAAGATGTAGAGGTAATCATGCGCTTGGGTGTACAGTGAATGCGCTCATGCGACCTTCACTACGGAGAGTGTATATGGTAGGTGGAATGTGAGTGAAGAAGCAAATGTGATGTCGGCCTTTCTCTTCCCAGCTGCAACCTACGTATATTGCTGCATATTCATGCTCGCACGCACACAGCACGGTCTCCCATGCGCATATCTATTTCTCGACAAAGGTTGTAACACGTCTTGTAGCGTCAGATCGTCCTTGTCTGTCACTGCTTGCTTGGAGATGATGTTAGCTCAGCCAATGCTGAGGTTGCAAAAGCTATTATTTGGCGATTTTCACACTTAAATGCGAACTCATGGGAGCCTCTTCGAACAATTCAGCAGGTTTTAATTGAAAACAACGTTAACATTAGAAATTTTACGGTTTTATCCCATAACTTCTCCATCACAGAACTATCACACTAAACACTATTAGTTCTGAAAGCGAAACACACGTCCTTCTACGTCTCTACTCTTCGAATCAGCTCATACACAAATTATGTATCCTAATACCAGCTTCATCTGGTTAACGCCTCACGTTCTGGTGGAGGAACGCTTAAGTAACAGACATCTCCTGTACGTGGAGGGCCAGACTGTCTTTACTCCCTCAGATCAGACTGAGAAACCACTCTCACTTTCAGCGACGTTTCGCTCTCGTGCGAGATAGCGATATGTAGGACAACGGCCTCGATAACAGCCACTTGCTGAAGTTCATGCGTTGCTTTTTTTACAGTGTCGTAATCAAATCGTTGATATACTAGAACGTCGAATTGCATCTCAGAAAGATTGGAACAAATCGCTGAATTGGATCTGTGAAACTGTGAAACGGATCGTTGGATTAGATACTTTGAACTTTGAAGCAGTGTTGAACTGCACCTCAGAAACATTGAAACGAATCGTTGAGTTAGATCTTGGAAGCTTTGAAACGGCTCATTGAAATGTATCGTAGAACTTTGCTCCAAGCGTTACTCGATGCCTGCTCCGATTTTGAAAGTTTACAGATTAGGTCTAAAGGAAGAAGCAAAACATCATGATTTGATTCATAATGAATTTGGTCTGAAGATTACGGCTGTCAACGCGCAGTCAATCACTTCATTTCTCATCATTACATGTACAATGAATTAACTCTCACACTTATTATACCACATTCATCATCCGACAGAAGTAGCAAAGCGACGACTAGCATCAAATCGATGATTGGTAATTAGTGAGGTCCGCTGATTGCAACTGCAGATATAGTTCAAATCATCGTGATCGCTTCCAGTTGACTTAAACCAAACATCATAACTGTATTCTTATGTTAAGTAAAGTTTTGAGATAAGAGTTTCTTTTGCTAGACCCAGAATTACGCGCAGATTTTCGAAGTCGATGTCTTCCTTGCATGACGTGTAAGTTCGGAAATATTTCCCCAAGTCCTGCCCAAATGTCTGCTCCATTTGGCTGAAAATTAAAATGGGAATGTTTTGGAACCGCACAGTTCTTTTTTATTGGGCTAATTGTGCAGAGGAAAGGCTAAATAAGGGAAGTAATAGTTGTTTGATACTTGAGGCATTGCCTCGAGAAAACTTGTTCAATTCTCTGCAGCAACTGAACATTCACTTTAAGAAAACCCAAGTGCAGTCGTGTATAAGTCTAACACAAGTAGTACTTGAAGTCAACAAAAGAGTAGTTGCAAGTATATTTAACACAAGTGGCACTTAACGAAAAACAATTTGCTCCAGAGAGGGAGTCAATCACAAGGGTAAAATATAGTTCAGCAGTGAGACTTAAAAAACAAGGATCTGCCGAAATTTTTCCTACAATGTGCTCCTCATATGTTTTATAATTTCAAAGAAAGTCTTTCCAAAAAAATATACTCAGTACTCTTACCTGACCTCAGTACTCTTACCTCAGGACTCTTACCTGCTCATGAACATGTCATGAGAAACATAATCGTCATAAAGGCTACTCCGCGTGCGCTGTCATCTACAGGGACGCGTTTAAATTTGGATGAAACGTTTCAATTTGGATTTCAACAGTCGCATATAATAATCTTTTCAACCCTTTAGAAAAGCTGTGTAGCTCTAAATTAAATAGCAGAGAAGTTATGAACGACATAAATTGCCTCAGTGACACAGAGGTGGAGGTCTACACATTTAATAGGCAGTTCTCGGGTCCAACTCTCCAGAGTAAATTTTTAAAGCGAGCGGCTACTCTGGTCAAGTATAAAACGAAAATGTGTATGAGGAAGCAAAAAAGACTCTCCTGTTCAATTATAACATTTCACCCACTTTCTGGGTCGTTAAAAGCGGAAAAATAATTGAAATTACAAGGAAATATGGCATGGGTCGATTATTGGAGTAATCTAAAGAACTCTTTGCTGGCCGCGTTGTGAGCAACGATTCGGTCGCTCGCTTCAACGGGAGAGTGCGAATCCCAAGTGGTCTGATGCTCATTTGTACACACGTTAGTAGGTACAATCTGGTTTTGGAGCTATGAACAAGAAAGCTCAAATTCAAGACGACTGAGGTATTGTTTCATATGCACACTGATTTTCATCGAAAAATAACTTACTCCGTCCAGTGGTAAATGCTAGAGGTTTGTTGCAAAAGACAGCTAATTATAATATAGTTGTTTGAAGTTTAATAATTTTGATCTTCTGCACATACTTTAGTTTACCAATAAACAAACTTATGCAAACATAAATTTTGTAGCTATGACCTCAAATTAGTTGCACGTAGAAGACTACGCAATAAATACTCGCTGAAATTTAGTACCAAGTGTCTCTAACTATCAGAGAAGTATAAGAGCAAAGTAAAGATGGTCAATGAGGTTATGAGGTCCAAGGTGAAAGGGTTCGATGAGCAAAAAGGGATTTTTTTAATTTTAGGGAGAGAGAAAATATTGGTTGAACGTAAAAATGGAAGCAACGATATGCAGAGCAAAAATAAATGTTCTAAAGGAAATCAGGAACTATGAGTAAAACTTGAAAGTGACTCACAATCACATGTAAGACGTAAATCCCTATACAATAACATAAACATCCCAGTAATAAACGTTGAAGCTACCCCAGAAGAGCATAGAGATAAAAACAGGGCAATAAATAAGTAAAAGTAGTGAAGTAAAGGAAATAAAAGCCAGGAAACGCTGCTCGCAGTTTACAGATGCGCTGCTTAATTAACAAACAAATGGACATTAAACACGTCTCCTTTGTTTTTTGTTATGACAAATAAGAGTTTTTGCTCGGGTGGATAGGGTGAGGAGCGATCGGTCAGGGAGCTAGGGTCTGCCTTCGCTTTGATCGTTTGTTTGAGCATGCAAGCCTCGAAATGAGACGGCAACTAAAAGCTGCAGTGTGATGAGTTTTGGTGTGATGAGTTAACATTTGTGATGCATGGTTCGCCCTCTGGTTGTGTGAAACTCTTTCCGAGCTTTGATTCATTCGTTCCACTGCGAGTTGAATCGGCAATCAATATTAAAATTACAAGATTAAGTCAAGATTTCTTCAATTACAAGATTAAGTCAAGCGACATTTCCCTTGTTACTGAAAGCAGGTATTTGTGAGTGGTGAATGTTTATCTCATCTCCTCACTCATACTCTGACTCGGCTAGTACTCAGCCTTGCTGCTCGTACTCAGCCTTGCTGCTTTGACACGCAAAACTGAGTTCATGACGAGCGTACAAGCTCTACTGGAGCTATGGGGTACAGAAATTCCTGAATTTCTATTGACTGGATTTGTTATTATTCACACTCAGTTCACAACATTCCGACTGTCTCCGCGGATTTACTTTGCACGCCTGGTCAATAACTTAACTGTAGCTCGCAAACCTGGTCTATATTATGGATCGCTCTATTATTGCAATGGTGACATAAAAATAGATTTTCATCATTTCAATCTTATCGGGAATAAAGAGTGATGGAAGTGCAAGCTCAATGAGTAGAAGAGCTCTTCCTTTTAACGTCTCATTTGTTTGCTTCAATCACCATAGGAGCTGAGCATACCTTGTGAAAAACACCGCGGATACCGGACTGGGATCGAACCCCAGTTGTTCGGCAAAAGAGCGATGCTTAACCCTGTCGCCATGAGGAAGACATAATATGAACGCAACTCTCAACGCAGAAGTCAAAGCATTTGCACAAGTGGGCTTTAACTCGAGGCAGACAGCGCGGCAGTTGGCGACTGGCTGACAGATGGTGCAGTCCTGAACCTTCGCTGATTAGGTAATCGACGCCAGCAACACGACGCTGTAAGTCTGCTCGAGGGGCGGGCTGTTGTGCGTACAGCTGCGTGAGGCTTTTAAATCTGCTGTACAGCTGCGTAAGGCTCTTATATCTGCTGTACAGCTGCGTGAGGCTCTTACATCTGATGTACAGCTGCGTGAGGCTCTTACATCTGCTGTACAGCTGCCTGAGACTCTTAGACATGCTTCATAGTTGCTTTACGCTCTTATATTCAGTACAGCTGCTGTTCTATGCTCTTACGTACAGTAGAGCTGTGGCTCTAGGCGCTTAGATACGATACAGCTATTGCTCGATGCTCTTACTTACTCTACAGCTGTCGCTTTATGCACCTAGATACTGTCACGAAACTTAGCACAGTGTGCGTACGTGGCGCTGATCAGGCGCCCTCCACTGTGCTAGTTCGAATGGAGGACTCGAAACCTCCTAGTAAAAGAGGAAATGAAAAACACAGAGCGGAAAACACAGAAAGAGGAAATGGTAGAACAGTTGGAAAAGTAGAGAAAGTAACTACTGATCTGCTCACTCACACCAATACCTCAGTTCAACATGGGAAATGAAACACTCGGTTAATGGTACATTATTGATTACTTTATTTCGAGTTAGTTAATGAACACGTGATTGGCATGAGACACTCTTGGCAAGCAAAGAAATTTGCGACACACAATATTAGCGAAAGTTACTGGCGCGCATACCTTGTAACGCCAACACAAAACACCAACCAGAGACATATCCTGCACAATCCTAGGCAATCGCAGCGCGCGCGGAAGGAAAAAAAAGCACAGTCACCTATGGCCTATTATCCATGACTTCTCTTGATCGTTCCGAACGAAGCGTTTCCAAGGCATACCCCGAGCTCCTCTTGAATTTCAGAGAGCCTGGACATTTTCTAAGCTCTATTGCTTGCATAACTTCCCTCTCAGTGTGACTGGTAGGCAGTGGGCCCTGGCACTTCAGCTTGGTAAGCGCCATATGGTCAGGTTGCTCTGCAACCCGGAGTCGCCTAGCCCACATCGTTGAAAACTCCAAGCCGCTCCACACTCAAACACCCGACCCCTCCTGGGAACAAGGATTATATTAAGTGACTACACTCCACTTGAATCTTTATTCCTTGCAATGCCCCTACTTCAAATCGAATTGATTGAATTTTACCCCCTTTAATCCCCAAATCAATCATAAAATTTATTTATTTTCCTCTGAGAATAATTGGATTATTTCACCCCGCTTTACAAAACAAATCACAAAGCACTCTGTTTCGAGATAAGTTGCGTGAAAACCATTTAGCCTACACTTCAATAGTTCAATAAGACACGAATATTCTGATTTCGCTCTAAGAAATAATGTAATAATTCTTTCATTCCCCACATTAAAGTGAAACTCTAAACACGAGAACAATTCGAGGATAATTTAAATGAAAACCCTAAGAACTTACTTCAATATTAACAATGAAAATCCCTGCGCCCCACCTAGACAACAACTTCAATTGCAATAAAATTTGTCAACCATTTCTACTTGAATCACTCCACTCTTTTTATGAACACAAATATAATAAGCTGTATGAGATTCTTCAAAGAACAAAGAACAAAATCTCACCTCCCCCTCGAAGAACTCGTATCCCTACATCCTGCACTGAGTCAGTGAATCGACGAAGTAGGCCGGCTCGCAAACTCTCTGCGTATTTATGGTCCCCTCGAACAAGGGATGCGCATCGGCTAAGCGGAATGCGCGCGAAAAATCCTCGCCCTCTAATTGGTTCGTTCTAAAGCGTCGCTTTCCTTGTGCTACGTGTCCCTTCCTTCAAACTGAAATTACTCCGCGCTTTACTCTCAAATACCAACATTCCTTAGTCCCTTGCTCTTATATAATAATCTTTTTAAACCCCCTATTTTCCTGTGCTATGTTGTTTATTTACAACAACTCCCGTATATGCGATGTATTTTGGACTAGCTCTCGAAATATCCTCTACCCCCCTTTACCTACTTCTCCCTGCTCCTGTACCCCCTATACCTCCCGGGCAGCCTAGCGTCGACCTGCCGGTTGTCGCGCCTGTCCTCTCTACGTATATTATATAGATAACTTTTGTTGAATATATCGTTACAGCCCCGCGCCCTTCATAAAAATTTGAGCCAATGCAGTTGGTTCAAATTTTCAAATTGTTTTTTAGTTCTAAATAATTGATTACATCAAACTCTGGTCTTGACATCGCATATCACACAAGCCTTAAAATATCATCCGTACATTGAAAACATACATGGACACACAAAAGGAATGAAAACGCACATGACATATTATTAGGGCACCCTAACAAAGAACACAATGCTCTTGAGAACCGCATCTGTTTCATATATTCTTACATACTCAAAAAAAACGAAGAAAACTCGCATCCGCCGTGTATAATCTTCCATTTGCAAAACGAAGGAGACTCTCATCTGTTACAAATAATAGACGCTCAACGACATCGATTAAAAAAAAAATCGAACATTATCCGCTTGATTTCTCTTCATAAAATTCAGTCACATAAGCAGAGAAAAGAAAACACAATGCGATCAATTAATACAGCGAACTTAGCACAAGGACATAGACATCTCAAATCAACCTATCACTTGGCATTCACGTAAAAGATCTCAAAATGAAATAAAGTTTTCTCTTGAAATATCTTATTCTCGATGAATCTCGTTGATAATTTCCAACTTATTTCTGTACAAGTCTTTCGGGGGGGTACCCCTGGGTCTCAGGTAATTTCAAAATATAGCAATGCTCCAAAATTTTTCATCCTTGCGTTGTAGTCCATCACTCCTGTGGTATTATCAGCGACTCGCGTTAATACGCGTATGATTCCTTTGGGTGGGCTCGTCAGCCTGTCTCCTCGATGAAAGTTGATCATTTATAATTATCTACAAAGCCATCAGGTTAGGACAACTCATTTCCCGCCGGCTGGAAGTGCAGTTTAGACCCCTGAGGTTTGGATATATGACATCTCTATTGACGGTACAAGTCTACTCTATTGGAGCAGAAGTTACCCATGAGATTTCCCAAATGTAGCAATAACTTGGTATCAATCAGCGACAAGTTTAAAAAATAATTTTTCAATAGTGTCGCCTGACAAGTTGCTATTTCACCTACAATATATTTCGTAATACAAGTAAAAACACATGCTAACATTCCAGTGACATTGCGAATGGGCCCCGATTTTTTTTTCGATGCCTTTCGATCACAGGACTACTAAAATAAATAAAAAACACACATTTAATTTCACATACATAATGACTTGCAGATTGCCAAGAGATCTACCCACTGGGCCGAAATCTTGTACCTGAGAACAAGTACACAAATACATGTAATATTATGACGTTGGTCAGACGTGTGTCATACTCTGCTGCATACAGCCTTTCAGACTTTGACGTTGATTAGACGTGCGTCATACTCTGCTGTACACATCATTTCCGACAATCCGACCAACACACACAAAAAAAAATTTTATGAAGTGTTAAGTATATGCATTGTAAACATCAACCTGATCCCAGCCCCGAGACTGTACTTTTATTCATCTCTCTAGATGAGAGGTACTCCGTATTCAATTGATTGACAAATTTTCTGTATATACAACGTTCGGGCTAGCAGAATCATGTGGAATCCGTCAATTTAACGGCAATGTTTGTGTCTTAGAAGCTACGTGTAATTTGCATATCCTTCAATTTGGAGTATTTAAACATTCAGTTTCCTCAATCACCACTGGTGCGGAGAGTAAGCGAATTTTAAGTTCACACCAGATCGTCTTAAGTACTAAAGTCAAAGCTCCAATTATTAAACCCGGGCATAGTATCAACTGCCTATTGTTTCCTTTAAAGATGGAAGTTGTGATGCACTTGCAGGAAAAATACAGACATTGATACACGTTCCCTTTGCCAGTAGACAATCCATGAAGACGCAATCGATAAGTTTACCACCCACAACCACTTGCTTGGATATGCACAAGTATGTTAGTTATGAGTAGGCAAAACAAAAGTCACATTCGGTAATTAAATCACAGTTCCTATGTTAACCCACACAGTTAATGCTCAACAGGCGGAAGTAAGCAAGTTCCTGATGACACACATGATAGGTTAGGGAATTAGGAACCATTCTTATACTATAACACTTAGAATAAATGAAAACATCCTAGCACAGTCAAATCACGGGATCAGCTCAGCCAGAACATGAGGCAAAAGACACTGAGCGAACCCCCCTGAATTTCAGCGACCAGGAAACAAATTTCATTTTCAAACTTAAATCAATACTTAATATGTCTTTGAATTATTTACATATATCCATGCTTTGACCCGAGAATTTATATTTTCTATATGCTGCCTAGTCGCCCCACTCGATGTCTGACCTATCGACGAGAACGATCATGGTAACACAATTTTATTATTTACTCTGCTCCTTTAAAAATGGTACACAGGGTATGGCACGCGGAACACTTTTCAAATTTATAACTCGTAAAGGGCAAAGTTAAAAAAAAGAGTCACAATTATTTCAAATGAAATCCCGGACATTTAAATTTACACACATCCTTTCAAATTTTACTCATAATCAATGCTACCTTTTATTTTAACCTATTGTGCTATCACATTCATTCGGCTCGTACGGGCCTCACTCTTGACCTACTGACACAGACAACGAGTACCCTAATGGCCGAGATCACTTTTATGGCCCTTGCGTGGAACAAGTTGTAAAATTCGGACACACCTTCAGCTTTACTCGCCGTTACACACACTCAGTTACACTCTATAAGTCTCACAGAAAAAAAGATTTTGCTGTGGAATCTTTTTGCCTGCTCAAGCTGATATGAAACACCACATGGACACATCACACTACTTGCATAGGCATGGTCACTTCAAGACAGTATAACACAAATACAAGGCATGAATTCATCTTCCCAATAGCATTCCCGTCAATTTTAGATTCCTCTGAATTTTTCGACGTGGATAAAAATTGCAACACACCGTTCTCGTGTTCTTCCTTAAAAATGTAAGCACTAAATGTAATCAAGACTCCCTCCTCACGAGGTAGATCAATGAGACAAGAAAAATCCTACATTCACTCGCCAATGCACGGTAGACATTCTATTGACAGTTTTATTTTTAACGTAAATTTTTATTTATAATATTCTGTGAAGGAGCATTACTTCTACTGCAATTCACTTTGGTAATTTAACATTAGCAAGAAGTGCGTAGTTTCTCCATCCACCTTCCAGATAGCTCTCTAATTTTATCTTTACAAAATTAAATAAGTTTAGCACTCAATGTCTGCAGCTGAAATAACTTTTGATAATTTTTAATGACTTGTTAAACTTGTTAATCTTCACAAAATGAATAATCAGCATCTCGTTTTCTATACTAATGCTTTGGAATAATGACGTAAAAAAAAGGAAAATTTTGTATGTTTCATGTATCCAAATGACAATCTCACAAATTGTCAACCGTGCAATGGACGTTAACCTACACTAAGGCACTAAAATTAAGCTATGAGCAGCACGAGCAACATTCTAAAATGCTATCACGTAACTTGTGAAAATTTACATTCCCATGTCACTGATTCGCGCGCTCCTACGTAGATCTATTTTCCGTGTTTATTTTAATACTTCGGCAGCCAAATGCCGCCTAATACTACTTCAAGATGCCTAATACTACTTTAAGATTGACATTTGTGATTATCCAAAACTATTTTGAAATTGTGCACGCAGCTCACTATTAAGTAAGGTCTGTAGATAATCTCTTTCTATTTCAATGCCCACGTGCTACGTAATATCATCATCTCGTCTGAGAAGACACATTGCATTACTCACATAAAAAAAATTTGGCAAGCGGTACTGAACACAGTAGAGAAAAATAGTTTGAGTTAGACATGATGTACAATACGATTTTAGCAGCTATTAAAATGTTCAACATAACTTCTCTACTTGTGCAAGGCTTCCACAGGCTATGTCTGCTTGACCCACGCTCCTGATCTCTGAGACCCGTCGTCTGCGGTTTGTTTTATTGCTCAGGAATTTCTTTGACTCTCATGCTCGGACAGTCATCTCACAATGGAACACAACGGAAGGTATTTGAAACAGATTCTTGCGCACTTCAGAAAGGTTACGTTAACACACATTTGCAAATGTATTACACTGAAAATATTTCTAAAATCATGTTCACTGTACGTTAATTAGTTTTCTTTTAATCAACATGATTTGTGTTAGGTGGATGAATGTAATTACCGCTCCTGGCTTGGGAGCTTGCAACAAGAAGTTGACAATATAAAAGAGAGAAATGATTGACTTCACCGGCATGAGAGTTCACAAAAAAAACACAGCTTAGAATGCACATAAACAATAATTACAATTTGCAATGCATTGACTGAGAATCGGTATTAACTGCTCAAAACACTGCATCATTTTCACAGAAAAATTGCATGACGTGCATATATTATCTACCACCCGCCAGACTCATGATATCATTCGAGCAAAATTCAATTTCTGTTTTTCAACATTTAGAGAGCAAATTCAATTTCTGTTTTTCAACATTTAGAGTAGAGAGAGCAAATTCAATTTCTGTTTTTCAACATTTAGAGAAGATAAAAAAAAATCACTGCTTGAAAATACCGGTCACACTGAAACACGCTACTTTACACATGCTCTCACTTAGCATTATTCACTGAGCCATTGCATACTTATGCCACTTATGCCACTCAAACCTAACTTATATGCGCGCTGCTGATGCCTCTACACTTCAAACTTGAATTTTATGGAGCCAGCTAAGGAATGCGCTCACAGGCCGTACAGCCCCTTTTAACATGAAGAGAGAAACCGCAAGCTCGCAGCTGATGCTTTGCTGGCCTCTACACTAAGATTCACTGCAGCTCTAGAGTGCTCGACTGGCTTTGAAGAATCACTTTGAGTTATTATTAAATTTCTATCAAACAGAAAGAATTACGACACAAAAAAAAATTTCCCATGTAACCCAAGTACCGGGTGGTAAGTAGAACAGTATATAATTAAATTCCGTTTGAGGTGTCACGAAACTTAGCACAGTGTGCGTACGTGGCGCTGATCAGGCGCCCTCCACTGTGCTAGTTCGAATGGAGGACTCGAAACCTCCTAGTAAAAGAGGAAATGAAAAACACAGAGCGGAAAACACAGAAAGAGGAAATGGTAGAACAGTTGGAAAAGTAGAGAAAGTAACTACTGATCTGCTCACTCACACCAATACCTCAGTTCAACATGGGAAATGAAACACTCGGTTAATGGTACATTATTGATTACTTTATTTCGAGTTAGTTAATGAACACGTGATTGGCATGAGACACTCTTGGCAAGCAAAGAAATTTGCGACACACAATATTAGCGAAAGTTACTGGCGCGCATACCTTGTAACGCCAACACAAAACACCAACCAGAGACATATCCTGCACAATCCTAGGCAATCGCAGCGCGCGCGGAAGGAAAAAAAAGCACAGTCACCTATGGCCTATTATCCATGACTTCTCTTGATCGTTCCGAACGAAGCGTTTCCAAGGCATACCCCGAGCTCCTCTTGAATTTCAGAGAGCCTGGACATTTTCTAAGCTCTATTGCTTGCATAACTTCCCTCTCAGTGTGACTGGTAGGCAGTGGGCCCTGGCACTTCAGCTTGGTAAGCGCCATATGGTCAGGTTGCTCTGCAACCCGGAGTCGCCTAGCCCACATCGTTGAAAACTCCAAGCCGCTCCACACTCAAACACCCGACCCCTCCTGGGAACAAGGATTATATTAAGTGACTACACTCCACTTGAATCTTTATTCCTTGCAATGCCCCTACTTCAAATCGAATTGATTGAATTTTACCCCCTTTAATCCCCAAATCAATCATAAAATTTATTTATTTTCCTCTGAGAATAATTGGATTATTTCACCCCGCTTTACAAAACAAATCACAAAGCACTCTGTTTCGAGATAAGTTGCGTGAAAACCATTTAGCCTACACTTCAATAGTTCAATAAGACACGAATATTCTGATTTCGCTCTAAGAAATAATGTAATAATTCTTTCATTCCCCACATTAAAGTGAAACTCTAAACACGAGAACAATTCGAGGATAATTTAAATGAAAACCCTAAGAACTTACTTCAATATTAACAATGAAAATCCCTGCGCCCCACCTAGACAACAACTTCAATTGCAATAAAATTTGTCAACCATTTCTACTTGAATCACTCCACTCTTTTTATGAACACAAATATAATAAGCTGTATGAGATTCTTCAAAGAACAAAGAACAAAATCTCACCTCCCCCTCGAAGAACTCATATCCCTACATCCTGCACTGAGTCAGTGAATCGACGAAGTAGGCCGGCTCGCAAACTCTCTGCGTATTTATGGTCCCCTCGAACAAGGGATGCGCATCGGCTAAGCGGAATGCGCGCGAAAAATCCTCGCCCTCTAATTGGTTCGTTCTAAAGCGTCGCTTTCCTTGTGCTACGTGTCCCTTCCTTCAAACTGAAATTACTCCGCGCTTTACTCTCAAATACCAACATTCCTTAGTCCCTTGCTCTTATATAATAATCTTTTTAAACCCCCTATTTTCCTGTGCTATGTTGTTTATTTACAACAACTCCCGTATATGCGATGTATTTTGGACTAGCTCTCGAAATATCCTCTACCCCCCTTTACCTACTTCTCCCTGCTCCTGTACCCCCTATACCTCCCGGGCAGCCTAGCGTCGACCTGCCGGTTGTCGCGCCTGTCCTCTCTACGTATATTATATAGATAACTTTTGTTGAATATATCGTTACAATACAATACAAATACTGCTCTATGCTCCTACGTATAATGCAGATGCAACCCGATGCTTCTACATGCAGTACAGCTGCTGCTCGACTCTTTTACATATGTTACAGCTGCTGCTCGCCGCTTTTAAAAACGTTACTGCTGCTGTTTAATACTTTTACATACGTTACAGCTGCTGCTCGATGCTCTTACATACGTTACAGCTGCTTTTCGATACTCTTACATCCCTTACAGCTGTTACTCGACTTTTTTACATACGTTACAGCTGCTGCTCGACTCTTTTGCATACGTTACAGCTACTGCTCGGCTCTTTTACGTACGTTACAGCTGCTGGTTGACTCTTTTACATACGTTACAGCTGCTGCTCGACTCTTTTACATACGTTACAGCTACTGCTCGATTCTTTTACATACGTTACAGCTGCTTCTCGATGCTCTTACATACGTTACAGCTACTGCTTGACTCTTTTACATACGTTACAGCTGTTGCTCGACTCTTTTACATACGTTACAGCTGCTGCTTGATTCTTTTACACACGTTACAGCTGCTGCTCGACTTTTTAAATACGTTCGACTCTTTTACATACGTTACAGCTGCTGCTCGACTCTTTTACATACGTTACAGCTGTTGCTCGATTCTTTTACATACGTTACAGCTGCTGCTCGATGCTCTTACATACGTCACAGCTGCTGCTCGATTCTTTTACATACGTTACAGCTGCTGCTCGATGCTCTTACATACGTTACAGCTGCTGCTCGACTCTTTTAAATACGTTACAGCTGCTGCTCGACTCTTTTACATACGTTACAGCTGCTGCTCGACTCTTTTACATACGTTACAGCTACTGCTCAACTCTTTTATATACGTTACAGCTGCTGGTTGACTCTTTCACATACGTTACAGCTGCTTCTCGATTCTTTTACATACGTTACAGCTGCTGCTCGATGCTCTTACATACGTTACAGCTGCTGCTCGATTCTTTTACACACATTACAGCTGCTGCTCGATGCTCTTACATACGTTACAGCTGCTGCTCGATTCTTTTACATACGTTACAGCTGCTGCTCGATGCTCTTACATACGTTACAGCTGCCGCTCGATTCTTTTACATACGTTACAACTGCTGCTCGATGCTCTTACATACGTTACAGCTGCTTCTCGATGCTCTTACATACGTTACAGCTGCTGCTCGATTCTTTTACATACGTTACAGCTGCTGCTCGATTCTTTTACATACGTTACAGCTGCTGCTCGATGCTCTTACATACGTTACAGCTGCTGCTCGATTCTTTTACATACGTTACAGCTGCTGCTCGATGCTCTTACATACGTTACAGCTGCTGCTCGATGCTCTTACATACGTTACAGCTGCTTCTCGATTCTTTTACATACGTTACAGCTGCTGCTCGATGCTCTTACATACGTTACAGCTGCTGCTCGATTCTTTTACATACGTTACAGCTGCTGCTCGATGCTCTTACATACGTTACAGCTGCTTCTCGATGCTCTTACATACGTTACAGCTGCTGCTCGATTCTTTTACATACGTTACAGCTGCTGCTCGATTCTTTTACATACGTTACAGCTGCTGCTCGATGCTCTTACATACGTTACAGCTGCTGCTCGATGCTCTTACATACGTTACAGCTGCTGCTCGATTCTTTTACATACGTTACAGCTGCTGCTCGATTCTTTTACACACGTTACAGCTGCTGCTCGATGCTCTTACATACGTTACAGCTGCTGCTCGATGCTCTTACATACGTTACAGCTGCTGCTCGATGCTCTTACATACGTTACAGCTGCTGCTCGATTCTTTTACATACGTTACAGCTGCTGCTAGATGCTCTTACATACGTTACAGCTGCTGCTAGATGCTCTTACATACGTTGCAGCTGATTCTAGATGCTCTTACATACGTTACAGCTGCTGGTCGCCGCTTCCTGCAGACGCCTGCTCAACAAGACACTTCCTCCGCTGCCTGCCACTTCACTCAGCAGATCGTGCCGGGCGCGCATGACTCAATGCACTTGAAGCCTCTCTAAAGATCCTTAATCCTCTACGTAGTTTGTTTACTCGTCATGCTTACTGAAGTTAAGTTATGCTACTCATTATTTATGCTGTTATTCGTGTGGCGTGTTTACATAACTGTATATATTATCTTAATTGGTGTATGGTAATTATGTTACCTTAACGTAAAGACTGAACTGAAGTTACTGAAGTTAAGTTAAGTTAAGTTACTGAAGTTGTCATACTGAAGTTATGTTACTCATTATTTGTGCTGTTATTCGTGTGATTTGTGTACATGACTGTTCTTATTGTGTTGTTTGATGGCAGTACTTTCATGAGTGTTGTTTGTTATTTTTAGTAATATTAATTGATGTTAGTTATTAATTGCCATTGTTATTGTGTCGTTTGTTTGCACTATCAATTTAGGTTTCTGAGAATTACTTATTTGATTTTTTATGATTAAAATTATCTTAGATCATATCCCTACAGCCTAGCTACGGGCCATATATAGTCACAGGGGCAGATTAATTAGATTCGCGTATTGGAAATTTGACTTTGTGTAGAAAAGTCAATCATGAATAATTTGTATAGGTCACACTCAAATGCTCATCAAATCTGTGTGAAACGTTTGTAGGATCTCATAGGTTAAGGTGGATCACTTGAAATAAATAATTAAATATATATCTTTAGAGAAAATGTCAAATTTAGGGCCGGACCACCCAATAAAATGTTTCACATTCTACAGCAAGTTTTCATATTAGTCGAGGGCAACGTTTTGAACGCGCTATGTATTTAATAGCGTGTCTAATTACTTATTCAACGCGCTATGTATTTAATAGCATGTCTAATTACTTATTCAACGCGCTATGTATTTAATAGCGTGTCTAATTACTTATTCAACGCGCTATGTATTTAATAGCGTGTCTAATTACTTATTCAACGCGCTATGTATTTAATAGCGTGTCTAATTACTTATTCAACGCGCTATGTATTTAATAGCGTGTCTAATTACTTATTCAACGCGCTATGTATTTAATAGCGTGTCTAATTACTTATTCAACGCGCTATGTATTCAATAGCATGTCTAATTACTTATTCAACGCGCTATGTATTCAATAGCATGTCTAATTACTGATTCAACGCGCTATGTATTCAATAGCATGTCTAATATGCGTTACTTATTCAACATAGTAAACACGTTAATAATTTTACGATAAGTTCAACTCGTTAGTTACTATCATAAAACGCGCATTGAACGCTCTCGACACAGGATAACACGCAGAACAAGTTCGTAATCACACAAATCGTTAACCATGTTGGTTATTGAAAGACACATTTACCACGTTTGTCAATAACGAACAGATGAAAGAAATTAGTTAAATGAAAACTCGTTCATCGTTTCGTTTATTGAATGGCGCATTAAACACAGAATTTAATGCCCCGCTTCTTTCTACCGCACTTTCTCTCTAGCCCGCTTCTTGCCAAAGCGGAAAAGAAAGTCAAGCTCTTCATCGTCAGAGAAACTCGGAAGCAAGGGCAGAGTTTAACAACTTTAATTGGACTTAAATGTTATATTAAAGAGTTGGTATTCTTACATTAAAGTAAATCCACGAGTTATCTATATACTTATGAGAATCTGAACTAGTGCGGATGAAAGTTAGTTCAGTTCTAATTAATACGATGCTTGATTTAACTTTCGAACAACAGGGACAACTTTTAATCCGTCGAGTTGAGATTCGAATAAGGTTATGTATATGTTATGCGAGGCATATCTCACAATTTTAAACCATCAATCGTCAGCATTTTTTAACTCATATTACCCTTACCACAGGCGCCGTCACTAGACTGGCACTGGCATCAGGTTGTCACCGATATCAGAATGAGGAAGGAAGTCAAGGAACTGCTATTCAGCGGTAAACTTCAACGAACATATCAGAGAACAAATTAAAAAAAATATAAGTGTAAATTTTAAATTAATATATATTTATTGAATAATATATAAAAATATATATTAAATATTAAATATAAATAGTAACGCTATATTCGGATAAGGATAGTAAAGTTATTTGGGACATTAAAGGATTAACATAAATAGCTGGTAATCAGGTGTTAAAGTTGACAATGAAGTTGAACCTGGAGCTCCAACTTATTTTGCCGGTGCTACATGAATGGTACTGAAGAAGAATAAACCGTCTATTTCTAAAAAGGTTGACATATGAAATGTGTTACAATACAGTGGATTTTACAAATTTCCTAATATAATGGTCCTTAATTGATAAATATAATGGTCCTTAATTGATAAATATACTGGTCCTTAATTGATAAATATAATGGTCCTTAATTGATAAATATAATGGTCCTTAATTGATAAATAGCAGGTGCTAACCTCCCCACCGTATCTCCCTCAACACTTCTGCGAGGGAAGCGTAAATTATCTGAACTAATAATTGCATCTATAGCTATTATTCAACGATGAGTTGAAATAATTGAATTGATTATTACGTTTTATATAATTGAAATGAAAATGATGGTAAAAGCTTTCAGTAGGTCCACTCAATTTGCTTCCATAAGTAGGGTTTCTTGACATAAGTTTGTTAGAGTCAAGGTCACGGCGGTCGAGAAAACGTACCAAGCCTTCATGAATTGTGCTTGCCGGGTTATGAATAGGAGAATTCGCCAATTTCCGTCGTCCTAACGGTACAACTGGTAAAGGAAGTTTGGTGCTGCTGTACAGCGTGGGGTCTACTAAACTATAGCACGAGATCTACATACCTCTAGTTAGTACTATAGCGTGATGTTAGGTTAGGTTACTAATGGATATTACTTATTTCCATGCTCTTAATTTAGCGTAAATAGTAATTTTTACATCTCGAACTGCATGTGGGTGGGCGATATATGGCGGTAGACTTCACGTTATAGCAGCACCGAAAGTTTTGCTGAGAAGGCTCACGCTGTGAGCTGTGCTGTTATAACGACGTTAGTTGAGTGAAAACTCTACCTCTGAGCCACAGTTGTAAATTACGTTCGGTAGATGATTAGTCTGAACTAGACGTCACTAGGTATTATTTTTTGGCTAAATTAAGCAAAAAATTAAAAATATTGTGTATTGTAACACAGGTAAGCTTTTTTCCTCGGCAGATTTTGTTCTAATTGTTATTGTTACACTCGATAAAAATACATTTACTTACTGATCTTGTTTCTCCTAGATGACTTCAAACTGATTCGAATTGAAGCACCTATTTTCTGGCCCGTAATTGCTGCTACCAATTCAAATATTTCTATACTGCTTACATTATGTATTTTATTTCGAGCTCCCACGTAGAATTCTTTCAAAAGCGATTTCAGTTTCATTGAAGTAGCTGCAAATCAATGAATAACTAGGCTTTTCTATAAAACTCTTAGTAAATTAATAATGCTTTGACAAAAATACAAGCATAGAACATCTCTGAATGAGATCGCTACTGAAAACAGACAGCGCCTGTTACATCTGTACTAAAAACACCTAAGCTATGGAAAGTAAGAGTAATTTACAAGCATTGAATTGAAGGAATTTCTGATTTCACCATTCTCCTCGTCGCGCAACCCGAGTCGTTCCACCAACACCAAGCAATTGAAGCAACATTAAAGGATTCATCGTAAATTAGATACACTTTATGAGAAAAATGTTACATTCTGTATCATAATAATCCTAGCAAAACCCGTGTGGTTCTTACCCACAGCGTCTACAGGAATCAGCAGTAAATGAATCACTTGTAATTTAGGGCACTGGATCGTTACACTTCCAGGTATTGTCCACGTAGCACAATTCGCGTAATTGCCCCCAACAGAGCGCCAGCGGAAGAGCAAGTTAACAAATTGTGGTAACATAGATTCACTGTATGCCCTTTTAAAGTTAAAGTTGCCCTTTTAATAGGTAATTCTCCTTGTAGCACAACTCGCGCAGTTCACACCAATGATGCACGAGCTAAACAACAAGGATTAAGCCTCCTAAATTCACATGCACTGTATCGGAGAAAGTTACACATTTAATATTTCATGTTCCCACCAACAATGCACTAGCGAAATTACAAGAAATAAGCCTCCTAAATTTACATGCACTGTAGCGGAGAAAGTTGCACTTTTAATGTTTCATTCTCTCTGTAGCACAACCCGCGTAGTTTCCACGAACAGCGCACGAGCGAAACAACAGTTCCATGCCTTGCACAACCCTGAGCCGCTGAACGCAGGCTCGTGGGTCACTATGTGGGTCACAAGTGGCCACATTGGGCAGGTCCTACGCTGCACCTCTGATGCCACAGCCTACTAGGTCATCCTGCGTACTCTGACGACCTCGGTCTTGCGAAAAACGTGCGTATTGTGTTTGTAAATATGAGGTTCTGTAACGACCTCGCATCTTGGAATCTTGATAAATTCTCGAGACGAAGAGACGGATTTGACTTCCGTATAAAGAGACCCTCACGAGAATGATGTGAATTATTGCTAGTTGTTTGAAGTTTCTGCGAGGAAACGTGTTCGTTGTATCCGTAAACGAGATGTTCTGTCACCATCTGATGCCTCTGAACATAGATAAATTTTCCTCTGCGGTTTTGATATGAGGGTCAAACTTGAATTCAAGGCGACCACCTCAAGAAGGAATATACTTTTGATCGGTAGTTGTTTGAACTTTGAACGTACATAAAAAAAGATTATGTGACATATCAAAAACAGTCGAGGTTGTTTGAACTTTGAATGTGTCGTAAAAAAATAGACCCGGTGACGTGTCAAAAACAGTTTTGCGTTGCGTAACTCTCCGAGCTTAGGGGTGAAGTTCAGGTCTACAATACATACAGGCAGTTACGACTACGACAATACATTCGTTCCATGTGCCACAGATTGTAGACAACACGGTGCTTCTTGGGCTGGTGACCTCAGTGTTATAAAACTTTTTATCATGAGATTTTATGGGATAATTGTGATCTGCGTTAACAAAGTGATATAGTGTCATACTGATCACTGTAAATAGAGGTGCATGTGCCTAAGATGCATTTCCAAGACCTGTACTTAGATGAGACGCTTGAGAGACACAACAATCATTGTGTGAGCTGAAACGAAAGTACTGGCTTTTTTGAGAACGTGCAGTTTATTGGAAGAAAAGAACTCGCCCATTGTCATCTTTTTCGTTCATTGGAATGCATAGAAAGCATACTCGAATTTAGTTAATTTTAATTACATTCGCCAAACAGTGAATTACGAAGAAAGTTATGCGAGCCCAGCTAAAGAAATCCGCGCTTAGGCTGTTGAAAAAACATTTTTTGGGTTCTAATGTCCTGTAATTATAATAATGTTAGCTGCCCATGTAAAAGACTATCCAATCATAACTGTATTGTATTTTGCTGGCGTGAAATGAGGAAGTTGGTTCATCGTCTTTGTTTGGGATTTTTCATCTGACATTGTTTCCTATTAGTCATTGTTAAATAATTCATCATTTATAATGTTTTACTCATTTAAAAGTTTTAATTTTAGAGATTGTATAGCAATGTAAAATCTCACATTAGACTTTCAATTTTGAGGGTCCGTGTAAAATATCAAAAAAATTCCGTACATTAAAAGTCGATTCCGGCTTCACTGGTTATGAAGTCGATATCATCCTCACCAGCTGCTGAAGTAGACCGCCTGATAACATCCTCACCAGCTGCTAAAGTAGACCACCTGATAACATCCTCACCATCTGCTTAAGTAGACCACCTGATAACATCCTCACCAGCTGCTGAAGTAGACCGCCTGATAACATCCTCATCAGCTGCTGAAGTAGACCGCCTGATAACATCCTCACCAGCTGCTAAAGTAGACCGCCTGATAACATCCTCACCAGCTGCTGAAGTAGACCACCTGATAACATCCTCACCAGCTGCTGAAGTAGACCACCTGATAACATCCTCACCAGCTGCTGAAGTAGACCGCCTGATAACATCCTCACCAGCTGCTGAAGTAGACTGCCTGATAACATCCTCACCAGCTGCTGAAGTAGACCGCCTGATAACATCCTCACCAGCTGCTGAAGTAGACCGCCTGATAACATCCTCACCAGCTGCTGAAGTAGACCACCTGATAACATCCTCACCAGCTGCTGAAGTAGACTGCCTGATAACATCCTCACCAGCTGCTGAAGTAGACTGTCTGATAACATCCTCACCAGCTGCTGAAGTAGACCGCCTGATAACATCCTCACCAGCTGCTGAAGTAGACCGCCTGATAACATCCTCACCAGCTGCTGAAGTAGACCGCCTGATAACATCCTCACCAGCTGCTGAAGTAGACCACCTGATAACATCCTCACCAGCTGCTGAAGTAGACCGCCTGATAACATCCTCACCAGCTGCTGAAGTAGACTGCCTGATAACATCCTCACCAGCTGCTGAAGTAGACCGCCTGATAACATCCTCACCAGCTGCTGAAGTAGACCGCCTGATAACATCCTCACCAGCTGGTGAAGTAGACCACATCGTTTTTTGCTCCAGAATAGTTAACGGATCACTTTCGCTGCGAGAAGCGCTCAGGTTAAGAAGGCTTCACAATTGCCTCTTGGCTACAGCCACACGGAGTTCGATATTGGCACTGCACTTGAATTATGTGGAAAATATTATGAAGCGAGGGATGAATATATGAATTCAGTTAAATGGAGTTTCAAGTTTATGAAAAGCTAGAGTTAATACAGTTGCCGTTTTACGTGTCTTCAAGTTCGTAAAGAGATATGACAAAGTTACTTGTATAAATGTATGGAAATAGAGACTTCAATTATATAGGAAATTTGGATTTTATTCATTAATGAACTGATGATGGTTGATTTACACTTTCATTAGAAGGCACAAATTAACTTGTTTTGCTAGTTTGTTTTCATCTCTCGCTTCATCATTTTCACTTTCCAAGAGTAGAATTCGTTCGATAAACCAAATTTGTAAGACAAAAAGCGCAGAAAATATAAGGAGTTAATTAAAATCAAATTCTTGAAAGAATCCATTGGTACCAATTGCGTAATTTTTAGTTTATTTAAATGAAATACATTGAGTAACTGAGAAATACATGTACTGTTTTTAAATTGAGCTCAATTTGCAGAGCTGCCAAATGTTTTTAATTATTATTATTACACCATTGATAGAGTAACCTTGATAAACCGAGTTCTTAAATTATCGATTGAATTTCCCCAAGCTGCCATTGAACCTTAGGGCACTATAATCGAGAGGTTTATTTCAAAAAAGGTCCAATAAGGTGAACGATGGTAAAACAAAATCACAGTACATATTTTGTATATTTTCTGCATCTGGCGAATGGCGTATACCAAGGGGTGTGGAAACAAACGAAGCCCTTCTGTACTTTTTATTAGATTCTCGTGAGATAATGCACGTACCCTATAGCCATTTTAGAATTTTTGGAAATATAACCACTGAGCTTTTTTATGATCTTCAGCTTTCCTTCCATGGTTTTAATTATTCATGGAAGGAAAGCAATTATTGAATAAGTGTCGGATAGAAGTGAATGCTTAAATATAACTCTGTCTGTTGCATCAATTCTACATGAAGTGTGAATTTTGCGCACCCGTGTTCTGAACTATTCTGCAATTTGTCAATAAATGACTACAGTTTTCAGGTATGTTCAGTTTTTGTTCACGTTTTCATAAGTAACTGCATCGCATACATATCGATCACGCGTAGCTGGGCGCAGTAACTCGGATCACAAGCACAAGGTTTAAATTTTAAAAAGCGTGGTTGTACTATTTGGTTGATTGCGTAAATATTTTTTTATCTTTTAACTATTCTCGCGTAAGGAATAATTATAAATGAATAGTTTAATTGTTAAATAAATTGGACTTGAATAAAGTAAATTGTTAAGTTGGACCAAGTGCTCAAAAAGAACCCGTGCTTTGCTTGTACAAATTCATCAGTATCAGTCAGAGTAAAATATCATACAGAAAGGAAAGAGTAATTTTCCCCTCGTGCAATAGACCCCCTTGGATGTCGTCCTTATAATGATGGCCAAATATTGAAAACTGCAAGAGTCGTATGTATATATGCTTTAATTGCCAGGCATAAAATTGTAATACAAGGTATAAATAACACATAGTTTCCCCTATATATTTTTCCCTGCTGTAGAACTTGACCTGATTCTCAAATTTTTAATATTTTAAAGCTAAAATCGTACGTCAGAAGATGGTTTTCATGAGTAAGGATTGAAATTCTTAATGCTCCAATGTTTTAACGTTACTGATAATGAATGCCAAAACATTCTCCAGAAATGATTTTCTGCAGGTAAGACCACATTGAAAATGAAAAACATAGAAGTAATACCGCAAAATTATATGCCTTGGACAGACCACACTATAACATGGACAAATGAGTTAAGGAAAAGTCTCTATCATAAACGACCGGAATATCTGAATTTTAAAATACATGAAATACCAGCAAACTGTAAAATCAGGGTTAAAATCCAGAGAAATTTCCTGCAGATCGATTCCAGCAGGGGGTAGCATCTAAGACGAGCTTCGTTTGCGTTTCAGTTTCATCAGTTTGAAGTCATCAGGAATTTTGATGTTTTTGGGTGACTGACCCGAGCACCGCTTCGCTTCCTGCACATTTCGGCCCGGACAATCTTGCGCACCGGACCCCGCAGAGGCGGAGGCACGTTGTCCGGATTCCGGAAAAGTTCATACGCGAATGAGAACAGCGAAATAACGATGCCTGCAAGGAAGATAATTTGAAGAAGTTAATTTTACTCAATGTTCTTGTGAAAGAAACTTCATATGCAAATGCGAAGAGCGAAATATGGATGCCTGCAAAGATGATTTGAAGATGTTAATGTTACTCAATATTCTTGTGAAAGAAACTTCATACGCGGATGTGAAGAGCGAAATTAACGATGCCTGCAAGGATGGTTATTCAAAGAAGTTACTTTTACACAATATTCTTGTGAAAGAAACTCCATAAGAGAATGCAAACAGCAAAATAACGATACCTGCAAGGAAGATGATTTGGAGAAGTTTATTTTACTCAAAATTATTCATACGCGAACGCGGAGAGCGAAATAACGATGACTGAGAGCAAGAGGATTCGAAGAAGTTGATATTACTCAATATTCCTATGAGTGAATTAATGGCGGGTATGTGTATAGAAGCCGAGAGTTTTTGAAAAATGTCCTGCAGAGAAATTATTATTTCCATAAGTTAATTTTTACTGCATTCTCATCAACTTACTACACACATTTTAAAATACCAAATATTTCACTCAACTGAAGATGAGATTGAAATTTCCTTCTGATTTCAATGATTGTTCGGTATGTTGGATAGGAATACAAGTGCTAACGTCAGCACTGGAAGGTAGCGCGAAGGCACCACGTAGCGGCAGAGTGCGGATTGGAGAAGACGCTGAGCCTCCGAACATTATGATATTTTGGACTCCCCAGGTTGAAGCATTTCACGGATCTCATTATCCACTAAAATTTAAACTATCTGTGGGTAACTCAAAGATATAAGCCAATAATTTTTTCGCCCTGTGCAGGTTGAAGCATTTCACGAGTCTCATTATCCACTAAATTTTCTCAAGTTTTTGTCCGTGATTAACTCAAAGCTATGAGCAAATAAATTTTTTTCCCACCGCAGGCTGAAGCTTTCCACGAGTCTTAATATCTGCCGAAAATTTTCAACTTTCTTTGAGTAACTCAAAGCTATGAACCATCAATTTACCATACATTCAACAACTAATGTGATTTCTCGCTAGCACTTAATAATTCTTTTATGTAACGCTTCTCATTAACTCGATCTGTGATTAATAAAGCGGTATGTTCCATTTATAATGGCTATTTCCTTCGCTTTCTATAATGGGATCACAAATTCAGTCAGTTAACTTGGTGATAGGTAATGAATAGCGCGATCGGCTGGTAATGAAAGTAGCGCAAGGAAAAGTTACCCATCCCAGCTCATAAATACAAGAAAGAAGATAAGGAGAGAGATACACCCACGATAACTATGCAGTATAGTCGTAACTAACTCAAAATTCAAAAGGCCGACATACCTCCGATATAGACGGAGATCATGCCGGCGACGTCCCAGAAGGCAAGAGGACGCAACTCGTTTGACTTCTTCACCTTCTTCCGGCAGTGTGAGGCGTTGGACAGCGCCCTGCCGAGCATGTAGTCGAGCAGTCCTGCCTCACGGAGGTTGTGGATGCTGCGCGCATAATTGTTGGCAATGATACCACCAATGGTGGTCGAGTTATAGTTGGCTCTAGCCATCCACAGGTAATCTTTAAACGTATACATAGGAACCTTAATAGTTACCACTAGCACTCCGTCATTCAAGCGCATACGTAAAACCTTAATAGTTGCCTCTAGCACTCCACAGCATTCAAGTGTATTCATAGAAAAATTTACTGTTCGTTTCGCTCTATTACGTAATTGCATTTTGGTTTGCATGTGGTTTGTGGAGCTGAGCTGGATGGTTTCCTCCATAATCTCTCCTTCCCCTTTTCTATGTTACCAAGGGAGCCTGATTACTTTGCAAATACCGCGTTGACCGAACAGTAAAGTGTGTTATTTTGAAGTCAGTCCAACCAATGTCTTTTTCACACGAGTCATTGACTTACTAGTACGAGAATCACTCAAAAATTGTAAAGAGCTGATGATATTAATGTAAAGAGCGATATTAACACAGGCGCCTCGAAGACTTCAGGATTTCTAAGAACGTAGTTCTGCAGCACTTGTTTCAGCTTCCAAATAGCGCCACGTTAACGCTAAATGCTATCAAAGTGAATCAAGAAAGAATAAAGAAACAAACATAGCGCAAAATCATTTTCACCGCCGATTCCTTGAACACGTGATGCATCAATCTAGAGTAAATTTGAAATATTTAGCGAGGGTGCCGTTAGGACAAAGTTATGTTTTTCATATCAATTAGATCCGGGCTTAAATGGACCATGAAGTAACATGAACCATGAAGTTCAAACTTTTGCTGGTGCATACTCACATTTTATCGAATTTGGGCTTCAGTGGCGAGTTCTTTTGGAAGACGAAGCTCATCTGAATGCCAGTCACGAACCCGGTCTTTGTGATGGTGTGTACACACGTCGCATGCTAGGTCCGGGACAGTTATAAAGTTATCATTCTTCGTGTTAGAATAATTAGAATTTAAATTTCCAACTATTAAAAGTAAGCTCTGAGATTGCAACAGGAACAGAATCCGTATAAAATAATGTGATGACTGATCTTGAGAGCATAAATCGAGGCATGTAAGCGACTAAGGATAGTTGACATTTAAAAGAGTTATTAATTTAAAACCTGTAATGCCATTCATTAACGTAAGATTAGCAATTAAGGGGGACAACGCAGCGATTTTTAAATTTTGATCCGATTGGTCTGAAAATTTGCCACTATATGCATTTGTGGATAAAAACATATTTTACTCGTGTAACTTTTTCGATTTAGGCCTTAGTTTTTCAAAAAATATTAAATATTAGCTTTTTAGTTCATTTTTAGGGATATTTAAAAAAAAAGAAGCCGATGACTTTTTATGCTAGAAAAAATTCAGACAGTTTTGAAATCATTGTAACATTTCAAACAAGCAAACAGATTTGAATTTCCTATTTTCTTTTTCGTTTTCTTTTGATATGCGATTTTCGATCACTAACTAAAATATACCAAATTTTTGTTTTGAACTGTGAAAAGAAATTAAATGTACAAATTGGGAAATCGGGATCTGTTTGTTTGTTAGAAATGTTCCAAGGATTTCAAAACTGTCGTTGTTTTTTCCTGGCATGAAAAAACTCACTGACTTCTATTCCTTTTTAGGTTGAAGATAATCTTTTTACATAAGAAGCAAAATAAATGAATTTTGAGGTAACATGTAATATAATGAACATTTTTTTACTTGAATGCTGTATTCATGCTGTATTATCATCTACAAATAATATGCATGCATAGGTTTATATTAACACTGTGCATTGCATGTTATACATGTACAAATTATGTAAAAAACATTTATTTTCATATCCTAAGGAATAGTAAATTTTTATTTGTAGACTGATTCTTCTGAAATAAGCCACTGTATGTAGTTATTAAAGAAACACATTTTGTTCCATTTATTTTTTCGATTTTGGCATTAGTTTTTCAGAAAATGGGAAATATTTATTTTTATGTCATTTTATCTGATCTTTCAAATGAAAACAAGTCGGTTTTGGAATCCTTGAAACATTGCTAACAAACTAATAGATTTTTCATTTTCCTTTTTGTTTTCTTTTTATATTGGGTCAAAAATTCATGATTTTTGATCCCCTCCTTTTGATATGCGATCCCCCTCCCCCTGGGGAGGAATCTAGTTCCCGTAGCCCAGTAAAATTTTAGGGCACAATAGCCCACTACCTAAGGATCCCTTTTCAACAAAGAAAAAAATGGCCAAGTGAGCCCGAAAATCCTAGAGTAGTTCCCCTGAAATATACAATGGATACTAGCCGTGGAAAATAGTAAAATGAAAAATGGATAGAGTGAGTAACGAGTAATATATTAGCGAGTAAAGACAATGACAACTAACAACTTATAGAGTTAGGATCAAAGTTAGGAACAAAGAGCTAAACAATTATAAATTGCACAAACTGGCTATCATGACCATTTAACCGAAGTAGAAATAACTTCATTTCCTTGTCCAAAAGCTCGGTCACAACACAGTATCCTCGTTATTGAAACTAAGACTTGAAATTCAATCCCTTCTGAGATTCGTGAAAAAAGTTTTTACAAAGCAAATCAATTTTTCAATCGGAATTTTAATCATATAAGAAAATCTAGTCACATCTATTATCTTATATGACTCATTCTGATAAGGTAATTTACCATGATTAATGACAAAGATCTAAAATCTGTTCTCAAGTTGTTTCTAGTATATACCTTCAACTTCTAGCCCATAAAAACCACTATGGTAAAATTAAGCATCGAATCTCGAGAGAACCAATTCATTGATCAGTCTAGTGAACGACTAGGTTAAGTGAATTAGGTTAAACATAATTGTACACCTTAGAATAGCGTTGATGACAGAGTTCCCTAGATGTCACTGAACTTATTCGGGCCACAAGTAGCTATACTCAAATGTGACCATTGTACAAGTCTTAAGACAAGAATTTACTGCTGTATCGCTTGTGGTAAATAAATTGTTTGAATTTAAAATTACTCTTATGGTTAATAACTCGCATGAAATTGCACAGGGAAGGTGTGATGTCAAATAACCTGGAGCAAGGCGCCCTATAACTTATTCTATTTTAATTATGCTCGTCTGCCATTTTTGGCTGCAAAAAATTACCTGGTGTAATAAGTTCCAGTTTTGTAGAAGTGAGGCCCCGTGCTTAGAGTTCTTTATTACTCAAAGATGTCACGGATGGTTAATTATTTTCTCATCATTCAAAGTAATAGTAATAATGTCTACGATAAATTGTTCCTTCGAGCTGCGGAACAGTCTAGAAAGCAGAAGCGCTGTTCTGACTGCTTTGCTCTGATAGGATAAGAGAAATGCGAATGTGCTTGTATGTTCGTGATTGTAAATAGGTGTGTATCCAAACCAGGAAATCAAAAACATCAAATACCCACCTGGCTATAATACAAATGGGCAGTGGACCCCGGAAATATTTCCTGACTAAAACAAGGTACAACCTCAAATACCCTCATGGCTATAGGGTAATTCATCAAATATCGAACAGAAACCACGTGTGTCTAGAAACAACCTTCATAAATCGATAACTTTTGCTCTGAATAACTGTTGCGGGCCTCAAGATTATTCTTGAACAGTTGCTTTCTTGCTCTGTGATGTCGCTTTAAAGACAACGTAGATTGTTGGAATTTATTTATTGTTCTAAAAATCTAATTCTTTAATAACATCATTTCATCAATATCGAACATGAATCGAACAAGAATTTTGATTCGAACAGGATGGTTTGTCAATTAGTTCTCCTCGTATGGAACATTTGTTAGACTATTAGCACGCCACGTATGGTTTGTCTATTAGTACTCCTCGTATGGAACTTTTGTTTTAGGACGTCCTATATTAAGAAACTTTTTAAAACCCAATATGTTGACATGTATCTCATGTGGCCACTTGGAAAATAAACGTTTTTCTTTCATTCTTTTTTTTTCTTAGGTGCACTGGATTTTCTTGGAAATGCTCGCGGTGGCACAGCGGTTAAGGGATCGGACTTGTGTGTTGGAGTCGCGGGTTCGTATCCCGGCGCTGGCGCTGCGATTTTCCCCGTTGGGTATAAGGGAAAGCTCAAGCACAATACCCCACTCGACCCAGGTGTCGGAAATGGGTACCGGCTTTACGGGGGAACCGTCATGGTGTCCTATATATAGTGTTAGTTATAAGACATTTGAAAAACCAATGCTTAAGATCATTTGTATCAGGCTTGATTGGAAATAAAGCATCCCAAAGATGCCGATGTTTGTTTTGTTTGTTTGTTTGAAATAACTGTCTCATTACTTATTTTCAAGAAGCATTTGAATGGAGAGTTATCAAAATTTGAATATGATGTCGATGTTTAGTTTGCAGTGTTTGTTGAACCATCATTGTGATCATCAACCTGTGTGACCTTTTTTGGAGTAGAGTGTAAAGCACTCGTCAATGAATTATTATTGATGCTTGCATCAGTTTTCTTGGCAAGGGATTGATCATCAGTAAATGTAGCCAGACGAATCATTGATGATCTTGAGGGCCTTGGAACACCAGCAGCTGATTGGTAGCTCCTCACCAGAATTCCCATCTTCAACTATTCAATGTTATTATCAAGCGTTAATACAATATTTTAATGAAATAAAACAGGCGTTCAATAGATCGATTCAGTTATTTAAAAGAATTGAGAATCGAAAAGCCTTGTTCGAGGCATAAATTCATGATTTTTAAGGAATTTTGATTTGAACACCTTTGTTCAGTATTTAATACTGACATGGAAAAGGAACTGAATGTCGAACATGGAATAATTATCAAGTTTTTGGCGGAAAAGAAAAAAATACAGCAACAGAACATCATATGACAATACTACTCTCTAGTTATGACGGGAGGTTGACGGTGACCCAACAACAATTAAACCGTCGAAATTTTCCCGAGGTGCGTAAGATTTTTCGAGTGAAAAAATTCGACCAATTTGTAAGGGTCGTACAGAAAATGCGTTCGCAACCGCTGGTAGCAGTTTGCAGCTCACAGAAATGAGTTTTTATCACTAAAATAGGAGTTTTAGATGTAAGATCACTGGCACTGAGCAAGTTTGGATGCTTACTAAATTTATTACGCGCATATTTCTAAAGTTGTTCGATAATCAGTTCAGTTCGATATTTGATAATTATATAATACAAATGGGCCGTAAACTTCAAAAATATTTCCTAACGAAAATTATGTACGACCTCAAATACCCACCTGCCTACGATACAAATGAGCTGTAGACCCCAAAAATATTTCCTGACTAAAATAAGGTACAACCTCTTATACCCACCAGCCTTCAATACAAACGAACCGTAAACGCCCAAAATGTTTCCTGACTCAAATAAGGTACAACCTCAAATATTTCCTGACTCAAATGAGGTATAACCTATAATACAAAAAAGGTACAACCTCAATACCCACCAGCCTTTAATACAAACGGGCGGCAGACCCTAAAAAGTATTTCCTGACCAAAATAAGGTGCAAGCTCAAATACCCACCTGGCTGTAATACAAATGGTACCCAACTTCGAGCTGGATCTCGTTGGCAATGCCAGCGTAGTGCTCGTGGGTCACCAAATAGAACACTTCTGACAAATTGTTGCTGATCTTCATTTTCCTGATGAGCCGACCCAGGACTGACTTCGGAGGGGATTCCTGGAAAAGCACGCAAAGTAAACTGTGAATGTTCTTAATATAACACCTGAAATTTTCAATTTTCAATTCAATAAATTTGTAGGTTAATTTGAACTTCAGTGCCTCTTTGGAGCACTTGCTGTAAATCCTTAAGCTATACATCATCCTGCGCGACCCTCAACTTTTACTCAAATTTGTCCCAGTTTGTTATACTCGGATCAAGTATCGTGTTTGTTGCGTTACTGAGACCAATTTATATCCAAATAAGTCGAGGTTCGCATATAGTGATGTGTGTAACTCGAGACACGGGTGTGTTTCGAAATGCCTTGTGATAGGAGGTTAATTTTTTCCCAAAAAATCGGTATGTAAAAAATGATGTCTACAGCAATGTATATTAAAATAGGGTCATTGAAACAAATGTTCTCAAGTTATCATCAACCGAAAACTCGCTGGAAATAAATTCACTCTCTTACATTTTCTTTGTTACACGTCGAATGCGTGAAAAAATTACCTTCCCTAACAAAACCTAAAAATAAAATTCTCAAGTAAGAACTATCGTATGACGTATGAACTTTGAATCATTTTACGTACATTAACAATTTTTGAACTCTCACTGTGCTCAATTTTCTGGTTTTAGGCTAAAATTTCACGTCAGCTTGCCTAAATCTTTACACGCACGAGTTATCAGAACGTCGCTTTTCCATCTAATCATTGAAAATGTTACAGGAAAAAATTTCATCAAATTTTGAAAATAATTTGCAATAGTTACAATGAATTCTAACAAACCCCAGCACACACAGAATATGTAGCATGATATCTTTGGGCATAGCTAGGACTAATATCTTCTTAACTTTAGGAACGTTTGCAGTCGTTCAAGAACACAAAAATCATAACGTGCTTCGTGTACTTAAAATGAAAATGAACACTACAATGCACTTAAAACGAAAATAAAGCATAGCATACTCCTTCTAATTAAAATTAATTGTGACATGAACATCCCTTATGAAATCATTACCAAGGCCTTCTGATGGAGGCTGCCTCCTCCACCCATGATGGGTAGGTACTCGTCCTGGTTGACAAGCTGCTCCACGGTGTCGAAGGGGATTTGGGTCTTCGGCAGGATGATCATGGACTGGAGGTTGGACTTGTACATTACCCCAATAACGAAGGACATGAACATCCACAGTCCCGTGGTCAGCAAGATTAGTTTTGCCGGGTTTAGTTTCCAGGAAAGAGCTGCGGTAGTGAGAACATGAGTTGAAAGATTTCATGGAGTGAGTCGATGTTAATAAGCCCATCTATTGTTAACGTAGCGCACGGTCTAGTGAATCCGTTTATTGCTGACTGTTTTAATGAACCCGTCTATTGTTGACTGTTTTAATGAACCCGTCTATTGTTGACTGTTTTAATGAACTCATCTGTTATTGACTTAGTGCATGTTTTAGGGGATTCGTTTATTTTTTAATGTTTTAATAAACCCGTCTTTTGTTAACTTAGCGCACGTTCTAGTAAATCCGTTTGTTATTGACTGTTTTAATGAACTCGTCTATTATGGATAGTACACATTTCAGTAGATCCATTTATTGCTGATTGTTTTAATTACCCCATTTATTGTTGATTTAGACCACCCTTTAATGGATCCCTCTTTTGTCGACCTAATTCATAAATGTCTAAATTGATCAGTTTGTACTTACTTAGTAAATGTCTTTACAGATCCATCGTTTTTGATTCAGTAAATGTTTTCACAGATCCGTCCGCTATTGCTTTGAAAATCAAATACTGGGGAATGTTACACCAATATCATAGAGCAGCAAGAGCTGTCTTTTCATGCGTTTCACAGTTTCACATCGCGAAACCCGCCATAAGTGACCCACCTTAATTCACCAGATGCACACTGTCATGTTTTTGTACACATTGACAAAATAGCCCCCACTACAATATCACCGAGGTAAGGACTGCTATAAAAATGCAAGCTTCTTGTTTTGCAGTTAATGTTATTGGAACACCATTGTGACGCGCTCTTGGCAAGTCGCTCTACCAAAGAAAACACAGAGGCGGTAACTTTTAAATTTTGATCGCAGATGGAAAGAAAAAAATTGATCAAAAATAGGGGCATTGAGAATTTAATATAAACGAAGCGAAGAAAAATTAAAACTTTGCACTTATGTTGAAAAACTACTGTACACACGCTGAATGCAAGTAAAAAAATGGAAAGGTTGTTTTTGGTTCAATATTGACAGTGATAGATTAAAGCGGGGCGATGTGAGAACAAATTTTAAAAATTATACATTTCAAATGAGATTTTATCCTAGAAATAGTCTTTAAACTAGACTTTAAGACCTCATTCCACTTCGCACTGAAGTAAATGTTCACTGCCTGTACCTTCTGGAGCATAGCCTGAAGGAAATTTAAATAGTTTGTACTGCGTATATTGCTTCTCGTGGAAATCTGACGGTTTGTCTACCTTCTGTCACGTACATCTGACGCCCGAAATATTGGCCTAGAATTTGGCATACATAGCTTCTGAAATAACACAAATTTCGATCGTTCGTGATGCATAAGTGATCTTGATTATAATCACGTAAAATTCCGTGCGCCTTACCATATTACTTTATACATGCCGTGTCATGCACGATGCCAAACGGCGTAACATTTGATGTATGATGTACAATGCTATATGCCGTAACATTTTACGTACAATGTACAATGCCGTGACAATTTAGTAACACAATATCGCATAACAAACCACAATTTCTCTCACACTGGGTCAACAGCGCCCCCATGGCCAGGCGGGCGGCTTTCCACCCAGGCTCTCGAGCCGTCCCTTTGGCAAGCGCGGTGTTCTGCCTATGTGAAAAAAGTTAAAGTTTATGTCCTTCAACCTATAAGATCCCAAAATTTCCAATTCCTTTATTTTTGTGAGTTTAGAATTTAAATTTCATCAACACATCTTGACAATTGCAGGGTACTTGGTTTCCATGGTAACGAATACCAGCTACATGCACGAGTCAAAGAAATAACAAAAAAACAAAAATTGACACAAAAACGAGAAGGCGAGAGAGCCAACCACTTCAGACCACACTGCTAGATATTCTATAACTATAACCTGAATACAAACGAACCAGAGCTCGAATTCCTTAATTTGAAGAACCAATTCGTAACTCATACGTAGAGACTATGCCCACAAATCGGAAACCTTAACGTTACTAGACGAATCAATAATTGGAAATCTTAAGCCGAAGGCTGCTATAGTAAGAAACCGACGGCTACTTTAGCTACAACTTGCTTTTTGAAGCCCCAGTCGGTGCCGTAGAGCTTGAAGAGCAGAGCCAATAAAATCGAGACGGCGGCTACCACAGCAATCACCGTCACCCACACCTGCGGGAGTGCTTGTCAATGTTACACGTCTCTGCATCCGTGTAAGAATATAATTTCAAGGGGGGCACCCCAGCAATTTTCAGCCTATTAGAGCATTTGACTTTTTTTTGGTTAAAAAGGATCCATAGGTGGTGGGCTATTTTGCCCATAAATTTTATGGGGCTACGGACACCGGATTTTACACCCCCCCCCCCCTTACACGGACACCGGACACCCCACTTAAATAAAGGAATGGGATCAAAAACTATGAATTTTTGAATCCAAATAAAAAAAAGGGAAATGAAAGAAAAATCTGGTTCTTTTAGTTTGTTAGCAATGTTTCAAGGATTTCAAAACTGTCTTTGGTTTTGTTCTAACATTAAAATTCATTGACTTGTATTCATTAGAAATATCAGATAAAATGACATAAAAAAAAAACAAATATTCCCTATTTTCTGAAAAACTATGGGCAAAATAAAAAAAATGAATGTAACAAAATGTGTTTCGCTTTGAAAATTACATATTATGGCTTATTTCAGAAAAATCAGTCCACAAATAAAAAATGTATCATTCTTCAAGAAATGTAAAATGTTTTTTATATGTATTATCTATCCATTTTATTTACAATTCACAGTGTAAATATGAAATTCTGAATGCATTTTATTTGTAGACGATAATACAACATGATAATACATATTTCAGATGACAATACAACATTCCAGGTAAAATTTATGTTTTTGCCTCTTACGAAAAATCCTAATTTTCGACATAAAAAAATAGAAGTCAATGAGTTTTTATGCTAAAACAAATTCAAAGGCATTTTTGAAATCCTTGGAACATTTCTAACAAACTAAAAGATCTCGATTTTCCAGTTTATACATTTAGATCTTATTATCAAAGTTAAAAACAAAAAAAATGGTACATTTTACTTGGTGATCAGAAATCGCATATCAAAAGAAAACGAAAAAAATAGAAAATTCAAATGTATTAGCTTGTTTGAAATGGAAAGATTTGTGTTTCAAGGATGTTACAAGGATTCCAAAATTGTCTTTCAATTTGTTCTAGCATAAAAACTCATTGACTTCTATTCTTTTGAAATATCCCTTAAAATGAACTAAGAAACTAATATTTCAATTTTTTTCAAAAACTAAGGCATAAATTGAAAAAGTTACACGAGTATAATAAGTTTTCTTTCAAAAAATACATTTACTGGCCAAATTTCAAAGCAATCAGAGCAAAATTTAAAAATCGCTGGGCTGTCCCCCTTTAAAGCTTCTTCAACCTACGTAAATTGCTGCTGTTGGTTTGCAACTCGCGTAGACAAGAGGCAAAATTTTCTTTCCCCGAGCATCGATGAAAGATGTTACTGTGTTGGTTTAGAATAAATGGAACCATTTGGTCTTGTGTATGTTTTATTTACTGTATGTAATGCGAAGACGAGTGCCACGTTAGGAAGAAAATGGATTGTATGTCTCGGTCTATATCAAGAGCCGAATGCGCCGTTCAACTCACACTCTGTTTAACAGCAACTCAGTCAACTAATCTATTTGCGAAACATTTTTCTGTGGTTCTTCTTCAGTGCAGCAAGGAACATTAAACAGGGTTCTGTGCAGCAAGAATCACGCAATACCTCGCCGAAAAATTAATCTATAAACTAACCTATAGTTTCTCCTTTGATATTCGCACTCTAGCTACATAAATATCGTCAGTCACACCCTCCTTCTCCCAAGCTTACTTTTTAGTACCGTGTTGGGATTTACGCACGTTCAGAACAATAAAGCCCAAGAGATAAGGTCTGATCTGCAGAGGATATCCTCTTTCGTACACACCACCTCCACATCACAACTGCCCGAGAGAGTTGGTCTGATTCCATTAGGATAGTCTGCTTTGCATAGTGTTCAGAGATCATCACAACAGAAACGCCCAAGAAGTAAATCCGATTTGATAATGGTGGTCACCATTGTACACTGTTCCCGTACCACCACATCGCTACTGCCCAAAAGATAAGATTTGATCCGATGAAGGTTGCCATCTTTGCACACAGCTCACACACCACTACATCGCTACTGCCCAAAAGATAAGATTTGATCCGATGAAGGTTGCCATCTTTGCACACAGCTCACACACCACCACATCGCTACTGCCCAAAAGATTAGATTTGATCCGATGAAGGTTGCCATCTTTGCACACAGCTCACAAAACCCCTCATCACCGCTATCGCCAAAGAGATTTGCCCTTAAAAATAAGGGCGAGAACCACACTATATGTTGAGCAAGATCCAAAAGACAACAATACACAGGAAACCACAAAAAAAGCTACCAGCATTATCATTAAAGAACAATGTCTTCGATTGTATTACATTTGTAATTATTATTTATTATTATTATAGTAATTGTCTAACCATTTATTACATTTGCTAACGCAAATTACCGTTGGGGTGAATGGTTGAAGAAACCCAGCTATGTTTGGTTTCACTTCAGGAATCCTGTAGAGGATGCGATGCTCTTGGAAGAACAAGGGTGTCGAGAAGTCCACCGCTTTTGATCTGGGCTGCGATACGAACACCAACGTGCCGCTCATGTCAGCTTCCTTCCGATCAATAAAGAATTTTCATCAAAATTTGCCGGTGTTATGTTCTATCCTGAGCAACAGGCAGCTTCAGATGCGGCACTATTTAGCAGAATTCGAGATCCTTGACTTCAAAATCTTAATACTTTGTAGTGTGTCCTAAATCTTCTAGGTGGAATGCTTTCACACTGTGATGTTGAGGAAAGTGTACGAGCAGGGCTAAAATATTGCAATGTTTTTGCTTCCCTTGAAATTTAGTGGAATGAATCAAATTATCTTCTGCGAGGGAAGACAAGTACATTCATTTTTTAAAAGTCAAATTACTCCAATTATGACTGGAAATTTTCAATGCGTGTTTGATTTCCTGTCCATTTTCAAAGTCTAGGTAAGGTACAGGTATCTTAATAATATTTATCAAATGGTTATCCTGGCGCAACGCGAAGGGCAACACGCCTCTCTTACAGTTACGTTGTCTGGTGAAATAAACCACCCATTCAGAGTAATGATGTATTTTGGTCGCGTGCTTCAAAACTAAAACTTCGGTTCAACCCGTTCTATTTTATAATCGCTAGTGTTTTTTCCACAATTACTCGTCGTCCCGTTGTAATGTGATACATTCAACCTGATGTGATAATAGACAAAAAATATTCTCCTGTTTTAACACTGATGACGGAATTTGAATTCCGAAACGTTTGCAATAAATGTAATGTTCGTTTTCACTCTGATTCTTCTTATTATTCTATTTAACCTTATTACGCAGAATTCATCTCTGGATCTCATAATTAACAATCATCCACAAGAGAATAGCTTACTTGTCTCTTCCGTAAATCAGAGATCCAAAGTCTACACGTTTGGTCTTGAATATTTTGTGTCACAAGACTTGGTGCTCACCGTCCTGTTGATCTGGCCGATCATTCCGTTCCAAGACCCGTTGGGGTACTCCATGCCCGAAACTTGCTCCGGCGGTATCATGAACTCCAGACTGCAAATAAGAATTAAATTCCGATATTAGATCGAGAAAAGAGAGAGCGAGAAAAAAATTATTTCCATCGTTGGATCGAGTAAAAAGAGAGCGAGAAGAAAATGAGTTTTCATTCTTGGATCGAGATCTAAGAGAGTGAAAAAAAATAAATTTCAGTTTTGGACCGAGAAAAAAAATAAGAAAAAATTAAATTCCATTCTTGGACCGAAAAAAAGTGCAAAAAAAAACAAATGCGAATGCAAAATATCATTACCTAAGAATTAAAAACAAGAATTATGAATAAGGACAACCCATACATGGCAAAGGTCATCTGCGGATACGATGAAAAATTAAATGAAAACAGCATACATCTAAAAAAGTTGATGCATGCATTTAATGTAAGTGAGCTCGTTGGTTTTAAAAAGTTTTTCATTATAAAGGTCCTTACCACTAGCTTGTGGAGACGTATTAACGGGCAATGTAGTATTAATGATAAAAGTTAAACAACTGAGACCCGAACACTAAAAACCGTCTTTATTTTGTGGAATAATGAATACTTAGAGCGAACAACCATGGCCTATATTAAAGCGTAACTCAGCAGGTATCTCTGGGTGCAGAGCGTGCACGACTTACCAAGTAATTTAGCTGTTGAGATTCAGCGATTATTTCCGGTGGCTTCAGGTAACTTGCACGTTAATTTTCACTGTTGAGCTCATTTTTTAGCGCTAATTGCCGTTATTCTGTCCTGTTGCTGATCTTCGCTTCTTCTCCCGTCGACTGGCACGCTTAGTGGCTGTGTTCCTTAATTTTAGCAATCTTTAACTCTCTCTAGCTAGTTCTGACATTTATAGCACCCTAAATTAATTATTCGCTTTAACACGTCAACCGTCATGTGAGCGAATGTTCATAATGCTGCTGATCGACCATGCAGTAGTTACAAAATCAATTTTACTAAATACTTAAAGCCAAATAAAGGCATGATCCAGTTAATATTCGTTACTTTTAAAATTGCTGAAACAAATTAACATTAAATTTGAGTTGAATATTGAACTTTAGTTTGACCCATCGCGTTTTACTTGTAGCATGAAAAGTTAATTAATTAAGCTTACCGATAATCTTTCAAATTTTTACATTTAATCGAGAAGGCCCAAAACTTGTGTATATTGAAAATATTTCAGTGAATATAAAAATAATTCCTTTTCAGATTTTGGGTTCGGAAAACAATTCTTTCTCTGATGCTGCGTTCGGAAATAGAACAGTTTCCTTCGACTAGTATTGCAGGAGCTGCCTTCTGCAGCTCACAAAACGAAATAAGCTCACATGTCATGCAGTTCAGCCACTCCGTATAGAAAAATAACTGAAAAATCGCTCTCATTGGATAAAAATAAAATGTTCCGGTCAATAAATACTTATATCCACGTTGACATGTTTTAATGTTACCGCAGGATCCAGAAAGACAAAAAAGCGATAGCTGATCGTTAACTTTATAATGCATTTTTTTCTTGCTGTACGTTACATATGAATTTTGAAGTCCTGATATTCTAGGTCACATTACGTGCCGTCATATCAGACGATAGTACGCATTCAATTTTCCTTATATTCTCGAAGCATTCTCATTGAGCTCAAAGTTTTCCTAGTTACGTTTTGTACTGAGAAAATAGTCATGCATTCTTTCCAGTCTTCTCAAGATAGTGAACGAGGAAGTCTAAATTTTCCGGGGTTTTGTACTTCGTGTTTTCTATCGAAAAAAAAGTCATCCCGCAATATTTCCAACCTCCTAAATGATAGTGAAAGGCTGAGCCTCAGAATATCCTAGGTGAGTTGGATCCCTTTTATTCCAAGGTGAGTTTGGATCCCTTATTCCAAGGTGAGTTGGAACCCCTATACCAAGGTGAGTTGGATCTCTTATTCCAAGGTGAGTTGGATCCCTTTTATTATAAGGTGAGTTAGATCCCTTATTCCAAGGTGAGTTTGGATCCCTTATTCCAAGGTGAGTTGGAACCCTTATACCAAGGTGAGTTGGATCTCTTATTCCAAGGTGAGTTGGAACCCTTATACCAAGGTGAGTTGTATCCCTCATACCAAGATGAATAAGATCCCTTATACCAAAACACAAAATCAGTCTCACTCGAAGCAGTTCAGTTTTGCCAGCAGCTGGATGACATACTCGTATATCTACGGCAAATCTGTCGGATTAACCCTTTGACTGCGGCAGGTAAAACTGAGGTTTGATATTCTACTTGAATTTTAAGTCAATCGAACTAATAAATTTGAAAATAGGAAACATTAACTGGATCGTGGTTTCATTTAGCTTTCATTAAGTATTCATGAAAATTGAGTTGGTGACTGCTGGTCGGTCAGCTGCATTGTGAAAATCCCCGCCGTGGCCACCGGTGGCGCACGTTGCGGTCAAAGTGTTGAAGCAAAGGTTACGTAGTGCTGGGCTCGAAAACTCGCAAGTTCAGTCTAGTTACTAACTTATTTCAAAGCTAAGATAGGACTCACCAGAGGTGGTTCAGGTTAGCCATCAGCCGGATGACATCAACAGCGATCCCTCCGTAACGCGGTCCGTCTATAACGGAAAGTGGCAGCCACTGTATAAAGAACATCAAGAGAAATTTCTATATGAGAGGAAAAAGAAATTTCTATATGAGAGGAAATAACTCATTCGCGCGAAAAAGGATTCGTCAAAAGGAAATACGACATAGGAACCCTTTGGTTACTGAAAGAAAGGACGTTCTAACGTTTGAATTGCTTTCTCAGCAACAATACAGTCATTGACACTTCGAATACGATATGTTATGTATTTACATAACTCTAGGACCTACAACGATTTATGAATTGTCATATTTTTGATCTCAGGGCTTTGATTCTGACCTCCAATATGGTGATGCGTAGGCATTTGTGAGCGAGCTGGACCGCCATTTCTGTAAATAAAATAGATATCGTGCCGAATATTCTACTGAATAGTTTACGCGAACTTAATCAAAAATAGCAAAAAGTATTCATGTTTCGACCCGGTTCCTTCATCACAACTGTGATGTCAGCACAGTGTATTTGTAATCTTGCCATTTTGTAGGAAACATACGTGGATCCCAACGTATGAGTGGCTTGTAAAATTTTAGACTCGATTTTTGTCATTATTTCCCGCACTTATACTCCTCCATGCACTCGCGCGCACTCTATAGCTTGAGCCAAGGGCGTCAAGTACAGACGAGTTCAATTTGCCTATAAGAGTTCATTCGTATATAAAGAGTTTGGAGATGGAGTAGAATACTACGCCATTCAGTTTTGGTACTGATGTATTTGATTATAAGAAAAGAATATTTGGTTTTAAGAATGTGGAGCACTGATATATTTAAGTTATAGAGAGTAAAGTACCGATACGTTTAGGTTGCAGAGGACAGATGTGGTGACAGTACATTGAGAATATAGAGAGCAAAGTATAGATGCGCTTAGGTTGCTGAGATTCTCAAATGTACATCGCTTTTTTGATGGTATAATTCGGCCTTAATGAAGTTGAGTGGTGGTCCATTTTGCCACATTATTTTCAGGAAAAAGATCAAATTTGAATATATCAACCCGAACTAAGATAAAGTTTTATAATATTTCACAGAAAAGGATACAATTTTGAAGTATTAAAGAAAACAAAAGCCAAATTTGGGTCCAATTTGAGAGAAAGTTCACACTTGCAATTACTAACACCATAAAGTTGTCGAAATCTAAAACTTCAACATTGAAAAAATCAGGTGCGAGAAAATCAACTACGAAAATTAAAGTTTGATGATTGGGCCGGAAAAATTATCAAAAAGATTTTGACTTAGCAATAGTGCAACAAGTTTTTTTAATATATACCTGTGGACCGGGTCACGCTTGGATACACACGACGTATACAATAGCGAGACCTAAAAACCTCGCTTAATTTTGAATTTCGGAACTTTTCTAATTGTTCCTATATTATCCACCAGGCTGAAATCAATCCCTAAATAAGGTACAATGCTATGGTGTCGTGTAGTGTGGCGGTAAAAGTTAGAGAATCGTGCTCAACGTGTTGTGGGAGAGACCTGAGAAGCATTTTGGTATCATACGCCCGGAATTTGTAAGCAAAATCCTCTTTCGGACGATTTAGTCTTTGCGATGAACCTGCATCATGGTTTGATACCCAGCGTTCACTTTAGGGCATGAAAAACTGCCTCACATGAAATTATATGTTTATGAATGTTTATTGAACTAAAATTTAGAATTGGATATCTTCAGAACCAGGAACTGGTTACATACAAATGTATGGCTCATATGGGTCCAGGAAATATTGAAACGCTAAATTGCAAGTACGAAATTATTTTTATGTAAGTCTGTCCAGATAATTTCATTCAATCTTAAACTGCTTAATTTTAAAAACGAACATGATTGATTTAAATCTGAGAAAATGCTCATAATCTACTAAATCACAAACACAAATGAGCTGGATTTATTTATTGACAGATATGCTCCGTATACTGAAACACAAAAAATTACAATAAAATTCATTTGGAAAAATAAATTCTCCCAGTTTAACACCAGCTCAAAAACACCTCGCTAAATAATGTTGTCAATAAGGTATATGGAACCATAATTATCAATGCTCCCAGTTAAGGTGAGTTCGAAAACCTACTCGTGATCCTATCTTACATAAAGTGAAACTGTCCAGGCAACTTGCTCAATAAGGTGTGCGCCAGCGACAGCGCTGTCTGTAGTGTGGCCCTATAGCCCTTCTGCATCGAACTGGAGGCTTCGCTTGAGCTCGTACCTTCATGAGGAGGTCACTTACTAGCTACGAACCTACTTATTTATTGAAACACAGTCTTACATTATAATTCGCAGTGAAATCTATGCATTTCGTTCACGCAAAACTGGATGCATGGAGTCTGGTTCATTCATGTGTTCGAGGCAATGTGTCATCGTTAAGGAATGTATTCTTAATTTTCGAGGCGAGGTAATTCAGTTTTGTTCATAATTTAGAGGAATTGTAGCAACGCTGTTTGAATGATGTACGACTTAAAAAAGTATTTTGAAGTGGGACGTAAACATTCTATTGCAAGAATGATTTTCAATACTGAAATGAGAGGCAATGAACTTGCACTAAAATTATTCATGAACATAAATTACGTTTTATCAAATTGAAGTTATGCTTCATATATTCGTATAGATAGTAGAAATAATCCAAAGTCTTTGAATGAAGGTAAAAAATATATAACCCGACACGTTGATGGATAGAAAAAAAGTACTTACGCTTTTGGCAATTTCCTGTACCATGCAGTCGTGGCTTCAAAATAAACAACCAAGGTTACTGGTTCCGATGAAGCATCTTCAAATTTCGCCGCCTGGTGCAGAGGGTGTATTTGGGCGGCTGAAATCATTGATGCTCTGTCGAAAAAGTTAGATTTATAACACTCAGCATTTGGAGATTTTAAAGTAAGAGAGATCATGTCTACGAACCCTCTAGCTGACACTGCGCAGTGTTGTGAAATCGTGGATTCTCCAGTGAAAAAATTAGACTGAGAGCACTCAACATTTGGAATTAACGAGTTCATGTCTTGGAGCAAAACCTGGTTTTTGTATCCATGCTAGCTCGATCACAAAATATAATTTATGTTGTAGTTATACTCACGAAATCATTCGCTAATAGCTTTAAAATTTTGAATATTTCTGTAAGGAAGTTCATTTATTGCTCTTCTATATCTGTTTTAATTTAAAGTGCAATGCGAAGAAAGTGCAAACGTTTCGATAATTTTAAAACGCACCATTACTACATCAAAAGTGTTCAGCCCCAAAAACTTATTCGTGACATAGTGAGTATTTATTCATCAGCTGTAATTTTTTACTCAATATTGTTTAAACGATTTCCCTAATGGAAAAACGCGCAGTAATAAAATGAAATGTAAATATTTTCGATCTTCAAGTGAGTGGAAAATCTAAAATTACATATTCTCTAATTTCGTCAGTTCATTGGGTTATCACGGCTTTAAAACCCTAATAAGGTGTATTGCATTTTCATCCGTGTTGCTAATATTCAAATAATTTAAAGTTTGTAATTAAAGGAAAATATGACAAAAAAAATTCTAGAAAGAAATTGTGTGAGTAATGTCAAACGGAAAAATTACAATTTTTAAAGTTTACAGACTACAACAGATTATTAGCTTCGAAAAAAGTTTTATCCGCTAGACGATTGATTGCTTATCATTTCGTTTTAGGACTTCATTGCGTTAAGAGAAACACTTCCAACTGCCCAGTCATGCAATGATTCACCAATGAAGAATTGGCTGACATTCAAATGATTTACGGAGAAGCACAAGGAAACTCGAGGCAAGCAGCAATTCTGTACAGAAATAAGTTTCCGAACAGAAATGGGCCTCTTTTTTCTTTCTTTTCTTTAAATCTCAGGACCTTCACTGCTATTCACAGGAGGCTTCGAGAAACTGGTTCTTTTTACGTTGCGCGACCTAACGCAATGAGAGGAAAAATAAATCGTGAACGGGAGCAAGAGGTTCCAGAGTGCATTCAGTCTCATCCTAATGCAAGTTGTCGTTGTGTTGCTGATGCACTGGAGATCAAAGATCATGCTGAAGTGTGGAGCGTTTGAGTGCGAGCGATCTTAGTATGAAAGAGTTTTAGGATTTCTACCAGCAGATTACCAACTTCGGGTCGTCTCTTCAAGTTGGTTTCTTAATAAGCTGCGCTACAATAGGAATTTTTCCTCCTTTTTTTACAGATGAAGCAAATTTTTCATGAGAGGTTGATTTTAACCATTAAGACCGGCGCCACTGGACACAACAAAATCCCCACAACATTAATGAACCCAAACTCCAACATCAGTACAGTACCAACGTTTGAGCAGGTATCGTAGGGAATCACTTGATCGGTCCATACATTTTTCCTGCAGCACTCACAGGGGCTACTCTTAATGCTTTCCTGCAAAGGACTCTTCTCTGATTACTTGAAAATTTTTCTCTTAATATTCGCCATAGAATGTGGTTTCAACAAGATGGTGCCCTGCCTCAGTTTTCAAGAGCAGAAAGAGCCACAATGAGCATTAAGTTCCCAGACTGATGGATAGGACGTGGAGGACCAGTTAACTGGCCTGCTAGGCCTCCTGATCTGAACCCATTAGACACATGAAGAGCCTCGTGTATAAGACGCACATGGAATCAGAGGAAGATTTGGTTGCCAGGATTGCGGTGGCTGCTGGAGACGTAGCAGAAAAGAGAGGAGTGTCCGAACGAGTACGGCAGTCTTTATAGAATCGGTGCAGGTTGTGCAAAGAAGGAACTGGGAAACATTTTGAACATCTGTTGTAACTTGAATCTTAATCCTGAATGATGATACACCATGTACTAAAGTAACTCAACGTGCTGTGAACTTCAGTAGCTAAATAATTTTGTGTTGTAAAATTACACTTTAAGTTTTTATTTCATGTCTACGTATAAATGTGTTCATGGGAACCTGTTTTTCATTTACTTTAAGTTAAAATAATGATTCAACATGTTCACAGTACCATAGCCAATACCATAAAACAGGTTAAAGCAGTTAAATTCGTATCTTCATTCCAACATTCTCCTCAAACGTGGTAGAACCCACTTACCGCAGCACTCACGTTCGTCTAGCCATGCCTATCTGGTGCAGTGACAGGGCAACATGTGGGTGCGCGTCAATACTGGTGGACTTATATCAGCTTTCCTCCTGGCAAATGCACTTTATCTGATCATTTTTTGTCATACATTACAACAACTGAAATGTCTTGAAATAGGCTTTCATCGTAGGTTTCTCGGTTTTTACAATGGTGACTATTAATGTAAGAAGCCTATTTTGAACTTGAACGTAATTTTCTTAGTTGTTTTACACTTTTTTCAAATTTTGACATGTGCGCATAGAAAATTGAAAGATTCACTTTATGACAAATTTGCATGAAAATCGGTTGGAAAACGAATTTTTTACAATGAAAATTGTTCTTCGAAATAAGATTAAAAACGCCGTAACTTCTTTTAAAGACTAAATTTTGCCTAAAAAATTATACCACAGTGTACGGCTATGATGACTTGGCTTGTGGTTACAATATTTGCATTGAATTTTCTAACGCCCTGTAAAATAGCAAAACTAATATACAGTAAACTAGTAATCAAGTAAAACTTGAATTATAACATTCTGTTGCTAATTTAAAAGTCGTTCGTAAAAAATAATATAATAAACATATGTACAGGTTGCAACACCTGCAACCAATATGAAATAAAATATTCATCCTATAAATTGTGAATAGGTGAAGTTGGAGACGAAAAGCTGTCAATAGGTGGAGTCGGTGTTGGAGTCGCAAAATTCTGAAGAGGTGGAGTCGGAGTCGAAGTGGCAAATTTATTCTTCCGACTCCGCAACCGTGAGTAAAAGTACTAAAACAAAAATCACGACCAGGTTAGCTCTTTAAATTTTAGTAAAGTAGATCAAATAGATATTGGTATTTAAAAAACACAGTCAAACGACGTCAAATAAGGAGCAAAATCAGGTTATTTCCTATACTTTGACCATCTGATGACCACCTCTATGTTGCTTTCCTCACAGCGCACCTCCATATCCCTCACGTATAAACGACCCTATGATTACTTATATCTCATGCCCGTTGTCTGTAAAAATACAGATCTTGGAAACGAGGTGAAGACAACTTCAATAATGTTCAATATAGTGAGCACTTACTGTCCACCGACTACTGTGACTAATCACCTATGAATACGTTTTATTGATCTGCAAAAATGGCGTCATTGAATTAGATTATATAAATTAATTTAGGCCTCTCAGACCGCAACGAAGGTGTCCCAAAAAAAGAAGAATGAAAGGACCATTTGGTATGAAGTTAAGGGAACGTGAAATTTATGCACAAGGTGTGTCCCCCACACCCAGCGCAGAGAAACAGTTCGTCGAGAAGAAAGGTTATGAAAGAAGATAAAAGTTGAAAAAAATGTCAGAGGTACTGAAAAACACGACAACAGTGAACCAAAAAATTTGTCCTTGATAAAACAAAATGCCTACTTATTTCAACAAAAAAAGGCCTACCTAAATTTCAGCTCGGAATCTCACATTTTCACTCTGGGAATACAAATTCCCATCGACACAATCCCCTGATGAGATGGAATCATTGAACCTCGCTGTACGTTAAGAGAAAGGGTACCCAAAGGAGGATAAAGTAACTCTGTCATGACGATGGCAGCAAAGCCTGATGCATAATCAACCTAGCACACCCGGCATTAAATATCGATGTTCACAACAGTTAAGATGATTACTTGAGAAGGGAGATGATTACTTGAGAAGGGAAATGTAGGCATTTTCAAGCTTGTGGAAGCTTCAAGCTTACCTTGTGCATCATGAATACTTGAAAAGGAGCTTGGAATGATTACTTCGGTGCAGGGGCGGATGTTTTTATATAAATCTGGCAGCGCCAAGTCATCCTTTAAAAGTAAAGTATTCAGGAATTCTTCTTCTTTATAATTTCTTGAAGTGTCTCGCAAATGCGAAACAAAGTCTTTCGTTCATTTACAGTATGCAGCTTCCCAGCATTGCCTAAAAGATGGGAAAAATACGCAAACTGTTGCCAATGAATATCATCCACTTGAGTCATAGAATATGAAGTCTCAATGCTTGAATAAATTAGTCCCTTTAATTGCTGACGTAGGCAGACCTAATTCGAATTTACTATAGTGAAGAATCTAATGAAATCTGTCTCTTCCTATACATGAGGAGCAGATTAAGAAATCCTCACGAAACTATACAGATCTTTAATCCGCCCAAAGATTAATTATGTTTCATAGTTTACGAATCAGCCAACGCAACAGCATTGAAAGAGCTCGATGTCATCGCGAATGAGGCCATCGCATCAGCTCTGGAGCCTATGATCATGACTAGGCCTGTATAAAACTTGAACATCCTTATCAATGAACCTAAGCTAGAGTTCAGAAGAAAATAACAGTTTCTTCGGTACTATTTCAAACTCAAATGCCACTTCCTCAACCCTGCCTACCGGTGTATTCACAACTCAATCTTAGAATTGTTCTTTAGCAGCCATGAGCGCTCATCGAAATCTGTCATCATGAAACTCCGTGAAGTCCTAAACCAGTGCAATATTCCTACCCAACCAGTCGAGCCATACTTCACTCCAGGAACGTATTCATGGGTTCAGAAGCGGCCTACCACCGTGAAAAATTGTTTTGCTAGCGTAAAATGAGGAAGTTGATTCGTTGTCTTTCTTCATGATTTTTTAGTTGATTTGTCATCAACGAATATTTCATTTGTAAAATTTTACTTATTTTAAAGTTCCAAATTATACATACATAACAAATTTTAGAGATTGAATGCCATGGTAAAATCTCACATGGGACATTAAATTTTGAGTGTCTGTGTAAAATATTTTGAAAATTCCGAACATTAAAAGACGATTCTAGTTTCGCTGAAAACCGAACAGAAATAAGCTACGTCACTATAGGCAGGAAGTCTCCAGTATTTCGCGTAGGCTGCAGTTGTAAAATGAGATCGTACACAAGAAAAAAAACGAATATTCGAAGTCAATAACATCCTCACCAGCTGCTGAAGAAGACCCCACGGTACATCCTCACCAGCTGCTGAAGTAGACCCCGCGATACATCCTCACCAGCTGCTGAAGTAGACCGCACGATAACATCCTCACCAGCTACTGAAGTAGACCCCACGATAACATCCTCACCAGCTGCTGAAGTAGACCCCACGATAACATCCTCACCAGCTACTGAAGTAGACCCCACGATACATCCTCACCAGCTGCTGAAGTAGACCCCACGATACATTCTCACCAGCTGCTGAAGTAGACCCCACGATAACATTCTCACCAGCTGCTGCAGTAGACCCCACGATAACATCCTCACCAGCTACTGAAATAGACCCCACGATACATTCTCACCAGCTGCTGAAGTAGACCCCACGATAACATCCTCACCAGCTGCTGCAGTAGACCCCACGATAACATCCTCACCAGCTACTGAAATAGACCCCACGATAACATCATCACCAGCTGCTGAAGTAGACCCCACGATAAAATCCTCACCAGCTGCTGAAGTAGACCCCACGATAACATCCTCACCAGCTGCTGAAGTAGACCCCACGATAACATCCTCACCAGCTGCTGAAAGAGACCCCACGATAACATCCTCACCAGCTGCTGAAGTAGACCCCACGATAACATCCTCACCAGCTACTGAAATAGACCCCACGACAACATCCTCACCAGCTGCTGAAGTAGACCTCACGATAACATCCTTACCAGCTGCTGAAGTAGACCTCACGATAACATCCTCACCAGCTGCTGAAGTAGACCACATGGTTTTTTGCTCCAGAAAAGGCTGTCGCACGCCGAGTTAAAGGATCATTCGCTGCGAGAAGCACTCAGGTTAAGAAGGCTTCACCATTGCCTCTTGGCAACAGGTACACGAAGTACGCTGTCGGGTATGGCCTGCACTTGAATGAAGTGGAATAGGTTATAAAATTCACGTTAAGTTAAGGGGACGGTTCGGGGTAAAAAAAAAGTCTGTAAGTTCTCGGTGGATTTTTCTGAGATATCTAACGTAGGTGTAAATTGTTATGAATTTTTTTCTTGTTATGTAGCCTTCTCGTATGTCACTCTTTATTCTCTTTTCATCTTTTTCGTATAAATGGCTCTCTTTTGATGGTCGTGATTTATTAATCATTTTCTTTTATTTTTGGTTAACGTAGATAAAGTGGGACTTTTCAACGTCCATGAATTTAATTAGTGAGCAAGTATCGAATTAATGTGAATGGTAGCAATTGATATAAATTGGTAGCGTGGAGTATCTCTCCACAGATCATGATAACTCATCTTCCTAACCAGCAGGAAATTATACACAATCGCACATCGATATTTATTCCCTAATCTCATTACAAAAGGATATTCTAAAAGTGAAGTAGACCTAACGCGCTAAGTTACATTTTATTAATATTTTAATAAACGCTGATGGCAAGGACACAATATGCTGAAGGCAAAAACGATATAGTAAGCTGAAGGCAAAGACATAATATATGCTGAAGGCAAAAACGAATTAAGTGAATGCTAAAGGCATAATAACGATAATCCTACGCCCAGAAGGGAGGCAATGAGGATGTTACCTAAGGGCTTATGACCTGGTGGACTTATCTTAGTTACAGATTCCGGAAGATGGCTATATCGTGTGTACTCGTATGCGCCGTGACATTTATCAGTTACTTTTATTTAACAGGTATTCGGAGTCACTAGTAGTACACATTTCAAAGGAGAAGCAAAGCCTAGCCCCTAAAGGGCAGGCGCTCAAGGAGCGATACAGTACTCTCTCTTGAGGTGGTCACGGGCATACTGACTCTTGCGCTGGGAGCTTACCCTCTCGGTCGTTCAGCGTCACGCCCTTCTCAAAGCGGTAGCTTACATTGTAATCTAAATACAGATTATTCCTCAATCAAGCGATTATGCACGACTTTAGCGTATCGAATTATATAAGCAAAGGGAAACATTAATTCTCGCTAACCGCACAGATGATCTAATTAACATGGGCTATTGAATAATGACAGAAATAACAGTGAAGAATCTCTCTTGTGTTGGTATTCGGCAGCTCCTTCAGTCCGTTGATGTCTTTGCTTCTTCCGCGATCTCGGAGTCGACGAAGAGGAGACATAAAGGGGAAGAAGAATAACTACTTAGAACGATTCGCGAAGTCTGATAACCGTTTCCCGAAGCACACGACGTCTCTCCTCGGCAGCTTTGGATCATCCTGAACATATAGAGGCGTCCCTCGTTCTGAAGATCCTTACGTTGTGATAAGATCACAACATTCTCATTTGTGCATACTTTTCGTAACCATACATGAAAAAGATTATTTTTAAAAAAACATGAAAAAACATGTGTTGCGGAAAATCCTACTCCTCCTACAATTTTGAACTCAGAGAACTGAGAAAAATAATTTATAGATAGGAAATTGTCTTGTCCAGAGATCCGGTGCAAAAGTTTTTCGATTATTTGATTTTTTGAGTTTTGAGAACTTTTTTCCCTAAAAATGACCTTTTTTTCCACTTTTTTGAATAATTTGCTTCTAATTTTTAAGGTGAATTGAAATTAAAAAAACTTTTGCACCGGATCTATTTTCCCTTTCAACCGCTATCGATTGGTATGCTCGCCATCTCTGTACCTTCAAAACTGTGGGAGGAGAAGGTTTTCGAAAATCAAAAAGTGAGTTTGCAGAAACACCATTTTTCCATAAAAAAAATTTTTTCGTTCCTCACTAATTTTTAAGCTGTGTCTTATGAGCGATTCTGTACCTTCTTATGTACCTTTAAAACAGTGGGAAAGGATCCATATCAAAAGTCAATAAATACATGTTTCAGAACAGGGTTTTTTTTTTAACAATTTTTTTTTCAAAGCTGGCTAATTTTTTTTCAATTAACTGTATTGCTTTGTAGCTCTTTTTAAGCTCTTTCGATTGATATAATTGCCATTCCTGTAGCTTTAAAACTCCGGGAGGCGTTTATGTTTACATAGCTAGCTAATTAGCTGATGACTCAGCAGCCGGACTCAAAACACAAACACTCAATTACACCATCATAGTTTATCACTGAGTAATAGAATGTTTCGTTTGAGTACAAAAGCATTTCAAGTAAGGCCATGAATGAACTCTCATGCTATTCCCGTAGAGAAACACTCAATACTGGCTCGTAATGGGGGGGGAAGAGGGAGGTCACCCATCCATTGGTGCACCCCAAGGTCACAATAGTGAGCGTCTTTTACCCCGTCCAGAAGACTAACCAATTGACGTACTTGAAAGCCAATTATATCGTTGGATGCGCAAGAAAAATCTCTATAAGGTGAATTTATAAGCCGAAAAATGACCATAATCCGAAAATAGACCCGAACCGTGCCCTTAAGTAGGATTTCAAGCTTGAAAAGCCAGAATTTATACACTTGCCGTTTTACGTGTCTTGAAGTTCGGTGTCGCGATACGTGAAAAGGGTTACTAATCACGCACGCAGGGGGAGTCTCAACCCCCAAACATTTTAAAATATTGTCCATAATGCTTGCGTACACCTGCATACCAGACATGGAGAATAAAAGAGTTATTAAGATTTACATGAATTTATTTGGAAACACGTGGATTTGAATATGACACACAAAATATTTCAATGCAATGATTAAAGCACAGGGAAATGTTATAGCAACAAGCGCATGAATTTAACGACATGGCAATCCCACACGACACAATGAGGAAACCACATCTTGGCTGTCTAGGCCGATGACTGCCATAAATCGTGCTTTGCACACGCTTCGTGGCGGCATAACTGGGCCAACCTGAGCACCAAATGAACGCACTAACATGAGCAACGTAATGAGCCACACAAAGAACGAGAAATCTACTCTCCTTATTACAATGAACGCTAGCACAACAATTTCCGGGTTACGACAAAAATAACTTTCCGCACTGTGCAAAAATCAGGAAACATCGTCGATGAATGGGCTAGCATGAATACGAAACATTTGGAAATAATGCAATATAAAATCAAGGAGCTCTGCTTACCACAAGGTGTTCAAATACAACATACCTCGCCTCTTGCACAACACAGAATTCGAACATGAGCCAATTTTCTGCATGACACAAATTACATTTGATTGCTCGCCGCTCGGAGCGCACTATTACACTTTGAAGCACTGTTCCAAAATACTCTAGCTGACGACATTAAACTTTTCTGTGATGCGCGATCGCTGAATGTTCGGTGAAGAATCTTTCCAACTTCGCGGGCTTTTCAACAGAGGTATTGTGAGGAAATACTACTCTCATAAGATTTTTTGGGAATTTTTGGGAAATACTCTCGTAAAATATTTTTTGGGGAATTTTTGGGAAATACTCTCATACTACTCTCATAAGATGTTTTGGGAATTTTTGGGAAATACTCTCGTAAAATATTTTTTTGGGAATCTTTGAGAAATACTCTCGTAAAATATTTTTTTGGGGAAACAGGCTTGCAAAATGTTCTTTGGGAAAATACTTCACTTTATGGTTCAAAGATGCTGTGCTTTATTTAGTGAGAGATGTTACAGCAAGGATTGGAATTTGACGGTTAGGCCGCCAAGCGGGGCTGCTTCGAGGGGGAAAAAGGGGAGACGTAGCAGAGAACCTATTGTGCTACACCAAAGAACGCTTGCCTAGCGATCATACGAGAAGGTGTGTCTGAGCACACACCAATGGGAGGCCCAGACGTCAGAACAAACAAGAATCCCGCCAATCAGGATGCAGATACGGCCTCTGTAGAATGGAATGTTCGAGATAAATCTCGAAGGAAGAAAGGGAAATACTTGTAAGGGGTTGGGATGAAGCCTCGAGAGGGATTTTCGACTCGGTGACGCTACGAGAGAGACGCATAATCAAGGAGGGGTTTTGCAGCCGGAATACCGGCAGACGCCGGTATTACCCGGCATTATACCAAGTCCGATGTTGACTGCAAGTGAAAGAGCGCCGCCGGCACATTTTCGACATGAGCAGCCAAAATCCAACATTTAAGGTGAAAGTTAACCATCGAAGTTTCGAGAGGAGGCGTCCAGTGTATCAGCAAGCTTCAAAGTACTGACGTGCGTCAGGAGGCATTCGTAGCACAGCAGCGAGGCAGCGGTTATCGGCAAGTGTAAATGTTGTCAACGACGAAGCATTCAAACATCTCTGCATCGGGGACGAACTCACAGGCAACTTCAGCGTCAAGATTTGGAGCCACGCAATTGTTAACGTTGCGAGTATCAACAGTCAAGTTCGTTCACCAACAAGAAGAAGATCAACGCACAAAATTGCAGTGAATTGGCGCACAACGAAACTCTTAAGTAATTCCCGGCACCAAAACTTCAGCGTCAAGGTGGAGCGGGGAAGGCACCGCGGCAGCGCGTCAGCGAGAGAGCAGTCCAGAACAGAGATAGTCTCAGCAATGACGACGAAAATCAGCAGTGAGCGACAGCACATCGGCAGTGAATGTCTATCAGTGAATCACTTATTATCAGAAATGGCGAGTGTTTATGGTGTTAGAGCTCTTTAAGGTGGTGATAAAAGTTCAATTTCAGATGTAGAACAGCACCCAGAAAAGTGCTTTTCAAAGTGTTGCGCAAAATCATATAAATTATAGGCAATCGGTTTCCTGTGTTTATTTAGTCGGGGATCGAATTCACGTTGTGAATGGTACGGCGCTTCATATAATTCGACACCATGTTGCAAGTTCAGGTTAAATCGTGATATGCTTTTCTCGCAAATATGATGCTTTGTGTTGCTTGTGGAACCTGCAATTTTGTGGATGCGTAAATTGTTGTCAGCGATGGAGTATTGGTAACTTGAATCCTCGGTAAGCATCACATTTTATACCATGTCGTGTTTAAAGTTTTATGGCGGTAAAAATATGTACGTGCCTTTCATTGACGCAGTTGTGCTCTCTCATGTCAATTCTGTCTGAATGCCTAGTGCACATATCCACGTGTTCATCTCAAAAATATATGTGTTTTAATCTTTCAAATTCTTTTATTCTCCATGTCTGGTATGCAGGTGTACGCAAGCATTATGGACAATATTTTAAAATGTTTGGGGGTTGAGACTCCCCCTGCGTGCGTGATTAGTAACCCTTTTCACGTATCGCGACATCGGGAAAATTTATTATTCAGTTGCTTACACAACTGTATGGAAAAATGACTTTAATTAGATAGAAAATTTTGTTTTAGATTTTTCAATGGAATGAAAATGATGGATCAGCGCTTTCATCAGTAAGCACAAACTAGCTTATCAAGCTCGTAGGGTCTTCTCCGTCATTAGTTTCCGAGAGTAGAATTCGTTTTATACACCGAATTCGTAAGGCAAAAAGTACGTAAAATATAAGGAGTTATTTAAAATGAATCACTTGCAAGAGTTCATTTTTTAATTACGTAAATTTCAGTGTATTTAGATGAAAGATATTTAGCCACAAATTTAGCATGTAATGTTTTTTAATTAAGCTCTATTTGCGGAGCTGCTAAATGGTATTGATTATTAAAACAACATTGATAGAGTATTCTTGATTTAAGCTCGATTAAACGAGTATTTAAATTAACGATTGAATTTCCCCGAGCCACCATAGATCATCAAGGCTCTAGGACCGAAAGCTTAATTTCAAACGAGGTTTAAGAGGGTGAACGAAGCTTAAACAGAATACATGTGTATTTTTAGTGATTTTCTGTACCCCACGGAGGAAATCTACTGAGGAATGTGAAACGAGCGCCATTTTCCCGCAATTTTTAACATTTTTTGTAAAATAATGCACGAAACGTGTAGTCATTTCAAATTTTTTGACAAATGCTTTGCTTGCGTAATTATGTATTAATGGAAGGAAAATAAAACTTGTTTGATAGAAGTAAATTTATTACGGTAACTCTGTCTGTAACGTTAATTCTGTATGAAGTGCGAACTTGAAGCGGACATGTTCTGAACTATTCCACAATTCGTCAATAAATAAGTCCAGTTTTATAGAATGTTCACATTTTCATGAATAACTGCATCACACACGTGGCGATCACGCACAGCATGGCACTGAGACTCGGATCACTGGGTACCAGCTTTGTATTTTAAAAAGCTTGGTCGAACTTCGTAGTTGATTTCGTAAATATTTTTTAATATCTTGACCATTCACGTGTACGGAACAATTTCAAATAAATGTTTCAGTTACATTTAATTGCAAATTGGACTAAGTGCTCATGAAAAATTCTTGCTTTCCAATGTCAGTTAGAGTGAGACATAATACAAATAAAAAGAGTAATTTTTCCCTCGTGCTACAGGCCCTGGATATTGTCCTTTTGATGATGGCCAAATACTGAAACCAGCATGAGTCAGGTGGATACTTTAACTGTGAGTCAGGAATTTGTAATACATGGTATAAATCATAGATAAATCAATAGGATACCGTATATATTTTTTTACTCGTGCACGGTTTGACCTGAATCAAAAGTTTAAGGTACGTAAGCCTATTATCGTAAATCATTAAATGGTTTTCTTGGGTAAGGTTTGAAATTCTTAATGCACTAATATTCCTACGTTATTGAAAATTCGTGCGAAAACTTTATCCAGAAATGATCATCTCCAAGTAAAACCATATTATAAGTGAATGACATAAGAAGTAATTCCGCATAATTATGCTCCTTGGACAGAGCAAACTAATATGACAAATGAGTTGTAAAGTAGTCACTATCATAAACATCCGGAATGTCTGAATTTTAAAATACCTGAAATACCAGAAGACCCTGAAAACCCTTCAAATTCGTAGGTATATCCTGCAAATGGATTCCAGCAGTAGGCAACAATTAAGGCGAGCTACGTTTGCATTTCAATTTCATCAGCTTGAAGTCACCGGGAATTTTGATGTTTTTGGGTGGCTGAGGCGACCTGACCTCACCACCGCTTCGCTCCCTGCACATTTCGGCCCGGACAATCTTGCGCACCGGACCCCGCAGAGGCGGAGGCACGTTGTCCGGATTCCGGAGAAGTTCATACGCGAATGAGAACAGCGAAATAACGATGCCTGCAAGGAAGATAATTTGAAGAAGTTAATTTTACTCAATGTTCTTGTGAAAGAAACTTCATATGCAAATGCGAAGAGCGAAATATGGATGCCTGCAAAGATGATTTGAAGATGTTAATGTTACTCAATATTCTTGTGAAAGAAACTTCATACGCGAATGTGAAGAGCGAAATTAACGATGCCTGCAAGGATGGTTATTCAAAGAAGTTACTTTTACACAATATTCTCGTGAAAGAAACTCCATAAGAGAATGCAAACAGCAAAATAACGATACCTGCAAGGAAGAGGATTTGAACGAATTAATGTTTGTTAATTTTTTGCGAAAGAAACTTCTAACGTGAATGCAAACAGCGAAATAAGGATGCCTAGCTGCAAGGAAGATAATTTAAGGAAGTTACTTTTGTTCAATATTCCTGTGAGTGAATGTAGCTGGTATCTGTAGAAGCCAAGTTTTTAAAGAAAGTCCTGCAGAGAAATTATTTCGATAAGTTAATTTTTACTGCATTCTCATTAACTTACTACACATATTTTAAAATACCAAAAATTTTACTTAACTGCGGATGATACTGAAATTTTTTTTTACTTCAATAATTGTTCGGTATGTTGGATAGGAATACAAGTGCTAACGTCAGCACTGGAAGGTAGTGCGAAGGCACCGCGTAGCGGCTGAGTGCGGATTGGAGAAGACGCTGAGCCTCCGAACATTATGATATTTAGCACTCCCCAGGTTGAAGCATTTCACGGATCTCATTATCCACCAAATTTTCTCAAGTTTTTGTCCGTGATTAACTCAAAGCTATGAGCAAATAAATTTTTTTCCCTCCGCAGGCTGAAGCTTTCCACGAGTCTTAATATCTGCCGAAATTTTTCAACTTTCTTTGAGTAACTCAAAGCTATGAACCAGCAATTTACCATACATTCAACAACTAATGTGATTTCTCGCTAGCACTTAATAATTCTTTTATGTAACGCTTCTCATTAACTCGATCTGTGATTAATAAAGCGGTATGTTCCATTTATAATGGCTATTTCCTTCGCTTTCTTTAATGGGTTCACAAATTCAGTCAGTTAACTAGGTGACTCGGTGAGTTGTGTCGCGATCGGCTGGTAATGAAAGTAGCGCAAGGAACAGTTACCCATCCCAGCTCATAAAAACAAGAAAGAAGATAGGGAGAGAGATACACCCACGATAACTATGCAGTATAGTCGTGACTAACTGTATAAAGTCAGGGTACGAAGTCAGATTCATCCCATCTTTGCCTTTAGCATTGCTGAGCGAAAATAATATATTTAATGTTAAGACTGGATCTTAAATGACACGGGTCGTAAATTTATAGCCGGCTTTCATGCTTTGGTTTGGGAAATGCACGATCTGGACGTTCTCATACGAAACACTTATCATAGTAAATTCGATAAATTTGATGCGCTTGGGCTGCAGCGGTTACACAGCGCTGAGAAGCGCTGGTGCTGATTAGCGTCGGTCAGGGATAGTAAAATATCCAGACCTTAATATAAAAACAATGTGCCTGCCCGATCGTGTAGCTGGGGAGCCGAGCGTGGGATCAGTCGTTGAATTAACCATGGCTAAAAGGGAGGGCTGGGGCCATGAGACCCGACCCCTTCCCCCCCCCCAGCCGTACCCCCGGTTGTGTGGGGGAGGAGCGGCTCCGAACCCTAGCCACCCCTTGTTACCCAGCTCGTGTGGCGACCACCCCCCCCCCTTCGGGCAGGGGGGAGCGCTGTCCAAGCGAGAGTTATGTCGGACGAGCAGAGGACACTTCGCGGGTAGCCGTCGTTGAGAACGGTGTAGAGAGCCGTGGTCGTGAACGGACGTTCTAGAGTACAGTTGAGGAGTACGACGAACGACCGGTTTTGATACTTAGGAATTTGAGTTGATAGTAAAAGCCCATATCTTCAATAGTTGAATTTCGAGACCGTGTTCGAGTAGAGCGTGGCACGATCAACGAAAATCCATTGACTTGTTTTGAGGGCGCATGATTTCAAGCGTTTGCTATACGCTTACCTTGGCTCATACTTTCGGTGGTTACCCATTCCTTGGCTCGTGTGTTGGCTGTTTGTACACAGTCTGTTGTCGTGAGAAATCGATCGAAGGAAGAGCGTGAGGTGATGGTCGTATTGTCCCCCGATATTGTACCTGTTGTTTTTACCTCGTGTGCTCTTGCCATCCGTACTTGCCTTCCCATCAGTAAATAAAAGAAAACCTGGGCCTCATCTGTATCCTCTCTCTCATCTCTCTCAAAAGGGCATAAGAAACACGTGCTGGCCATAAGCCATTGCTACCAAGGAATTTCGCACGATTATTTCATATCTAAGCTTAGTCGGAGCTATCCGCTCCTGGTGGCAGCGAACATACGCTACTTTTCTTAGAACTTTAACGTAACGTCATCCGAATAAGGCGGTCAGAAAGTAACAGCCGATGAATGAAAGACACTGAAGCTTTGGAGCGGGCAGAAAATAACCCGAATTATTTAATATTGGCCGATGTATCTTCAATAAACATAATCATATTCTTCATGATTGACGCGGATTAAATGAACGTTAAGGCCATAAGGCAAGAAAGAGCGGAAGAAAAACCCGACTCATACATAACTCAAAATTCAAAAGACCGGCATACCTCCAATAAGGATCAATACACCCACGATAACTATGCAGTATAGTCGTGACTAACTCAAAATTCAAAAGGCCGGCATACCTCCAATAAGGATCAATACCCCCACGATAACCATGCAGTATAGTCGTAACTAACTCAAAATTCAAAAGACCGGCATACCTCCAATAAGGATCAATACACCCACGATAACCATGCATTATAGTCGTAACTAACTCAAAATTCAAAAGGCCGGCATACCTCCAATAAGGATCAATACACCCACGATAACTATGTAGTATAGTCGTGACTAACTCAGTATTCAAAAGACCGGCATACCTCCGATAAAGACGGACATCATGCCGGCGACGTCCCAGAAAGCAAGAGGACGCAACTCGTTTGACTTCTTCACCTTCTTCCGGCAGTGTGAGGCGTTGGACAGCGCCCTGCCGAGCATGTAGTCGAGCACTCCCGCCTCACGGAGGCGGTGGATGCTGCGCGCGTAATTGATGACAATGATACCACTAATGGTGGTCGAGTTATAGTTGGCTCTAGCAATCCACAGGTAATTCTCAAACGTTAATAGGTGGAGTCGGAACAAACTTTACAGTATGTTATATTAAGCAAATGAATTTTAATATGCAAATGGTTTTCAACTCTCAACCTGAGGAGAGAGTGAAACGGAGCTCGTAGGTTTGGATGACGTCCTCAATAATTCACTCCTTGCCGTTTTCTACGTTACCAAGGGAGCCTGATCGCGCTGAGCAAACTGTAAACTGTGTTATTTTGAGGTTAGTTTAACCAATGTCTTTCTCACGTGAGTCATTGACACACTAGTACAAGCATCACTGAAAAAATGGATGGATCTGATGATAATAATGTAGAGAACGATATTACCTTGGGGGTTTTGACGACATCAGGATTTCTAAGAACGTAGTTCTGCAACACTTATTTCGGCTTCCAAATAGTGCCATGTAAGCGCTGAATGCATTTCGCAGTTCCAAAAATCAAGCAACAAATATAGAGCAAATTGATTTTCCTTTCCGATAGATTAATCACCTGATGCGTCAGAGAATAATTAACTTCAAATATTTAACGCTGGGGCCCTGGGAAGAAAGTTACGCTTTTCATATTAGATAAATCTGAGCTCACATGGGCCATGAATTATCAGGAATCATTACGTTCGAACATTTGTTTATGCACACTCACACTTTATCGAATTTTGGCTTCAGTGGCGAGTTCTTCTGGAATACGAAGCTCATCTGCATGCCAGTCACGAACCCGGTCTTTGTGATGGTGTGCATGCACATCGCTTGCTGGATACAGGGCAGTTTTAAATAATTAATTATCATCCTTCACTTCAAAAAACTTAGAATTTGAATATTCAGCAATGAAAGTTAAGTGATGAGATATAAAAAGGACAAAAACCTTATAAAATAATTGGAAGAATTACATTGGGAGCGTGAAACGAGGCATGTAAGAGATTAGGGATGGTTGACATCAAACAGGGTAATAAATTTGAAATTTTAAAACGTTCATCAACGTTTGGTGAGCATTTAGATTGAAAAAGAATAACAATCGTAGAAAATTGCTAAATGAACATTTATAGAACTTGTAAAGAGAAACATAAAAGCGAGTAAAGACGATTGATATCTAATGAGTTGAGACCAGAGTTTATATAAAATAACTTTATTGTAAAAACTCGTATGAAATTGCACAGAGAAGGTGTAATAACGAATATCCTAAAGCAAGGCTCTGTAACTTATTCTATTTCATTGAGGCTTCAGGTCTGTCTTATTTGGCTGCGAAAAAAAGTACCTGGTGAAATACGTTCTAGTATCGCAAAAGTGGAGCCTGGTGCTAGGGGTTCTTTATTAGTCAAGACGTCACGGATGATTAATCATTTTTCCATCATTCAAAGTAATAGTGATAATATTTACGACAAATTGTTCCTTCGAGCTATGAAACGGTATAGAAAGCAGTGGCGCTGTTCTGACTGATTTGCTGTGAGAAAGTGAAAGAATAGTAAATATGCTGGTATGTTTATGAGGGAAATTTGGTGTGTATCCAAACCATAAATACAAAAAGGCTATGTAATCTACCCAGAGTGATGCCAGACAACCTCATAAATAAAGCGCAACATTAAAAACATGCTGACAAGAAATGTAATCGTATTCATGTTTATTATCACCCTATTCGATAAAACTCAACTGACTTAACAAGCTCGATCAAAACAAGCTTCATTCAATAGCATAATTAATAGTGAAGACTGATACACGATCGTATATTAAAAACATTAGTTCCATTTCTTGAATATCAAGTTACGAGCAAAAGCATATTTGATATTATTCAGATTATAATTTGGAAATGAGGGAATTAGGAAAATCGCATTGTTCCCAACATTGAATTTTCTCAGTAGACATCGAAACATTTCTCATCTGAGTACTTGAATAGGCTCAGAGACGTTGGTTGGAAGAATCCACATCTAATTTGTTGACAAACGAATAGCATGAAAGCTTCCATTATTTATTCGTTCACAAAATTGTCCGTTTTGCAATTTTTGGATGACCTCATTTCGCTCACGGATTTTTTGGCTCATGTACGAATGCACGAAAACTTTGATTCCTTGTTCACCAATTTTACCGCTGACGATGCGTTAATGTATGAAAAGTGGTGCCTCAGACTTAATTCTCACAACTCTTTTAAACGGTGGCTGTTATACAAAGGAACCTTAAACACCAAAAAAAGTATTTCCTGCCTAAAATAAGGTACAACCTCAAAAGCCTATGAGGCTGTTATAAAAATGAACCGTAGATCCCAAATAAGATATTTCCTAATTCAAATAAGGTACAACCTCAAAAACACCTACCTGGCTATATTGCAAACGGGCGTTAGACCGACGAAATATGTTTCTTGACTAAAATAAAGTACAACCTCAAACACTCACCTGACTGTAATACAAATGTAACACAAATTCGAGTTGGATCTCGTTGGCAATGGCAGCGTAGTGATCGTGGGTCACCAAATGGAACACATGCGAGAAGTTGTTGCTGATCCTCATTTTCCTGATGAGTCGACCCAGGACTGAATTCGGAGGGGACTCCTTGACAAGCACGTGAAGTAAACAGTGAATGTTTTTAGTAGAAAAATGGAGCATTTAATAGCGTTAGAGTGCTGCTTTGGAAGGGCTTAAATATGTGTCAGGCCGCGCAAGTGTTGTCGAGTCTTTTGTTATAGTTACCCATAATCTTTAGTATTTTATTTATGTGTTCAGTTCCCGGTAGGGGCCCTAGGTCTGTTTCTCTCCGCTGTCGATGTGTCTGTGCATATACTTCAGTTAGCCCTCAAGTTTTATTTGTATTTCATATTAATATTCCCATACGATTTGATTACTCAGCTGAATTGCACATAACATTTAAAATGTAATTTGGCGTGTTGTATTGTGTTATGCAGTTACTCATGTCTATGTACGTTATTTTCACAGTAAGTAAATAAAATCATGTTCTTTGCTGAAATGTATCTGTCTATTTAAAAAGCATTGTAACAAGATTCTGCAACTAAAATCACATCCTAAGGTGAAAAAAATTGTCCTTTCTCCGTTTTTCACAGGCTCTAGTCTCCTACGACACACTCACCTATGAAGAGGATAAAGGAAACTACCTTGGCAGGACAGACTATTACGCATATGTTTTCGCAAAGGAAGACGCTGTCGAAGTTCAGCACCAACAGAATTCACTTCTGTTGCCCTAACGGACTGATTACGGCGCAGACAGTTGCTCGTCTTCCTAACGGTACCGCCGTAGTTTGACATAAACAGAATTTACTTCTGTTAACCTAGCGGACTAAATACGGCGTAGGCGGTATCCACGCACACCTCACTCTAGCGGTACCACCGTAGTTCGGCACAAACAGAATCTACTTCTGTTGCCCTAGCGGACTAATTACGGCGCAGGAGGTACCCACGCAAATCTCACCTAACGATACCGCCGTAGTTCGGCACATACAGAAACTACTTCTGTTGCCCTAGCGGACTAAATACGGCGCAGGAGGTACCCACGCAAATCTCACCTAACGATACCGCCGTAGTTCGGCACATACAGAAACTACTTCTGTTGCCCTAGCGGACTAAATACGGCATAGGCGGTACCCCCACGAACTTCAGGAAGGGCAGCTGCAGAGAAAAGCTAGCGCCCCGGAAAAAGGTAGCTGCACAGAAGACAGCCCCTTTACCACGAACCCTCACGTCGACCGCACGACGGTATCGACAATATATTAAGACGGAATTTCCACTGAGGTAATTTGTAGCTCAGAGCCTCCGTGGAGCACTTGTGGTCTATCCCCAAGCCATACATCATCCTACGCCACCCTCAACTTTTACTCAAATTTGTCCCAGTTTGTTATATTCGGATCTAGCATCGTGTTTGTTGAGTAACAGGGACCAATTCATCTCCAAATAAGTCGAGGTTTGCATATAGTGAAATGTGTAACTCGATGCTCGTCTGTCTCAAAATGCCTTGTGATAATGAGGTCAACTTTTTCCCAAAAAATCGTGCTGTAAATAATAATGTCAACTGCAATGTTCATAAAAATAGAGTCATTGAAAGAAATGTCCTGACGTTATCATCAATCAAAAACTCGCTGGGAATAAATTCCATCTCTTACCTTATCTTTGTTTCACGACTAATGCGTGGAAAAATTTGCGCTTTCTAACAAAACCTAAAAATAAAATTCTCACGAGTGAACTGCCGTTTGACGGATGAACTCTGAATCGTTTTACGTACAATAACAATTTTTGAACCCTTACTGTGCTCAATTTTCTTGTTCCTGCTAAAATTTCACGTCAGCTTGCCTAAATCTTTACACGCACGAGTTATCAGAACGTCGCTTTTCCATCTAATCATTGAAAATCTTACAGAAAAATTTCATCAAATTTTGAAAATAATTTGCAATAGTTACAATGAATATGAGAAAACCCAGCACACACAGAATATGTAGCAAGATATCGCTAGGACGAATATCTAGGACTAATATCTTCTTAACTTTAGGAACGTTTATAGTCGTTCAAGAACATAAAAATCAGAACGTTCTTCGTGTACTTGAAATGAAAATTAATCATAACGTACTCCGTGTACTTGAAATTAAACTGAATCATCCTCAGTCTACTTAAAATGAAAATAAATTTGTAACAGGCTACGTGTACTTAAAACAAAAATGAATCATAACATGCTCAGTGTACTTAAAATGAAAATGAACTGGACACTACAGTGCACTTAACAAGAAAATAAAACATTGCATACTCCTTCTAGTTAAAATGAATTATGACGCGAACATCCCTTGTGAAATCATTACCAAGGCCTTCTGATGGAGGCTGCCTCCTCCACCCATGATGGGTATGTACTCGTCCTGGTTGACGAGCTGCTCCACTGTGTCGAAGGGGACTTGGGTTTTCGGCAGGATGATCATGGACTGGAGGTTGGACTTGTACATTACCCCAATGACGAAGGACATGAACATCCACAGCCCCGTGGTCAGCAAGATCAGTTTTGCCGGGTTTGGTTTCCAGGAAAGAGCTGCGGTAGTGAGAGCAAGCGTTAAAGATTTCATGAAGTCGATGTTTTAATAAGCCCATCTATTGTCGACGTAGCGCACGTTCTAGTGAATCCGTTTATTGCTGACTGTTTTGATGGACCCATCTATTGTTGACTGTTTTAATGAACTCATCTATTATTGACTTAGAGCATGTTTTAGGGGATTCACTTATTGTTAAATGTTCTAGTAAGCCCGTTTATTGTTAACTAAGTTCACGTTCCAGTAAATCCGTTTGTTATTGACAGTTTAATCAACTCGTCTATTATGGATAGCGCACATTTCAGTGGATCAATTCATTGCTGATTATTCTAATTACCCCTTTCATTGATGATTTAGACCACCCTTTAATTGATCCCTTTTTTGTCGACGTAATTCATAAATGTATAAATTGATCCGTTAGTAGTTGCTTAGTAAATGTCTTTACAGATCCGTCATTATTGATTCAGTAAATGTCTTCACAGATCCGTCCGCTATTGCTTTGAAAATCAAATACTGGGGAATGTTACACCAATGGACACGATATCATAAGAGTAGCAAGAGCTGTCTTTCCATGCGTTTCGCAGTTCCACATCGCGAAACCCGCCATAACTGACCCACCATAATTCAACAGATGCACACTGTCATGTTTTTGTATACAATGACAAAATAGCCCCCTCTACAATATCACCGAGGTAAGGACTGCTATTAAAATGCAGGCTTCTTCTTTTGCAGGTAATGTTATTGCAATACCATCGTGACGCGCTCTTGGCAAGGCGCTCTAAAAAATATCCAAAATAGCGATCTAAAGAAGAATGCTTACCTCGAGCCTAATCCACTATGCAGAGTCATGTAAATGTGACATTCATTGTTGAATTACGGATCGCAAGTATACAAGTGGAAATTAAATATATGTTTCATAAAACGCTAATCTTTATTTAGCGAATTTGCGTCCCAAATTTAGAATGAGAAGTATCAAAGAAAACACAGAGGCAATAATTTTTAAATTTTGATCGCTGATGGAAAGAAAGGCATTGATCAAAAATGGGGGCTATTGAGAATTTATTTTAAGCGAAGCGAAGAAGAAGAATTTAAAATTTGTACTTATGTTGACAAACTACTGTACACACACTGAATGCAAATAAAAAATGGAGAGGTGGTTTTTGGTTCAATCATGACTGTGATGGGTAGAGCTGAGCGATGTGAGAACAAATTTTTGAAATTAGGCATTTCAATTGAGATTTTATCCTAGAAATGATCTGTGAACCAGACTTTAAGACCGCATTCACCTTCGCACTGAAGTGAATGTTCACTGTCTGCAGCTTCCGGACCATAACCTGATGGCAATTTAAATAGTTTGTACTGCGTATCCTTGCTACTCGTGGAAATCTAGCGGGTTGTCTACCTTCTGTCACCTACATCTGACGCCCAATACCTTGGCCTAGAATTTGGCCTCCACGGCTTCTGAAAAAACACAGACTTCGATCGTTCGTGATGCATAAGGGATCTTGATCATGATCACAATAAAATTCCGTGTGCCTTACCATATTACTTTATACATGCCGTGTCATGCACGATGCCAAACGGAGTAACATTTGATGTATAATGAACAATGCCACTTGCCGTAACATTTTACGTACAATGTACAAAGCCGTGACAATTTAGTAACAGAACATCGCATGACACACCACAATTTCACTCACACTGGGTCAACAGCGCCCCCACCGCCAAGCGGGCAGCTTTCCACCCAGGCTCTCGAGCCGTCCCTTTGGCAAGCGCGGTGTTCTGCCTATGCGAAAAAAGTTGAAGTTTATTTCCTTTAGCCCCCGTAGATCCCAAATTTCCTAATCCCCTTATTTTTAGGAGCTTAGAAATTAAACTTAATCAACACATCTTGAAAATTGCAGGGTACTTTGTTTCCATGGTATCGAATACCAGCTACGTACACGAGTCATAAAAAAACAAAAAAACAAGAATTGATGCAAAAACGAGAAGGCGAGAGAGCCAACCACTTCAGACCACACTGCTAGATATTCTATAACTAAAACCTGAGTACAAGCGAACTAGAGCTCGAAGTCCTTAGTTTGGAGAAACTCGCAAGTAGAGGCTATGCCCATAAATCCGGAAACCTTAACGTGACTATATAGATGAATCAATAATCGGAAATCTTTAGCCGAAGGCTGCTGAAGTAGGAAACCAACGGCTACTTTAGCTAAAACTTGCTTTTTGAAGCCCCAGTCGGTGTCATAGAGCTTGAAGAGCAGAGCCAATAAAATCGAGACGGCGGCCACGACAGCAATCACCGTCACCCACACCTGCGGAAATGCTTGTCAACTTTACACGTCTCTGAATCCGGGAAAGAAAATGATTTTCAAACTTCTTCAACCTAAGCACATTTGTGCTATTGGTTTGCAACTCGCGTAGACAAGAGGCAATAATTTCTTTCTCCCTGCATTGAAGAAAAATGTTACTGTGTTGCTTTAGAATAAAAGGAATAATTGGGCCTTGTGTGTGTTTTGTTTAGTGTACGTAATGCGAAGACGAGAGCTACGTTAGGAAGAAAATCGATTGAGTGTCTCGGTCTATATCAAGAGCCGAATACGCCGTTCAACTCGCACTCTGTTCAACAGCAACTCAGTCAACTAATCGATTTAGGAAACATTTTTCTGTGATTCCTCTTCTTCAGTGCAGCAAGGAACAGTAAACAGGGTTCTGTGCAGCAAGAAGCCCGCCATACCTGGAAGAAAAATGTGTCTGTAAACTAACCTAGTTTCTGCTTCGCCATTGTCATACTATCTACACAAATATCGTCATTCACGCCCTCCTTATCCCACATTTACTTTTTAGTGCATTGTCACGATTTACACACGTCCAGAACAATAAAGCCCAAGAGATAAAGTCTGATCTGAGGAGGATGTCCTCCTTCTTACACTGTTCACACCACCTCCACATCACTACTGCCCGAGAGAGTTGATCTGATTCCATTAGGACAGCCTGCTTTGCACAGTGTTCAGAGATCATTACAACAGAAACGCCCAAGAATTAAGTAGATCCGATTTTATAACGGTGGTCCCCGTTGTCCACTGTTCCCATACCACTACATCGATGCTGCCCAAAAGGTTAGATTTGATCCGATGAGGGTTGCCATCTTTGCACACACCTCACACACCGCCACATCGTTACTGCCTAAAATATTAGATTTAATCCGATGAAGGTTACGATTTTCGTACACGGCTCTCAAAACCCCACATCACCGCTATCGCCGAAGAGATTTGGCCTTAAATAATAAGGGCGAGAACCACACTATGTTGAGCAAGATCCAAAAGACAACAATACACAGGAAACCGCAAAAAAGGCTATCAGCATCTTCACTAAAGAACAATATTCTCGATTTTATTACATTTATAATTATCATTTTACTATTATGGTAACTGTTTAAGCATTTAATGAATTCAATAACGCAAATACCTTTGAGGTGAATGGTTGAAGGAATCCAGCTATGTTTGGTTTCACTTTAGGAATCCTGTAGAGGATGCGATGCTCCTGGAAGAACAAGGGAGTCGAAAAGTCCACCACTTCTGCCCTGGGCTCCGAAATGAAGATCAACGTGCCGCTCATGTCAGCTTCCTTCCGGTCAATAAAGAATTTTCATCAAAATTTGCCGGTATTATGTTCTATCTTAAGCAGCTTCATGCTCGGCGCTGTTTAGTAGAATTTGAGATCCTTGACTTCAAAAATTTCAAACTTTGTAGTGTGTCATAAAAATTCGAGGTGGGATGTTTTCACATCACTGTGATGTTGAGGAAATATACGAGCAAAGCTAAAAATATTGCATCGTTGCTTCAATGTTTGAAATTTAATGGAAGGGACCGAAAAAAATTGTCTTTTGCGAAGGAAGACAAACGCATTGCTATTTAAAAGTTAAATAACTTCAGTTATTACTCTGCAAATTTTCAAAACGCGTTTGATTTACTATCCATTTTCAAAGTTTTGTGAATGTACAAGTATCTAAGTAAGATATATCCAATGATAACGCGTGCTTCACGAAGGTCAACACGCTCTGTAACAGTTACGTTGTCTGGTGAGATCAACTCCCCATGTCATGGTAGTGAGGTATTTTTGCCCCGTAGTGACTTTTGGTAAAGACATTTGTTCCCTCCTGTAATTCAAAAACCCTTCGGTTTCGCGTCTAATTTTCTAATCGCTCATATTTTTTACAATTACTCAGTTATTGCGGTAATATTACCGCGTTATAATGTGATACATTCAGCCTTATTACGCAGAATTCATCTCTGAACCTCATAATTTACGATCACCTACCAGAGAATAACGTACTTGGCTCTTCTGGAGAGCAGTATTCCAAAGTTTACAAATTTGATATTGAATTTTTGTGTCACAAGACTTGTTGCTCACCGTCCTGTTGATCTGGCCGATCATTCCGTTCCAAGACCCGTTGGGGTACTCCATGCCCCAAATTCCGTCCGGAGGTGCTATAAACTCCAGACTGCAAATAAAAATTAAATTCCGTTCTTGGATCGAGAAAAAAATTAAATTCAATACTTGGATCAAGAAAAAAGAGATTGAGAAAAAATTAAATACCGTTCTTGGACCGAGAAAAAGATGGCTAGGAATTATAACACTCTAAATATTTCAATAGCCTTATACGTCAACCGCTATGTGAGCCCCTGGCTGTACACGGAGGGAATTTTCATAACGATGCTGACCGACCAGTAGTCACAAAATCAATTTTCATGAATATTTAATCAAATCTAAATAAAGGCACGATCAAGTTTTTTTGTTTTTTTTTAAATTACTTACTACAATTGACTTCAAATTTAAATTGATTAAGCTTACCAGTAACCGTCGAAATTGTATAATTTAATTGAAAAGGCCCCAAACCTGTGTATGTTGAAAACATTTTAGTGAATCTAAAAAAAATCCTTCTCAGATGCTGGGTTCGGAAAACAATCGCTTCTTTGATGTTGGGTTCGGAAGACAATTCATTCTCAGATTTTGGGCTCGGAAAACAACCCCTTCTCAAATGCTGGGTTCGGAAAACCATCTCTTCTCTGATGCTGGTTTCGGAAATAGAACAGTTTCCTTCAACTAGTATTGCTGGAGCTGCCTCCGAGTAGCACGCGAAATGAAATAAGCTCACAGTTCAGTCCCTCCGTATAGAAAAAACACTGAATAACCATTATCATTGGATGAAAATAAAGTATGGCGATTATATATGTCCATGTTGACGTGTTTTGATGTTACCGCAGAATCCTGAACGAAAAAAAAACGATAGCTGATCGTTAACTTTATAATGAATTATTTTCGTGTCTTCCTTTACAAATAAATTTTGAAGTCCTGATATACTAGGTCATATTACGAGTTTCATTTCAGAAAATGGTACGCATGCAATTTTCCTTACATTCTCGATGCATTCTTATTGGGCTCATTGTTTTTACACTAAGTTTTTTGTACTGAGAAAGTAGTCACGCATTCTTTCCAGTCTTCTTGAGATAGTGAATGAGGCAGTCTAAATTTTCCGGGTTTACGTATATCATGTTTTCTATCGAGAAAAAAAAAGTTTTTTCGAAATTTTCGCATGGAGTCTACCAATTGATAATGAAAGGCTGAGCGCCAAATCTCAAAAGTGAGTTGGATCCCTTACACCAAGATGAATTAAATCCCTATACAAAGGTGAGTTAGATCTCTTATACCATAGGGATTTGGATCCCTCAAATCAAGGTGAATTGGATCCCTTATACCAAAAGATAGAATCAGTCTCCCCAAAAGCGGTTCAGTTTTGCCACTAGCAGGGCGACCTTTGTTGCAAATCTGTCGGATTAATGCTATGATTACAAAGTGCTGAGTGCTAAAATTCGCTAGTTTAATCTAGTTACTTATTCCAAAGATATAAGATAGGACTCACCAGAGGCGGTTCAGTTTAGCCACCAGCCGGATGACATCAACAGCGATCCCGCCGTAGTACGGTCCGACTTTAACGGAAATGGGCGCCCACTGTTTAAAAAGCATCAAATGAAACTTTCAATACGCGAGGCCTGTCGAAAAAGTATCCGACCTTAATTTTTCCCGCGCAAAGTAGTGATTCTAAGGCGGCGCCACTGTGCACGGTGGAAGGAGGAATCTTAATGCGCATGCTTGACTTTTTTCACCGCATTCACTTGGGCCAGTCACTGGCTGGTGGTCGCCAAGTAAGGTGCTGTTCTAAGTGTTTGTCGGATTTAGTTTTCTTGCAAGATGACTGAACGAATTGAGCAAAGACACTGCATCAAATTTTGTCAAAAGCTTGGTGATTCTCAAATTGAAACAATTCGTAAGATTCAGCAGGTGTTTGGGGAAGATGCTATGGGTGTAACACAAATTAAGGAGTGGTTCAACCGATTCAAAGATGGCCGCACATCAGCGGAGAGTGAGCAGCGTTGTGGCAGGCGTTGTGGCAGGCCGCACATTCATCCCATTTGATCCGCAATTTCTTGGCCAAACATGGAATTACGACCGTTCGCCAACCTCCCTACTCTCCAGACCTGGCTCCTTGCGACTTCTGGTTGTTTCCAAAATTGAAGACACCACTGAAAGGATCCCGTTTTGAGAGTAGAGAAGAGATAATGCGGAACGCGACGACAGAGCTGAACACCATTCCAAAAGAAGACTTCCAGAGGTGTTTCCGGCAGTGGAAGGATCGGTGGGCTAAGTGTGTGGAAGCACAAGGAGCCTACTTTGAAGGGGATTAGGGTCCCAACCCCGTCAGGTTGTTGAAGTATTTTTTCTGGCCAAAGGTCGGATACTTTTTCGACAGGCCTCGTAAATCATTCACCCGCGCGAAAAATTAGTTATTAAATGGAAGTAGGACAAAGAAACCCATTGGTTTCCGAAAGAAAATATGCTCGATCGGACACTTGAATTGCTTTCTCAGTTACAATACAGACTTTGGTACCTAGAACGCGATATCTTATTTCTACACCTCTACGACCAACACTAACTTGTGAAATGTCATGTTTATTATCTCAGTGCTTTGATTCTGACCTCCATAATGGTGATGCGTAGGCATTTGTGAGCGAGCTGAAGCGCCATTTCTGTAAGTAAAATAGATATGATATAATTCTACTGAATCGTCTACAAGAAATTCATAAAAAATCACAAAGACAAATAATGTTTTGACCCCCTTTCTTTCATCACAACTGTGATATCAGCACAGTGTATTTATTTCTGTGTTTTTTCTTAGGAAACATACATGAGGGCCGACGTATATTTCCTTGTGAAATATACGTATATTTCCTTGGCTTGTGAAATTTTTGACGCGACTTTTGTCATTATTTCCCGTACTCATGCTAAGGTACAGTTTTATAATATTCCCCAGATAAGGAAAAAATTTGAAAATCTTAAATAAAAGAATAACTAAAATTGGGTCAAATTTGGGAATATTGTAGAGAAAAAGTTCAAACTTTATATTTCCAACCGCGAAAATTCCTCGAATTTTAAAACATTGTCATTAACAAAAATCAAATACGAGAATATCAACCATAATAAATCCACTTTGGGAATTTGGCCAGAAAAATTACTAAAATGAATCTGATGTGGCAATAAAAATCTCTAGTAGCACTTATAAGCTTTCAGTCATTTTGCCATGGTGGAAGTAAGAAAGAGAATATATTTTGTTAGATTCTCTCGATAACATTATAACCGCTGACACGGCAATTGTACACCTCGTATGATTTGTTTATCCATTAAGAATTTTTTCAAATACATTGTCTTGTAATACATTTCATGTATTAACATTTTTTACAAATAAACTTCTAGTGCAGCAAGTATTTTTTTGATTTCTGGGAGTTGGGTTAGGTTCGGAGACACACAACGTGTACAATCCCAAGATCTAAGGAACCTCGCCTTAAATACGGGACTTTTCTTATCATTCCCCCCTATATTATCCTCCAGGCTGAAATCAATCCCCAAATAAGGTACAATGCTATGGCGTCTTGTAGTGTGACGATATAAGTTAGAGAGTCGTGCTCGACTTGTTGTGGAAGAGACTTAAGAAGCAGTTTGAAATTAAATGCCCGAAATCAATCTGCTAAATCTTCTTTCGGACGATTTCGTTTTGTGTATACTTTTTGCACACGTGTAGTAAATTACATGACAATGAGAAATTACTAAATAAAAGTAGAGAAATGTATTTTTTCAGGGATGTATTTTCTCTCGCATAATTTTAAACTTTTCTACGAACTCGAGTGACACTCCAACCAAGAGGAATGCAAAATGTTCATGTATTGTAAGGAAAATCTTACACGTAACAGCGAACAAATTATTGCTATTTTATCTATTTTGAAACATTAGTTATTTTCCTCGTCGTTAAGAACATGTCAGTGCTACAACTTAGTTACTTATTACGTTGTTACTGTTACACATGTCAATGCTTGGCAAACATGATTGTTTGAAATTTGCGCAAATGCTCTTAAACTACTAAATCACAAATACTAATGAGCTGGATTTATTTATGGACAGGTATGCTCTGAATACTGAAAAATAAAGAATAATTATAAAATTCATTCGAAAAAATAAATGCTCCCGGTTTAACAAAAGCTCACAACCACCTTATTAAATGATGTTATCAATAAGGTACATGGCAACATAATTGATGTGTCCAATTTAAGAGATTTCGAAAACCTTCTGTTGATCCTATCTTGCATAAACAGAAACTGTCCAGGCAACTTGCTCAAAAAGATGTGCGCCAGCGACAGCGCTGTCTGTAGTGTGGCCCTACAGCCCTTCTACATCGAACTGGGGGCTTCGCTTGAGCTCGTTCCTGCATGAGGAGGTCACTTACTACGAACCTACTTATTTATTCAAAGACAGTCTTACATCATGATTCGCTTTGAAATCTCTGTATTTCAACCACGCATAACTGTATGCATAGAGTCTGGTTCATTCATGTGTTCGAGGCTATGTGTCATCGTTAAGGTAATTTTGTTCTGTAATGTATTCTTAATGTTCGAGGCAAGGTAGTTCAATTTAGTTCTGAACTTAACCCTTTAACGCCCCAGAGGACACCAGTGTCCTCTTTCAAAATTCCCCTTCAATATATTTTATTTCTTATTCAATTAGTTCCCTAATGTGTTCTTTGAAGTTCTCCGCCGAGTGGCAGTTCTTATCCCATCCTGATATCGGTGACTGCCAGATGCCAGCGCCAGTTTAGTGACGGTGGTTGTGTTAACGGTAATATGAGTACAAAAATTCGGACGTTAAAGGGTTAAAGGAATTTTAGCAAGGCTGTTTGAGTGACTTAAACGACTTAAAAAAATATTTTGAAGGGGGATGTTAGAATTCTTTTGCAGGAATGATTTTCAATGCTGAAATGAGAGGCAGTGAACTTGCACTAAAATTATTCATGAACATAAATAGCATTTTATCACATTGAAGTTATGCTTCACATATTCGTATAGATAGTAGAACTAATCCAAAGTCTTTGAATGAAAGTAAAAAATATATAACCCGACACGTTGATGGATAGAAGTGAAATACGCACGCGTTTGGTAATTTCCTGTACCATGCAGTCGTGGCTTCAAAAAAAAACAACCAAGGTTACCGGTTCCGATGAAGCATCTTCAAATTTCGCCGCCTGGTGCAGAAAGTGTACTTGGGCAGCTGAAATCATTTATGCTCAGGCAAAAAGTTAGACTTAGAACCCTCAACATTTGGAGATTCAAAGTAAGAGAGATCATGTCTACGAACCCTATAGCTGACACTGCGCAGTGTTGTGAAATCGTGGATGCTCCCGCGAAAATTTTAGACTGAGAGCACTCAACATTTGGAAGTAACGAGTTTATGTCTGTCAACCAAGCCTGGTTTTTGTTTCCATGCTAGCTCGACCGCAAAATATAATTTATATTGCAGTTATACCCGCTAAATCATTCGCTAATGGCTCATTGAAATTTCTAATATTTCTCTAAGGAAGTACATTTATTGTTCTGCTATGTCTGTTTTAATTTAAAGTGCAATGCGAAGAAATGCAAACGTTTCGATAATTTCAGATCACACCTTTACTACATCAAAAAGTGTTCAGCCCCCAAAAACTTATTCGTGACATAGTGAGTATTCATTCATCAGCTGTAATTTTTTACTCAATATTGTTTAAACGATTTCCCTAATGGAAAAGCGCGCAGTAATAAAATAAAATTTAAATATTTTCGATCTTCAAGTGAGTGGAAAATCTAAAATTACATATTCTTTAATTTCGTCAATTCATTGAGTTATCAAGGCTTTAAAACCCTAATAATGTTTATTGCATTTTCATCCGTGTTGCTAATATGCAAAGAAATTAAAGTTTGTAAATAAATCAAAATATGACAAAAAATTTTTAGAAATAAATTGTGTGAGTAATTTCAAACGGAAAAATTACAATTTTTAAAGTTTACAGACCGCAACAGATTATTAGCTTTGAAGAAAGTTTTTTCCGCCAGACGATTGGTTGCTTTTCATATCGCTTCTGGACTTCATTCCGTGAAGAGTAACACTTCCTACATCCCAGTTATGCAATGATTCACAAACGGAAAAATGGCTAACATTCATGTGACTTATGGAGAAGCATAAGGAAACTCGAAACGAAATAAAGTTTTCTAAATAAAACTAGAATGTATTTGTGGAGTTTATCATTTAATTAGCTAAGTTAGGTTAATGAAATATTATACTATGAAGTAAATTTGGACAATTGATTATTTTTCGTCTATATGAATCTCGTAAGTGCGTTCGCCTGTCACCGTTTTATACTCCTAATTCGAAGGTTTTTCTCTTTAAAGTCGATGGCCCGAATTTCCTCTAGGGGATCAAACTCGCTTATCCATAAAATGGAATAAGCACTCCCAGGAGGAGATTGTGAGGTCCTGAGTAGTGTTAATTAGGCTTTTCTTGTCTTAAAACTAAAGTGTTTTGTATTTAAGACCATCTTTTTCAAGCTCATTACTCCTGTTTTCCAGCATCTACTTCTATATTCTTAGGCGATCTTGACCTTTGTTGACGAACGTCTTTCCCAACATGTTTTTATGCACTTTGTGCATGGATTTGGAGTTCCCTCGGCTCCACACCAAATGGTTCCTTCCTCTTTTGATTAGAACGCCTTTGTCGTGGCGAGGGAGGTCTAATTTAAGAGTAGTTTAATCTGAAAGTGCAAGTTCATATTCAAAAATTAACCTCAAAGTAAATTCGTTCTCTATCGTGACCTACCACACAGATGATTAACTGAATTTAAAAACATGAATGGTGTATAGCAATGTGCTGCCACTTGAAATGTCCCTTGAACTTTTTTGTCAAACGAGGTTACGAACTCGCAATGACTCTGCAAACTATTCTTAGGATGGTGTTCCAATGAAAAATTGCCTAGATTTTTAACTCTTTATTCATCGTCCACTAGGTGAGTGAACTCAACTACTAATTTATAGGTTGCGCTCCCACTTTCCTTGAAAAATCCCTCTTTTAATGCAGCCTACTGAGATGGTATTATTCGGTTGACCCACAGTAGATTTACCGGCTACCGGAGGATGGGGGTTATTACTTCTATCGGTTGATATTGATCTTAATGCACTTACGGAAATTAAAATTCTGTTTCAATGAATCACTGAAGGAACACATTTAAGAATATTTTATACAAATGACATTTTGCTCGCTGATGCTTAATTTTCGAGTTATTAAACTTTGAAATTATAGGACCGTCGTATACGAGTATAACAGCGATGAAACGGACACATAAATATTCTGTAATATAGTATTGACATGATGATAGGTTAGATTAGGTTAGGTAACGTTAGGTTAGTTGAATGAACTAGCCTCAACTCACCAAATAAACCTAAAATAACTTAACTTGTATTAGCTATACCGACACTGATGGTTCCTGCCAAAATACTGCTCGTGTTACAACACTGTAGGTACGATGCAGCCGACTACACAATGTTATTCTTACCTGAACGCAAGTCATATATCGAAAATGACGCATCAGCGAGCTAATGGTAATTATTGTAAAACTTTCTAAATGTGCTCCTTCACTGACTCTTGGGAACTAAATTTATAAATTCCATGAGTGCATTAAACTCAACATCAACCCTTCGATCACTTACAGTGGGTGAAGGACTTTACATTTACATGGTTCGAAACAATAGTAACGTTCTGTGTGATGATACGAAAATCTGTTCTAGTTAGATGGTACAGTGCTAATGAATGTAACTTTGGTATATCATTTCAGTTAAGTAGGTGCTCCATAGTGCCTAACCTCGAGGCTTTGTGTTGTAAATTTTCAACATGAACGGAAAGCACCTTGACTGCGTACAGGGACATAAGAGTACGACGAGGAAAATTGCTCACTGACGTACCTGAGTAAATGAACAGCATTAGAATTACTTCATCACATTTTTCAGAGGAGATTTCGGCACACGAAGTAAAATACCCCAAAGCTATTACATTTTCACACTTCCTAGGAAAGATACAAGTTTTTTTCGAGGAGTTGACTGAATAAAATGAAATAACCACGTAACGAAGTTCATTTTGGTAAGTAAATGTCCGTGCCACCCTATAATTTACTAAATTTGCACCAAAAACATAATTAAATCGATAAAATAGGAAAAAAAACAAATAATTCACTCGCAGCAGAACCACCTTCTACAATACATAAACAAGCGAGTGTTCGCTGTTTGAAGGAAAGTTCGTGTTCGTGTTTTCCAACACGATGGAAAACACAAACACACCGAAATCTGCGAACTTTTCATCTGTGTTCGTTTTCGCGGACTGCCGAAAAACACGAACTTCGGGCGAAAGATTGATAGTGTGGACGGGGCTTTAGACTGCGTCATGAGCCACCGCTGATCACTGTAGAGATTTTCATATTGCAGCTGACCGACCAGTGGTCACTCTATTTTCGTGGATACTTCGTCAAAACTAAAGGAAGGCAGGATCTATTTACTGTTTGCTATTTTGAACATTGCTCTGTAAAATTGTCTTTAACTTTGAGTTTGACAACCAACTTAGCAACCAATTCCTAACTGTTGAGATAGAAGTAAAACAGATTTTATTTTTCAGGTCAAGCCTTATAAGAGACCTAGAAGATTCCTTCACGTGTGACGAATCCAATTTTTATTTAACCCAAAAATTGTCAGAAAATTGACAATTCTTTCTTGTAATCTTGTAAAAATTCACTTAACTTTCAGGCCAGAGATACTCGCAAGGATGAGTGAAATCGACGAGCTTCATGCAGAAGGTTACGACCGAGCTTCAAAATTTTGGAATCCCAAGCATTTTGAATCTGCGTGGCAGAATGCGGCATCTGATTCACTTCCTAAGAAAAATCCAGCACGATGTCAGTCAAATGGACGAGAAAATTTTAGAATCCAAAACAAGCACTGAATACTACGCGTTTACGAGATGCCACAAAAAAGTTGTGCTGGAACTTGACTTTTCAGAAGAGCATTTACGGGGCTTGGCTGATGTATCTCTACTAGAGCTCTACGACCTCTACAGTTCAGTGTACGACAAGGTACTGAAAATACAGTTCAGCGATATCATGATAATCTACAGACGCCGAATTAAAGCAAAAGAAAAGATTGAATACTCGACCTTGATTGACTATTTTTCTGGGGCGTTGAATCACATCGTCAATAACCTAACTGACATAAAAAAGTGATGCACTCACGAAATCTAACAGTCGAAAAAGTTCAGGTGTGAATTTTTTAATTTAGTTCGCGTTTGTTTTCAATGTATGTGGAGAGGTTTCAGAGTGAGAAGAGATGAACTGATAACTAATAACTGGAAAATATTTCACAGCGTTAAATAATTGCGCAATGTTTAGTGACCCGTCCGAATGATAAATAACAGCAGGAGGGAGAAAATAGTTTTACGATTTCTAATTGGAAGTCAACCGTAAGAAAAACTGGGAAGTTTTTACGGTGACTCCCATAACTCGTAAATTGACGAGTGAAAGTTTTCTTTTGTACGATAAGTTGTAGATGACCCCAAAATTGGAAAACTTACTAGTATATAGTGGGATTTTTTAGGCAGACTGTTATTGCTAATGACGTTTTATCGTTTATTAAATTTTTAATTAAATCAGACTGCATTGAAAGTTTAGAGTATGATTGACCTTATTTTTTTTAATACTATTCTGTTCTGATTAGGAAGTGTTATTGACAACATGTAGTCTTGAATTAGAATAAGCTCAACGGAAATATAATTTATTGGAATACTTTATAAACTTTCGATGGTAAAGTGAATCGTGGATGGTGAAAGTGTGAGAGCAAATGAAAGCTTTATTCCAATGCAGCGCAATCCATATTTTTACATTAGTTCTGGAATTGCCTTACTACTAACACCAGGACACAATGACGGTTACCCCCGGCTAGGCCGGTACCCATTTTCGACACCAGGGTTGAGTGGCGAATTGTGACAGACTTCTCTCTTTTCCCGACCGGGAGATACATGCACCGGGAGGCGCTGCAGAGACTAGAACTGCCGACACCTACCCGTAATTCGACCACGGTGACCGGACAGCGGGGAATGTTGAGCGAGAGCCCTCAACTTTACCCGCTCAATTTTAAAAATTCTTGGAAAAACGAAGATTACGCGAAAAAATTAGCTGTGGAGTAATAGGGGAGAAACATTGATAACAACAGTCATCTCACGTGTAACAAGTTCACCACCTTGTCGCGCACTCACGTCTCTCGATAGAAATAGCCTCTGTTGCCACTGAAAGATAACGTCTTCACAGCTGATGGGAGCTCGAACCTTGAATTTCTCGGTTGGGATCTGATATATCAAATCTGACCAATGTCGGTGCTTGAACGAGCGTGCCGATGGGCGACGATGCTAATAACCTTGAATACTTAAATGCGAAACTTCCCCAAATCCTGTATTAAATTTCATACTTGCAGACCATCGGAGAAACATTTTGCTCACGCCCCCATTTTAAGTTGCTCGTTATTCAGTTGCACAGATCTAATAATGATCTCGGTTATCACGCCCATGTGCTGAGACCGGCACGTTCACGCAAAACATGTGATTGCGTGGTCGAGCCGGCAAATTGCGAAAAATTGCTCAATTGTCCTATGAATAACGACTGTTTGAGAAAATTGCAGCCATCAGTCACGGAATAAAAGTGAAGCAATCCTGTTTATTGAATCTATAAGAAAAGGAGAAATTCGCATTCATCACTACGGCGTGGAGAGTCGGTGCATGGTTGTGAAGAAATTGCTGTAAGTTGTTGCGTTGCATAGTCTTGGTTGAATTTTTTCTCCACTATGTACTGTTATAATCGACTAAGCTACACATTGGATAACATTGCAAGCGAAAAATGAAATAAAACACACAAAAAAAACACTTAATAATAAGCGATTTTAATTGTCAAGTAAAACTGTAGCTTCCTGTTTTTATTATTTTTACGGTCAACAAATTTTAAATTTGAAATGAACTGAAAATAAAAATGTCAAATTATATAAATTTAAACCCTTTGAATGGTACGATAAATAACAATAAATATTGTTTTAGCAAAAAAAATATACAACACACTAATCCCCAAGCACAAATTCGGAACAATGATAATAAAATGAATAGTGGTTCTTTTCAAATTTCGACGTATATGTACCATTCTGTGCTTGCTCATTAACGTACCGGTATAAATTAATGACGTTTCATCTGTTGCATAAAATATCATCGTGTAATTGTAGTTACATATTTCTTATGAAAGATAACATGTATTCGAACAATCAAGTCGATTTCCCAATTCAGTTACTTACAGCGGTTAACCACCGCGGAAATGAAGTGAGCGTGTTAAATCGTTGTAAAGTAGATCCCATAGGTGTCAGTATTTCTAAAATACTGTAAAAATACTCAAATAAAAAGCATAAGCAGGTTATTTCCTACACTTTAACCATCTGATGACCACTTCTGTATTGCTTTCCCCACAGCGCACCTCCATATACCCCACACGTACTGCAGGGCGGCCTCATTCAGGGTGGAGCGCCGTAATTAAATTGCTGATTTGGGAATGATATAAAAAATAATGAACTCTTAAAACCAAACATTTTTATTATTCTCATATTGGACAATAATGAGAGTTTCAAATTACACACAAAGTTTTAAACAGCGTATCTGGTAAATGTCTACCTTCACAATTCCCACACTGCTGCAGACGTTCTCTGAAATTCTTATGCACTCTTTCATGGATGTCTTCTGGTATTCTCGTACAAACGAGAATCTGCTAACTTAACATAGCTTATTCCCAGCACCTGTAAAAATTAGGATGTAGAAACAAATTGAAGACAATTTCAATAATGTTCAATTTAGTGTGCACTTACCGGCAATCGACTACTGTGACTCATCTTCAATGAGTACGTTTTATTGACCTGCAATGGAGTCATTGAATCAGATTAAATGAATTAGTTTGGCTTCCATAACCGCAACGAGGGAGTCCCAAAAAGAGGAAGGATGAAATCATCATCCAGTATGGAGTTAAGGGAACGTGAAATCAATGTACAAGGTGTATCCCCCTCACTGTCCACATAGAAATAATGAGTCGAGATCGAAGATTTAGAAATGAAGGATGTTTAGTTCTAATCAAGCCTGATACAAATATTCTTGCATCTGATGATGATGAAGCTGGTCTCCGAAACGTTTTCAACTTCTGTTTTTTTTTCTTTTTTAATAAAATGACTAGTTTTATTAGCATTTTCTTTGCTATAAAATTTTTAGTGAATTTGCGATTTAAGTAAAGTGAACATCTGTTTAGAAATAATCTTGTACATAGGTTTTTCAAATGCATTATAACTAACATCAGGACATAACGACGGATACCCCCTGTCAAGCCGGTGCCCATTTCCGACGCTTGGGTATGGTGGTGAATTGTGGCTGAGTTCACTCTTTTTGCCAACGGGGAAAAACCCCGGGCGGCACTGCCGGGGTTCGAACTACTGACACTTTCCCCTGGAGGACGCGTTCTTAACCACTTGGCCACGATAGAATTTGAAGGAGGACGTCAAAGGTACTGAAAAATAGGACAGCAGCGAACCAAGAAAAAGGTACTTGACAAAAAAAGCCTATTTTACTTCAACAAAAAAAGGCTTACCTACATCTCAGCCCTGAACCTAACATCTTCGCCCGGGGAGTACAATATCCATAGACCCAAAAGTTGTTTCCCCCGAGAAAATGGATTCATGGAACCTCGCTTTACGTTAAGAGAAAGGGTACCCAAAGAAAAATGAATTCTGTTGTGCGATGGCAGCAAAGCCTGATGCATAATTGATCGAGCAAACCCCGCATAAAATATCGACGTTTACAACAGTTTAGGTTATTGATTGAGAATAGAAATGTAGGCGTTTTCATGCTTGAGGAAGCTTCAAGCATTCCTTGTGCATCATGAATGCTGAGAAAGGAGCTTTCAATTATTACATCAGAGCAGCAACAGATGTTTTTATGAAAATCTGGCAGTGCCAAGTCATTCTTCAACAGTGAAACATGCAGGAATTTTTCTTCTTTATGATGTCTTGAAGAGTCTCGCAAATGCGAAACCAAGTCTTTCATTCATTAATTCATCTTCCCGGCATCGCCTAAAAATGGGAAAAAAATATGTAAACTGCTGTCTATGAATACCATCCGCTTGTGTTATTGAATATGAAGTCTCATTGCTTAAATAAATGAGTCCCTTTAACTGTTGATGTAGGCCGACCTAATCAGAATTTACTCTAGTGAAGAAAAAGATCGACGCCATGTGAGCGCTGTATTTTAACCAAGATTCTGATCTACATGCCGTCCACTCGAAAGCTGTACAAAAAGATCACCAGGTAATTGAAATAAGTGAGTGGTGTCATAAACGGCCTGTCATGTGTCATCAAATATGGATCTCTGTGTTAAAAATTTTCCATTCCAATGTTGTAACACATTTTACTTGTCAACTCTGTAGGAAATTGACAGGTTCTCCCTTTTGTTCTCCCTTTTGTTCTCCCTTTTGTTCTCCCTTTTGTTCTCCCTTTTCTTCTCCCTTTTCTTCTCCCTTTTCTTCTCCCTTTCCTTCTCCCTTTTCTTCTCCCTTTTCTTCTCCCTTTTCTTCTCCCTTTTCTTCTCCCCTTTGTTCTCCCCTTTGTTCTCCCCTTTGTTCTCCCCCTTTGTTCTCCCCTTTGTTCTCCCCTTTGTTCTCCCCTTTGTTCTCCCCTTTGTTCTCCCCTTTGTTCTCCCCTTTGTTCTCCCCTTTGTTCTCCCCTTTGTTCTCCCCTTTGTTCTCCCCTTTGTTCTCCCCTTTGTTCTCCCCTTTGTTCTCCCCTTTGTTCTCCCCTTTGTTCTCCCCTTTGTTCTCCCCTTTGTTCTCCCCTTTGTTCTCCCCTTTGTTCTCCCCTTTGTTCTCCCCTTTGTTCTCCCCTTTGTTCTCCCCTTTGTTCTCCCCTTTGTTCTCCCCTTTGTTCTCCCCTTTGTTCTCCCCTTTGTTCTCCCCTTTGTTCTCCCCTTTGTTCTCCCCTTTGTTCTCCCCTTTGTTCTCCCCTTTGTTCTCCCCTTTGTTCTCCCCTTTGTTCTCCCCTTTGTTCTCCCCTTTGTTCTCCCCTTTGTTCTCCCCTTTGTTCTCCCCTTTGTTCTCCCCTTTGTTCTCCCCTTTGTTCTCCCCTTTGTTCTCCCCTTTGTTCTCCCCTTTGTTCTCCCCTTTGTTTTCCCCTTTGTTTTCCCCTTTGTTCTCCCCTTTGTTCTCCCCTTTGTTCTCCCCTTTGTTTTCCCCTTTGTTTTCCCCTTTGTTTTCCCCTTTGTTTTCCCCTTTGTTTTCCCCTTTGTTTTCCCCTTTGTTTTCCCCTTTGTTTTCCCCTTTGTTTTCCCCTTTGTTTTCCCCTTTGTTTTCCCCTTTGTTTTCCCCTTTGTTTTCCCTTTTGTTTTCCCTTTTGTTTTCCCTTTTGTTTTCCCTTTTGTTTTCCCTTTTGTTTTCCCTTTTGTTTTCCCTTTTGTTTTCCCTTTTGTTTTCCCTTTTGTTTTCCCTTTTGTTTTCCCTTTTGTTTTCCCTTTTGTTTTCCCTTTTGTTTTCCCTTTTGTTTTCCCTTTTGTTTTCCCTTTTGTTTTCCCTTTTGTTTTCCCTTTTGTTTTCCCTTTTGTTTTCCCTTTTGTTTTCCCTTTTGTTTTCCCTTTTGTTCTCCCTTTTGTTCTCCCTTTTGTTCTCCCTTTTGTTCTCCCTTTTGTTCTCCCTTTTGTTCTCCCTTTTGTTCTCCCTTTTGTTCTCCCTTTTGTTCTCCCTTTTGTTCTCCCTTTTGTTCTCCCTTTTGTTCTCCCTTTTGTTCTCCCTTTTGTTCTTCCTTCCTGCACCATGAGTGCGCTACAAGTAAATTCCATCGATGTAGCGGTGACCCATATCGAACTTCGCACTCATATGCTTTCTGAATGAAATTCGAAAGATATTTGTCTAGTTGATCGCCTAAATGGTTAAGTTGTGTTGATCAAATACTATACTTTGAAGAAAACGGAGACAATCGTTCATCTCATCTATCATTATTTCGAAAGGGCAATCCTTAAAGTTCTTATGAAAATAGGGTAAATCTGAAGGAGATGACAGTTGTCGATTTTCCACTTTTTGGTGCCTGAACCTAATTAATTGAATCAAAATAAACAAGTTTTCTTCTATGCACTTTTCGTCTCAAATGAGTATTTTACGATTTATAGCGGTAAGTTTAGTTTCGTCATTGATGACGAATGCGCTGGAATAAACAGCTACTCATCGATTTTTGAATTTTTGTTGCTTGAAACATGGTAATAACATCGAAATAAACAACTTTTACTATATACACTTTTTTCGTCAAATGAGTATTTAACGAGGTATAGCGGTAGGTTTGGTTTCGTCTTTCAAGACAGAGCGCTGGAAGCGAGACGCCATTGCAGTATTGCCATACAACTCGATCAAAGAATTTCTTTCCGCTTCAAAGACTGGAGTTGCGGTAAGTCATTTACCGCTATAACTAATAAAATACTCATTTGAGACAAAAAGTGCATAGAAGAAAACTTGTTTATTTCGATCTAATTAACTATGCTAAGGCATCGAAATTTACAAAATCGACAACTGTCATCTCCTTCAGATTTACCGAAAATAGTTGTCTGTATAATTGGTTAGATTGTTACGTATGGTTTTCTTTGACTCTTATTTAAGCAATGAAGTGTCTCTTTGATCTATCATAATATTATAATTCTGATTCGTATGTTTTCGTACATTATCGACAGTCCAAATTACCTTAGGGATTAAAACTCTTGTATCTATATATACAAAGAAATGAGCACTCTCAGGGGAAAAAGCGCGAGATTCTGAGCTGAGAGTTAGGTAAGCATTCCTTTGGTATTCCTTTGGTTAAAATAGAATTTGTGTTTTGTTTTGAACCATCGTTTTTAGCTTTATCGCAGTCTTGTTTTTCTACACCTACTACTTTCTTCCTCAACTTTGAACTTCATACACGAACCTCGCTCTTTCAACTTCCTGTTTCTATGTACCTTGTGCATAGATTCTGCGTTCCCTCAACTCCATACTAAATGGAGCCATCCTCCTTTCACTCTTTAGAACTCTTGGTGTGGCTAAGGAGGCTACGGAAGCTTGGTGTGGCTAAGGAGGCTGAATTAATATTTATCCTAATCTAATAGTCCAAATTAACGTCCAAGTAAAGGATTTCTCTAATCTCACCAAATACGGGTAATAAACTACAATAAACAACCTGAAGATGAAATAACAAGCTGGCAATTAAAACAGTCCCTTTAACTTTTTTTTAAACGAGGTTGCAAAATTAAAATGAAATTCATACAAAAATTTTGCTCAGGCGCTATTCAAATGAATACTTGCCCAGATTTTCAACCTATTTCCTAATCATTTACTAGGCGAAGGTAACTCCTCAACTAACTTGCAAGTAGCAATCCCCCTGTGCCTAAAACAATCCTCTTTTTAATGAAACCTACTGGACCTGAAATTATTCAGTTTACATATCAGTTCGGTGGACACATGGTAGACTTACCGGCTTCGGGGGAAGTGCAGTTATTGCTTCTTTCACTCGCACAGTAGATGATGTACTGTGCCTTCATAATGTCCAATACAATGGTGACGCTGCGAGCAAGTATAATAAATTTCGCTTTGGTTCGATGAAAGGGTGCGAATCGAAGGTACTTCAGTATGAAGTTTTAGTTAAGTAGGGTTCGTATAGTTCTTGACCTTGAAGCTTTTTGCCTCTGTGCTTTCAAAGTGCATGAAGGATTAACGCGTTGACTCGTATTGGGACATCCGAGTACCATTAGGTACATTTCTCATTTACATACAGGTTAAAATGAACAACATTTCAATTATTTAAACGCCTATTTTTAAGCACTTAAATCTTACTTAACAAGAGACAACGTATGCGCGTCTCGCGGTAGCGAACGTGTTGTAATATGGTATACTGATTGAAGTCATTTGTTTCGAACACTTCAAGTTAGTGTAGTTTAATTTCACGGTGATCAGTATGTTCATTATTATCAACATTATTTTCCGTCTCCATAACCGTAGCGCAGGGAAAGCCTTTTCGAATGAACTAAATAGCGTCTGTCTTATTTGTACTCGACTAAATTATCTCGTTTGATTGCAATTTAATTCGTACTCTTAAAATTATGTCTTTCGTAAACCAGCACAACTTTTAGCAACCAATTCCTAACTGTTCAAAAACAACTAGGAACGATTTTTTTATTTTTAAAAATAAAGCATTACATGTGGCTAAACAGGATTCGTTTACGTCTGTCAGATCTACTATTTTATTTAACCAAAAGGTTTTCAGATAATTAAAAATTTGTGCCTCGTAACCTTCTAAAAATAGACTTCAGTTTCAGGCTTAGAGATTCGCTAGAATGAGTCAAGCGTGGGGTGAAGAGGACTGGCTTGAGGTGGTTACGACCACGCTACACAATTTCACCTTCTCCAGCGACATGGATCTGCGTGACAAAATGCTGCATCTGAGAAACGTTCTCAGATTGATCCGGCTACGTCTCGATCGAATGAACGTGAGAATGTTAAAATCTAAAACAAGCGCTGAATACTACAAGTTTATGAGCTTACATCAACAAGTTTTGCTCGAGATCACCGTTCCGGTAGAGCATTTGCAGGGATTACCTAATGAACGTCTAGTAGAGCTTCATGAACTCTACCTTTCAGTGTACGATAAAGCATTGAAAATATATCACAACGATATCATGAAAATCTACAGGGGCCGACTTGGAGCGACAGAAAAAATTGAATATTCGGCCTTGACCCATCATTTTTCTAAGGCGTTGAAGCACATGATCATGAATCTGGAAGTCATAGAAACCGAGATGCGCTCCCGCAATCTAGAAGTCGTAACTTAATTATTAGGAGTAAATTTGCTAATTTACTTTGCGTTTGTTTTCAGAGTGAGAGGAGATGAACTTGTAACTAATGAATCGATAATATTTCACAGCGTTAAATAATTTGTAAATGTTTGATTGCACGTTTAAATGGTCAATAAAAAAAAAACAGGAGATAATTATTTAACGAGTTCCAACTGGAAGACGGCCTCAAAGAGAGCTTTGAAATTCTATGCATAGACTTCCGTAATTCGAAAAAAATTCCGGTGACGCCAATTGATCAGCTAATGTTTTTCTTTGAACGGTAAATTGTGAAGACCTCATAAATTTGAAAGCTGATTAACATGTAATAGGCTATTGGGGAGATAATGATTCTTGTTGATGACATTTTTTCGGACCATTTTTTTAAATTAAATTAGACTGCAACGAAAATTTTGCGTATTGTTGCCCTTACTTTCTGTGCAATTTTGTTTCGATTAGGATGTTGCCATCGACAACCCAGTCTTGAGTTTTTAACAGAATCGATCAACGGATTTGAAAAATTGAAAATTGCCGGAGCCTTTTGCAGATGAAGAAAACGGTGAATAGATTTTCCATCGCGAATTTTCACATATCCTTTGATCTTTCGAAATACTTGACAGTACATATATTATATTTTTTCATGTATTTGATTTTTGCATACTCGAATGAATTAGAGAAAAATTTTGCGTTGCCTGATGATTGAGCTGTATCACAGTCATTTTTCATTAAAGATGAAAATATTGTCCTCGTTATATTTGAGACTTCGCCATTGAGACAAGCCAGCATCCGGCATCTTTCCAGAGTGGCCAGATGTTGACGAAGGAGGGTGGGCTGGATCTTCATTTTCAAACTTAAATTGAAAAATGCTGGATTTTATCGCTTAGGCTAGATTTTGGTAGCCTTGCTGTGATTTACAAAAATGGCACTCAAACTTGAAGAATATTTTCAGAATCCTCTTCATCCCTCGCGCACAATTATGTTTAAATTTCTACCCGTTGTCAGAAACCAGGCATCGTATTTTTTTCTATTTGCTGCCTCTTGCATGCAAGGAATTTCCGAAGTACAGTGTATGACTTATTACAGATTACTCGTATCTATAATTATTCTTTATTCATATCAAACATTTGTTTTTTAAAACGACTGCCCTCAATTCCATTACCCGACTGTATCAACATGTACCAGCCAACTCTGCTGTTAAGTTTTGAACTTGTGAAATGCCGCTTAAATTGAATGTTCATAAATTGGTCAAATCAATAGGGTAAATACGAAATTTAAGCACTGTAGGTTACAAAATGATCCATAAAGCAGCGTTCACACGATCAATATTACTGACAATATTTACTAATAGTGTCTATGTAGATCGTGTGAACGGCGTACTGATGGACTGATGAAAATATTGATGCGATCAAAAGGGCTCAGAAATCTCATCAATATTAGAGCATTCTTGGATTGATGGAAAGTACTATATTGATCGTTTCAATGCAACCACAATATTTCCATCAGTACAGGCGTGGCCATTGTAGGGTGAGTAATAACTTCCTAGGGAGTCCGAGCAACTACTGATGGAAACATTGACAGAACATTATTGATCATGCGCACTCGATACTGTCAATATACGATACTGTCAATATACGATACTGTCAATAAAAATACTGTCAGTACATATTGATGGTGTGAACGCTGCTTCAATTATATAGATGAACTTAGAATAGAATGGAGAAGGGCAACAGAAATGAGTCATGTGGCCCATTCTCGGCTGTCCCCGTCCCGTGCCGTGCGACTTCAACCATGCACAGCACGACCGAAACATTAACGATTTTCGATTTTCGCACCCGAGCAACAGCACCTTCATGACATCACAATATTTCTTGACTCGGTGCTTACGCTAGGTGTGTTCCTATGATTTAATTAGTTTCTTCGAAAAATTGGAAATAATAGAGCCACGATTACGTTTTTCCACGCCATGCTGATGCTCCTGTCCGATTAGACATTACCAGTAAAACCTGAACTGAATAAAATTTTCTTATTTCTCCTGAGATTGATAACCTCCTAAAGAACTGCCTCGATATCTTCGCTTACTAGGCTTTTGCTGCACCAACGTTTGCCCAGCTCAGGGGCGTAAAGGATACATCAATTGACTCGTTGACTCGCACTTCTTTACGAAGTATGATAAGATGAGATAAAAAATGAGCAGAACAGGCAAGAAAGGTTAAGAAAGAGATGGTTAAGACAGAACCTCTAATTTTCCTGTTTATTTAACCAAATCTAGGGAACAATCTGAAAATTACACCAAAGAACTAGCTGCAGAGAAAGGAGGGAGAAACTCTCTGATAACGCAACGTGTTCTCATTTTAAAAAGAAAACCCGAGGCCCCGCATGCACTCTTATGTAACGAGTTCATAAACTTGTCGCCCATTCACATCTCTCGATAGAACCAGCCTTTATTGCCTCGGAGAGATAACGTCTTTTACAGCTGGTGTGGGCGCGAACCTTGAATTTCTGGGTTGAGATTTGACAAAAGAAATCTGACCAATGTTGGTGCGCATACATTCCAGTGCATGGGCGACGATGCAGGTATACGTTGACTACGTACATGTTGAAAGAAATATACGCAGATCAAATGTTTTTGAACGGGATGAATAATTTATAAGCATCATTTTAACTTATGAACGTATCGGGTCGTCTAGGCTCGTCTACAAATTGAGGCATTCAAAATGACTAGGTGCTTGCATCTCTGTTGAGGATGAAATTTGACCATTCAAGTCCGTGTTTCTGAAGGCTGTGTGGCCCATTAGAGCATCAATTATAAAGCCGAACGTTAAACTGATCCGATGATAGCCCGGCTCTTTCATGCACTTTACTCGAGCTTGAGTTTCAATTGTGACCCAAGAATCACACACGAGGTCGATCGAGCGGAATCAGTAGAGCTGACATGGATCGTTTGCTAGTGATGGTAGCAGAGGCACCTGGAAACAAACGATATGGAAAAAAATTGTGTTTCAAGTAACTTTTCTATGAAATTCTGATTTCTGAAATTTTGAAACTGCAGATTATGAAGCTGGTACACGAAAATAATCGTCTCCTTTGCTATCTAGCCGTTCTAGGGCCTCGAAAGGTCAGCAATGTCAAATGACGCTTCGAAGTTGTAAAACCTCATTCCGTCAGACAACTTCGCTCGTGTACTAGGAGAGAGTAGATTTCAGCAGACCAGAGTCCATCTAGACGTTATACTCGTAAGAAGGTGCGCTAAAACGATATGTCAAAGATTCCTAGAGAAAATGCGCTCCTCGAGGAAGGTATAATTATTTTCAAGTTTTCTCTAAAATGGCGGACTATTAACGTTATAGCAACCCTTACCCCGCAAAAATTATCGACACATACAACAGTTAAGTTTATTACTTAAGAATAGAAATGTAGGTGTTCTCAAGATAGTAGAAACTTCACGCTTTCTTTGTGCACCATGGATCCTTAAAAAGAAGCTTTCAATTATAACTTCAATACAAGAGTACATGTTTTTATATAAATCTTGCAGCGCCAAGCCATCCTTTAGCCATGAAACATGCCGGAATTCTTCTTCTCTATTCATAAGGTCTTGAAGTGTCTCGCAATTGCGAAACAAAATCTTTCATTCATTTTTTCAGCGTCCGAGCATTGCCGAAATAAAGGAAAAATAATACGTAAGCTGTAAGTTATGAATACCATCCACTTGTGTCATAGAATATGAAGTCTTATTGCTTGAATAAATGAGTCCCTTTTACTGTTAATGTACGTCGACTCCAATCCGAATTACTTTAGTGAAGAAAAAGATTGATGTCATGTGGACGTGTTCTGCGATTCAGTTGTGTGCGGTCCACTCGACAGCTGTACGTAAGATCACTTTGAGAAAGAAAAACGTGAGTGGTGCCGTAGAAGCCCTGTTATGTTTCATGATGGATTAGTACGCTTAAATCTTGTGTGGTCAGTTGTGCAATGCGTTGTATGCGTCTATACTGTCAGGAATTGGCGGCCTTTCTTCTAGTACGTCCGTAAGGAGTGCGTGACTGGAAATCTGCATCTGGGTAGCCGCGGCCATTATTGAATTCCGTACTACTTTGCTCACTAAATGAACTGTGGATAAAGTTTTGCTTGCTTGACAGGTCAAGTTGTTGTAATCGATTATTTCAAATCTACATGCTGAATAAAAGTAGGGAGACTAGCCAATTGAATGGTCTAGAAGCACATTGATTGTACTTTCGTCAACACACAGTTCCTACGAAGTGATCCATTGTAGGTCACGTGGTCACGTAACGTGTCTTTTTTTTCATACCGTTGCTGACCCATCTTTTGTCACTCACTCGTATTAAATTGATGACCAACGATAGTTGAATATAGGCACAATCCAGTTAATATTTTAAATTTTCAAAGCAAATTACCCCATTCGAATTTTATTTGAATATTGAACTTCAGATTCTCCCATCGCAGTTTACGTGTTGAGGATTTCTTAACCGGTTGTTTGTATAATTGGCTAGGTTGTTATTTTGTTTTAAGTCTCTCGCTCGAGCAATAGTCCAATGGTGCTGCAAATTATACTACTCGCTTGTGTTTTTGTACAGTCGCTAGTCCACAGTACGTAAGAGGAATGAAAATATTGTACGTGCACATGGGATTGATCGTTCTCGGGGAGGAAATGTGGGTCAATGTTTACTTCGGGTGTGCTGACAGAATTTGAGGTAGATTCCACAGAATCGCCAGAGATAGATATTCAAAGAACACGTTACCCGTCTGACAATGCTCGCTGTGGCGTAATTTCAGAGTTATTGAACTTTTATGTATAAGAGTGTCCTGTATAACGGTGAAGAAACTGACGCGTAAATGTGCTGTAATACTGTATTGACGTGATGAAGGGGAAGATCAGGTTGAATAACGATAGCTTAGGCGGAAAAGTAACCCAAGTAAACTTGAAACCCCCCTTGCCTTAATTAACTTAGCTTAGCTACAGTGGCACTGCTGGTTTCCACCACAATACTGCGTCTTCCAACAACGAAGCGACGCAGCAGGTTAAGTAATCTGCTTTCCTGGAAGCAATTCACGTTATAACTCCAGAGTTACGCATCGGCTAGCAATATACCATTATTGAATAATTTTCTTAACTGTGCTTCCTAAGGATTCTTGGGAACCACATTTCTAAAATCCATGAGCGCATAAATGTTAACATCGACCAAAATGTGATCCTGAGTTGCCGGTTAGGCAAGTTTTCCTTTTCTTCAAATGCTGTTTGGCCCTGTTTCGAGTCGATGTTTTTAGCTTCACTGCTATCTTGCGTTTTAGAACGTTTCTTTTTAAACACTGAACTTCATTCACGAACTCTTCTTTATTTACAGTTTCTATGCACCATTTGCATAGCTTTAGCATTCCTTTCTCTACATACTATAAGCCTTTCTCTTTTCAGAACCCCTCTAAAATAGTAAGGGAGGCTTTAATTAATTTTGTACCAAATCTCGTAGTCCAAATGAACGTCGAAGTAAAAGATTACCTTAACTCTATCGAATTCAGTAATCGATAATGTACATCCTGAGCAGTGAATCGAAATGTGCTGGCAATGGAAAGTTCCCTGAACTTTTTTTTTTAAACGACGTAGTTGCGAACATAAAATGACATTGAAATATTACCTCCGGCCGAGTTCAAACGAAAACTAATCTAGATTTTTCCAACCTACTTGCTAATCATTATATAGATAACTGCTTAACTTGATTGTGCGTGTACCTATCCCCTTAGCCTAGAACAACCCTCTTTTTTCAATGCAGCTTATCGCCCTAAAATGATTCGGTTTGCACATCACTTCGGTAGATCCATGGTTGATTTACCGGCTTCCAGGATAATTGTAGTTCTAACTTTTCACTCGTACAGACCGTGATGAACTGAACCTTTGTAATGCTAAATACAACGTCACGCACTGTGTGCTGCTAAAAACGTTAGCTTTGGTTCGTTGACCGGGTACAAATCGAAGGAACCTGACGAAAAGTTTTTGTTAATAGTGTTTGTATTGTTCCTGACTTTCAACGTCTTACTCTGGCATTTTCAAAGTCGGTAGAGAATTGAAACGTTGATGGCGTGATAGGTCACACGAGCACCATTGGGTATATATTGTTCATTTACGTACAGGTGGAAATGAACAGGATATATATTATTTAAACATTTATTTTTAAAGGCCCCACACACCACACGCGCCTCGAGGGCAAACAAGCCGATCCCCGAGCCAGTTCGTATAGTGTGAGGGCATGTTCGATCCGAGCCACGGGCCGCGCAATCAGGCTCGTGGCTCGGCTCGTGCTGAGCTGTCACTTCCAGATATTTAGCCTGGCTTGCGGCTCCGGTAGTGTGTGGTCGTAAAATGGCAGGAGCCGAGCCTGCGGTCAGCTTAGTGCATAAGGTTAACGAAATTTTCTGTTTCAGAAAGTGGTTGATGTACGACGCACCATAGAATTTGATGTGATAATCAATTCTCAAGTAATTAGCGTAGTCTCGAGGCTCTCGTCTCAATTTCTGAATTAACTGGCCATGATACTATTCTCCCCTCTTCAATAGCCAAGACTTGCATTATTTAGACCTTTTTCGAGGTTGTTTTGCAATTGAGCAAATTGCAATCTCAAATAGGTCATCTGAATCGGAGAAGTCTGTTTTCTCTAGAGAAAACGCTAGCAAACTAATGCTCGGCTCGTATAACGCGTGCGGAGGCAGAAAGCGCGAGCCAACCAGCTCGCGCGAGCCTGAGACCTTGCTCGCGCCGCGCCTCGGCTCGGGGCGCATGTAGTGTGTCACTGTGTGTGGGGCCTGGAGAGGTCGAAGCACGATGTCATATCGTCGTGCTGTTGCATTATCACACTTTTTAGGAGAGTGTTGTTTTTATGCAGCAGAGTAATTTTTAAGCTTTTGCACTCGCAACTTTGCTTAAGAGATTTGACGTACGCGCGTCGCGCAGCAGCGAACGTGTTGAAATGTGGTGGACAGATTGAAGTAGTCGTCTGTAACGACCACTTCAAGTTGGTGAAGTCAAAGTTAACAGTGATCAGTATGTCCATTATTACGGTAATTTTCCGTCTCTACACAATACAGCGCAAGGAAAGCCTTTTCCAATGGTCTAACTAACGTCTATCCTAGTTGTCCTTAACAAAATTATCGGGTAGGATTGCAATTTAAAAAGTACTCTTGGAATAGTCTTTCATACAGCCGCACAACTCTTTGCATCAAATTCCTAACTGTTCAGAAACATGAACGATTTCTTAATTTCTTTAAACGAAGAATTACATGTGGCTGAAGGTGATCTTTTCGGGTGTCGGATAAACTATTTTGTTTCACATAGGCTTTCAGATAAGAAATTCGTGCCTTGTAACCTTCTTAAAATAGAACTCGCTTTCAGGCCAGAGAGATTCGCACTGATGGGTGTATCTTTGAGTGAAGATTGGGATGAAGAAGACTGGCTTGAAAAGTCTACGACCACGCTTCAGAATTTCAGCCTCCCCAGCGACTTGGATCTGCATGACAAACTGCTGCATCTGGAAAACGTTCTCAGAACAATCCGGCTACGTCTCTCGAGAATGGAGGAGGGAATGTTAGAATCCAAAACAAGCGTTGAATACTTCGCGTTTACGAGCTCATACCAAAAAGTTTTGCTCGAACTTACCGTTCCGGTAGTGGAATTACAGGAATTGCCTAATAACATTCTAACGGAGATTAATAAAATGTACTACTCGGTGTACGATAAGGCACTGAAAATACACCACAGCGACATATTGATGAGCTACAGGACCAAACTTGAGGCGGAAGAAAATATTGAAGCATCAGACTTGGCGGCTCATTATTGTGGCGCCTTGCAGCACATTCTCGTTAATCTGGACAACATAGAAACCGTGGTGCGCTCCCGCAATCTACCAGTCGTAAATTATTAATTCTAAATTTTTTGTTTACTTTACGTATGTTTTCGAAATGAAAGTGGGTGACCTGGTAACTAATTGATCGAAAAAATTTCAGAGCATTAAATAATGGGGCAACGTTTAATGACCCGTTCAGATGATCATTGAAAGCGCGATTAAATTTCAGGCTTTTTAATTGGAAGACGACCGCAAGGAAAGCTTCAGAATTTTTACTTGGAAATTGAAAAGTGAATGTTTTGCTTTGATGGGGAAGTTCTCTAACATTAGAGAACTTGCTAACAAGCCCCGGGAATTTTTAGGTAGATTGGGATTGCTGACATTTTATCGTCAAAGTACTTTTCAAAATAAAGCAAACTGCACTTGAAATTTCGTGTATGATTGTCCCTATATTTTTTGTGCTTTTCCGTTTTGATTAGGAAGTTTTACCGAGAACCCGTGGTCTAGAGATGAAATGAACTCAACGGACATCAGAAAAACCTAAAACGTTTCCTAAGGCTTTTGGTGGGGAGGTAAACTGTGAATGGTGGAGATAAGAGACGAAAGGTGCCTTATTTCAGTGAAGCTTAATTCAATTTTTGTACATAGTTTTTTTTAACGAGCCTTGCAACGAACACCAGAACACGATAACGGTTACCCTCGGTCAAGCCGGTACCCATTTCCGTCACAGGAGTTGAGCGGCGAATTGTGGCACTGTTATCTTCCCTCAACTTCGAGAAATCCCAGGCGGCACTGCAGAGATTCAAACTGCCGGCACCTTCCCGTGAAGGGCGCGTTCTTAATCACTCGGCGCCACGGCGCCCACAGCAATGAAGGTTGGGAAAGAACCCTCAACTTTCCCCGTGTTATTTCATACCCAGAGAAAATGATTACGTCGATTACGCCAAGAAGCTAGCTGCAGAGAAATGGGGGAGAAACTTTTACCGATAGCGTTCTCTTTACAATAACTTGGTAAATTACCCTCCAGGCCGTGCATACTCGCTTGTGTAACAAGTTAATAACCATGTCGCGCATTCACGTTCCGAGATAAAATTAGCCTTAGTTGCCACTGAAAGATAACGTTCTCACAGCAGATGTGGGCTCGAGCCTTGAATTTCAGAGTTGAATTCAAGTTAGACATGTGGCCAGTGTTGGCGCTTGCAAATTCAAGCCTATGGACGACGAAACGGATAAACACGGATACTTCCCTGTAAAATCTCCGCGGCGATCGCGTCAGGTGCAAGTGCCGAATGAAGAATACGTTGAATACGTACACGTTGAGAGAATAGTTTATCTAATATTGTTGTACTAAACCATAAGCACCATTTTAACTTGTGATCATATTGATCTTCTTTCTTTTTCTCGAATTTAGGCGTTCAAAGTGTCTAGGTGTACGTGCCCATGGTAGGGATAAAATTTGGCCATTTGAGTAGATGTTTGTGAAGACTGTGTGACCATCATAGCATTGGTCGTTAGGTCGAACGTTAGACTGATAGGGTTTAACAACTAATGACGTAGTTATTGAAACGCGATCTCCGAATCACACACAGGGTCATGCGATAAACCCGTGGTCTTATGGTATCCTAGATGCGTACATCGATAGATCAGTGGGGATGGTAGTAATGGAGCCTGGAAACGAACGAGGCTATAAACATTTAATTCCAAGTAAAGTTTCACAGAAGTACTGATTGCTTAAAATTTGAAACTTTGGATAATGAAGCGGGTATTCGATGGAACTTGTCTCCTTTGCTTTCAAGCCGTTCTAGGGTCACGCAATGTTGGTAATGTCAAATGACGATTCATGTTGTAAAATTATATCCCGTCGGACGACTTTACTCGTGAACTATGAGAAAGTAGATTTGGGCAAGATTTGGTAGTAGATTTTGGGAAAGTAGATGTGGACACGATGTTATTAGCAGAGGTTCCCAAACTGTGGTATCACGTACCCATACACCCCTGAGCATCTCAGCAAGGAGGTACGCCGTGCATCCCTGTTAATTTCTTATGCAACATGCAGATAGAAAATTTGTGTAGAATTCATTTAAAAGGGGACTTGAGCAAAAAAAGGTAGAGTAAATGTTTCAGGAAAGTGTCGAAACTACTGCTGCGGTTGAATTGAGGTTGACAATTCATTTTTTAAAATGGAATACTGAATTAGATGTTCCTCGGTGTGGAATATTTCGGGTTCATGCGCCAAATAAACTAGGGTGTGATAACCCAGGAGCCGATAGTTACCAGTTAGACATTCATTTTAAACTCAAATTCATTTTACGTTACAGGTATTGCACCATTCTTCAAGGTATTGCACCTTGAAGGTATTGGTATTGCACCATTCTTCCTTCCTCAACTCAAGTTGAAATGAACCGGCGCGATGTTTGCAGTTGTTTACATATTTTTGCTACATCTGTGGAAATTTAGCATTGTTCTAAATATCTAGAATGGGTTAAACTATCTATAATGAAAGTAATGAATTTAAGCCTTAAGCTTAAATGTTTCGTCTTTTTCTATCAAACACAAACATTTTCTATTCTACAATAGTCCGACCTAAAATTTGACAAAGAAAGATATTACTATGCTTCCGATTTTAGACGCCAAATGAAGTTTATGGCGAACTAACATATCTATGCTATGCCGCGTACCCCCGTCGTACACTAAAACGCGAGCTTAGTACGCAGCGCAAAAACTTTGAGAAACACTGCGTTTTAGGAATGATGAATGATTTTCAATCCTGAAATGAGAGATGATAAACTTGCACCAAAATTTACACCTGCACATGAATAACGCCTTATCACAATGAGGTTATAGTTCTCATGTTCGTAAAGATATTGAAAATAATATGAAGTCTTTATATAAAGATAAAAAAAGATAAATATATGTAACCCGACGTTGACAAAGATAATGCAAATACTTCTGCAGTAGCTGATTTTCTGTACTATTCGGGCTTCAAAATAAATATCCAAAGGTAGGCCTACCTGTTTCAGCGAAGACTGAATTTCACCGCCTTGTGCAGTGACTATATTTGGGTGGCTGAAATCATGGATGCTCCAGCAAAAAAGTTAGACTTGGAACACAACATTTGGAGTTCATGTCTTAGAATTAAATAGATGGCAACGCACAGTGGTGTGTTGTGACCGACATACCGCCTCTCGTCACATACCGGCATTCATTATTTCCAATCTAGGTTGAGGCAAAATACTATTTATATTGCAGTAATACCCTTTAAACCATTCGCTAATGGCTTTTTGAAATTTTTAATATTCCCGTAAGGAAGTTCATTTCTTGCGTTGCTAGCTGCTTTAATTTTTTCAAGTGCAATACGCAGAAAGTTTAAACGATTATTTTAGACCACAGCTTTACTAAATTAAAAAGAGTTCAGCCCCCAAATACTTATTCGTAATACAGTGGGTATTTATTCATCAGCTCATCAGCTGTCATTTCTTTACTCAATATAGTTTAAATGACCACCTCACGGAGAAATATACTGAGCGAAAACACGGAAAATAAATATCCTTGACTATGTCTTTCATTTAATGGAAACAAAGACTTCAAAATCTCGCCCTCAATTATAATCCTGCACTAAATTTCATGCTTGCAGACCATCTGAAAAACATCCAATTCGCTCCTCCATTTCAAGATTTTCTACATTCAGTAGCACAGATCGAACAATGATGTCAGTCAGCAGCGCAGTCTTTAGGGGCCACGGGGGCCAAATTGCACGAATTAAAAGTACAATCAGGTCATTTCCTTTACTTTGACCACCTGACGACCACCTCCGTATATGTTGTTTTTCCTCATGGCGCTAATCCGTATCCCTCACCAGAGCGGTCACGTGTGAACGACACTCCTGATAACTTATTATAGCTTATTTCCGTTGTCTGTAAAAATACAGGTCTTGGAAACGAGTTGAGGACACTTTCATTTGTACTTAATTTAGAGTGCATTTACCGGCAACCGACTATGACTGCTCACCAATGAATACGTTTCATTGACCTGCAACAATCGTCATTGAATTAGATTATATTAAAGTTATTTCAAGCCTCCCTAAGCGCAACGAAGGCGTTCGAAAAAGAGGAAGGATTAAGGCATCATTTAGTGTGGAGTTAAGGGAACGTGAAATCGATGCACATGATGTGTCCCCCACACCCTGCTCATAGAAACGGTAAGTCAAAAAGTAAAGCTATGAAATAAGATAAAATTGGAAGAAGAAAGTCTAATGTACTGAAAATAGGACAGCATGCAGTGAATCACAAAAAAAAGTATTTGATAAAACAAAAGCCGCATTTTATTTCAACAAAAAGAAGGTCCACCTAACTCTCAGTTCGGAACCTCACATTTCCATCCTGGGAGTGCAAATTCCATAAAAGATATTAGGTGTCTTCCCTGAGGGGATGAAGTCATGGAACCTCGATGGAAGTTATGAGAAATCCTATCCGATAACAAATAAACTCTACTGTGACAAGGGCAGCAAGGCCTGACGCGTAATAAACCTAGTGAACCCCGTATAAAATATTAACGTACACATCAATTTAAATATCTTGAGAATAGAAACGCAGGAGTTTTTTAGCTTGTGGAAGCTACAAGCTCCCCTTGTGTATCATGAATCCTTAAAAAGAAACGTGAAATTATTACTTCATTTCAGAAGCAGGTGTTTTCATATTAATCTGGCATCACCAAGTCAGCCTTGAACAATAAAACCTGCAGGAATTTTTCTCGGTACTTGTGGGTTATCTGTCACCACTTGTTTAGGGGAAAACGTGAAAAATTTAATTTTTTGTGAATATTGAATTGATATTCTCGACAGTTTGAATGGATTTTTCATGTGAGATGGTATCCTTGTTGATTTATATTTATTTTTAATGCAATTTATGTACTTTCCATATCCATATACAATGATTCTCTATGACCTTCCTATTCAGTTCTTGGAAGGCCCCAGAGATTCATTTTGGCGTGAAGCTAAACAAAATAAATTACAAATAATGAAAATTTATAACAATTGAATTAAGCTAACCTAATTTAACTAACCTTAAGATGATAAGGAAACCATAGATTAGAAGTGGTGACAGATAACCCACAAGTACCTTCTTCTTCTTTATACAAGTCTCCAAGTGTCTTGCAACTGCGGAACAAAGCCTTTCATTCATTTATTCGGCTTGCCAGCATCGCCCAAAAGATGGAAAAAATACGCTAACTGTAGTCAATGAATACCATTTACGTGTGTCATATTGTATAAAGTTACAATGCTTGAATATATGAGCCACATTACCTGTTGATGTAGGCAGACTTGATCCAAATTTACTTCAGTTAAGAAAAAGATCGACGTCGTGAGAGCGCTGCATGCCGGTAAGCTTCAGTTCTGTGCGGTGCACACGCCGTCCATTGAAAAATATCACGAGAAAGCAGAAATAGGTAAATCTGAAGGAACGAGCAGTAATCGATTTTGTAAATTTTGATGCCTCAACATAGTTTATTAAATCGAAATAAACATGTTTACTTCCATGTACTTTCCGTCTGAAATGAGTATTTTATTAGTTTTGGCGGTAAATTACTGACCTTTACTCTGGTGTTCAAAGCGGCAAGTAATTCAAGGAGCGCGTTGGATGGCAACACTGCAATGGAGTCTCGCTTCCAGCGCGCTCGACTTCAAAGACCAAACCAAACCTACCTCTATACCACGTTAATTACTCATTGGCCCCAAAAAGTGCATAGATGAAAAATTTTATATTTCGATGTAATTACCATGATACAGGCAACAAAATTTCAAAAATCGATTACTACTAAACATTCAACATTTACCAACAATTTTTCTATTATGCACTTTCCGGGGGAAACGAGTATTTAGAAAAGAGTTGTAGCTGTAAATTACTTACCGCAACTCTAAGTGTTAAAAGCGGGTAGAAATTGTTTGGAAGGGAAGACTACAATGGACTCTCCCTTCCGACGCGCTCGAATGATCGAGCGCATTCCCGCCGTCAAGGACGAAAATGAACATACCGCTATAATTCGTTATTTTTGGGTGATAATTTCTATTACGTTATTGACTAAAAGATCCTAAAAGTGGGTTCAGGCTCCGCGGGGCCGGCAAATAATAAATTAGAGTACCCAGACGTACTCTACCCAAATTAAAACTACCGCTATAACTCGTTAAATACTCATGACGCTTTGCATGAGTATTTAATGAGTGCATGGAAGAAAAATTGGTAAATCTGAAGGATATGTCAGTTATCGCTTTTGTAAATTTCGGTGCCTAAGCATAGTTAATTAGATCGAAATAAACAAGTTTTCTTCTATGCACTCTGTCTCAAATGAGTATTTTATTAGTTATAGCGGCAAATGACTAACCGCAACTCCAGTGTTTGAAGCGGCAAGTAATTCAAGGACCATGTCGGACAGCAACACTGCAATGCGCACTCTCTTCCAACGCGCTTCCAACGCGATCGTCATCAAAGACGAAACCAAACCTACCGCTATACCTCGTTAAATACTCGTTTGACGAAAAAAGTGTATGGAAGAAAAGTTTATTTCGATGTTATTACCATGATTCAAGCAACAAAAATTCGAAAATCGGTGAGTAGCTGTTTATTCGAGCGCATTCGTCATCAGAGACGAAACTAAACTTGCCGCTATAAATCGTAAAATACTTATTTGAGACGGAAAGTGCATAGAAGAAAACTTGTTTATTTTGATTCAATTAATTAGGTTCAGGCACCAAAGTGTGTAAAATCGATAACTGATATTTCCTTCAGATTTACCGAAAAATTGTTCATTTATATCTAGTTACTATGTTTAGGCACCGAAAAGTGGAAAATAGATTATGGTCCTCGGTAAATGTGTAGCGTTTGGTAATAATTGATTTTCAAATTTTCGAGGCATAACATAGTTAATTAGGTTAAAATAAACAAGTTTTCTTCTATACACTTTTTCGTCAAATGAGTATTTAATGAGGTATAGCGGTAGGTTTGGTTTCCTCTTTGATGAGGATCGGGCTGAAAGCGAGACGGCATCCCACTGATGCCGTCCGACGTGCTGCTTGAAATACTTGCCGCTTCAAACACTAGAGTTCAGCCAGTAATTTACCGATATTTCATTAAATACTCCTTTGCGACGGAAAGTGCATGGAAGAAAACTTGTTTATTTTAACCTAGTTAACTATGTTAATGCCTCGAAAACTAGGAAATAGATTATTACCAAACGCTACACATTTACCTGGTCCTCTCTTAAACATTTACCAAAAGTGTAGAGAGAAAAAAAATGGTGCATTTCGATGTTATTACCATAATTCAAGCAACAAAAATTTAAAAATCGATTAGTAGCTGTTTATTCGAGCGCATTGTAGTTATCAAAGACGAAACTAAACCCACCGCTATAACTCGCTAAATGCTCATTTCCGACGGAAAATGCATAGAAGAAAAATTGTTCATTTATATCTATTTAACTATGTTCAGGCACCAAAAACTGGAAAATCGATAACTACTTAGCGCTACACATTTACCGAAAATGTTGACTATTAATTATCTCATTCGTCTACTAACACTTCGTAATTACATTCCTAAAGTTTCCTACATAAATAGGTGATCGTCAATAAAATTGGTGTGATGGCGTTATTTAGATGTTTTTTTTTTTAATTCAAGCAATGGGATATCTCGTTCTGTTCACATTTTATACTCTGAGTTCATATGTATAATGTATTAGGGTTTTTTTAGGGTACGTAGTTATCCCCCGGTCACGTCCGAGGGATAAAACTCTTGTATTTATATCTGGGAATTGGTCCCAGAAAGAAAATGCAAGGTCCTGAGCTGAGTGATGTAGGCCTGCCTTGTATTAAAATAGAATAGGTTACTTGTACTGTTATGGACAATCTTTTTTCGGATCGCTGCTCTATCACTTTTCAGCACCTACTACTTCCAACTTTAACACGTTGATTTCTTGTTAGGACAAATGTGTACCACTATGAAAATTGCTAATTTACAATTAATGCAAATGAATAATAATTCAACCATTTCATAACTTTTTTCTAAAATGAATTTTACCATGTGAGGTAAACATTATCGTGTATACTTGATACTTTGGATATTTCTTGTAAAGGATGAAAACTTACTAGAGCAGCGAAGTTGATTTTCCAATTCTGTTTTTTACAGCCTAACAAAATCAGTCGTGAGATCCACGGAAACGGAGTCAAAGAGTTAATTTTATTTCACGAACTTCTTTCTCAGTTCAATGTTTCTATGCGCCTTATGCGTAGGTTCGCCGTTCCCTGACTCTATACTACATGGTACCTTCGTTCTTGATCTCTTCGGAACTCCTTGTTTGTGGTTAGGGAGGATTAAACTAACATCTAATGTAATCTCATACGCCAAATATACGTTAGTCATTTTTTTAATTTTTGAACTTAAAACTTAAAAGAGTAACAAATATTTTTTTACATTTTTTTCAACCTAAATTGTCAGGACAAAATACTCTACTTAAATACTTTGTGATTGAATCCTCATCTGCTTGCAGACAAGACAAGTCCCTAGAATTTTTTTTAAGCGAGGTTGCATAAGTTAAAATGACACTACAAAAATTTTGTTCAGGGGTGTTCAAAAGAAAATTTACCCAGATTTTCAACTCTTCATTTGTCTTATACTGTGCGGGTTGACTCCTCAAATAGCTTAGGAGACGAAATTTCCTTTGTCTAGAAGAAAATCAATGCAGCCTACTGGCTGAAACTGGTTTGGTCGACACGTCAGTCGGCACATCAGTAGATTAACTTGCTTCCGGAGGATGTATCGTTATTCCTTCTCGCTCACATACAGTGGGTGAAGAACTGCTCATTTATAATGTTCAATACAATCGAAACACTCCGTATGCTAGTATAAAGAATCTGTTTTGGATCAATGGCAGGGTGCGAATCAACGGTACTAAAGTATATTTCAGTTATGTGTTTTAATACCTGAATGTAAAACGTTTAGTTTTGAGTGTTCAGTGTACCGAAGATTAAAATATGGTGTACCAGTTGAATTCGTCCATTTTGAATACTTCAACTCGGTGTAGTTGAATTTCACGCTGATCAGTATGTTCATTATTATGAACATTATTTTCAGTCGCCCAACACCTAAGCCTGGTTATTGGAAGCCTTCTTCCAATAACCTAAATGACTTTTTCCAATTCGTGCCTAATAAAATTATCTAGTTTGATTGAAACTTGAATGCCTACAGCTGAAATCACGCCTTTCATACGCCATAATAACTTTTAAGAACCAATCTCCTAATGTTGAGCAAGATACGGAAAATATTTCTTCGTAATTTTTTTTTATTTCAAAGAAAATAGAGCATAATAGATATTATTTAGCCGAAGAAGATTCCTTGACGTCTGTAAGATCCACTGTTTTATGTAACAAAAAAGATTTTCAGATGATTGTAAATTCGGGCCTTTCTGACCTTCTAAAATCTGACTTCACTTCCAGGCCGGAGAGACTCGCAGGGATGAGTACAGTGGACGAGCTTGCGGAGGCTACGACTAAGCTGCAAAATTTCAACTTCCCCAGTGAAATGAATCCGCGCGACAAGATCCTGCGTTTGATTAACGTTTTCAGCGAAATTAGGCAACATCTCAATCGAATGGACGAGAAGACGTTAGATTCCAAAACAAGCGCTGAATACTACACATTTACAAGCTTCCACCGCAAAGTTTTGCTGGAACTCGACGTCCCAACAGCGCATTTGGAAGGCTTACCAGATGAACGTCTACTAAAGCTCCATGATCTCTACAGTTCAGTGTACGACAAGACGCTGAAAGTACAGTTCAGCGATATCATGATTAGGTACAGGCGCCGAATTGAAGCGGAAGAACAAATTAAATACTCGAATTTGATCGGGCATTTTTCTGAGGCGGTGAAGCACATCCTCGATAATCTGACTAACATAGAAACTGTGATGCGCTCACGAGACCTCAAAGTCCCAAATTATTACGTGTAAATTAGTTGATCTAGTGAGCGTGTGTTTGAAATCTAAGCGTAGTACGTTCCGAGGGAGAGATCATGAATTAGAATTAAATCGAAAATATGTCACAGCGGCAAATAATTGGGAAATGTTTGATTGCAAATTTAAAAGAACAATGAAAGCAGGAGAGAATTATTTAAAAGTTCGAATAGGAAGACTGCCTCGAGGAGAGCTTTGAAGTTTTATGCATAGACTTCCGTAACTCGGAAAAATTCCGGTGGCGCCAACTGATCAGCTAATGTTTTGCTTCGAACGGTAAATTGTAAAGACCTCAGAAACTTGGAAATTGATTGACATGTAATAGGTTTTTTTTTACGGAGGTAGTGGTTCTTGTAAATGACATTTTATCGGACCATTTTTTAAATTAAATTGAACTGCAAAGAAAATTTTGCGTATTATTGCCCTCGACAATCCAGTCTTAAGTTTTAAACGGAATAAATCAACGGGCTTGAAAAATTGAAATTTTACCAAGACTTTTTGCCGATAAAGAAAAGGGCGAATAGGGTTTTAATGGCAAATTTTTCACACGTCACTTTATCTTTCGAAATACGTGACTGCATATTATATTTTTCCACGCATTTTATTTCCAACATACTCGCATACTCAAATGCGTTAAAAACAAAATTTTGCGTTCTCTGATGATTGAATTTTATTACGGTCATTTTCCATTAAAGATGAAAATATTTGCCTCTTTTCATTTGAGACTTCGCCATTGAGACAAGCCAGCATCCGGCAACCTTACAGAGTGGCCAGATGTTGAGGAAGGAAGGGGGGCTGGATCTTTATTTTCAAACTTGAATCGAAAAAGGCTGGATTTTATCGCTAAGGCTAGATTTTGGTAGCCTTGCTGTGATTTACTAAAATGGCGCTCCAACTTGAAAAATATCATTAGAATCTTCTCCATCCCTAGAATCCATCAAGCCAAAATTGCATTTACGATTTACAATTTTCGTACCCAAGCTACAATCCGTTCAGGTCAACACAATATTTTCTGACACGGCGCTTACGCTATGGTGTGGTCCAATGATTTAACCATTTTCTTCGAATAATTGGGAATACTAGAGCCACGATTGTTTTCTTTTTTTCCACACCAATAAAACGCTATTGACGCTATGACGCTATTCCAATAAAACCTAAACTGATGAGTTTTCTTATTCCTCCTAAGAATGGTTACCTCCACAAGAACTACTTCGATATCTTCGCTTACTAGGCTTTTTCTGTACCAACATTTGCCCAGCTCAAGGGCGTGAAGCATGCAGCAATTAACTCGTCGACTCTCACTTATTTACGAAGTATGATAAGATGAGATAAATATAACGAGCAGAACACAGCAAAAAAAGTTATGAATGAGATGGTTAAGAGAGAAGCTCTAACTTTCCCGCGTTATTTGACCAAACCCCGGAAACAATGTGAAAATTACACTGAAGAACTAGCTGCAGAGAAATGGGGTTGATACTCTTTATTAACGATGGCGTGTTCTCATTTTATAAATATACCCGAGGCCATACATGCACTCTTATGTAAACAGTTCATAAACTAGTATATCCAGGTACATCTCTTGATAGAGCCAGCCTTTGTTGCCTCTGATAGATAACGTCTTTTACAGCCGATGCAAGCTCGAGCCTTGAATTTCTGGGTTGAGATTTGACGAAAAATCTGACCTTTGTTGGTGCTTCTACATGCCAGTGGACGACGTAGCAAAGATTCTCAAAATATTTTACTTTGAAATCTCCGTAGCGGCCGCTTTGTGAAAGTGTTAAATGAAGTTTACGTTGACAAAGTACACGTTGAAAAAAATAAACGCAGATCGAACATTTTTGAGCGGGAGGTATAATCCATCGGCATCATTTCAACTTATAAACGTATTGCGTCGTCGAAGCTCGCTTGTGAAATTGCGGTGTACAAAATGTCTAGATGGTTGCATTTCTGTTGAGGATAAAATTTGGCCATTCAAGTCCGTGTTTGTGAAGTCTGTGTGGCCCATTAGAGCATCAATTATAAAGCCGAACGTTAGACTGATTTGATGATAGCCCGGCTCTTTCGTGTACTAGGCTCGAGCTTGAGTTTCAATTCTGACCCAAGAATCACACAAGAAGTGATCGAGCGGAATCAATAAAAGCAGACATGGATCGTTTGGTAGTGATGGTAGTAAAGGTGCCTGGAAACAAACGACATGAAAAAAAATATGTTTCAAGTAACTTTTCTCAGAAATTCTGATTTCTGGAATTTTGAAACTTCAGATTATGAAGCTGGTACACAAAAAAGTCGTCTCCTTTGCTTTCTAGCCGTTCTAGGGCCCCGAAGTGTCAGCAATGTCAAATGACGATTCATGTTGTAAAATATCATTCAGTCAGACAACCTGGCTCGTGTGCTGGGAGTGAGTAAATGTCAGCAGACTAGAGTCCATCAAGACGTTAATTAAACTCGTAGGAAGGTGTTCTAAAACGATACGTCAAAGGGTCCTGGAGAAAATGCGTTCCTCGACGAAGGTATAATTATTTCCAAGTTTTCTCCAAAATGGCGGACTATTAAAGTTAGCAACCCTAACCCAGCATGAAATATCGACATACACAAGAGTTAAGGTTATTACTTGAGAAAATGTTTACAAGATTGTGGAAGCTCCAAGCATATCTTGTGCATCACGGATACTTAAAAAAAGCTTTCAATTATTACTTCAGTGCAGGAGTAAATGTTTTTATATAAATCTGGCACCGCCAAGCCCTCCTCTATCCTTGAAACATGCGGGAACTCTTCTTCTTTATATACAAGGTCTCAATGTGTCTCTCAACTGCGAAGCCAAATCATTCATTCATTCATTTATTCAGCTTCCCAGCATCGCCTAAAAAATGGATTAAATACGTAGACTGTAAGTTATGAATACCACCCACTTGTGTCATAGAATATGAAATCTTATTGCTTGAATAAATCAAGTCCTTCAACTGTTGATATAGGCCAACCCAATCTGACTTTACTTCAGTGAAGAAAAAGATCGATGTCATGAGGGCGCGTTTTGTAATTCAGTTCTGTGCGGTCCACTCGACAGCTGTACCACAGATCATCAGAAAAAAACAAATACGTAAGCGGGATCGTGAACTTTCAGTTTCGTCATTCAATGTTTGATAACGATAAAAGCATCCAATTACCATGTTGGAATACATATAACTTGTCAATCCTACAGGAGATGGGAAACTAATCTTCACTTTTCATAACAAGGAGTGCGCTCGAAGTAACTTGCATCGATGTAGCCAAGGTCAATGTTGAATTTAGTACTAGTTTGCGCTCTGAGTGAAATTGCAATGATTTTCTGTCTAGTTTATCGTTTAACCGCAGTGTTAGCTTAATCTTAAAAAGTTTTTGGAAAGAATTGAACACTTGATTAATTCATTTATCTATTAAGCAGTCGATTGTCTGTGTAATTGCTTAGATAGTGTTCAATATATAGTTATATACGACTCTTATTGAAGTAATGGAGTGTCCCTTTGATTTATCAGCATATAATATCTCGAATTCGGAGGTTTTTGTGCATTTTCGTTAGCGTCAATTATCTTTTGAAAGGTAAGAAACTTTTGTATCTATACTTGGGATTGAGCACTCGCAGGTGGGAAACGTAAGATTCTGAGCTGAGATTTAGGCAAGATGTCCTACTCTCAAAATAGAATTTTTTGTTTTGTGCCTGCGTTTTCAGGTTTCTTTCTGTCCTGTGTTTTAGCCCCTTAAATACTCTTCTTCAACCTTGAACTTCAGCCTCGAACTTCTCTCTAACTTACTGTTTCTGTACTGTGCACCTTTGGCATAGATTTGGCGTTCCTTCAACTCCATACTAAAGTCGTCCTCCTTCCTCCCTGTAGAATGCCTTGGTGTGGCTAGGGAGGCTTGAAGTAATTTATAGTACAATCTAACAGTCTTATCTAACAATAGTCTATATTAACCTTCAAGTAAATGATTTCGCTAACCTGACCGAATAATATTAGGCTATAAATAGCCTGAACGGTAAATGCTGACAATTTCACACTGATCAATTTCCACATTTTTTTTTTCCTTGTAAAAAGATAATAACGAAATGAATAACCTGTTCCTCTGTCTTCGATGACAGTGTGCGTATCGAAAGTACAAAAGTATATGGTTTTAATTAAGCAGTATTCTTATAGTTCCTCGCCTTCAAAACTTTTTTTTAATTTTGCGCTTTCAAAGTGTATCGAGGGGATGAACACGTTGACCTGTGTCCTGCCGGTTTGCAATCAGGTGATATTAAACGGCATGCAAATTATTTTAGCACCTTTTTTTTAAATAGATTTAAGCATGGTTGGCATATCTTGCTGTTGCATTATCACGCTTCTTGCTTAGGAAAGAGCTTTTTCTTTTGGTCGGCAAAGTATTTTTTAAGCTTTACCACTTGAACATTACTTGGAACGAGACTGCTTAACGTATGTGTGTCACGCGGTGGCGAACTTCTTGAAGCATGGTATACTTATTGAAGTAGTCTTTCGTTACGAACGCTTCAAATTAGGGCACCTTGATTTCACGATGATCCGTATGGTGATTATTAATAGTATTATTAATATCTGTCTCTGTGCACCATAGCGCAAGGAGAGCTTTTCTCAATGACCCAAATAACGTCTATCCCATTCGTAATCGTAAAAAAATTATCTGCGTTGATTGTAGTTAAAACGTACTCGTAAAATAGTCTTTCATAACCCAGCAAAACTTCAAGCAACTAATTCTTAACTATTCTGAAACAAAGAACTTTTCTTAGCTCTTCAAAATCGAGTAATACATGTGGCTGAAGATGAATTCTTGACGTCTGTTCGATACACTATTTTTATGTAGCAAAAAGGTTTTAAGACGATTAAAAATTCGTGCCTTGTAGGAATGTCAAAATAGTCTTCACTTTCAGGCCAGAGACTCCAAGGATGACTCAAGCGTGTAGTCAAGAGGACTGGCTTGAGAAGGCTACGACCACGCTGGAGAATTTCAGCCTCCCCAGCGAAATGGATCTGCGTGACCAACTGCTGCATCTGATTGACGTTCTCAAAGTAATCCTGCAACATATCGGTCGAATGGACGAGAAAATGTTAGAATCTAAAACAAGCAATGAATACTACATGTTTACGAGCAGGCTCCATAATGCTTTGTACGAGCTCGCCATATTTCCCTTTCATTTAACCCGCGCACTGTAACTGGTCGCCTCATTTACCAGGCTCACTGGTTGCCAGACGTAAGGCATAACCCCAAGTTGTTATACACCAAAATGATCGTCTCAGCGAGTGCTACACAGCTGGAGCCAGAAACCCCCACATTGTGGGGGTTAAGGCAGAGCTCCAACCACTTGGAAGTTGGGAAGGGTAAGCACAGTCAGTGTGGTAAATGAGGCGACCGTGAGAGGGTGTGCGTGCGAACAGTCAGTGGCAGCCTCAGTTACCAGCGAAACTACTCAGGGCCTTATTTCGCCTTATTTCGCAAAAATGGCAAATAAGACAAATCTGAAGTCAGTAGCGTGTAGAGCAGTATTTTATTCATATTGTGTGAAAATTACAAGTTTCGAAACACTATACTTACAGTAATATAACCAGACATGCAAACATGCATTTATGTAGGAACTAAAACGAAGAATGGATAACACCTAGTAGACATAAATGGTCATAACTTTTTTTCTAATTGTTGTAGAGGAAAAATAAAAACATCAGCAGGTTTGGAAGGATTTTCTGCATAAAATAGCAGTGAAAAACATTACATTGTTCCCAAAACACAAAAATGGCCATTGATCTCTTTGAAGCAATGTTGTGCAAAAATCTACGGAGTTTGACTACATATTACAAAGAAACGGTTCAAGTTATCAAAAATCTGACAACATCAAAGTGTAAAGCAACATTTTTTACTCATTACTTCATATTTTTACATCTCTGCCTATTACGGTAAGTGAACAGGGAACGGCAGAGTAACGCGGGTAAATTGACTACTTTTCTGAGGGATGCGCGACCGTGCGCGGGTTAAAGGGATTATCTGATGAACGCGTACTAGAGCTTCAAGAACTCTACTATTCAATGTACGAGAAAACACGGAAAATATATCACAGCGATATCATGAGAAGCTACCGGCGCCGAATTGAAGCGGAAGAAAAAATTCCGCATTCGACCTTGGCTGATATTTTTTCAGACGCATGGGGGCACCTTCTCAATAACCTGAGAAACCTACAAACCGTGAAGGGCTCACGCAATATAAGAACGGCAAGTGAATAGGTGTAAATTTGCTAATTTAGTTTGTATTGTTTTTAAAGTGAGGAAATGAATTGGTAACTAATAATCGAAAGTATTTCATAGCCTTGAATAATTGAGCAATGATTAATGAATCATTCAAGTAATCAATAAAAAAAATTATTTTTTTATTTATTTACTTCGTTTTACTTAGAAGACGACCGCAAGAGAAGCTTCTAAATTTTTACGCGCACTCGCAAACTCGCAAAAGGTTTTGCGTTGATAGGCAAGTTGTCGCGAATTCCAAAATTTGAAAATAAAGATCTAGTGAGATCTTTCAAGCAGAATATTGCTAATATTTGATCGTTCAATTTTTTTTTTTTTTAAATTGAAGCCGGCTGGTTTGTAATTTCGCTCTTTTGTTTCAGTTAAGAGGTATAATTGTTAGCGTAGCGTGTGGTCGTAAGATGGAACAAGCTTATTAAACATATAAAATACTAAATTATTAAGCCTTTTGAAGGTAAAGTTTACAGTGAATGGTGAAAACACTGCCATAAAGATGCTTTATTCCCGTGGAGATGAGTTCATACCTCATACCTAGCATATCTGTTTTTCAAACGCCTTTAAGACTAACACCAGCATACAATGACGGTTGATCCCGGTCAAGCCAGTACCCATTTCCGACACCTGGTTAGAATCGCGAATTTTGGCGGAGTTTTCTCTTTCTCTAACGGGGGAGAAACACCGGACGTCACGGCAGAGATCCGAACTGCCGACACCTTCCCGTGAAGGGTGCGTTCTTAACCACTCGGCCACGGTGACAACACAGCAAGGAAGGGTGACAGAGAACCCCATATATCTCCGCTTTATTCAACCCCCGAGAAGGTAGGAAGATTCTGCCAAATGGCTAGCTGAAGAGAAATAGGGGACGAACTTGGAAATAAATAAAACCTCGAGGCCACTCAAACTCGCTCGTGTACCAAACTCATACCCTTGTCGCGCATTCACGCGTTGATTTGAACTACCTTTTGTTGCTAACGAGAGATAACGTCTTCACAGTTGATGTAAGCTTGAGCCTTGAATTTTTGGGTGGAGATCTGATCAAAGAAATCTGACGAATGTTTTTGCTCGTACATGCATGCCTACGGACGACGACGACGACGACGACGACGAAATGGATTAACTCATATTTTCCAGTGAAATCTCTGCGATCGCCTTGTGATAGTGCCAAATGAAGTATGCGATGACTACGCACACGTCGAGAAAAACTGTCGTAAATAAAATAATTTTCTACAGTTGCCCTAACCTGAAAGTTCCTCCTAAACTTGTGAACATAGTCATTTTTACCTTCTCAAATTTGGGCATTCAAAATGTCAGTGTTTGCATCCAAGCTGGGGGTAAAATTTGGCCATTCTAGTCCGTATTTGTGAAGACTGTGTTGCCCGTTATACAAAGGTTGTGCAGTAGAACGTAATCCTGATCTGATGGTGGCCCGACTCTTTCTTGAACTAAACTCAACCTAGAGTTTAGATTATGAACCAAGAATCAAACGCGGGGTCGAGCGATATATCGAAAATTTTTGGAATCCTTGGACCGGACGTGGATCGTTCAGTTGCGATGCTAGGAGTGGGGCCAGGAAATAAATGGAGGTTAATATAAAGCTTCAAGTAACATCCCTCTGAGAAGTTCTTATTACTAAAATTTTTGAACTTCAGATTGATAAGCTGGTATTCAAATTAATTAGTCTCGTTTGCAACGTCGTGTGATAATTCATGTTGTAGAATTACATTCGGCCGCAAAACTTGGTTCGTGTACTAGAAAATAGATTGCAGCAGACTTCAATCCTTGGAGACATTATAGGAAGGTGCACTAAAGTAAATATTCGAGGGGCCTAGAGAAGAAAAAGAAAGAAAAAGGAAAACGTTTATTTCCCAAGTTGCCACATGAGACACATGTCAACATATTGGGTTTTAAAAAGTTTCTTAATATAGGACGTCCTAAAACAAAAGTTCCATACGAGGAGTACTAATTGACAAACCATCAGATGTACAAATAGATAGACCATATGAGGCATATTAATAGACAAAATATGCGAGGCGTACTAATAGACAAACCATACATGGCGCTCTAACAGTCTAACTCTGTCAAGGGTAGTTGAATGAGAAATGAAAAATATCATCTCTTGGATATTTTATATTCCAAGAGATGGCTAACAACTTGTAAATAATTCGAATACTGCTAATGAATTATTCGAAACTCCCAAGTTGAAATTATAATTATCCCTTAGTTGAAATTATCGAAGTAGGAAAAAGGACAAAAAACGCTATACGGGAGCAGATTGAAACCCCATCGTAAATGACAATCAAGTATTGAGAAAAGCTTAGTCATGAAGTAATTTATAAAGAACATCGAAGTAGGAAAAAGACAAAAAACGCTATACCGGAGCAGGTTGAAACACCATCATTGATGGCAATCAAGTATTGGTTGTCATCTACGCAAGCGCTCTTCGATAAAGGTATCATTGCCAAGTTTTCTACAAAACGGCGGCCTATGTTAACACAATTCTTGCGAAGGAACCTACCGTTGTTCACTGGGAAAATTTTCATAATGCAGTTGACCGACCTGTAGTCACCAACTCAATTTTAATGAATATTTACAGGAAGCTCATAAAAGGTACGTCCCAGTTATGTTAAATGATGAATATTTTCAAATATCACAATTGACTTTAAATTTGGGTGGGATATTGAACATCAGTTCAATTCATCTCGGAAAACATGTTAGCGTGAGCAACCCTAAGAGATGGGACATGCCCCGATATCTACGCTGCGCATGACGCCTGATCTGACACCTAGAAAGATTTTCAAGCGTCTGCTAATTCTTCAGCTAAGTAGGGTTATTTGAGTCTCCTCAATTCTGTGGAGAGCAAATACGAGTTAATATCTGCGTAATTTTACCTGATGCCCATTTCTAAGAATTTAGTTGCTGTGAAGAATTTCATTTTTGGGAAGAAAAAGAGATTGGTTTCCTGTATTCGAAGGAGGCAGATGTTTTTCCTCTCGTAGTGTTCGCACGTTAGAGCTTCAATTCATCGCAAGAAATAAGTATAATTTATGATTCATAATCCCTGAAAAATTCAGGCGAGCAAACTCTATGAACTTGATTGGCTGTACTTGAGCATAGGCTATGCTCTGATACGCTATGCTCCGCACCGTGACCCTTCATAGTTACGACTTTTGTGGCTATGGGAATAAGCGCTCGCTGGAGAGTGGATGATCACTAGGGATGTGACAGTATGCTTCGAGCATGATAGAATTTATGCTTTAAAATAAAGAATATTCTTATCGTAAAAGAATGCGCATTTTGACGAATGTAATTTGAGAATGCAGCTAGTTTAAGAATACCAAACCCCATTGTTCGAACACGAGTCACTTCCGGCCCCCTGATTACTGAGACGGTACCCAGTATCAAGTGTTATCTTTTACCGTACACAACATGCTAAAACATAAAAAAAGGACTTCAGATGAGATGGTAGCAGAATTCACAGATTCGGTGACGGACAATGACGATATTCAATGCAAATTTTGTAAACTGAAGGTGAGATAATTTAAATACCCAAATAGGAACCAGTTGGTTTCGCTATATATGTCAATTAATTAGGCTAAAAGCGGTATAATTTGTCACTTTAAGATAGGCACCTCGCTAAACGAAGCACATGTTGAATAAATAAGCTTTCAGTGCATCATGGCACATTTAACTCAAGCACAATGTAGACAAGAAGATCGATGTGAGTGGTTGTAATGAAATAGGTGCTCACCTTAAAATTAAACGAACTAACAATTGTCATTATTTCATAAATATATTTCAGGCCTATTTCGTCCCAAGAAATCCTATCCCTCTAAATGTTTCTAGTGGGTTATGTGCAGGCCATCTATCAAAAGCCTATTTTATGAGTTTGTTCAGTGTATTTTACTAGGTAGAGTTCTCATTATTGTTTTTTTTTATAGTGAATGTAGAGGTAAAGGTAGTATTGCCACAATTAAACTTCGTGATCTCAACGCTGATCGATATCGTCCATTGCCCACGATGAAATGTGCTACTTTAAGTTTAATATATTTCGATGCATCAATAAAACTTAAACAAGTTGCATGAAGTTGAAATCAACAGATTTTTTCATTATCGTGGGTCTAATTGATGAAATTGCTACTTCTAATATAATCGATTTTGATTTATCAATCAGAGATTTTCGTGAATTACATGGTGACGAAATAATCAGAGTTTTTCATTATCGCACTTCCTAAATTGATGGCGTTCACTCGACTTTATATACGTAACATATAACTTGCGACCTATGTAGCTTGAAGCTCATGAGTCATTTCTGGTCATCTCTAATATTTATATCCATACACTTGCTTCAGTTGGTTGTGAGAGCGATCAGTATATCGAGCTGTACTCCAACACATACGGCACATTTTCGTACATCAACAAATTTTACTGATCAGTAGACTGTTCGTTGAACTTATTGCACTTGTGCGCCCTTCGACCGTTAGAACTAACTTGCGTTAATAGTGTACGAGCAGAAATGTCCACTCGGGACTGTCAACACAAGTGAGCAGGTTGTGCCCCGTGTTTAGTTTGAACATATTGGAGTGAGCGGCAAAGCCTCCTCAGTTGATGAGCTTGCCGTTGTAAATTTTGAATACGGAGACCATGGATGTGCGCGCAAATGACTTTTCCAGAAGCACCCTTTTCGCAAATTTGAGCGCACACGGAAATTCTAAGCGTCCACAAAGGTGCAAGTGAGGCGTGGGGGAAAGGTTATTAACAGGAGGTTCCTAGCCATCCTTTTTTTGACCTCCTGGAGAATCAACCTCCCTAATATACTTAACCCATCAGATAAATTTTGATCGAGCTGCCATTTCTACATGATGTCTACTGAGACCTGAGGCAAGGGTTTTCATGCCATAGTGATACACGCGAGCAAAGAAGCTTTGAGACGGTCGCGGAAGAATTTCCAAGTTACTTCGTTCTGGTAGTTAACTTTTCAAGACATAGAAATTTAGCAAATTCTCCTCTCAACTTGCTTTCACGTCTTACACCAGGACGACTGCTAAAATTAATTTTAATGATTAAAGGCGTCACCAAACAATGACGATGGCTTAGGCTGTCAACTGTATTATAATTTACCATGAGAGGTCGAGGTCTAGGTTGATTGATATCACAGGTACACACATCGATTTGGGTATGGAACAGGATCGGTAGTCTAGTGAAATTCCGTATTGGAGGATGTAAGATCAGTAGAGTTCTAGGCGCTACCGCCCGATGAAGGCTGCCCTAGGACCAGCTACAGCTTAGCCCCAGTTTTCCATTAGTCGCAAACAGAGGAAAATTAGAACGTCAGGTAGATTTTGTACTTGATAACTTCAGCACGATGTCTGCTAATTGAGAGTCTCATATCAGTTCCTACAGTCTCCCTAACAGTAGCGGAAACTTACTCGAACATGAGAAATGGCTGCGTTGGTAATTTCTATACGTTCGCTCTTTGATTTCTCGCAAAAACTTGAGCTATATTCTTCGATGCCATTCCCATTAAAATATAGGCAGTTCTTTTTGAATTAGTTTTACCACTATTTGGCACACAATGTATTTCTTTCTTTATTTTCAACAATAGTACCTGCAAAATGTTTGCTTTTAAATAAACAAAAAACGACCTGAGCAAATAATAAAATTGCTAAAATTTCTGTAAAAGAGAAGTTAAGTCACAACTTGTAGGTATATTCTCATTGTAAGTGTGGTCAATTATTCATGGGATGAAATCATCGAAATGTTGCTTTCGTTCAATGACACAGAAATTGATTTTTGAGCGAGATGATACAATTATCAAGATGTTGTAGTCGTTCAATAATACAGGATAAATTCCTGAAATAATAGTGTATCTGAAGGCATATCTATTTCGATACTACTATGTTCCTCCAACCAGTTCAAGAAATTAATACATCTTTTAGAACAGAACACGTACCTTTGTCATATCACTAATTATTCTAAATATTCAGCACCGTCCAACATTGATATATCATCTAGATATTAACAGCCAGTAGAAAGTTTATGTATAATGACACAACATTGCATACGATGTTGTTCTTCTTATGTTGTTCTTCTTCATAGGTGTGCTGACCAACTGGGGCTCTGAAATTCCTATTCTGATTTTGACCGCGCTTATACACATGAAAAGAATTACGTGCTACTGTGCATGCTGGTGATTGCAATAAGTTAGAAACGCTAAGCTAGCCCGTTTATCTGAAAGACGTACTTCGAGATACTAGCCAATCAGTGGCCGAAGATGGCTGGACGATTATGGGTGCCCGCCATTATGCTTGGTTGCCTGATGCCTTTCCTAGCCGTCGTCGCCTCAGCGACTTGTGAGATTCAACAAGATATCAGTGAGTAGCTCTCTTTAATACGGCTCCTCAGTTTGCACCTTTAATATGAAACTTCTTCAATACCTCAGTTTGCTAGATTTCTGCCCCGCAGCGGATGTTAGAGAGAAAATTCGGTTGAAGTTGACGTCTGGAAGAACCTCAGATTTTTTCTGTTGCGCGCTTCGTTCGTCTGCAGGAAACTTCACGTGCACGTTGTCTTTCGGCAAACCAGTGCTATTTAAATTTGTTTATTTTCTGCGTCTTATTCCAAAACTTAATTGTCCACAATCCATTTGATATGGAAGGAGACATCTGTAAATGTATACAATGTCTACAAAGACTCCTATCGAACAAAACGAGATTCTCTTTCTAAAATACTATAGAAATTCTACCAGCTCTTCTTGCTGTAGACTTTTGATTACAAGTGTTTTACAAGAAGGAATACAATGCATAGAAACTTAGGATCTAGCGACTCAACTGAGCTGAAACTGGATTATGTTGAAGATTTGAAGATCCTTATTTTCATGTGTTTTATCGACGAGCTTCAAGCAAAAGGTGGAAACGTTTTGATGGTAGTTGATTTAAACTATTTTCTGGTATCATAAACAAAATGAATTTCAGACATGCATAATGAAATATACGTAAATAATGCTAATTCAAAATTTCATAATTTTATCAGATATGAAGATGTACTCGACTTTCAACGGCACTCAGGCGACTGGCTCTACGAAAACATTTCAATCGTCGTGGGAGGTGGAAGGAACAGTTTCAGCTCTGACGGTCTGCCTTTTTGTTTTCCTTCGATTCGTTGTGACTGGCCATGCAGGAGCCGAGTTGCTCCGCATAGCTGTCCCATCAATGTCGGAGATGATTTTGAAGCTGAGTGAGTTTATTCATAACTTGAGACCTCATGTGTATGGTAGGAGCTAGATTTTTCACCAGTAAATTCACTTCCGTTGGTTTTTCACAAGAAAGAGTTTAGGGTTTGGGGCTCTATAACTACATGCAAATTATTGACTATGAAGATTGATGTGAAATTTCTTGAATTTAAATGTCCTTTACACTTGACACTGCAGCTTCAGTAATGATCAGAAATTGCAAAGCCTCAGCCACTGCTTTCATTGACGCTGGAACGAAAGAAGAACAAATAGTGATCGGCATTTATTGCCCCCGTCTCGTGACATTATTTCAGTTTACAGAATGCTTCGGATAACGCTAGTCGAGTAGATTAAAAAACAATACCAGGCTTGTTGTGTGAGGATGAAGTCTTGGGTATGTGCTTCTTTCATTTCTTTGTACTCGCAAGCTAATACCTTTTTGAGCTTGATTTCATTAGGATGTTAGATTTGGTAATTTATATCATTATGAATTGTTTAATTGTCTCATTTATTCTGATCTCACGAAAAAATACACTGCCCCTTTATCAACTGAATTTATCCACTGTATAAGTAGACTGCCCCTGAAAAGGATATTACCGAAATTAGAATGAGGGAGGTTCTGGTACTCGAAAGAGAACTTCTAAAAACAAACACATTGAGATACAAACTCGACATGAGGTATTATATATTACATGCGTACGGAGTGAGTTTCGAAATCTACATGCCTAGCTGATAAAGGGTAAATTAATGATGCATTGTACTATAACGTATTCTTCGTGCGCAGTTTGATATAGTGTATTCCTTCTGAGGCCGATATATTGAGGGCAGTTAAAGTCTTTCATAGCAATGAATGTGAAAAAACTGGCAGTGCATTAAGAAACTTTTACAGAAGAATTCTGTTGCCATTGTAACGAATAAAGGTGGCAGACGGGAGTGACTGCAAACACATTTCAAGTCACAAGAATATAGCTTATTTACGAGACATGATAGCTTTTTAATGTCTTGCGGTCGATTTAACTTTTCGAACTGATATTTGAGATAAATAGATATGTTCGGTATTTGAGATAAATGATATTCGATCTTTTTAAGTATTTTATATTGCATTTATTTGATGTGAACAGACTCGAGCGATGAGCTCATACATCTATGGCCTCCAACGTCTGCCGTGAACTACCACAACGGCGCAATGAAGCCAGGAGTTTGGTATCACCTTTGCGTGGAAATTTCTGAATCTCCTCAGGTTTTCGTCGACCGCTACGCTTTGAAGTCATCAAGTCAGTACTTGCCGAAGTCGACCATCGCGTCAAAGGTAAGGAGGGCGATGTGAATGTGAAATTTATGTTAGGCCTACATCGTGCAAATTCCAGAATAATTATGATAATCACATTTGCAAGAGTTTTTCCCGGAAGTAGCTTTGAACTGGAGAGAAATTTTGGGGTAATTTAAATGCTTTTGGAGTTATCGGGTGTTGGTCAAAGTTGAGAGAATCGAAAGTTTCCATCTATTTGAAATGTAGAAACAATATTCCTAAGAAAGTAACCTCAATGAAAATGAGGTAACGAGCAGCTGAATGAATGTACCATATGTAGAATGTGGTAAAAGATCGAGCATGAGAATAACTCCTCAGTTTTCGCTAAATATCTTTCCCATGTTTTAGACTAGACAATTAAACTCGGAAGAGTTCAAAAGATGTTTGGAGGCTCAATCTCATGCTATAGCTGGACAACCTAGTCGTACCGATTGCGTCGCTGTGCATCGATGGAAGTCTTCTGAGTTTGCAGCAAAAGTTCAAGTTTGATGACTAGAATAAAATAGCATTCGTAAATAATAACTATACAATTCCCCACACCATAAAATTATTTTCTGCTACGCAATAAAAAAAGTTCCATTACTAAAAATATGTTGTAGAAAATTCAGAAAGTACTGGGTACTGGGATTTGAAAAGTTGACCGTGCGTTGAATTCTAAACGTTATTTAAGTTTCTAAGTATCTTGAGACTAGTTTGCTACTGAGTACAATTTCATCTATTCTGATGTAGTTAGTTCTTAGCGTAGCGTTCAATTTCAGAATATCTGGAACAATTGGATATTGTGATCGATTTTTTATTATAGTGAAATGTATATGTAAATCGACTTTGAGAAAAAAAATTCTTCTCAGCTGTAACTGGTCAATAATTAATTGGAAATTTTCTGATGTTGTACATTAACGAAGCTTGATCTAGACAAGAATCAGCAGAGACTAAAATAAGCAGTGCACTGTGTTTCATCAGCACACTGAACTTAATTAAAAATATGAATAAAACCATCAAAAAACTTGCCTTATGTGAAATTTTTGGATATGCTTCTTTAAACGATCTTATGAATCACTTTTCTTCAAAGATGCTCCAGAATATTTCCAGCACCGTGTTAGGACATTGGAATGGTTTTATCCTAGATTTCGCTCTTCTATTAATTGTGTTTAAAGATCATTTAAATTATTGCTATCTTTTATTTCATTATATAATTTGCTCTCATTATCGTTCAACTCGTCGCCATTCAAACTGTACTTTCTACTGAGATTGTTGATGGATCATGAACTAGAAGTTTACTATGTAGCGGTACTATAAACATTTTTCTATGTTGCTGAACCAATCTCTGAGAACCAAACATGTACTCAAAAAAAAATAAAAAACAACATTATGTTAAACTTTAGAACGTGTTTTTTTCGGTGTGATTGTATTCGCAGGTTCCGAAATTGAACTTACAAGGGCAGTTCACCATGAGAATTGGTGACCCAAAGCAAAAGGTAGCAATGCATCTCACCTTACCATCGGTGTACTCTGGACAGCTCACTGCAGACGAGGTGATTGCGGCACAGCGTTTTTCTGAATTTGTATCAAGTGGGAAGTTGAAGTTCGAGACGCATTAAGATTGTCGTCTATAATACGAACGACATTTAGTCACGTTTTTTCCTATGCATATCATTTTCTTATCTCTATTCTTTCTATGATTATTTTACCTTGCTCATATTCTGACATCTAATTGAAAGAGACATGGCATATATTATTCTCCTAGCTCTACACTCTGCTAAGCCTTTACCTGCTAAACCAAAAACTTTTAGAAGCTGTGCTCGTATCTCAAACAGCTTTCGTTCATTTCATATTTTTGCATTGATATTCTGTTTCCTTTCTTAGTTACAAAAGATGAATGAGTGCAGTAAATGTACTTCTGTCTCATGCATCTTTCGTCCGTTTCTTGTTTTTACGATGAAATTCTGCTTCATTTCCCAGTTACAAAAGATGAGCGAGTGCAGCTGTACAACAAAGGAACCTCTAGCGGTGGACCCATGGACGGTCAGCACTGGCAGCATGCAAGAAGCCTTGCGCGTCGCCTTTCCCGACAGGTATGAAATGACTATACTATATTCAGTAGAGTATCCATGCCACGGTTCACGAGACCAGAGTTTACAGACTGGCGGCTTTGCTGGCCAAAATTTGATGTTGTGAGGCCGAAATTGTCAATTTAATTAAGCTTCTTTGAATTATAATTTGGCCGTAAAGATTGTTCAGCATTTGTTTACGTCGCAGGGTTGCGAGATGTTGACGGGTTAGATGGTTAAGTTTGAATTTGAAAAAGTTAAATTTCGTAATTTTGTAGTTAAAAAGAGTTAATTCAGTAACTCTACACTATTAGAGCTCTTTGAAAAGTGACTACTGCTATATATGCCTTGAGGCATAATTTACGTTTTAGTTCTTTAGCTGTTTTGTTCAAAGTTCAAAATATCTCTAATATCTTAAATGAGAAAAATTAAAAATGGTAAAAATGATCACTATGCTTTCAATGAAGAATTTGATAATTTCAAAAAAGCAGTCATGAAGCATTTGGTAAAATGCTTCATTACTCTATCATTACTTTATTTATATACATATTTTTCAACTTTTACCATTTCTTGATTCCCGTTCTTTTTACAATTACTGAGAACCCACTTTCAACTAAACAACACAAATTGTAATAAATCATTTTCCCTTCCTCATTACAAGTTGTACGGGAATAATCTATCAATCAATCACGACGCAGGTCATTGGACACAGGTACAAGGCTCTAGATCTCGTGCGCTAAAACCGAAATCTAAATCCCGAAGCGGTGACACTCTCTTGTTAGTAAAACGATAGACGCGGGCGGAAGTTATTACAGTGAAAACTTCACCCCTCAGAGAGCACTTTTTCATCTAACCTTAGAAACGCTAGAATGAAAAACTACAAATGAAAATGAAAATTTGAATTATCATTTGAATGCAATAATGAATGAAGCAGTTTTTTTAATATTTTCTCCGAAGATTACCGTTGTTTAATATTACCCGCCGGTGTCCGCCACGAGTCGAAACCTACTTCTTCGTAGAGGAAGATACTTTCTTCCAGAATTACACTTCGGCCCAGCGACGATGCGCTGCTCTCGGTGCTGCTCTGCCCTCCGCCTCTGTTGATGAGCTGCAAAACTTCATTGCGGTAGTATTTCTGTGTCATCGTATGAATGAATTATAAATGCTTTTGAATATTATTTCCCTATCTGGTCGTGATTCTGAGTGTGTGTCTGTGTTTTCGTAGGGATGAATAAAAAGTACTTTTCAATCTTACTTTCCTAACGTGGATGTATATCTGAGTATATCTTACTTTTAAATTCTATTTTCTATCATCTCTAGTTTGATGCGAAATGGAGCTCTAAAGTGGGTGCCACAGTATACCGTGGTGGGTGCGAAGTTCGAATACCACTGGATATCCGATATCCGCTTTCAAAATAGTTCAATTATCCTTTGGATTTCAAACATACAATGATTAGATGTGAAAGTTACGATACGATTTCTATTTTTACAGTTTATGGCACGCAGTTTGCGCAGCAACGGGACCCAATATCAACTTTTGAAGGTGGTGGAACAAAAGATCCCGGGTCTGAATTTTGTGTTCTTTGCTGAAGGACACCGTCACGTCAAGGTACAAGACGGCTTGGTCACCGAGAATGTGTCGGTCGCTGAAACTTGGACGGAGCCTGATAATGTGTGCAAAGTGAGGGGGACTAAGTATGCTCACCTTTAGGTGAATCTTTGATAATATTGTTACGCCTGCATCTGCATTTTTTATCTCCTCCATTTTAAATATTTCTACATGAATGTTTTAAGGAGTTTTTTTCAATTCTGTGCGATGCTTGGTATTTCTTAGTGTTTGCCGCTCAACTAGTGTTGTTTTCATTATCTATGTTATTTGTGAAGGGTTAATTCATTTAAAATTTAGGGTGATTTGAAGTTATTGAAAGCCGTTTTACGAAAACTATCTACTTGAAATTAATTTAAATTGAAAACAGTAAAGTGCATGAGGATATTTTGATTAGGAAGTATCTTGCAACATACTTAAATTTTCAAGTTGCCAATAAAGTTTAGATCCTTCTATGTTCCGTCATAGTCAATTTTGATTTCTAGAAATAATGCTTGTATATGAATCACGATAGAAAATGTAATTTCATAGCTTCGATTGATATTCATCGAGCGAAAATACCATGCATTTTAAACTCACAATCAAGTAATGAGTGACAGAAAAAAACAGTGACATTGTTACAGAAATTAAATTGTTCAAAATTTTTTGCCATTGTTATTAATATTGTTAATCAATCAAAAAGATGCCCAAAAAACAGTGAGATTCTTTTGAAGAAATTACAATGATTAAAAATGGTTGCCGTTATGCAGCGGAAACTGTTAATCAATTGGCAAATAACCCAAAATACAGTGACATTTTCCTCAAGAAATAACAATGTCTACAAATTTTTGTCGTTATGCTAATTTTTCATAGTCTTATCATTTTACTCGTTTTTAACTAGAATATCTTTATGAAATCAATAAAAAATAATTAAAAAGCAGTGATGCTATTCTAAAGAAATTATAAAGTCTAAAAAACTACATTGCAAAGTTTGAAAACAATACATTGCAAAGTTTAAAAAATTACATTACAAAGTTTAAAGAAATTACAAAGCTTAAAGAATTACAAAGCTTAAAGGAATTACAAAGCTTAAAGGAATTACAAAGCTATAATAAATTACAAAGTTTGAAAAATTACACCACAAAGTTTAAAGAAAATGATCAATTGATCATTTTCTTTATTGATCATCTTTAAATAAAGAAATCAATCTTTATTCATCTTTAAATGATTAAAGTTTAAAGAAATTACAAAGATTAAAAATTGTCGTCGTGCTCACTTCTCGTTGCACGCAGCACTACTCGAACTCGACCTGGCTGCTGAAGGGCCCAGACTCCGGCATGGCGCGGGTCTACAGCGACTTCTCCCCACACGGCGTCTCGCTTTGTTCCTTTACTGGACAATGTTTCCTGTGGGCATATTTCACGTTGTGGGACTTGCAAACCAAGAATAAATTCAACAAATTAGAGATTCCACCTTCCAGGACTCATTTTTTATTTATTGGACTTCACGCGAAAGACTACAACACGTACAGCCTCATAACTACATGCGGGGAGGTGAGGATGGATTTTAAGTTTGTTGAAGTACGGTGAATATGGTTGGTCATTCTGAAGAAGAATTGGATTCAGTGGAGAAAAATTTTTGTATTTTGTAGCGTTCAGAGCGTGAAAAAATAATTTAGCATTCAGAGAGTGATAAAATAATTTTCCATTTTGAGCTTATAATCTCAAAAAATGGATAGAAAAATGAACCCCGTCTCTAATATAACCATTCATAATGATGTCTTTGATTTATAATAGTTTTCTTTCACGCAAACTCAATTTTTTCTGAAGCGCGTTGGACTTCATTGCATTTATCTTAATAAAGCCCATGTATAAAGCGCATAGCAAAGGTTAGCGGTATATTAAAAACACAAATTCATTTGGAAGGACGAATTTACGTGCGGCGACTACAGCTGCATCTTCATTTGGCAAAAATACGACAACATTCAAGATTGTGGCGACGGGAGAGACGAGCCACGATATCACATGCCTCTCTCGTGCCCTCAATTTTCGGTGACTTCTCCACCGTCGCCTCGAACGAAACTGTCGATCGACTTCAAGCGGTTCCTCATCACCAAAATCAACGACGGCAATGGCATCGTAACTGTGTCTATGATGGTCATTACAGCGCCTGCAGATCTGTTTGAGTTGGATTTTCTTGTAATTTCGTCATCACAGCTCTGCATGCAACTGGCAGCTCAAGGTCTTTTTAATCAACCACGCAACGTGCTCGTAGTGGGACTAACTTGGCTCATGTCCTTATAGAATTAACCTAAATTCTAGAACATCGAAATGTGATTCGCTATTAAATTATTACTCATTTTCTTTCTGATTTTTTTTTTTCGTTGGTACGAGTAGGTTGACCTAAATGAGCTTACGCTGCCTGCTGTGCCGCTATGATGTTGTGAATTACCTGAAAATCCGGGTTTTGTTTCATGAGAGTCCACACAGACGCTCTCGTGGCGCGTCGTGTAGTTTTTATGCACTTTTCGCTCTGTGGAACATCCTTCAGCTAGACATTCTAGAAGTATCTTTTCTGCCAAACAGTTTTTTTACGCAAATAGCAAATGAAAACTTCAAAATGATTTCAATGAAATGTTTCGAGCCGTTTGTTGCAGATTATGACTAGTGATGAGCAGTGGCTTGAAAATTTTCAATAGTGATTTTATGTTCTTCCTAGCTATGTTTTGTATATATTCATGTTCCCATATTCCCAGCTATGTTTTGATATTAAGTCGTTATTTCAAATTCCCCATCAATTCGTGTCAAATTTTGGTGGGGAATTTTTCATAGTCTTATAATTTTACTCGTTTTTAACCGAAATGTTTTTATAAAATGCAGAGCGCTTCTCTCAGTATTCCTTGTTTTTCTCTTTAGTTTTAGTCTTTGAAGAAATTTTTGAGCGTTGTCTGATGCATTCAACTGAATTTCACTTCTTCCACATACGCAAATAACATATCATGCGCAAATTTTAGTATTATAACAAACTTGAACTATGCCAGTCGCATCAAGGTCCCTTAATATCGACGATAAAAAGCTGCTGACTACAGACACTCTCATGTGCGTATCGTCCGCCTCACAGATTCACACGAAGTGGAGAGACCACCGCTTGAAATTCCAGATGCTCAAAGAGAATTGGATCCTCAACGAATTGGATAACAAGATTGGTTGTTGGATGCCAGAGTACGAGTTGACAGGAGCAACATTTGTTCACTCAATTTCCTACAGCAAGGGAGACATTTCCAGGACTAGACTCTACGCAATGAGCACTGGAAATCCTGAGAACACTCTTAGTAGTGATCACGAAGGTGAGCCTAAATAAAGCTGGTGCTTTTGCAGAGAACATCTGAGACCATTGATTCTTCTTCCCAACGTGGTTTAAACAAACAAAAGCATTTCTAATTGATCATTTTGTGTAGACCTTTCCTGCATGGCGCTGTTTCTTAGAATTCCGTCACTTCTAATTTAATTATTCTTTCGATTCATTTTGCTAATTAGCGTCATGCAAGATCAGTACTTGGCAATTTATTCTTGGATTTCGTTCATTGCAGGTCTAGAGTACCCAGGAGAAATGCTTCTGCAGGAAGAACTCGAGGCCGACTTTTTTTGCGAGTTCAATGTATTCTTGTACCCGATGGGTCTTCACATTTGTGAATTCAAAATCAGGATTCTCAATATTGGGCCAGAGACACCGGTCTTCGATATGATGGTGAGTGCTGAAACACGAGAGGGAGTGCATCCTATATACAGGGCGGCCAGTAATAAGTTGTTCAAACTTCAGCAAGAGGTTGTGACCGTTGAAACGAACACTAATTACTCAAAAACCCTAAAACCCCTTGGTTATATAAAGAAATTGATAAAGAGTTACAAGGATTTGAAATGGAAATGTCCTGGAGAAATTTTCGCACTTTGAAAGTGACAAGGAAATGAAGTGTAAAAGTTAGGAAGGCATTTTTGTGCGAACATAGATGTGTGTATTGTGTACAGCTCAACTTCTGGGTAACCTTCTTCACGTCTTGGTGTTAGATACAAACACTCAAGAGCCCGCCACATGATATGCATCAACTTGTTGAGACTAAAAAACATTTATGTTTATTTGGCATGGAAGCAAAAAACACTTGAAAACGTACCAAGTCTGAGGTTAACCTAAAAATTTTCAACGTAAGAATGTCGATTTGTTACGCTGAAACGAGTAGTGTTTTTTCTTGCAGTTGCGAAGTAAACGATGTCAGTAATTTTGTTAAAGGATACCATTCATATTGACGACTTCGTGTTAGAAATAAGAGACCAAACAAGAGGGTGCGTGAACAAAACAGATTGTTATGTCTTTTCATAATATATTCCAATAATGAACATTTAACGTTATTAACAAAAATGGTACTTTAGCCCAATTGATCTTGCCAAGTGAAAATACTCGTACAGCATAACTAAAATATCATCCGGCACAATTGAAAGGATAGCATTATTTCTCGCAGTTTTAAAGCGATGTATGTTACAATGCAAACACATGTTCTGCCATCACTCGTATTCATATCGTATACTGATCATGACTATTATGTTTTCCCGATAATTCATAAACGAACTGTTATTTTTGATGATAAATGAAAATTGGAAATTCACATATGAACTGTCGTTTTTTTGCATTAAATTCAAATAAAATCGTGTTTGATAACAGATATTTTCCATATTCTGACCACCATTACTATGTTTCGTTGCAGAAGATGAATTTGTCGTACTCCTTGGAATCAACGCAGACTCGGACGCGAATGTTCGACATCGTCGACATGGTCGTGTATTATCCCAGCAACCGCTTGTGTGTCGTGAAGGTGATCTGCGGCCAAAATAATCAGTGGCTTTTGATTAGTTCAGTTTTGGTTTTCTCTCAATGTAAGTCGGTAATTTCTCCGCAGGAAAAGTGTATGATAAGCAGCCGAATTAGGAGAGCAACAAAATTAGAAACAAAGTGTAGATGAGACTTCAACGGTGTGCATAGTGTTGTCAGTTTCGTCTAAAATAAATAAAGCACAAATGACTTTGAAAAAGTGAATTTGTGAAATGCGAGTAAAAAGTAAGTGACCTCTGGGCCCTGGTTCACAAACTCATTGGAGTAGGAACATCAACAAGCTTTACTGGGCCTCAGACACACCTGCACAGGCGATCGTTTAAATCCCATCTCATGCAAAGTCCAACCTTACTGAGCACCTCGGAATTGTTTCACCTCATCAGGTGTACTTGTTTTAATTGTGTTGTCTCTCATAATTGTATTTACATATATCATCAAACCTATTTTAAGCAACATTAGGAATACATTGCCCTCAATCATTTGCTTCGACTAGTGACATGGGTATTTCAATACTCATTTGTGTGTATCATATAAGTATATTTACTTTGAGATATTTAAAAACCTATGATGTACCATCTATTTTTAACCATCTCTATTGGAAATAAACTGTTTTTTTTCCCTACCAGTCAGCAGATGTACTTGTTTTAAACATCATCAGTTACTCGTATATTCGTTACGTGTCATCAGGTATATTTTGTTTGACGTTATAAGGTGCATTTGTGTTTTCGTTATCAGGTATACTTAGACATCAGTTATATTAGTGCCGCACTTCGTCAGGTGTGTACTTGTCAGGTCTACTTGACGATGTTCGCCTGGCGAGTTAAACTTGAAGAGTTGAGCCTGTTTTAAGCCCAGCAATGCTCATACTATCTTCATGGTAGCTAACTCTGGTAGAAGTACGCAAATTTTACGACATTTACAGTCACTCACAACAGTGATAATTATCGATCTTCAAACATGTCCTACTTACATCTTGTAACAGGGTTCAGTTACTAACAAAATATACCTTTTAAGTAAGCTCCTGCAACATATAAATACAAATTTATACATTTATACAAACTTGGATCTTATAAAGGTGCACATAAACGCTGCAAACATTATGTATATATATATATATATATATATATATATATATATATATATATATATATATATATATATATATATATATATATATTTTGTTTGCAGCGTTTATTTGCACCTTTATAAGATACGAGTTAGTATCTTTTATAAAAAGTGTACCTGTAAAAGATACCATTAACATTTTCATATTTATACATTCCGTCGTACAGTGAGTAATCGCTTTATATTTGCCTGCATAGCAATCGTCCGTGATACGAGAACTACTCGCTGCAGCTGTAATGGATACTAGTGCTATTCATATTCACAGCAGCTTTAAGAAATACTAGTGCTATTCATATTCACAGCAGCTTTAAGAAATACTAGTGCTATTCATATTCCTAGCACCTTTAAGAAATACTAGTGCTATTCATATTCCTAGCACCTTTAAGAAATACTAGTGCTATTCATATTCCTAGCAGCTTCAAGAAATTCTAGTGCTATTCATATTCACAGCAGCTTTAAGAAATACTAGTGCTGTTCATATTCCTAGCAGCTTTAAGAAATACTAATGCTGTTCACATTCACAGCATCTGTGAGGGGTACTAGTGCTATTTACATACAGATGTTACTCTCTTTTTTTCTGCCTTTCACAGGTGCTGCTGGAGTCGGTGTACAGCGGCACCATGTTCTCTACGGGGGTACCTTGCATGATCATCACCTGCATCGGGGACCTCACGCTCTGGTTCCGCCGCAACAACTTCACGTCAGTTCAATTTTAATTGGCCTTGAGTGCACTGCACTTGAAGCAAATTCAAGGAATTCAAGAACAATTACATTTTGCTTGTCATTGCCATTATTAGAACGATTGTTTTTCCTCTACAGTAATGTTAGAGAGTCAGTCACGATATAAAACATTTGGAAAATTTCAAAATTATTTTTAATGAAAAACAACCAATTAGATTCACATGTGGCGTAAAACTTTAACCAAAATGTTGTGATTTTGTGTTCATTGCAGTGATCGCATAATGGTGACCTTGTCGTGCCTTATCGTGCTGGCTTCCCTCTTCTCTCAAACGAACGCCACTTCTCCGGCCTCCAACTCCCCGAAAGTGATAGACATCTTCTTCCTCACCTCAATCGTGTTTCTGTTCGTCGTGTGTTCCCACCACTGCGTCCTGCACTACCTCATACGTCGTCACGATAATCCTAAAAGTAAAGATAAAAAGTGTGGATTCATGCGGAAACTTTTTGTCCGCTTTGACAAGACACGTGACTCCGTTGGTTTGAAACACAACGTCATCAACGTGCTTGAGAAACAGAGCGTTATGGACTCGTTCTCTACTGCTGCAAAGTCAGGGAACTTCCTCGACGTTGGGCAAAAGAACGCGGACGAAAAGTACGGGCTTGCTAAAGGACGCAAAACAGCAGTCACCCAACATGAATTCTCTTGCACAAACATCGAAGTTCAGCCTAACGAAGGTGATTCTCGGAAGCCTTTCTACGAAACATACGACGACGTTTTCAAATACTCTACTTTTGCAGGCGAGATGGTGTATTCAGCCGTTCTGTTCATGTACATCTTCAACGAGAGAAACAAAATACTGAAAGAGTTCGGAAATTATTGAAGAATCCGGATACTGGAATTGCTAAATGGCTTCGTCTTCATGAAAATTTCGCGATGCAGATGTGCGTGTCGATGCTTCAGAGACAGAATATGAGTGCGGTGGGTTGGAGGATGACTTAACTTCAGCGTTTAATCATCACTAAAACTAGCTGGTAATTTTAAATTAACAGATAAAAATTCTTTTAAATGGTTGAAACAGGAGAAGCTCGCAATTTGTATTGATTTGACACACTGAAAGTAATAGATTACGAATAGTGAACTAATTGTGGGTGAAGAAATCTACCATCACGCTGAACAGTTTGCTTCAGAGAGAACATCGTTGAAAAACATGCTACGAAGATCCAAAATAATTAAAATGACTGTGGTTTAATTACATGAGAAGTATCACAATAAACTCGTCACATTTCACTTCAAGTGAGGCAAAAAACCATTGTTGTGTTGGCCAAAATCGTATACCATCAAAAATTAGCATGTTGACCACGATGGGTTAAACTGAAGTTCAGTATTCAATTCAAAGTTTGCGGCAAAAGTAATTAAAAATAAGGAAATTTATCAATTACGATTCAATTTAGTATAAACTAGGAGTGTGAAAATTACGTGGTAAACCTATATATTTAATATCTTAGCCCCCTGAAGTGTCACGTAGTCCTGGCGTTCAAGCGACATCATGATTCCCCACAATTGCCATAGCCCTTATTTAAGGGGATCAACCCAGCGAGATTTGACGAGTTTTGATTTGGAACCGATTGTTCTGGAACTTGTCCAGTGTATGTAATTTTTATATTAATTTTCGCTTTTGTAATTTTTTCGATCCCTTAAATTTTTCGATTTTGGCCTTCGTTTTTGAGAAAATAGGATATATTCGAATTCATATCCATTTTTCGTGCATATATCAAAGTAGAAGTCAATGAGTTTTCATGCTAGAAAAAAAAGACAAATTTGTAATACTAGTAACATTTCTTACAAAATAAGAAACCGGATTTTCCATTTTTCCATTATTTTTACTGTATAAAAAAAGTTCTAAAAATCACATTTTTATCACTTGGAAGTGTGATGAAAAAAATTAAAAGTAAAAATGGAAAATCCGGCTTGATTAGAAGGATTACAAAACTGCCTATGTTTTTTATAGCATGAAAACTCATTGACTTCTATTTTTTCAAATGTCCAAAAAAATTACGTCAAATACTAATATATCCCCTTCTCCCAAAAACTAAGGTCAAAATCGAAAACTTCGCCAGAGCATATTTTTTTTAAATTACATACACTGATTAAATTTCGGTACAATCGGATCAAGAAATAAAAATCGCTTGGTTGATATCCTTGATGTAATATCTTGACGTCATTTAACTGGGAATTAGCTACACCCGACCATTACCATTATCTGGACATACGTTATCCCGAAAATTACTGAATGGATATTTCGATGTTTGATGTGTCGGTGTTTTGCTAGATGGGTTTTTCATTGACTGCGTCCTCCTGTGCTTTATCTTTCAAGAACCGCCAACTTACTGCACCTTCAATGCAATACATTCTCGCATCTTTTTCAAATAATCATCAGAATAAACACAAAATGCATCCATTCGTTTCAATATTTCTCATCACTTTTACCATTGTTTAATGGTAATGCAGACCCTGCACCAGCGTAGATTAGTTTGGAAATTGGTATAAGCATTTTGGACCATATAAAATGTGTCCCAAGCAAGAGATGAAAGTGGAAGATGCCATTTAGCATGGTTGTAAAGTAAAGGGAAATCTCCTCTGAAGTATGTTCCGCCTTCCAAATCCTTGCGCAAAGGAACAGAAAGGAATGAAAAAAGTTTTCGAAACCAGACAAAGGTTCAAAAGCAGAGTTAAAGGTGCTGAAAAGGACAGTAGTGAACCGGAAAAAATACACAGTCCGTGACCGTAAACCCATATAAAAACAAAAACCGATCTTCCCTTTAACTTGAACGATCCATGTCCCCATCAAGGATTCCAAAAATACGGTATTTCGCTCGAAGCGGTGTGTGATTCTTGGTTCATAATCTGAACTCTAGGTTGAGTTCAATTCAAGAGAGAGTCAGGCTACCATCACATCAGTGTAACGTTCCGCTATACAACCAATGCTATCGGACCGCACAGTTTTATAAGCCTCGACTTGACAGGCCAAATTTTATCCCCAACACGGATGCAAACACCTACACATTCAGAGTGCCTAACTTTGAGAAAGGAGTAAAAAAATACTCGATATGGTCACAAGGTAATTAAGATCGTGCTTATGGATTCATCCTCCCGTTCAAAAACATTCAATCTTCGAAAATTTCTCTCGACGTGTACGTAGTCAACGTATACTTCATTTGGCATCTGTCACAAGGCGACCGCTGAGAAGATTTCACAGGAAAATATTTAGGTCAATCGGTTTTATCGACCGTGGGCATGCATGTACAAGCACAGACATTCGTTATATTTCTTATATCAGATTTCAACTCGGAAACTCAAAGCTCGAGCTAGGGTAATTCATCAAATATCGAACTGAACTGATTATAAAACAACTTAGGTAATATGCGCGTAATAAATTTAGTAAGCATCCAAACTTGCACAATGCCGGTGATCTTACATCTTAAACTCCTATTTTAGTGATAAGAACTCATTTCTGTGAGCTGCAAACTGCTACCAGCGGTTGCGAACGCATTTTCTGTACGTCCCTTACAAATTGGCCGTATTTTTTCACTTGAAAAATCTTACGCACCTCGGGAAAATTGCGACGGTTTAATTGTTGTTGGGTCACCGTCAACCTCCAGTCATAACTAGAGAGTAGTGTTGTCATATGATGTTCTGTTGCTGTATTTTTTTCTTTCCCGCCAAAACATTGATAATTATTCCATGTTCGACATTCAGTTCCTTTTTCATGTCAGTATTAATTAGTGAACAAAGGTGTTCGAATCAAAATTCCTTATAAATCATGAATATATGCCTCGAACAAGGCTTTTCGATTCTTAATTCTTTTAAATAACTGAATCGATCTATTGAGCGCCTGTTTCATTTCCTTAAAATATTGTTAATACATAGCAATTGTGTGTTTTGCATTCATCTATATATTGATCTATGTTTATTTCAGTTTCAGTTTATTTCAATTTATTTTGTGTCGATTAGCCTATGGCAATAAGCCTAGCCTAGCGCAATAGTTAGTAGGGTAATGTTCGAATGGCCGGACGGTTCACCCTCGTCGGTCACTCTTAGTTAATTTTAAATTTTTGCGCTCGGTAGCTATCTAAAAACTCAACCCAAAAGGCCTGTAGTGGTGTAATCTGCTACGCGTCTTACGGGGTGGCTTTTGGATTGCTACCGATCGTCAAAATTGGAAATTAACTAAGAATGACCGACGATTCGAACCGTCCGGCCATTCGAACATTACCCTAGTTGAAAAATAAATAATAGTTAACGTGTTTCCAATGTCACAAAGGTCGGTTAATAAGTCGTATTTCGTTAAGTAGCCCGTGTACGATAGTCATTTCTGCTTTAGCAGGCGGGTGGACCCTGTCCTGCATTCACTAAACCAATTATTATTTCTGGCGAATGAAATGAATTCTTTTCATTCATTTTCTTATGTAACCGTACATTTTTTGTTAGTTCATGCTGGCATTATTTTATATTATATCAACCCCTTTTGTTCTTCGTCAGATCACAGCTACCCTTTTACGTTTACACTCTTTTAGTCACACTATTTTACGTTCTCGTTACTTCTTGAGATTACTGGCCTCAGTAATCTAAACAATAAACCCGTTTCTCCGACCGATTTGTGACTATCCCTTACCGGGCCTTAAACCCCATGATAGACTCGAGGGAGGTGCTACAGAAAATTCGCAACCTTCCACAAGCCTATGGCAATATATACAGACGGGCTTAACATTACAAAGTGTATTATACGGGTCAAAGGTCAATAAAAAGTCAATTTAATTACTGAAGAATATATTTGTTAAAAAAAATAAGTAAAATAAAATAATATCTCCGTCTTAACTGTATACAAGCTCGGTCTACCTCCCCAGACGATATAGGCTACGTTGCAGTACTTAGCCATAATCGTAAATCTAAGATATAGAAAATGTACTGTAGTATAAAGAAGAAGGCGCTCCTTAAATATATTGATATAGGGTATCTCACAGCCTTTTTTCCCTAATCCTAGATAGGCCTACATAGTTTTTAGTAAGTTGTGTTCGGATTCAAAATTCGAACAAAAAAACCTGTTTGGATCAAAATTCTTGTTCGATTCATGTTCGATATTGATGAAATTATGTTATTGAAGAGTTCGATTTTTAGAACTATGAATAAATTCCAACAATCTACGTTGTCTTTAACCCTTTAACGTCCGAATTTTTGTACTCATATTACCGTTAACACAACCACCGTCACTAAACTTGCGCTGGCATCTGGCAGTCACCGATATCAGGATGGGATAAGAACTGCCACTCGGCAGAGAACTTCAAAGAACACATTAGGGAACTAATTGAATAAGAAATAAAATATATTGAAGGGGAATTTTGAAAGAGGACACTGGTGTCCTCTGGGGCGTTAAAGGGTTAAAGCGACATCACAGAACAAGAGAGCAACTGCTCAAGAATTATCTTGAGGCCCGCAACAGTTATTCAGAGCAAGAGCTACCGATTTATGAAGGTTGTTTCTAGACACACGTGGTTTCTGTTCGATATTTGATGAATTACCCTAACATCACCTGTGAAGAAGTTTCCTCTCAATTACAACGAAGGCCAATTTTAACTAAAGACGTATGCGCGACACGGTCACGAACTTGTTACACAAGAAAGTATGCGTGGCCTCGAAGATTTCTTTGTAAAATTAGAACACGCTGTCGTTACCAACTTTCGCCCCTACTCCTTTGTAGCTAATTTTTGTTGGCGTAATTTTAGTTTTTCCGGGAATTTTTAAATAAAGCGGGGAAAGTTATGGGGTTCTCCTTCAGCTTTCTTCGCTGTGCGGTCACCGTGGCCGAATTTGCAAGAACGCGCCTTTCACGGGAAAATGTTGGCAGTTCGAATCTCTGCAATCCCGCCCGGTGTTTCTCCCGGTCAGGAAAAGAGAACTGCCACAATTCGCCACTCAACCCAGCTGTCGGAAACGGGTACCGGCTTGACTGGGGGTAAACGTCGCTGCGTTCTGGTATTAGTTTAAAATTGATAAACTAATTTCCAAGGTAAGGGCTATGTTCTATTGGAATAAAGCATTTTCCCTCGTATCTTTACCATTCACGTTTTACCTCAACACCATAAGCCAAGAAAATGCTCCAATTTTTCCTAAGTTCGTTGGGCTTATTTAAACCCAAGACCACATGTTATCAATAACACTTCCTAATTAAAACGAGAAGTACAAAAAAAATAAGGCCAATCACACGCAAAATATTCAATTCAGTCAATTTTAATTAAAAAGAAAAACTTTCACGATAAAATGTTAATAGCAATCGCAATCTGCCTAAAAAATCCCACTACATGTTGGTAAGTTTTCTGATTTTGAAGTTATCTGCAAGTTACCGATCAAAGCCAAACATTCACTTGTCAATTTGCAAATTGTGTCTCCGCGTAAAAACTTAGAAGCTTCTCCGGCGGTCCCAAATAAACCTCAATTTTTTGTCCGGCTTATGGTGATCATTTGAAGACGTCTTTAAAAATTGCATAATTATTTAATGCGGTGAAATATTTCAGATTCATTAGTTACAAATTAATCTCGTTTCACTGACATTTTTCCGCATTGACTGAAAACATACGGAAACTAAATTGGAACAAATTACAAAAATTTACGCCTTTTTGATTGCGGACCGTATGAAGGTTTCTATGATGTTCTGATTAACGAGGATGTGATTCAACGCCTCCGAAAAATGACCAATCAAGTTCAAATATTCAATTTTTTCTTCCACTTGAATTTTGTGCCTGTAGCTTATCAGGATATTGCTGTGCTCTATTTTCAGTGCCTTGTCGTACAGAGAATTGTTGAGTTTATGAAGCTCTACTAGACGTTCATTAGGCAATCCCGGTATTTGCTCTATTGGTAAGGTGAGCTCGAGCAAAACTTTTAGGTAGAGGCTCGTGAACGTGAAGTATTCAGTGCTTGTTTTAGATTCTAACATCCTCTCGTTCATTTGACCGAGACGTAGCAGGATTACTTTGAGAAGGTTTTCCAGATGCAGCATTTTGTCATGCACGTTCATTTTGCTGGAGAAGCTGAAATTCTCAAGAGAGTTCGTGGCCATCTCAAGCCGGTCCATTTCACTCCACGCTTGAAGCATCCTTGCGAGTGTCTCTGGCCTGAAAGTGTTAGGTCTACTTTTAATAGGTTACAAGGCAAGAATTTTTAATTATCTGATAACATTTTGATTAGAGAAAATATTTGATCTAGGCAGACGTAAAGGCATCACCTTCGGCCACATATATATAATGCTTTATTAGATTAGATTATAAGTTAGTTTAAGCCTCCCTAACCGCTACAAAAAAAGAGCGTATCGAAGAGAGGAAGGAAGAAGGCACCATTTAGTATGGAGATAAGAGAATGAGGAATCTATGCAGAAGGGGCATAGAAACAGTAAAGTTTAGAAAGAAGTTCATGAAATAAGATAAAAGTTGAAGAAGAAAGTCATAGGGACTGAAAAACAGGACAGTAGTGAACCGAAAAAGGTGGTCCTTAACATAACAAAGAACATTTTATTTCAACAAAAAGAAGGCCTACCTAACTTTCAGCTCGGGCCCTCACATTTTTCCCCTGGGAGCGCTAATTCCCATAGATACAACAGATGTATCCCCCTGAGGGGAATATAATGCTTTATTTTGAAGAATTAAAAAAATGTTCATTTGTTTCTGAACAGTTAGGGATTGGTTGCTAGAAGTTGTGCTGGCTTATGAAATACTACTTCAAGAGTACGTATTAAATTTCAATAGAAGCAAATCATTTTTTTGAAGTACGAATGAGAGACATTTAGGCCATTGGGAAAGGCTTTCCCTTCGCTGTGGTGCATGGAGAGAAAAGGTAATCTATACTATAACAAGGGCAGTGTTCGTCCGTCTCTCTGTCTGTCCGAAGCCAGCCGAAAGTGCGTGATGAGCGTATCTGTGATACGGGCCGTGTGCACTCTGCCTCATCAACTCTCGAGAGATTGAATTTTTCTATTTTACGGCCTTTCTTTCGTTTTGCTTGCTTTCTTTCTTATGTCAAATAAAAGGGGTGGACTAGTGTTAATAATAATGAACATACTGATCATCGTAAAATTAAGCTACACTAATTTGAAGTGTTCCAAACCAACGACTACTTGGTTCAGTACACCATATTTCGGCACGTTCGCTGCCACGTGACGCGCATACGTTAAGCCGTCTCGTGTTGTAAGTAAGTGGCAAATGTTATAAAACTACTTTACTGACCAAAAAAACTATCTTTCCCAAGAAGTGTGATAATGCAGCAGCAAGATAGTTAACTATGCGCAAATCTCTTCAAAAAAAGGCGCTTAAATACTTGACAGTCTGTATATTTTCACCAGAACGGAAACGAGCAATACACGCCGACACGCTGTCAACGTGTTAAACGTAAATACACTGAAAATGTAGACGCTAAACTTTCTACGGTCAGGAACAATCCAAACCCTACGTAACTGAAACCTTATACCGGAGTACCTTCGATTCGCACGCAGCCATCGAACCAAAACAAACTTTCTTTACCAGCACACATGGTTACCACTGCATCATATGTATAAAGGTACAATTGCTCACGTATTGTACGAGTGAAAGGAGCAATAACTGCACTGCCCCCGGAAGCCGGTAAGTCTACCATGTGTCCACCGAACTGATGTGTAAACCGAACAATTTCAGGTCAATAGGCTGCATTAAAAAGAAAGTTGGTTTAGGCACAGGGGGATTGCGACTTGCCAGTTAGTTAAGCAGTTAGTGAATAGGTTGAAAATCTAGATAATTTTCCATTAGAACACAGTCCGAGCAATTTTTTTTTTAAGTCATTTAGAGTTTGCAACCTCGTTTGAAACGATTGAGCTTAAGGTACCTTTACAACTGCTAGGACATTGAGATTTAATCTACAGGCTGTTAGATGAATTTAGGTCATTATCCGTAATATTTCGAGTTTCAGAAATCATTAGATTAGATTTAATATTATTAATTCAAGCCTCCTAGCCACGTAGAAGACGTTCTAAAGAGGAAGGAGGTTGGCTGTATTTAACACGTTCACTGCGTTTCCGCTACTGTTAACGGTTGGTTTGTTTAGATTGTAAACAGCAGAATTGGGAAATCGACTTTACTGCTTGAATATATTTTTATTCTTCCTTATAAATATGAAAAATGTAATTGCACGATAACATTTTACCTCGTTTGGTAAAAGTTTTTCTTAGAAAAAGGTCGCAAAATAGATAAAAATGTCGTATGTTTATACCGGTACGTAAATTGGCAATTTACCAGTTGGTACACATGTGACAATACGAAGAGAACGTGTTAAAATGGAGTTAAGGGAACGCTGAATCTATGCACTCTAGGTGCATAGAAATAGTAATTTGAGAGAAGTTCGTGGATGAAGTTCAAAGTTAAAACGAAAGTAGTAGGAGGCTGAATGACAGGACCGCAGTAAACCTACAAACGATGGCCGGAATCAAAGCAAAATAACGATTCTGTTTTAAGGAAAGGAACACTAACCAAACTCACCTTAAGTGGCCCATAGACGATCAATTTAATTGTCAAAATCATTCACTCAATATATTGATGAGATTTTTTTCTGTCCTCTAAGTCAATTAAGTGACGGTCGTCCATGAAGCCCACAGACGATCAATAAAATTGTCAATATTCATTATTGTCAATGTATCGACAATAAAATTGATCGTCTATGGGCCGCTTAATGATCTCACGTTTCCGCCCTGAGAGTGCTCGTTGTCATGTATATAGATTCAAGATTTTTATCCCCGTTAGGTGATTTGAACGATCGACAAGTTACACAAACTTAGGAATTAAAAGTTTAATATGCTAACATCAAAGGGGTATTCCATCGCTTGAATAAGAATCAACTACAACCCTCTATATAAGAATCTAACTAACTATACAGACCCCCATTTATACGAGAACCGTTATGAATGCACTTTCGAATTACTTCTAGATGAATGATATTATCGATTATCCGAATTTTTATCCACAATATCGTATTGGATAAAACCAGCACGACAATATAAACGATCAGCTAGACAATAATCATTTACATTTCATTCAGAAAGCAAGAGTACAGAATTCAATAGTGGCAACTACATCGATGCAAGGTACTTTTAGCGCCCTCCATGTAAAGGAAACCTCAGAAAAGCTATCAATTTCTCACAGAATTGTTGGGTAAATTGTGTTACAACATTAGACTTAAAATATTATAGCATAGCAATATTTGAATGTTAACAAAAATTACAATGAGTTCACGACACCACTCACGTATTTCTATTCCTTATTGACCTTTTGTACAGCTGTCGAGTGGACCACACAGAGCTGAAACTTGATACATGACGCGCTCACCTGACATCGATCTTTTTCTTCACTAAAGTAAATTCGGATTAGGTCGGCCTACATCAACAGTTAAAGAGACTCAGTTATTCAAGTAATGAAACCTCATTTTCTATGACAAGTGGATGGTATTCATAACTTACAGTTTACGTATTTTTTTCTATTTTTCGGGCGCTACTGGAAGCGCAATAAATAAATGAAAGACCGTTTCGCACAAGCGAGACACTTCAAGACTTTATGTATAAAGAAGAAGAATTCCCGCATGTTTCATGGTTAAATAATTTAACGTTAAAGGACCACTTGGCGCTGCCAGATGTAACTAAAAACATTTGCTGCTGCACTGAAGTAATGATTGAAAGCTCCTTTTTCAGTATTCATGATACACAAGGTAAGCTTGTAACTTCCACAAGCTTGAAAACGCCTACAATTCTTGTCTCAACTAATAACTTTAACTGTTGTGTATGTCGATATTTTATGCGGGGTTTGCTCTGCTGACAATGCATCAGGCATGCTGCCATCGTCAGAGCAGAGTTCATCTTTCTTTGAGGTACAGAGGCTCTCTTTCATACCTTCGGGGAAAACAACTATTGTGTCATGGGAATTTGTACTCCCAGGGTGAAAATGTGAGGTCCCGAGCTGAGATTTAGGAAGGCCTTTTCTGTTGAAATAAAATAGGCTTTTAATTTTGTTAAGGGCCATTGTTTTTTGGTTCACTTCTGTCCTATTTTTCAGAACCTTTGACTTTCTTCAACTTTAATTCATAACCTTCCTTCCCGACTTGCCATTTCTATGCGCAGGGTTATTATTGTTTGAGGTCGCTTTTCCACTCTATGCGCAGGGTGTGGGACACACCTTGTGCATCATTCATCCTTCCTCTCTTTGGAACGCCTTCGAATCGGTTAGGGAGGCTTAAAATTACTTATCTATTTCATTTTAATTTAATCTAATTCATCGACTTCATTGTTGCAGGTCAATAAAACGTTTTCATTGGTGATCAGTCACAGTAGTTAGTGGCCGGTAAGTGCTCACTAAGTTAAACATTAATAAAATTGTCTTCGACTTGTTTCCACATCTGTATTTTTACAGACAACGGGAATAAGCTATAATAAGTTATCACTGATAACTTATCAGAGTGTCATTTGTACAAGAATACCAGAAAACATGCTTGAAAAAGTGCATACAAATTTCAGAGAACGTCTGCAGCAGTGTGGGGATATTGAAAGTAGACATTTACCAGATACACTGTTCAAAATCGCGGAATTAAAAACTCCCAATATTATCCAATGCGAGAAAAATATAAGTGTTTGTTTCTTTGAGTTCATTTTTCATTTAATTCCCAAATCAACAGTTCACCACGCTCCATACCGTGTGTGGCCGCCCTGCTGGGTGAGGGGTTCCGAGGTGCACTGTGGGGAAAGCAATACAGAGGTAGTCAACAGAAGGTCAAAGTATAGGAAGTTCCGGCTTATGCTTATTTGCGTATTTTTTGCAGAATTTTGTAAATACCATATTGGATCTACTTTACAACGATTTTACACGTTCACCGCGTTTCCGCGGTTGTTAATGGTGGGTTTGGCTAGGCTGCGGGTAGCTGAATTGGGAAATCGACCTAACTGTTCGAATACATGTTATCCTTCGTAATAAATATGTAAATGCAGTTACACGATAACGTTTCACGTCGTATGATAACATTTATATCAAAGAAAGATCGAAAAATTGTTAAAATGTCATTGATTTACACCGGTACGTGAGTGAGCAATTACCGAATGGTACATGTAAGTCCCAATTAATTAAAGAGCTGCGGTATTTGAACAGAACTACTATATATTTTATCATTATTGTACCGAATTTGTGCTTGGGGATTAGTGTGATGCCTTTTATTTTAATAAAGCAATATTTATTGCCGTCTCCCACACCATTCAAAGGGTTTTAATTTAAAAAATTTTTGCATATCATTTCCGTTTATTCTCAAATTCAATATTTTTTGACCCTAGGAATAATAAAAACAGGAAGCTAGTGTTTTAATCGACAACTAAATTCTATTTTTCAAAAATTTTTATTTGCGTTTGATTTTATTTTTCATTTGCAATGAAATCCGATGCGTAGCTTAGTGTATAATAATATCTTTGGTCATTTAACCACGGTACAAATTGGAGAAAAAATGTCAACTAAGACCATGAAACATAACTTAGAGAAATTTCATCACAACCACACACCGAGTTTCCACGCCTTAGTAATGTATGCGGATTTCTCTTTTTCCATGGATTTAATTTACAGGATTGCTCAACTTTTATGCCGTGACGTGGCTCAATTTTTCGCGGATAGTCATTCTTCGGAGAACAATTGAGAAACTTATCGCCAGCCGTGCTGGTTCGACCATGCAATCACATGTTTTGCGTGAACACATGCTCGGTCTCAACACATGGGCGTGATAACCGAGTTCATTATTCGATCTGTGCAACTGAATAACGAACAACTTGAGATGGAGGGGCGAATTTGATTTTTTTCTGATGGTCTGCAAGCATGAAATCTAATGCAGGATTTGGGGTAATTTCACAATGAAGTGTTCAAGTTTATCCGCTTCATCATTCACAGGTATCCATTTTTAAGCGCCGATATTGGTCAGATTTCTTCCATTAGATTTCAACCCAGAAATTCAAGGCTCGAGCTCCCAGCAGCTGCGAAGACATCTTTTAGTGGCAACAAAGGCTAATTCCATCAAGAGACGTGAATGCGCGACAAGGTTATGAACTTGTTACACAAGACTTCGAGGATTTTGACGATCGCAATCAATTGCAGCCATCAAGGAATCCTTGGCTGCAGAGAAATAGGGAAGAAACTAAGCTAACTTATAGTTTCTCCCCCATTTCTCTGCAGCTAGCGTTTAGGCGTAATCTAATTTTTCCGAGGATTAAATAAAGCGCGGGAACGTTGGGGGTTCTCTGTTAACTGTGTGGGCACCGTGGCCTGGTGATTAATTAAGAACGCACCCTTCACGGGAAGGTATCGGCAGTACCTCCCGGTGTTTCTCCCCGTTGGGAAAAGAGAGAACTTCGTCTCAGTTCGCCACTCTACCCACGTGTCAGAAATGGGTACCGACTTAACCGAGGGTAACCGTCATTTCGTCCTGGCGTTGATGATAAAGCATTTGATAAACCAATGTACAAGATATGTATTAAGCTTCATTATAATAAAGCTTCTATTTGTTCTTATATCTTCACCATTTACGGTTTACTTTACCACCAAAAGCTTAGAAAATGTTTCAATTTTTAAGATGCTTGTTCTACTTGAAAACCAAATGTTTTCAATAACACCTCCAAATCAAACAGAATAGCATTAAAAAAATAAGGTCAATCATACTCTACACTTTCAATGCAGTCCGAGTTAATTAAAAATTTATTAGACAATGAAATGTCATTAGCAATAACAATACGGCTAAAAATCCACTACATGTTAGCAGTTTTCCAATTTTGGAGTTCTCTACAACTTATCGTTCAAAGCAAATCATTCACTCCACAATTTGCGAGTTACCGGAGCCTCTGCGTAAAAACTTCCAAGCTTCTCTTGCGGTCTTCTTCGAATTAGAAATCGTAAAATTATTTTCTCCACCCCTTATTGATCAATTGAACAAGTCAATAAACATTGCCTTATCATTTAACGCTGTGAAATATTTTCGAGTTATTAGTTACCAGTTCAGCTCTTCTCACGCTGAAACTTCTCCACATAGATTGAAAACATACGCGAACTAAATTAAAACAGATTTACGCCTAAACTTATTCGACTGTTAGATTTCGTGAACGCATCACCTTTTTTATGTCAGTTAGATTACTGACGATGTGATTCAACGCCCCAGAAAAATCATCAATCAAGGTCGAGTATTCAATTTTTTCTTCCGCTTCAATTCGGCGCCTGTAGATTATCATGATATCGCTGAACTGAATTTTCAGTACCTTGTCGTACACTGAACTGTATAGTTCATGAAGCTTTCGTAGACGCTCATTACCCAAGTCTCGTAAATGCTCTATTGAAAAGTCAAGTTCCAGCACAACTTTTTGGTGGAGGCTCGTAAACGCGTAGTATTCAGTGCTTGTTTTTGATTCTAAAATTTTCTCGTCCATTTGACTGAGACGTTCCCGGATTCCTTTTAGAAAGTGAATCAGATGCCGCATTCTGCCAGACAGATTCAACATGCTTGGGAAGCTAAAATTTTGAATCTCGGTCGTAACCTTCTGAAGCTCGTCGATTTCACTCATACTTGCGGGTATCTCTTGCCTGAAAGAGAAATAAATTTTTACAAGGTTACAAGCAAGAATTGCCAAATTTCTGACAATATTTAGGTTTAATAAAAAGTGGATTCGTCAGACGTGAAGGAATCTTTTATGTCTCGTACAATGCTGGACCTGAAAAATAAAATCTGTTTTACTCTCATCTCAACATTTAGGAATTGGTTGCTAAAAGTTCTGGTGTATGGTAGACATGATTTTAACAATATATATATATATAGGCATTGAAGTTCCATCAAACCACATGATTTTGTTGAGCAGGAGTACGACAGACATTTAGGTTATTGTGAAAGGATTTCCCTGGTGTTTGGCGAAAGAATATTATGTTGGTAAAATGAACTTCTGATCACGTAAAAATCAACTGTACCAAATTCAAGTGCTCAAAATTAACGATGTCTTCAATTGGTACACTATATTTAAGCGTTCGCTGCCGCTGGACCACACGTGCGTCAAGCGGTCTTGTGTAAGGACTGAACGCGGCAGGTAAATTTGCAGTTTAAAGTCAAACTCAAATTTAAAAACAATTTTAACGAGCAATGTTTAAAATAGCAAAGAGTAACTGGATAATGCCTTCCTTTAGTTTTGACGAAGTATCCATGAAAACAGACTGACTTCTGGTCGGTCAGCTGCAATATGAAAATCCCTACCGTGATCAGCGGTGGCTCATGTCGCACTCTGTCTTAAGAAAGGTTGTCCGCAGCTGAGTTTATAAAACGACTCAACTCCTCGAATAAAACTTACCTTTCCTAGGAAGTGTGAAAACGTAATAGCTCTAGGATGTTCTACCTCGTATCTTAAATCTCCTTTGTAAAATGTGATGAAGTAATTCCAATGCTGTTCATTTACACCGGTACGTCAGTGAGCAATTTACCTCGTCGTACTCTTATGTCCCATATGCAGTCAACGCGTAAATCTTTCGCTCATTTTGGAAACTCCTAACAAAAAGTCTAAAGATTAAGCACTATGCAGCATCTACTTACTGAAATGTTATACCAAAGTTACCTCCAATCGCACTCGGCGATCTAAGCAAGACATTTTATTCTACCATCGCACCGAGTGTCACTATTGTATCATACCTTATAAATGTACAATTCTTTACCCACTATAAGTGATGAAAGAAATATCCATCACCCTCCAGAAACAGGTAAATCTACAATGCGTCAACCGAATAATATCCGGTTGGCAGGTTGCATTAAAAGAGGGATTATTCAAGGTAAATAGGATTGCAAGTTATAAATTAGTTGTGGAGTTAACTCACTTGGGGGACGATGAATGAATAGTTAAAAATTTAGGTAATTTTTCATTTTAACACCAGCTGAAGAATATTTTGTAAAGTCATTGTGAGTTCGTAACCTCGTCCGACAAAAAGTTCAAGGGACATTTCAGGTGGCAGCACATGGCTATTGAACATTCAGAACATTATTGTTTATAAATATATTTTATTATCCGTATAGTAGGTCAGGGTAGAGAAAGGATTTAATTCGAGGTTAATTATTTGATTTGAAATTTGCACTATCACATTAGACTAAATAAGACCTCCCTAGCCACAACAAAGGCGTTCTCGAGAGAGGAAGGAACCATTTGGTGTGGAGCCAAGGGAACTCTGAATTCCATGCACAAGGAGCATAAGAACAAGGGTATATCTGAAGGAGATGACAGTTGTCGATTTTGCAAATTGTAATGGCTAAACATGGTTAATGACACCAAAATAAACAAGTTTTCTTCTATGCACTTTTCGTCTCGAGTATTTTATTAGTTATAGCGGTAAATGACTTACCGCAACTCCAGTCTTTGAAGCGGAAAGAAATTCCTTGATCGAGTTGTATGGCAATACTGCAATGGCGTCTCGCTTCCAGCGCTCTGTCTTGAAAGACGAAACCAAACCTACCGCTATACGTCGTTAAATACTCATTTGACGAAAAAAGTGTATAGATGAAAAGTTGTTCATTTCGATGTTATTACCATGTTTCAAGCAACAAAAATTCGAAAATCGATGAGTAGCTGTTTATTCGAGCGCATTCGTCATCAATGACAAAACTAAACTTACCGCTATAAATCGTAAAATACTCATTTGAGACGAAAAGTGCATAGAAGAAAACTTGTTTATTTTGATTCAATTAATTAGGTTCAGGCACCAAAAAGTGGAAAATCGACAACTGTCATCTCCTTCAGATTTACCAGAACAAGTTGGGAAGACGTTTGTGAACATAGATTGAGATCGCCTAAGAAGAAAGAAGTAGGTGCTGAGAAACAGGATAGCCGTGAGCTGAAAAAACATGGTCCTAAACACCAACTATTCAAATTTACGAAAAGAAAAACCTTATTAACTCTCCGTTCAGGACCTCACATTTTCTTCATGCGAGTGCTTATTCCGATGCATAGATACGCGAGTTTTATCCCCTTGACACCTATCAAGGGGATAAAATTCGCGTTCTATCCCCCGCGAACGTATACGAGATGCATATAGAGGTTTTCTTTAAAGTATAATATTAGTTATAGCATAATATTTCAGTATAATATTTCATCAACCTACCCTAGCTATTTTAACGATGAACTCTACAAAAACATTCAAAATTTAGGCAGAGTGCGGAGGTTACAAATGAACACGAAATTCAATGCTGGCCTCAGCTACTCAACGCAGGTTACTTGTAGCGCACTCCTCAGCAAAAAAAAGATAACAGAAGCAGTCAATTGCCTACAGGGTTGGCACGTAAAATGTGTTACATTAGGCTTTAAAACTTTTAACATAGAGATCCTTACGCGAAGAAACTTGTAAGGGCTTTATTACATCACTCCCGTGTTTCTGTTCTCTAGTGATTTTTTTGTGTAGTTGACGAATGGACGGCACAGAACTGAGTCTTGAAAGCAAGCAGCGCTCACTGCACGTCGATCTTTTTCTTCGCTATAATAATTTAGGATTAGGTCTCCCTACATCAACAGTTAATGGGACTAATTTATTCAAGCATAGAGACTTCATATTCTATGACTCAACTTGATGGTATTCATTGACTATAGTTTGCGTAGTTTTTCATCTTTTAGGCGCTACTGGGAAGCTGAATAAATGAATGAAAGACTTTGTTTCGCATTTGCGAGACACTTCAAGACGTGATGAAGAAGAATTCCTGCATGTTTCACTGTTAAAGGATGACTTGGCGCTGCCAGACTTGTATAAAAACATCTGCTCCTCCACCGAAGTAATCATTTAAAGCTTCTTTTCAAGTATTCATGGTGTACAAGGTAAGCTTAAAGCTTCCACAAGCTTGAAAACGCCTACATTTCTCTTCTAAAGTAATAACCTTAAATCGATATTTAATGCCGGGTTTGCTAGGTTGATTGTGCATCAGGCTTTGCTGCCATCGTCACGACAGAGTTAATTCATCTTTTTTTGGGAACCCTCTCTTAACGTACAGCGAGGTTCAATGATTCCATCTCCTCGGAGGAACAACCATGCATTGTGTCTATGGGAATTTGAATTCCCCGGGTGAAAATGTGAGATTCCGAGCTGAAATTTAGGTAGGCCTTTTTTTGTTGAAATAAAGTAGGCATTTTGTTTTGTCAAGGACAATTTTTTTGGTTCACTGGTATCGTATTTTTCAGTACCTCTGAAAAATACGTACTGAATAAAAATTCAGTACCTCTTTTCTTCAGAATTTTCTTACTCTAACACTGACTCCACTTATTGACAGCTTTGTGACTCCAACTCCATCTATTCTCAATTGATAAGATGAATATTTTATTTCATATTGGTTGCAGGTATTGCAACCGGTTACATATGTTTGTTATATTATTTATTTACGAATGACTTTTAAATTAGCAGCAGAATGTTAAAAATCAAGTTCTACTTGATTACTAGTTTACTGTATATTAGTTTTACTAGTATACAGGGTGTTGGAAAATTCAGTGCAAATATTTTAACAAGTCAAGTCGTCGTAGCCGTACACTGCGGTGCAATTTTTTTTTGCAAAATTTAGTCTTTTAAAGAAGTTACGGCGTTTTTCTTTTTTTTTCGAAATACAATTTTCACTGGAAAAAAATCATTTTCCAATTTATTTTGATGAAAATTTGTTGCAAAGTGAATCTCTTTCAATTTTCTATGTGCACATGTTGTCAAAATTTGAAAAGTGTAATATAACAAGGAAAATGACGTTCAGTTCGAAATAGGCTTCTTAAATTGAAAATCACTGTTGTAAAAAACGAGAAACCTACGATGAAAGCCTATTTCAAGACCTTTCAGTTGTAAAAAATAATCAGATTAAGTGCATTTGCCAGGAGGAAAGCTGATATAAGTCCACCAGTATTGACGCGCACCCACATGTTGCCCTGTCACTGCACCAGATAGGCATGGCTAGACGAACGTGAGTGCTGCGGTAAGTGGGTTCTACCACGTTTGAGGAGAATGTTGGAATGAAGATACGAATTTAACTGCTTTAACCTGTTTTATGGTATTGGCTATGGTACTGTGAACATGTTGAATCATTATTTTAACTTAAAGTAAATGAAAAAGAGGTTCCCATGAACACATTTATGCGTAGACATGAAATAAAAACTTAAAGTGTAATTTTACAACACAAAATTATTTAGCTACTGAAGTTCACAGCGCGTTGAGTTACTTTAGTACATGGTGTATCATCATTCAGGATTAAGATTCAAGTTACAACAGATGTTCAAAATGTTTCCTAGTTTCTTATATGCACAACCTGCACCGATTCTCCAAAGACTGCCGTACTCGTTCGGACACTCCTCTCTTTTCTGCTACGTCTCCAGCAGCCACCGCAATCCTGGCAACCAAATCTTTCTCTGATTCCTTGGGCGTCTCATACACGAGGCTCTTCATGGGTCCCCACAGAAAAAAGTCTAATAGGTTCAGATCAGGAGGCCTAGCAGGCCAGTTAACTGGTCCTCCACGTCTTATCCATCTGTCTGGGAACTTAATGCTCATTGTGGCTCTTGCTGCTCTTGAAAACTGAGGCGGGGCACAATCTCGTTGAAACCACATTCTGCGGCGAATATTAAGAGAAACATTTTCAAGTAATACGAGAAGAGTCCTTAATTTGCAGGATTACATTGTGAGTATCCCCTGTGAGTGATGCAGGGAAAATGTATGGACCGATACAATGATTCCATACAATACCTGCTCAAACGTTGATACTGTACCGATGTTGGTGTTTGTGTTCAATAATGTTGTGGGGATTTTGTTCTTTCCAGTGGTGCCGGTTTTAATGGTTAAAATCACCAGAAATGTGGATATCGTGGGTGTATTGATCTTTATTGGAGGTATGCCGGTTTTTGATTTTTGGGTCAGTTACGACTATACTGCATAGTTGTCGTGGGTGAATTGATCTTCATTGGAGGTATGCCGGTCTTTTGAGTTGTGAGTCAGCTACGACTATACTACATAGTTTTCGTGGGTGTATTGATCTTTATTGGAGATATGCCGGTCTTTTGAGTTGTGAGTCAGTTGCGACAAAACTGCATGGTTATCATAGGTGTATTGATCTTTATTAGAGGTAAGCCAGCCTTTTGAGTTGTGAGTCAGTTACGAATATACATCACGGTCATCAACTGGAATGTGTAACTGTTCCTGACGCTGCTTGCCTCATAAGCCTATCGCACCACTAGTCACTCAGTCACCAAGTTGAACGACTGAATTTGTGAACATGTTTCAAGAAAGCGAAGGTGACAGCCATTATGTGCCAGCGAAGAACCACATTAGTTTTACGGTGATTTACTAGCTCAGAGCTTTGAGTTACTCACAGATAGTTGAGGGAATTTCGGTAGATAGTGAGACTCGTGAGACTCAATATCATCCGCAGTAGAGTAAAATAGTTCATGTTCTATATTATGTGTAGTTAGTTATTGAGCATGCAATAAAATAAACTAACGGACATGATCTGTCTGTTGGATATTTTTGAAAAAACTCTCAGCTTCTACCTGTCTCAGCCACATTCGCTCACAGAAAAATTGAGTAGCATGAATTTAAATCATCTTCCTTGCAGGATATATCCTTATTTCACTGCACGCATTCCCTCATGAAGTTCCTGTCTCAAGAATATTGAGTGACGTTGACTTCTTCAAATCGTCCATTGCACGGATTCGCGTGTAAAGTTTCTTTAACAAGAATATCGAGTAAATTTAATTTCTTCAAATCATCTTCCTTGCAGGCATCGTTATTTCGCTGTTCTCATTCGCGTTTGAACTTTTCCGGAATCCGGACAACGTGCCTCCGCCTCTGCGGGGTCCGGTGCGCAAGATTGTCCGGGCCGAAATGTGCAGGAAGCGAAGCGGTGGTGAGGTCAGGTCGCCTCTGCCACCCAAAAACATCAAAATTCCCGGTGACTTCAAGCTGATGAAATTGAAACGGAAACGAAGCTCGTCCTAATTGTTGCCCATTGCTGGAATCCACTTGCAGGCCATACCTATGAATTTGAACCCTGGTTTTAGGGTTTTCTGGTATTCCAGGCACTTCAATGTTCAAACATTCCGGTCGTTTATGATAATGACTACTTCATAACTCATTTGTCCAATTGCATCCTGAATTCCGCATTTTTCCAGTAGACCCTTCTTGAATTGCTAAAAATTATTCATGTCGTATTCATAGACATATAAAGCCTTTGTAGATTGCGATGTTGAGGTTTTCTTCTACTGAGACGGGGAACTGATTTATCTGTTTTAATTGTTTCATTCTTTGACTGCGTGCGGCGTCGCGCACTTCTACAGTAAATACCGTTTTGCTCGTTGATCTGATGGTTTTGGGTTTGCTTCCAAGGTGATTTACTATACATTTTTTCAATAGCCAAGGGGACATAATTCGGCGGTGGGCTTCACTCATTTTACAATCGAAGTGGGTAATATATTTAGTTGATGGCATCGCACGTTCGGTCTCTGTCACTCCGTCGTTCAGTTGTTTTGCTCTTCGTATTGTCACTATTTCTCTCTGTATGATTTCTGACACGTTTCTCTCTTCTATTTCTCTTTTACACGCAGCACTCCCCGTTGCATGTGAGCCTCCGCAGTGGTGGCTTGTCTCCTGGTCGGATGGGCAGTCTTGAGAAGAGTGACCAACTCCACCGCATCCCCTGCATATCGCTGCGCTGCTGCGGCATCTTTTGGCAGTGTGTCCATATGTTAGGCAGTGGTTACACATCATAGGTTTATTGTTGAAGGAATACACTCTAGTACCATGTCGTTCGCCAGGGATGTAGATATTGTAAGGTACATATTGTTGACGAAAGGTTATTAAGAATGCTTGCGTTTCGGGCTTCCGTGGTTTGATGAATGTTGCTCTTGCTACGTTTTCCACATTGTGTTCTTCTTGGAGTCTTACCTTGAATTCCTCCACGTAAGTAATGTTGAAGTCAATGACATAAATTAGTCCAATTGAATTATTGAATCAGTCGTACTGCGTTATCTGGCTTGGACATCTTCCACTCTCGATTGATCAAAGACTTTCTTGGCCTGTCGCTCGCTGCGCACCTCTACCACCATCATTTCCCGGTTCATGCTGAAGAGTCGTTTCACTTTTTCTCCCGTGACTTTACTGATTTCCTCCATTATACTGACTGTTTTATTTTCTTCTGGGGCAAAAGTTATTGAGAAGTACTTGGGAAAGTACCGGTCTTCTGTAAATTCGAAGGGAATATACCGGTGTTTCCTTTTCTGACGGGCTCCTCCGACGGTCAGTTTTTTCGGGGACGGAGGCCCCTCCTCTACAGTTTCCATCATATCCATTTTTTGATAACTTGCCATGCCTCAGCGCCAGGCCGAGGGCAGGCAGGCAAGGGAGGAGTCCTTGCTGGGCAAGGGCCCGCACACGAAATTTAGGGAAAACTCCCTAAATACTTTTTACAAATTCTTAACACTAGTACAGAAAAGACAAAAGACCCTGATGTTAGAGGGCACCGCCCACGTTGGTTCTAGCCAGAATAAATAGATAAATGGAAAAATTTATTATCATTACAATCATTTACAATGTAAATTGTACACTAACGCAGCTAACAATAATAACGGTATCACCTCGGGAAGGTGTGGGTCGGCTAGGCACTGAAAAATTAATGAAAGTACCATACAATCAAATCCTGGTCTGCTTTTGATGTTCCCTCTATCATAGTTATAATAAGTTCAATTAAATACTAGTAAAACGTAGTAAAGGGAACAGTGAAAATTCCATTTATAAAGCATTGACCAATGATAGCGACAATAACCTCAAACAATTATTAACAGCACAAACTGGTCGTCACGAGCATTTATCTCGTAATAGAAGTAAATTCATGGTTCCTTATTTTTCAAAGGCTCGGTCGCAACACAGAATCCTCTTCGTTGGAACTAAAAATTCGAACTCAATCTCTGCGGAGATCGGTGCAAGTAATTCTTACAAAGCATTCAAAATAAATCTTGAATCTCGTTTTCCACCAGAATTCTAGTTGTGTAAGATAACCAAGTCAAACCTTGTCTCCTACATGACTAGTCTTGATAAAATAATTTGCCAAGAATATATAATATCGTTGATCTTCAGTCTGCACTTAAATCATTTATAGAATATTCCGTTAGCATCCATATAAACTATTTTGTAAAATGAAACGATTTCATTGATCAGTCTAATGCGGAACTGTGTTAAGTGTGTTAGGTTAAACATCATTAATTGTACACCCTAGAATAAGGTTGATGAAGGGATGCCCTAGAAGTCGTTGAAGTTATTCAGGCCCACGCGTAGCTATACTCAAATTTGACCATTGTACTCGACAATAAATCAATCTCTGTATCGCTTGTCAATGGTAAAGAAATGCTTTAAAAATTGTTCAAATTGTTTTAAAATCTTTCCGAAGAAGTGTGATAATGCAACAGCACGATGATATTTTACCCTGCTTTAACCTTAAACAAGGTGTTTAAATAATTCACATCCTATTCATTTTCACCTGTAGATGAGATGGTGCTTTTGGATCAATTCATCCGTACAAAAATTAATATTTGATACACATTTTTTTCTCGACGTGTACGTAATCAACATATACTTCAGTTGGCACTTTCACAAGGCGATCGCCGAGACGATTTCACAGTAAATTATTAGAGTTTATCCGTTTCGTCGTCCACAGGTATGCATTAACAAGCAAAAACATTGGTCTTATTTCTTTCATTTGATCTCAACTCTGAAATTCAATTCTCGAGCCCATATCAGCTGTTAAGAAGTTATCTCTCAGTGGCTGCTAAGTTAAGGGCCGTTTACACTGGTCTACATTTTGCTGCAGGCTCACGTGTAGACGCCTCGTGTGGAGCTTCACAAGAGCCATGTGCGTTTAGACTAGACATTGAGCGTGCCACGGAGGCTGCGGTCTGCGGAGCGCGCGCTGCTCAAAATCAGTCAGTGTGTCGCCAGCTGCTATGAAAGATGCGTGCAGTCGGCGAGGTTGTCTGAATATTGCTGCTGCATCATAAGCTACGTAATTTTTTTATTTGCATGAGTAAAATGATACTAAGTTGGTTTATTTTCATTCATATATAATGAAAAGCAGCCTCCTTATATTCGCAGCTTTATGCCTGCCAAATGCATCGATGGGCTTAGTAAATTTAAATCAAAAACAATGTAGTTCCTCCTGGCAACGTTATGTCAGCCATTATAAAGAAAAAAGAAAAAAACGTTTATTTCCAACGACGTTGCCTCATGAGATACATGCCAACATATTGGCTTTTAAAATTTTCTCAATTGTAAGACGTCCTAAGACAAACGTTCCATACGAGGAGTACTTCTAGACAAACTATCCGAGGTGTACAAATAGATAAACCATACGAGGCGTACTAATTGACAAGCCATACGTGGCGTGCTTATATTCTAACTGTCATGGGATAGTTGAATAAAAATGAAAATATCATCTCTGGGATATTTTATATTCCAAGAGATGGCTGACAACTTATGAATAAATCTTATACTACTAAAGAATTCGTCGGAACTACACACTGGCCGGGGACTGAGCTGCGAGGCTCACGTGCGTCGCGCCTCACGAACTCGATCAGAGCGAATAGGGAACTTCGGGCTCACACACACAAATATGAGCCTCAGTGGCGAGCCTCGTCTACATGTGTCGCGCCTCACGGCCGAAATGTGCCCTAGTGTAAAGACCCCTTTAGTCTCAAGGCATTGGAAAACGAGGTACAAAATATGAATTAAGCTCCTCTGAAATAAGGCATCTTTTTTCCTCATATCTTCACCATTCACGGTTACGGTTTACTTTACTATCAGAAGCCTTAGACAATGCTTCAATTTTCCAGATGTTCGTTGAGGTCATTCTAATTGAAAACTACATGTTGTCAATAACACTTCCTAATCAAAACCGAAAAGTAGAAAAAAATGAGGGCAATCATACGCAAAATTTTCAATCCAGGCAACTTTAATTTTAAAATACTTTGACGTTTGTGTGTCATTTGCAGTCACAATCTGCCTAAAAATCACCCACCCCCCCCCCCCCCCCCCCCCCCCCCTCACCACATGCTGGTAAGTTTTCTAATTTTAGAGTTCTCTGCAACGTACCAACCAAAGCTACACCCCGACTCGTTAATTTGCGAGTTACGAGAGTCTCTGAATAAAAACTTCGAAGCTTTTCCTGCGGTCGTCTTCCCACTAGAGCTCGTTAGACTTTCTCCTGCTTATATTAATCAATTGAACAAGTCATTAAACATTGACTAGTTATTTTATGCTGTGAAATATTTTAGACTCTTTATTTACAAGTTCTTTTTTTCACACTGAGATTTTTCCACATTGATTGAAAACATACGGAAATTAAATTTAAAAATGTACACCTAAAAATATTCGAATTTTGGATTACGGGAGCGAATGACGGTTTCAATGTTTTCCTGATTAACGAGGATGCTCTTCAGCGCCTCAGAAAACTGATCAGTCAAGCTCAAATACGTAATTTTTTCTTCCGCTTCAATTCGATGCCTGTAGTTTATCATGAAATCGCTGTGCTGAATTTTCCCTGCAATGTCGTACAAAACATTGTAGAGTTTATGAAGCTCTACCAGATATTCATTAGGTAATCCCTGTAATTGCTCTATTGGTATGGTGAGCTCGAGCAAAACTTTGTTGTAGAAGCTCGTAAACGTGTAGTATTCAGCACTTGTTTTAGATTTTAAAATTCTCATGTTCATTCGATCGATACGTAGCCGGATATCTTTGAGAAATTTAACGAGATGCCGCAGTTTTTCATGCAGATTGAATTCGCTGGGGAGGCTGAAATCTTGAAGCTTGGTCGTAAGTTCCTGAAGATTGTCCACTTTACTCATCCTTGCGAGTCTCTGACCTGAAAGGGAAGTTTATTTTATGAAGGATGCAAGGCACAAATTCGAAAACGTTTAGGTTATATGAAATAGTGGATCCGACAGACGAAGAAATCATCTTTAGCCACAAGTAATGCTAGATTTTTAAAAATCTAGCAATCGTTCCCACTTGCTTCTGAATAGTTAAGAATTGGTTGCTGAAAGATGTTCTGGTTCATGAAGGACAAGATTTTGAGAGTACGTATTAAATTGCAATCAAACTAGAAAATGTTGTCGAGTACATAAAGGACAGACGATATTCAGGTCATTGGAAAAGGCTTTCCCTGCGCTATGGTAATGGAGACAGAAAATAATGTTAATAATGAACATACTGATCACCGTGAAGTTAAACCACACTAATTTTAAGTGTTCGAAACGAATTACGACTGCAATCTGTACACATTACAAAACGTTCGCCGCCGCGTGACGCGCATACGTCAAGTCTCTTGTTATAAGCAAAGTTGAAAGTGCCAAAGCTTAAAAAGCGATTATGCTGCTCAAAAAAATTACTATCTTTCCTAAGCAGTGTGATAATGCAACAGTGCGATGATAATACTCTACCCGGCGTTAATCTCTTTAAAAAAATCTTAAATAATTGGAAACTTTCATTTTCACCTGTACGTAAATGAGTAATGTACCTAATGGTACTCTTATGTCCCGAAACGCAGTCAACGTTTTAATCCTCAATACACTTTGAAAGCGTAGAAGCAAAAATTAAAGGGCAGGAAAATACGAACCCTGTATACTTAAGGGAAACGTTACCCCAGAGTACTTTCAATTCGCACCTTGTCAAAGAATCAAAACTAATTTTTTCACCAGCACACAGTGTAACCATGGTACTGAAGTTACAAAGGTACAGTTTTTCACCTACTGTACGAGTTAAAGAAGTAATAACTGCACTTCCCCCGGAAGCCGGTAAATCTACCATGTGTCCACCGAACTGATGTGTATACCGAACAAAGTCAATATGCAGATTAATGCGCTCACGGAAATTAAAAATTTCGTTAAAAAGAATCACTAAAGGAACATTTAAAAACGTTTTACACGAAAGGCATTCTGCTCGCTGATGCGTTATTTTCGAGTTTTTCATAGCAGTTGCGTTGCGCGCTTGAGCCGTCTAGAGTTCGCTTGGGTACTTTGTAATTTATTATTAGCCGACCCCGCGGAGCCTGAACCCACTTCTAGGATCTTTTATTTAATAACACAATAAAGGATATCACCCAAAAATATTAGCGGGAATGGGGTAGGGAATACTGAAATCGATGTGCAGTTGACATCAGTTTCAATATAGCGGCCACCGTAGAACATTGACGAAACCGTAGGAGTGAATGCCGTAGATTCAAGTATTCACTACCCCCGTCCCGCTAATATTTTTGGGTGATAACCTTTATTGTGTTAACTAAACATCCTAGAAGTGGGTTAAGGCTCCGTAGGCTCCGCGGGGTCGGCTAATAATAAATTACAAAGTACCCAAACGAACTCTTAACAGCTCCAGCTCAAGCGCGCAACTGACGAACTGTTATGGAACACGAAAATTTCAAAGTTGAATAACTTTGAAAATAATGCATCAGCGAGCAGAATGTCATTCATGTAAAACATTTTGAAATGTGTTCCTTTAGGGATTCTTTGGAACGGAATTTTTCAATTTCCGTGAGCGCATTAAACTGCATGTTGACCCCGAACAATTTCAGGTCAATTGGCTACATTAAAAGGAGGGTTGTTGTAGGCAAAGGGAATTGCAACTTTGCAAGTTAGTTGAGTAGTTAACTTCGCCTAGTTTATGATTTGTAGGTATAGGCTGAAAATCCGAATAATTTTTCATATGAACACCGCCCGAGCAATTCGTTTGTGAAAACATTTCAAGTTTGCAACCTCGTTTGAAAAAAAATAAGCTCAAGGTGTTTTTTCAACTGCCAGCACATTGTGATTTAATCTTCTGGTTGTTAGTTACATTTGGTTTATTTTCCGCATTCGGTTAGGTTATGTTAGCGACTTCATTCACTTCGACGTCAATTTGAACTGTGAGATTAAATTAAATATTAATTCAAGCCTCCCTAGCCACACTGAAGGCGTTCTAAAGGTCGAAAGGAGGAGGACTCAATTTAGAATTGAGTTAGAGGGTACGTCAATTCTACGCTCAAGGTACATAGAAATAGCAAATTGAGAGAGCAGTTCATGGATGAAGTTCAAAGTTGAAAAATAAAATAGTAGGGGCTGAAGAGCAGGACAGCACTCCTCCTTAAAACGATGCCTCAAAATAAAACAAAAAGCAGATTCTATTCTATTTTAAGAAAATGAAAACTTATCAAACTCTATGCTCAGAATCTCACGTTTTCCCCCTGAGAGCGCCGATTCCATGTATAGATACAAAAAAGTTATACCCCCTTAAAGATAAGATGGACTATCGATAATGTGCAAAAGCCAGCAAACCAGGAGTATAATAGGTTAATGTTGAGGAGATGCAACTAATCGATTTTCGAAATTTTGTTGCCTGTATCATGGTAATTACATCGAAATAAGCAATTTTTCTGTTATGCACTTTTCGGGGCAAACGAGTATTTGGCTTAAGTCTCGCTGAGCGGCATAGCCGCTCAGCGAGAATGAAAGTATCGTTTATAACTGGAATTTGATGCTGATTCCGAATATGCAATTTGTTTTGACCGCTCTCGATTTTTTCGAATTTTTTTATTTTTTTTTTTTTAAAGGCGGCTAGCAACAACTGAGGGGGTGCCCAAAGAATGCCATGTCCGTACAGGTTGGGTGGAACTCGGCCCTATCCGGTACTCAGGTCTTCAAGGCACGGTCTGACCATGTTGGGTCGAGAATGGCAGAGTTTGGATCATGAGGTGGTGCAGGCCAAAGTATGCCAAGTCCGACCAGGTTGGGTCGAGAATGGCAGAGTTTGGATCATGAGGTGGTGCAGGCCAAAGTATGCCAAGTCCGACCAGGTTGGGTCGAGAATGGCAGAGTTCGGATCATGAGGTGGTGCAGGCCAAAGTATGCCAAGTCCGACCAGGTTGGGTCGAGAATGGCAGAGTTCGGATCATGAGGTGGTGCAGGCCAAAAAAAAACAAATTTATAAAAATTTAAAATTCAAAAAATCACAAAAAATCGAAAAAATCGAGAGCGGTCAAAACAAATTGCAGATTCGGCATCGGCATCAAATTCCAGTTAAAATCGATATTTTCATTCTCGCTGAGCGGCGAAGCCGCTCAGCGAGACTTGTTCCGAGTATTTAATGAGTTATAGAGGTAGGTTTAGTTTGGGTAGAGTACGTTTGGGTACTTTGCAATTTATTATTTGCCGGCCCCGCGGAGCCTGCGGAGCCTGAACCCACTTCTAGGATCTTTTAGTTAATAACACAATAGGAATAACCACCGAAAAATAACGAATTATAGCGGTATGTTCATTTTCATCTTAGGTGGCAGGAATGCGCGTTACCATTCGAGCGCGTCGGAAGGGAGAGTCCAATGCAGTGTTGCCATCCCACGCGCTCGACGAATTACTTGCCGCTTCAGACACTAGAGTTGCGGTCAGTAATTTATCGCTAAAACTCTTCAAATACTCATTTGCCCGAAAAAGTGTATAGATGAAAAGTTGTTTATTTCGATGTTATTAGAAGGATACAGGCAACAATATTCCGAAAATCGATTAGTTGCATCTCATTAACATTGACAGTATAATATGCTGAAAGATTAAAGAGACACTCGGTTGCTTGAATAAGAAGAAACTACGACCGTCTATATAAAAATCTTAACCATCTATATAGATAACGTTTCATACGAGGAACTGGAAAGAACGCACTTTCGGAATGCTCCTAGATGAATGAAATAATTGATGTCCAAATTTTTATGGAATTATAGTATTTGATCAATCCAACACCACAATGTAACCCAACTAAACTAAACTAAACTAAAGTAAACTAAATCATTTAATTTTCATTCAGAGAGCAAGCGAGTTCAAAATTCAATAATGGCCTCAGCTACATCGATGCAAGGTACTTTTAGTGCACTTCTTGTGAAGGAAACCGAAGAAAATTTGTCAATGTCCCGTAGGATTGTCATGTAATGTGTCTTCAATATTAGACTTAGAAAATTTTAGCAGAACATTCCCTGTATGATGAGAAATGACGGGACGTTTACGACACCAGCCACCCATTTATCACTAGTTACCTTTTGTACAGCTTTCGAGTGGAACACACAAAGCTGAAAATTGCCTACATGACGCGCCCACATGACATCGATCTTTTTCTTCACTAAAGTAAACTCGGATTAGGTCGGCCTACATCCATCTACAGTTAAAGAGACTCATTTATTCAAGTACTGAGACTTCATATTCTATTACACAAGCGGATGGTATTCATATACTACAGTTTACGTATTTTTTCCATTTTTTGGTGATGCTGGGACGCTGAATAAATGATTGAAAGACTTTCTTTCGCACAAGCGAGACACTTCGAGACCTTATGTATTAAAAAGAATTCCCGTATGTTTCATGGCTAAATGGTTTAACTTTGAAAGATGACTTGGCGCTGCCCGATTTCTGTAAAAACATCTGCTATTACACTGAATTAACAATTGAAAGCGTCTTTTTCAGTATTCATGATACACCAAGTAAGCTTGAAGCTTCCACAAGCTTGAAAGCGCCGACATTTCTATTCTTGAGGGGGTCAACCCATCGATTTTAAAATATTGATCCGATTCGTCTGAAATTTGGCCAATACATGTAAGTTTGAAAAGAAAATATATTTTACTCGCGTAACTTTTTCGATTTAGGCCATAGTTATTTTTTAAAAAATAGGAAATATTAGTTTTTTGGGGTTCATTTCTATGGATATTTCAAAAGAATAGAAGTCATTGAGTTTTTATGCTAGAACAAAACCAAAGACAGTTTTGGAATCATTGAAGCATGGTGAACAAAGTTACGTTTCCAAATTTTCTATTTGAAACTTCTTGTTTTCTTTTTATATGCGGTATTTGATCACTAACTAAAATATACGAATTTTTGGCGTTGAACTGTGATAAATGTTCCAAGATTTTTCAAAACTGTCTTTGATTTTGTTCTAGCATAAAAACTCACTGACTTCTATTCATATGAAGTCAGTCCGATTTTTCTTCTAAATTTCGACTACGCCCAATTTTCTCTGCAGTTAATACTCCCAGTCTCAACCTCGCCGAATTTTTGGTGCCTCTTTTGAATCCTTTAACAGTTAACAACTATACTTTGGAAAATTCGTCACAGTTTACTCGAGATATTACTTCTATTCAAAATGCAGATCAATTATTCATGGCCTCGTTTGATGTAGAAAATTTATTTACACATGTACCGTTTGTAGAAACCATAGACATAATTATTAAGACTCTTTTCATTACTCCAGCTGATGTAATTTTTGGTTTCACCCAAAATTATTTCAAAACCTTGCTTGAATTGTCTGTTATGAATTCAGTTTTCATCTTTGCTAATGAACTGTATAAGCAAGTAGAGGGTCTTGGTATGGGTTTCCCATTGGGGCCCATTTTTTCGAATATATTTATGTGCCACTGGGAGACAAAGTGGCTTGATGATTGTCCCCTGGATTTCAAGCCCACGTTTTATCGTAGATATATTGACGACACTTTTGTATTGTTTAGAGATCCTAGCCATGTTCCATTATTTCTCGACTACTTGAATTCTAAACATCATTCCATAAAATTTACTGTCGAAACCGAAAATCATGATTGTATTCCCTTTTTAGATGCTAATGTTGCAAGAACCGGTAAGACTTTCACCACCTCTGTATACCGAAAACCTTCGTTCTCAGGTCTGGGTTCAAGTTTTTTAGCTTTTGTAGCTTCAGGTTCAAGGTGAATGCAATTAGGACGCTTGTAAACAGAGCTTACAATATTCGATCTAACTTTAACAACCTTCACAATGAATTCAATTTCCTACACTCTTTTTTCCGCAACAACGGGTTTCCTTCTTCCGTAACCTACACTAATGTTAAGAGGTTTTGGCACACTCGAAGCAAAAAAGTATTCGAGAGTTAGTGCCAATGTCGACCCTGTACAATTGTTTTATTGCAGTTTTCCTTTCCCAGTTGTCTGAGAAGATGTCTAGAGATTTGGAATTGCTTTTCCATCTCTATTTTCCTGACATAAAATTGTGCCTAATTTCTGTCAATTAAATTAAAATAGGCTCATTTTTTCGGTATAAAGATGTACTTCCTAAGCGAATGAGGGCGTCCTTAGTTTACAAATTTAGTTGTGTACAGTGTACGTCAGGCTACGTCGGTATGACGATTTTGCCGGTTTTTATAAGAGCTGGTCCATCCCCCTTTATCCCTTTATTTGAAATAATAAAAAAGAGAATGAAGTGAGAGGAAGGCCGTAAGAAATTAAAAAATACAAACTCTCTAGAGTTGATAACGCCGCGTGAACACCGCCCGTCAAAATATATAGGGCTGGAGCTTGTATCACAGAAACGCTCATCACACACTGCAGGCTGGCTTCGGACAGACAGACGGACGGTCGGACGGGGCTCTTATTATAGTATAGATTGCCCAGCATCGTGGAGTAAGCCATCGTACCGGGAGGCCTCTTACGCAACCGCCTCATTCTTCTGCGCGACTCCATGCAGAGCAGTGTGGTGCTGGAGTCTCTGATGATCAATTTGAAATAATGTGCAATGCTTTTAATGATTCAGAACTAAGAATTTTGGAATTTTTGTACATAGCCAAATAAAAACCCGTTTTAAACAGGATGAATAGTTCTTATCCTCTGGAAATTTTATGTGAGTTTTTTTATCAATTTTCCTTCTTATTTAACATGTCTGACGAACTTTTTGTCTTTTTATGCTTTTCAGACTGTACTTACCGAAGATGGAGCTGGACTTCGAAACGTTTAGATTTGATGATGTGTAATATTAAATAATGATTAACCTACGAGCAGTGTTCCTCGTTTTTAAATTCCTATTCTTTTGAATGTTGAAAAGGAGATTTTCGTAGTAATAAGGTATATATAATTTTTTTCAAGTGTAATATAAGGAACAATTTATGTACCAAAAAACTGCTTTCATTTTCATTTTGATAATTTCCATGAATCACTTCATATTTACACTGTAAATTGTAATTTACAAGAAAAAAATAATAATAAAAAATCTAAATAAAATTTTAAATTTTTTAAAAATGATAAACATTTTTATTTGTGGTTTGATTCTTATGAAATTTGACTAGTATTTGTAATTTTTAAAAAGAAACACATTTTCCCCATTTATTTTATTTATTTAGGCCTCAGTTTTTTAAAAATTTGGAAGTATTAGTTTTTTAGTGCATTTTTAGTGATATTTCAAAAGAATAGAAGTCATTGAGTTTTTATGCTAGAACAAAACTAAAGACAGTTCTGAAATTCTTGAAACATTCGTAACAAACAGACATTTTTAAGTTTCTAATTTTCTAGTTAGTTTTCTTTTTATATAGGATCAAAAATTTGTGATTTTTTGTCCCTTACACCCCCCTCTTGGGGGGGGGTTCATTCTAGTGATAATTTGAAAATGGTGCGTGAAAGTAATGCATTGAAGGTGTTATAGATTACCTATTCTTTTTTTAGCGTCCGTAGCGCCATAAAATTTTAGGACCCAATAGTCCACCACCTAAGGATCCTTTTTCAACAACAACAAAAAATATGGCCCAACAGGGGCTTGGCAGGGGCCTGGGTTGACCCCCTTAATTAAGTAATACCCTTAACTGTTGTGTATGTTGATATTTTATGCGGGGTTTGCTATGTTGATTATGCATCAGGCCTTGCTGCCATCGTCAGACCAGAGTTTATCTTTCTTTGAGTACCCTCTCTCTTAACGTACTTCGAGGTTCAATGACTCCATACCCTCGGGGAAAACAACTATTGTGTCAATGGGAATTTGTACGCCCAGTGTGAAAATGTGAGGTTCCGAGCTGAGATTTAGGTAAGCTTTTTTGTTAAAATAAAATAGGCTTTTTCATAATTGATCACGATTGACTTTTAATTTGGATGTAATATTGAACCTGAGTTTAATTCATCGCGGAAAGTGTGTTCAAATGAGCAACCCTAAGGGATGGGACACACCCCGTAATCTACGCTGCGCATGACGCCTGATCCGGCACCTAGGAAGATTTTCACGTGTCTGCTAATTCTTCAGCTAAGTAGGGTTCTTAATTCTCCTCTGTTCTGTGGAGGACAAATACGAATAATTATCTGCGTATTATTGCCTGATAACCATTTCTAACAGTTTAGCTGCTGTGAAGAATTTCATTTTTCGTAAGAAAAATGGATTAGTTTGCTGTTTTCGAAGGAGGCAGACGTTTTTCCTCTCGTAGTGTTCGCACGTTATAGCTTCAATTCATCGGAAGAAATAAGTATAATTTCTGAGTTATTATCCCTGAAAAATTTAGGTGAACAAACTTTATGAACTCAATTGGCTGTACGCGAGCATAACTATGCTATGATTCGCTATGCTCTGCACCGTGACCATTCATAGATACAGCTATTGTGTCTATGGGATAAAGCGCTCGCAGAAGAAGATGTGATATCCCAAGCTCAAGAAAAGATCAGATTTTATTTTTTTACCAAAATCGTAGCCCATGATCCCACGTTTCCCCCCTGAGAGTGCTCATTCCCATGTATAGATACAACAGTTTTATCCCTCTAAAATAATTTGAACTATCGACAATGTGACCGTGGTTTACGGGCACGGATTGTGTATTTTTTACAGTTCACTACTGACCTTATCAGCACCTATTATACTTTCCTGTTCAACCTTTGTCTGGTTAAAAAATCTTTTTTCATTCCTTTTTGTCCCTATGCGCAAGGGTTTCGAAGGCGGAACACACTTAAGAGAAGATTTCCCTTTACCTTAAAACCATGCTAAATGATATCTTCCACTTTCATCTCTTGGGAACACATATTATGAGGTCCAGCATGCCTAAACCAAATTCTAATCTAATCTAAGCTGCTACATGGTCTCTATTGTCATCAGACGACAATGACCAAAATGATGAGAAATATTAAAACGACTGGATGCATTTAGTGTTTATTCTATGTAGTGATAATTTGATAAGGACTCATTAAAGTACTGAATTGAAGGTGCAATAGATTACCGATTCTTGACAAATAAAACACCGGAATATCTATTTAACGAAACATCCATTCATCGGAAATTCGGAAACGTCAAAACATCGAAAGATCCATTCAATAATTTTCGGGATAATATTTAACCGGATAATCTGCACCGTATGGAACAAATTCCCAGTAATACGACACAAAAATGTTGCAACAAATGAATGCAATGGCATTTTGTGGAAAATCATTAAGTCGCTTGATAGCTTTAAAGGAGCTAAGCTATTTTAGATGTAGATTTACATCGAAACTTGTACACTCGTGACTTATAACTTTACTTTAGGCTAATTTGAATCGTTATTGATTAATTTCCTTATTTTTTAACACTTGAACCGCGAGGTAAGCCCACCATTAATTGAACACTGAGGTAATCTATACTATAATAAGAGCCGCGTCTGTCCGTTGGTCGGTCTGTCCGAAGCCAGCCCAAAGTGTGTGTATGAGCGTATCTGTGATACTAGCTCCAGCCTCATATATTTTGACGGGCCGTGTTCACGCGGCCTTATCAACTCTCGAGAGATTGTATTTATTTATTTCTTACGATATTTTTCTTATTTCCCCTTCATTTTTATTTAAAATAAAGGGGGGTGGACTAGTTTCAATAATGCTGCTGACAGTCAGTAGTCACAAACGCAATTTTCGGTTACACTTGATCGAAGTGAAATGAAGGCACGAGACAGTTATTGTCTGTTATTTTCAAAATTGCTCTCTACAATCGATTTTAAATATGAGCTGAATATTGAACTTCAGTTTAACCCATCGTGGTCAATATGCCAATGTTTGATGATATAAAAATACACAACAATAAATTTTTACACTCGTCTAAAATGAAATGTAACTAATTAATTGTAATACTTCTCATGCACAATAAATCATAGTCCTTTTAGCTATTTTGGATCTTGGTTACATAATTTTCAACAAAGTTCTCTCTGAAGAAAACGGTTCAGCTTGATGATAGATTTCTTTGCCTGCAATTCGTTCAACATTCGCAATCTATTCCACTTTAAATGTGCGCAATTAATTCAAATTGTGGGATTTTCCTGTTTCAACCATTTAAAATAATTTATCTAGTATCCTAATTCATACCCTTGAGTGCAGGAGCTAATTCTAGTGATGGTTAAACACTGAAAAAATTGAGTCCTCATCACACCCACCACACTCAAATTCTGTCCCCGACGCAACGACGCTCACATCAGCATCGCGGAATTTCTCTGTAATACGAAGCCATTTAGCGATTCCAGTTTCCGACCCTTTAATCATAACCAAACTCTTTCAGTATTTTGTTTCTTTCGTAGAAGATGTACATGAAAAGAACGGCTGAATACACCATCTCGCCTGTAAAAATGGAGTATTGAAAAACTTCGTCGTATGTTTTGTAGAATGGCTTTCGAGATGCACCTCCACTACCCTGAACATCGATGTTTTGCACTGAAGAATTCATGTTGGGTGCCTGCTGTTTTGCGTTCTTTAGTAAGCCCGTAGTTCTCGTCCGCGTTCTTTTGCCCGACGTCGAGGAAGTTCCCTGACTTTGCAACAGTAGAGAACGAGTCCATAACGCTCGGTTTCTCAAGCACGTTGATGACGTTGTGTTTCAAACCAACGGAGTCACGTGTCTTGTCAAAGCGGACAAAAAGTTTTCGCAGGAATCCACATTTTTTATCTTTGCTTTTAGGATTATCGTGACGACGTATGAAGTAGTGCAGGACGCAGTGGTGGGAACACACGACGAACAGAAACACGATTGAGGTGAGGAAGAAGATGTCTATCACTTTTGGGGAGTTGGAGGCCGGAGAAGTGGCGTTCGTTTGAGAGAAGAGGGAAGCCAGCACGATAAGGCACGACAAGGTCACCATTATGCGATCACTGCAATGAACACAAAATCACAACATTTTGGTTAAAGTTTTACGCCACATGTGAATCTAATTGGTTGTTTTTCATTAAAAATAATTTTGAACTTTTTCAAATGTTTAATATCGTGACTGACTCTCTAACATTACTTTAGAGGAAAAACAATCGTTCTAATAATGACACTGACAAGCAAAATGTAATTGTTCTTTCTTAATCCCACGAATGAAGAAGCCATTTACAGAGCCACGTCGCCCTAAATATTAAGAAGCACATTGTGAATGTGCTGATTTTTTACCCTGCTGCTTAACACGTTTACTGAGATCGATGGGTCGTTTCAAAATTTTTTTAAACTCTCAAAATCAATGGTATTGAATGGACCCAGTTAATGTTTGGTATTTATAAAATTTTTAACAACTTTTGAATTTAAATTTGAGTTGAATACTGAACTTCAGTTCAACCCATCGCAGTCAACGTATTACAAGTCTCGTAAATTAGGGAAATAAAGTTCGTAGTCACACCCGCTTCAAGTTAAGAATCTCAGCCTAGGCATAAATTACACGGGATTCTATCACGTGTTCTTGCTTAGCATCTACCTAATTGAGGAGGAACGGTGGTGGATGGCGATCATTTGATCAAAAATCGAAAGAAATTCACTCTCCTTTGTGCCAACAAACCCGACGTCAACAGTCTCTTCTTCGTTGGAAAAGCTTGTCACTAGATGCCTTCTATCATCCGTGAAATAGGCGAAGTTTCCGTCATTTCGTGTCTACGTATTGATGAATCTAGCTGCTAAGAAATAATTGTGTTTTCTATAATATTGCTTTGTTATAAAACTAATCCTTAATCTATTTTTAAATGTTTAGTTCTGGTTTGCATCATTACCTCATCCAGTAAATTAAATTAAAATATTTTTTCATTTCTTCACGCTAAATAGTATTCGATTATTCAATTATATATTGATTTTAAGTGTTCAAGACCAAAGAAGATACCCTGGAAGTCACTGAACTGATTCGGTTATTCAAGTATATATTGATTTTAAGAGTTCAAGACCAAAGAAAATTGAAGCGTAGAATAAGGTTTCCATAAGATACCCTGGAAGCCACTGAACTGATTCGGTTATTCAAGTATATATTGATTTTAAGAGTTCAAGACCAAAGAAAATTGAAGCGTAGAATAAGGTTTCCATAAGATACCCTGGAAGTCACTGAGCCCAGAAGCAGTTACACTGTAAATCAACCTGTTCATTGTGATAGTTCTAAGTAATGATACTAGTGATATACAATTTGTGGAAATAAATTAATTAAATCGTTTAAACTGCGAATACCTGACTAATTTTTATCCATGTAAGTTGAGGTTCACATAAGATGTACTTATAACTTGAAGAATAATCATAGTCCCAGCAATCCGCGGTTATTCATCCTTTGAATCAAACAATGCGTCAATTGGATAACTTGAAAAGATTCTCGTCTGCATGAGTTGAGGAGGGGGGCATAGCATGACGTGGCGTAACTCTAGGATCATAAGTATGCAAATATGAAGCGAGAACGTACTGTACGAGTAACACAACTACATCTTATTACGTGAAAAACAAGTACACCTGGTGACGTGTAACACAAATACACATGATGACGTGTAACACAAATACACCTGATGACATGTAACACAAGTACACCTGATGACGCGTAACACAAGTACACCTGATGACGTGTAACACAAGTACACCTGATGACATGTAGCACAAGTACACCTGATGACGCGTAACACAAGTACACCTGATGACATGTAGCACAAGTACACCTGATGACACGTAACACTTCTGAGCCTGAGTAAGGTTGGGCTCTGAGATTAAATAAAACGATAGAACTTGTGCAGGTATGTCTGAAGTTCAATAAAACTTTTTGAATTCTTACTACTCCAATGAGTTTGTGAATCAGGGCCCATGCGGCACGTACTTTTCATTTGCATTTTATAAATTTGTTTGTGCGAAATCACTAGTGCGTTTGTTTGTTTTAGGCAAAACTGAAAACACTGTGCATACCCCTGAAGCCTCATCTATTCATTATTTTTAGTTTTGCTGTTCTTCTAATTCAACTGCTTATCTCTTATTTTCCTGGAGAAATTACAGACGTACATTAAGAAATAACCAAAACTGAACTAATCAAAACCCATTGATCATTCGGGTCGCAGATCACCTTCACGACACACACGCGGTTGTTGGGATAATACACGACCATGTCAACGATTTCGAACATTCGCGTCCGAGTCTGCGTTGATTCCAAGGAGTGCGACAAATTCCTCTTCTGCAACGAAACATAGTAATGATGGTCAGAATATGGACAATCTCGGTCATCAAACGTGATTTTATTTGAAGTTATTACAAAAAACTACAGTTGAAAAGGTATAGATTTGGGAACTTTCCATTTTAAAATACAATTGGTAAAGATTGATGTGTGTGTTGGTCCTGTGAAATAGAAAAACGGAATTCAGATTCCAAGAGAACGAGCTGAGATTTGAACGCGTGAGTCGGGTCATGAAACTCGGTAAGTACCGAAATAATTTTACGTACTAGAAATTTGTAACGCATTAACATATTTGCTGTGTCTTCATGCAATTTGTAGCTTGTATCATCATATGGATTTAATAAAGTGAAGGTGATGCCATGCCTCCAACCCGAGCTTTAAATTCCAACGTTAATGCAAATTAACGAGGGTGCTAGCGTCTCGTGATAAGGGAATTATTTCCTTCCTTTTTCCGTAACATAAATGCTTTCCTAACATCTATATATATTTCGCTTCCCTGACACCCTCAAAGTACAAATTTCTCTCCAATACGTTTCAATTTCAAGTCCTTGTAGCTCTTTAACGAGCCATTTTCGACCACACGATTATTGTGTGGTCGTTTAAAATTATATAATATGTGTGCGTTTCAGTGATCTCAACCTCATGCTAAAGTTTGTTCCACGAAATATTGGCCTCCCTTTATAGAGCATCCACTCCCACTCGTCTTTGAGCACTCACCATCATATCGAAGATCGGTGTCTGTGGCCCTATATGGCGAATCTTGATTTTGAATTCACAAATGTGAAGACCCAATGGGTACAAGAATACATTGAACTCGCAAAAAAAGTCGGCCTCGAGCTCCTCTTGCAGAAGCATTTCCCCTGGATACTCCAGAGCTGCAGTGAACGAAATCCAATGATAAATTGCAAAGTAATGATTTAGCATGACGACAATTAGCAATATAAGTTAAAGGAATTGCATGAAAAGTTGCGGACTTGTAAAAAAAGCGCCTTACAAGAAAAGTGTACACAGAATAATCAATTAAAAATGTATTCGAACGCTTAAATCAAGATAGGAAGAAGAATCAATGACCCCCTAACAGAAAATGTTCTATGCAAAAGCAACTGCTTATTTTAGGCTCACCTTCGTAACCAAGATAGAGAACATTCTTAGGGTTTCCACTGTTCATAGCGAAGAGTCTAGTCGTGGAAATGTCTCCCTTGCTGTAGGAAATTGAGTGAACAAATGTTGCTCCTGTCAACTCGTACTCTGGCACCCAACAATAATGCCCGCTCTCCAATTCGTTGAGGATCCAATTCTCTTTCAGCATCTGGAATTTCCCGCGGTGATCCCTCCACTTCGTGTGAATCTGTGAAGTGGATGATGCACTCATGGGACTGTCTGTTGTCAGAGGATGCTTTATTCCAATCTACAAAGCCTGATACATATCATCTTGTACATTGGTTTTTAAAATGCCGTATAACTAACACCAAGACGCAATGACAGTTACTCCGGTCATGCCTGTACCCATTTCAGACACCTGGGTAGAGTGCATGGGGAATTGTTCTTGAGTTCTCCATTTACCCAACAACGGTGTCAGTCAGTTTTATTTTCGGTTTTGAAGGACCATGATGCTACTGGCATATTTCATGTTGTTTACACTATTATATTTAGAGCATGATATTTTATTTGCGTGCATGGAAGAAGTGGAAATCAATTGAAATGCATCAAACTAGGCTTAAAGATTTCACCAAAGACTTCGAGAGCAGTGAGACCAAAACCAAAGAGAAAAACAAGGGCGACTGAGAGACGTCTTCTACGTTTTACGAAAGCATTTTGGATGAAAAATGAGTGAAATTATAAGGCAGGATAAACATCACGCCAAAATTCGACACGAATTTAGAAGGAATTTAAAATAACGACTCAGTATCAAAGACTACCTTAGCAGGTGATAGCAAAGAACAACATGTTGTAAAATCATTTTATTGAAACTTTTCAAGCCATTGCTCATCACCAGTCATAATCGGCAAAAAAATGGCTTGAAACGTTTCTTAAAATTGATTTTCGAATTTTTATTTGCTGTTACCATCGTAGTAAAATTGTTTCGTAGAAAAGATGTGCCTAGAATGCCTAGGTCAAGACAGATATTTCATTTAGCGAAAAAACACGGCGCTACGAGAGCGTCAGTGTGTACTCTCGTAAAACCAAACCCTGGATTTTCTGGCAAGTTACTATTATACATCATCTTAGCGTACAGCAGGCAACGTAAATTCATTTAAGTCAACTTAGCTACACTGTGAGCCTACAACATGTAGTTTGGTTGAGTCAAAAAACTCAGCACTACCAGGTACAGAGTTGCGATAACGTAAATTGCCTGTGCATAAATCCAACTCAAACAGATCTTCAGGCTCTGTATTGACCATCATTGACACCGTTACGATGCCATTGCCGTCGTTGATTTTGTTGATGAGGAACCGCTTGAAGTCGATCGATAGTTGCGTTCGAGGCGACGGTGGAGAAGTCGCAGAATTTTGAGCGCACGATTGATCCCTGCAAGCTGCTTCATCGCTCCTGTCGCTACAATCTTGAATGCCGTCACATTTTTGCCAAATGAAGATGCAGCTGAAGTCGCTGCACGTAAACTCGTCCTTGCAAATGAATTTGTTGTTATAGTTCACCTGTAACCTATGCAGTGCGCTTTATATTGTGCATAGGCTTTGTTAAGATAATCGCAGCGGAGTCCAGCAATTTGAGTTCGCATGAATGAAAGCTATCAGAAATTAGACATCATCATGAATGTTTATATTAGTGTCGACGTTTATTTTTCATTTCCTATGTTTTTTTGAGATTAGCTGCTCAAACTGGAGTTATTTTTTCGCACTTTGAATGACAAATAATCGTGCCCTTCACTTTACAAGATTTTGTCCCATTGAATGCAAATTTCTCTTCTGAATGACATACTATATTCACCGTACTTCAACATACGTAAAATTATTTCTCACCTCCTTGCATGTTGTTATGAGTCTGTACGCTTCGTATCCCTGCCGATAACGACCAGTAAAAAAAATTTGGTTTGACCGGGTCCATAGACCGAGGAATTTATAATGGGTTTGCAAGTCCTGCAACGTAGAGTTTGCTCACCGGAAACATTGTCCAGAATATGGACACAGCGAGACGCCCTGTGGTGAGAAGTCGCTGTAGATCCTCTCAGTGCCGGAGTCCAAACCCTTTAGTAGCCATGTTGAGTTTGAGTAAAACTGCGTGGAACAAGAAGTCAGTACGACAACAATTTAAGAATAATAATAATAATAACTTATTTGAGAAATGTCATGGTTTTCTTTAATTCTTTTGCTAATTGATTAAAAGCTTCCATGCATTGCGTAACGATAAAAAATTTTGGATAATTTAATTTCCTAAGAAATGGTCAATGTTTTTTATTCTTTTGTTGGTACTTGTGGGTTATCTGTCACAAATTTTCATTTACGGTTTCATTTTGATGTTAAGGTTAGGTTAAGTTAGGTTAGCTTGATTAAATTATTATGAATTTTGTTATTTTTAATTTTAGTTTTATTTCAGGCCAAAATGAATCTTTGGGATTTTATATATATATATATATATATATATATATATATATATATATATATATATATATATATATATGGAAAGTAGATAAATTGCATTGCAAATAAATATCGATCAACAAGGATTCCTTCTTAGATGAAAAATCCATTCATACTGTCCAAAACATCAATTCAATATTCATAAAACAATTACATTTTCACTTTTTCCCCAAAAAACATGTTTTTCCCTAAACAAGTGGAGACAGATAAACCAAAAGTACTGTTTTATTCATTGATTGACAGTTTTCATTGCAGAACGACTCAAAAATTTGGATAATTTAATTTCTTTAAGAAATTGTCGCTGTTTTTTTAATCATTTATTACTTAATTGACAGTTTCCAATGCATGATATTTTTGCCTCATGAACATCAATCGACGCAATGAAATTATTTTCTTCTTCGTGACTCATTTATTAGCAACGTTATTTCCAAGAACCAAAATAGATAATTATGGAACACAGAAGGGTGTTAGCTTGACTGGCGACTAAAAGATATGAGTAGATTGCAAAATACTTTTTAATCAATTTATTCGCCTGAACTTTTTGTCAGTATCAACTAGTCGCAAGTCGATAGTTCATGAAACAATGACCAATAGCTTCAAATCATCCTTAATTTTGTTCATCAAAAAACAACCTTTCAAAAGCAACGTATTTCATGAAAACACTGTTCTAGCGGTAGAAACTAAAAAATATTAAATATATCATAGTATTTTCAAAATAATTATTTTCGGCATTCAAATTGGAAAAACAAAAATTGACAAGATGTAAAAATGTTCGTACAAGTGTGAAAATGTTATCAAAGGTTCTCCGAGCAGTAAGTATACACCGTCCCTCATCAAATTAAAACAATACAAAATCATATAAAAAAATTTAGGTGTAAGTCAGAAAATAACATCCAGCATTCCCCGAGCAGGAAGTATACAGCGCTCCTCACTTTGCACACAGTATCAGGCGTCGTCCAAGTTTCAGCAACCGACACATTCTCGGTGACCACGCCGTCCTGTACCTTGACGTGACGGTGCCCTTCAGCAAAGAACTCGAAAATCAGACCCGAGATCTTCGGTTTCGTTTCATTCGAAACCAGAAATCTAGTTCCGTTGTTGTTCCAATTGCGCGCTATAAACTGTTAGAGTAGAAATCGAATCGTAACATTACATCTAATCGTATGTTTGATGTTTGACATCTAACGATGAATGGGAGAATGTTGAACACGAACATCGGATATCCAACGGTGAAAGGGGAAATGTTGGGAGCGAATATCGCAAATCAAACAGTGACTGAGACAATGTTGTAAATATTGCATGCTAATTTTGGATAACCATTGGTAAATAGAGCAGTGTTAGATACGAATATCTGATACTCAACTGTGAAAACAGTCAGTTCTAAATTTTTTAGCTAGTTTTCATGCTCATGGTTATCGCATGAAAGAAAATTAACAATAAAATTACGCACCAACAAAGGTACAAAAAAGAAGGGGAGCGAAATCCATCATTCAAAATTAAGGCATTTCGACAAAATTTGTGCCATTCCAAGTTCCATGTGATGTGATCCCGCGTGTCTTAATAGCTCTAGTGTCAACGGCCTGATATTGTTCTCGAATGTTCAGTTAAATAACACTCAAAAGTATTTTTAATTGATGCAGTAGACGTGTAGGCTCAGATGCACATATATTCCTTTGGTGAGTACAGAGCTGCCAATGACACTCAATATGGTCCTAATTTATACGTACGAGTGCTCGGATGCAAGAATAAAAAGTTTGGGAGTACATAACAGAAATTTTCATTCATGAGCATATTTAATTTATTCTCAAGATTACACTGAGACAATCCCTTAATAATGAAATTATATTCAGAATATTTCTATAATTCTTCTAATTAGTCAATAAGAATACTGACAAACACTACTGCAACGAGGAAATAACATTAAAGAGTTCTTCTAATTTATCAAAACGAAGATAAGAAACACAACCGCAATGATGAAAATTGCAGTTGAATGTAAGTCCTAATTGAACCAAAGGCCTACTCAGAATCAAAACAACGAAGGGTAAATAATATTCACAAGTACTTCTAATTCATTCAAACGACGATACAGAAATTCTACCGCAGGAATATATATATGGTAGCATTTAAAAGTAAGTCCTTCTAATTAAACCATAGGAATACTCAGAATTACAACCACGATAGGGAAATAAAATTCACGAGTACTTCTAATTCATCCAAACGAATACCCAGAAACACTACCGCAATGAAGTCATGCAGATCGTCCACAGAGACGGAGGGCAGAGCAGCACCGAGAGCAGCGCAGCGTCGATGGGCCGAAGTGTAATTCTGGATGTAAGTCCCTACCTCTACGAAGAAGTAGGTTTCGACTCGTGGTGGACACCGGCGGGTGACAGTAGACAACGGTAATCTTCGGAGAAAATATTTTAAAAAACTTCTTTCTTGAATGCTGCATTATTACAGTCGTATTATAATTCTAGTTTTTCCAGTTTTTCATTCTAGCATTGCTAAGATAGGATGAAAAAGTGCTCACTGAGTGTATAAGTTTTCATTATAACAACCTTTGCCCGTGTTCATCGTTTTATACTATCAACAGAGCATGAAGCCGCTCTCCTCAGAGAATGACAGCTTCGGGATTTGTACCTCGGTCTTTGCGTTCGGTCTTGCGCAGGAGCGAAACTTCGGGCTTGCCCTGCACCCAATGGCATGCGTCCTAATAGATGATTCCCATATAACTTGTCATTAGTAAACGTGAATACATTTTTAAAACATTCTCTGATTATTGTTTGAAAATGGGTTCTTAGTTATTATGCAAACCACGGAAATCGAGACGTGGTAAAAGTTGAAAAAATACACATACCAAAAAAATTGTGATAGGGTATTTTAACAATATACCACATAACTGCTTTTCGCATCGATCAAATTTCCCATTGAAAGCATGATGAATATGTAAAACATTTCCTAAATTTTTCCCATTTAGGGCAATATTCAGCAATCTGTTAATTTATTTCTTAGATGTTCTAGCCTTGTATAAAACATTGCCAAAAAAATCTAACGTTTGAATTGTACCTTATGGTATACACAGTAGTATTTAATTTTCAAGTGCTCTCTAGGGCCGAGTTACTGAATCTATCCTTTTTAATTTACCCTCGACATCTGGCAACCTTGCCCAGTAGCCAAATGCTGAGCAATCTCTATTGTCGAATTTCATTTCAGAGAAGCTCAAATCGATCATTTAGATCGCAAACAAGACACAATATTTTGTCGAGAAAAAGCCGCCAGTCTGGAAACTCTGGCAGCGTGAACCGTAGCAAGTATACCCGTCGGAAGGGGTGACGCGCAAGGCTTCCTGCATGCTGCCGCGGCTGACCGTCCATGGGTCCACCGCTAGAGGTTCCTTTGTTGTACAGCTGCACTCTCTCTTCTTTTGTAACTGGGAAATGAAACAGAATTTCATCGTAAAAACAAGAACTGGACAGAAGATGCATGATACAGAAGTACATTTACTGCACTCACTCATCTTTTGTAACTGAGAAAGGAAGCAGAATCTCAATGCAAAAGTAAGAAAAGAACGAAATCTGTGTGAGATGCGAGCCCAGCTTCTAAAAGTCGGTGGCTTAGCAGGTAAAGGCTTAGCAGAATGTAGTGCTAGGAGAATAATATATGCCACGTCTCTTTCAATTAGATGTCAGAATGTGTACAAGGTAAAACAATCATGGAATAATCAAATAGAGATTGGAAAAAGATATGCAGAGGAAAAACGTGACTAAATGTCGTTTGTATGATAGACAATAATCCTAATGCGTCTCGAACTTCAACTTCCCACTTGATACAAATTCAGAAGAACGCTGTGCCGCAATTACCTCGTCTGCAGTGAGCTGTCCAGAGTACACCGATGGTAAGGTGAGATGCATTGCTACCTTTTGCTTTGGGTCACCAATTCTCATGGTGAACCGTCCTTGTAAGTTCAATTTCGGAACCTGCAAATACAGTCACACCGAAAAAAAACGCGTTCTAGAGTTAAACTTTATGTTACTTTTCCAACCCTTGAGTTATTTTCTTTTGCTTTGAGTATATGGTTGGTTCTCAGAGATTTGCTCAGCAACATAGAAAAATGTCAACAGTATCGCTACCTTGTTAACATCTAGTTCAGGATCCGTCAACAATCTCAGTAGCATGTACAGTTTCCATGGCGATGAGTCCAACGATAATAACAACAAATTATACAAAGGGATAAGTGATAGCAATAATTTAAAGGATTTTTAAACACAATTAATAGCAAAGCGAAATCGGAGATAAATACATCCCTATGTCATAACATAATGTTGGAAACATTCCGGAACATCATTGAGGAAAAGTGATTCATAGAATCATTTAAAGAAGCATGTCCAAAAATTTCACATAAATCGAGTTTTCCAATGTTTTTTCTTCCTATTTTCAATTAAGTTCAGTGTGCTGATGAGACACAATGTACGCTTATTTTAGTCCCTGCTTATTCTTGTCTAGATCAAACTTCGTTAATCTACATCAGAAGATTTCCAATTTATTATTGACCAGTTACAGCTGAGTAGAAGTTTTTCTCTCTAAGTCGATTTACAAAAAAATATAACTGTAATCAAAAAACGATCACAATATCCATTTGTTCCAGATATTCTGAAATTGAACGCTACGCCAAGAACTAACTACATCACAATAGATGAAATTGTACCCAGTTGTGAACTAGTCTCAAGAAACTTAGAAACTTAGATAAAGTTTAGAATTCAACGCACGGTCAACTTTTCAAATCCCAGTACCCAGTACATTCTGAATTTTCTACAACATAGCTTTAGCAATGGAACTTTTTTATTGCTTAGCAGAAAATAATTCTATGGTATGGGGAATTGTTTATTTAATATTTCCAAATGCTTCTTTTATTCTAGTCATCAAACTTGAACTTTCGCGGCAAATTCAGAAGACTTCCATCGATGCACAGCGACGCAATTGGTACGACTAGATTGTGCAGAGCATGTGTTTGAGCCTCCAAAGCTTCTGATGTGACTTGAAACACCTATAGCCTTGAAACGACATCCTTTGAACGCTTCCGAGTTTAATTGTCGCGACATAGGAAAGACATGTAGCGAAAACTGAGGAGCTATTCTTATGCGCGATCTTATACCACATTTTATTTGGTACATTCAAATGCTCGGTGCCTCATTTTAGATAAGGTTATTTTTTTACGAAAATTGTTACAACATATTAAGTCGATAGAAATTTTCGATTCTCTCAACTTTGACCAACACCCGATAACTTCAAAAGCATTCAAATTACCACGAAAATTTCTCTCCAGTTCAAGACTACTTCCGAGAAAAACTCTTACAAATGTGATTATCATAATTATTCTGGAATTTGCACGATGTAGGCCTAACATAAATTTCACATTCACATCGCCCTCCTTACCTTTGACGCGATGGTCGACTTCGGCAAGTACTGACTTGATGACTTCAAAGCGTAGCGGTCGACGAAAACCTGAGGAGATTCAGAAATTTCCACGCAAAGGTGATACCAAACTCCTGGCTTCATTGCGCTGTTGTGGTAGTTCACGGCAAACGTTGGAGGCCATAGATGTATGAGCTCATCGCTCGAGTCTGTTCACATCAAATAAATGCAATATAAAATACTTAAAAAGATCGAATATCATTTATCTCAAATACCGAACATATCTATTTATCTCAAATATCAGTTCGAAAAATTAAATCGACCGCAAGACATTAAAAAGCTATCATGTCTCGTAAATAAGCTATATTCTTGTGACTTGAAATGTGTTTGCAGTCACTCCCGTCTGCCCCCTTTATTTGTTACAATGGCAACAGAATTCTTCTGTAAAACTTTCTTAATGCACTGCCAGTTTTTTCACATTCATTGCTATGAAAGGCTTTAATTCCCCTCACTATATCTGCATCAGAAACAAACAAACAAAAGCCGTTTATTTCCAAGTTGTCACATGAGATACATATGCCAACATATTGGCTTTTAAAAGTTCCTTAATATAAGACGTCCTAAAACAAAAGATCCATACGAGGAGTATTAATTGACAAACCATCCGAGGTGTAAAAATAGATAAGCCATACGAGGCATAATAATCGACGAACTATATGAGGTGTGCTAATAGATAAACTATCAGAGGTGTACAAATAGATAGACCATACGAGGCATATTAATAGACATAATATACGAGGCGTACTATAATAGACAAAACACACGTGGTGGGCTAATAGTCTAACAAAGTTCCATACGAGGAATACTAATTGACAAACCATACGAGGTGTACAAATAGATAAGCCGTACGAGGCATAATAATAGGCAAACTATACGAGATGTAATATTAGACAATACTATCATAGGTGTACAGATAGATAGACCATACGAGGCATATTAATAGAAAGAATATACGAGGCGTACTAATAGACAAACCATACGGGTCGTGCTAATAGTTTAACTCTGTCAAGGGTAGTTGAATGAGAAATGAGAAATATTATCTCTTGGATATTTTATATTCCAAGAGATTCCGGTACAGCGCTTCTTGCCTTTTTCCTACTTCGATAATTTCAACTAAGAACTTGGCAGTTTCGAAGAATTCTTTAGTATTTTTCGAATTATTTATAAGATCATCGAAGTAGGAAAAATACAAAAAAAACGCTACACCGTACTAGATTGAAACAACACCGTAAATGACAATCAAGTATTGAGAAAAAGATAGTCTCGAAATAATTTGTAAAGAACATCGCGCAACACAGCACGCACATCTAGGAATGCGTAAACAAACTTACACTCAAAATTGAAATGCATGGCTTGTTCGGCATACAAATATAGAGATAATTTTTGCACGAGTGCTTTATTTCCTTTGTCTGTTTAAACTTTTTAATTTCTTCTGTTCACAGAAATGCCCTTCGGGGTCGTGATAGATCGATTTATAAATCATAAAGCAAGCGCAATCAATTTGTTTATTTCTGAAATTTGGTGCAGTGTTAACTGATCGCAGAGCTTTAGGTATAATGTAATGTGTCTTGAGGTTTTGCTTTTTATGCAAAAAGTAGAAATAGAAACCGATATATGTACATGTGCGCATATATGTGTGCGAAACGTGTGCATGTTTACACTGATACATAAACATTTATGTTTGCGTGCGCACACGTACATACTCACGCACACACCAACACACATATTCATATGTATACGTATTGAAAACGAATATAAGAAAAATGCTAATAGACATGAAAAATAATCTTACTCTTTCAATATTTAAAATGACAGCCCAAGCTCTGATGAATCGTAAGAAATAACCTGAGGAAAGATAAGGAATAGAAAAGGACTTCGAAAAACGTATAAATGGAATGGTTTTTTTAATTTCCTAAAGGAAATTTTAAGAAAACTCAAGTTACCGCTGAGGAACAACAACAAAAAAAAACATATATCTTCAATATATCATATCATATATCATATCTTCTCGATATTCTCTGCAACATCATGCGGACATGGGTACATGGGATAAAATGGAGATACAGTGTAGGCCAGTTACCACTCATGATTGACAAATATCTACAAAATTTTGGCAGAAATGCGCAAACAAACATATACTCAACATCAAAATTTGCTTGTACAACATACGGACAGAAAGATAATTTTACCACGATTCATACGCTCAAATTACGATTAATTTCATTAATTGTATTTGTCATTAATCCGATTCACAGAGACGTCCTCTGGTGTAAGTGGGAGATCTATTTTTGAATCATTTCGCTAGTGCAATAAAATTTATTAACCGGATGGTTTTTGTGTAAAGAAATGAATTAGAAACATGTATATCTATTTATGTAGATATATATATACCTATATACGTACACACACATATTAATATATGTACTTATTGAGAATGAAATATAAGAAAAAAATACAAATATAAAAAAAGAGGATAGAAACAACCTACCATCTATTACACCGATAATGACAGTTGAGCTCATTGTAATCCTAAGAAATTATTCGAAAAAAAAAATAACTAAAAGGAAAAGAAGACTTCGGAAAACGTAAAATGAACTGGTTTTTAGTTACTTCATAGAAATTTTTAAGAAAACTCAGGTTACAGTCAAGAAACAACACAACTCTTCAGCATTATACAGACATGTGTACATGGGATAAAATGGAGTAACATTGTGGCCGGATATCACATTTGAGTGGAGAATATTTACAAAATTTGGCACATATAGGTAGATTAAGCAATGGTCCAAAGTTATAATTTTGATAACAGAAATTAACAGTTTTTTTCGATTTTAAAGTTTAGTGCTGGTGTGCACTGAACGCACGGAAAAATATTAAAAGACTAAATGAAAATGCTTAAATTAACCCCTCCCCCCAGCTCAGCCGAAATCGATTGAAAACATCTTCGAGAATGATTTTGAAATAACGAGACAACGTTAGCCAAAATTTAATTCATTATAAACTTTGCACAATCCTCACATTTATAAACCTGTATATTGGTGTACACACAAAATGTATTTCAGAGTATGTTTTCCATACGGATGTTAAATATTAACACAGAGAAGAAAAAATAACAAGACAAAGATGAGGAAATACTCCTAATTATGGAAAAAACGTTCATTCTGCTGTATTGGACTCACGGCTGGGGTGCTCATTATTGTCGACAGAAATAGTTAAGATGAATGCACGAATGGCTTAGCAAACGTAAAATGAAATAGTTTCTAATTTTCTAACAGAAATTTCAGGAAAATTAATATTTCTGGTAAATGGGAAATTCACACCGAAATGCTGCAGGTCTATAGAGATGCAAAATGACGTGACACATTTACTCTAAATTCTTTTACAGTTTTAGAGTTTTTGATATGCTGGGGAAGCTTGTTCCACAAAAAAGCTCCAGAAACTGAGAGAGCTTTTTGTCCCACGTTAGATGAACGGTAACTGACTAAAACATCATTCCTCCGATTTGGTTTTTTGTTTGGGATATTAGATGGAAAAAATTTTACCACCTCTGCATTACTTTGGGGGAGGTACAGAGAGGAGAACACTCGTCGAGCTTTTTGGATCATGAATCTGTTCGGTATTGGGATCCAGTCGAGTTTTCTTAAAAGAGGGGTGACATGATCGTATTTATTGAAATTTCCTTTGCACACCACTTTGGCGGCGAAGTTTAGACATTTTTGCAACTCTTCCTGACGATATTGAGGTAAATTTCCCCATACAAGACTGCAGTAGTCCAGGCGCGATAAAACTAAAGACTGAATCACTAACAATCTAGATTTTTCGTCAAGTGTGTTCTTAATGCGATGAAAGAACATTAAGGTTCCGTTTATTTTGTTGCACATTGTTTCGACGTGTGAATTGAAAGTCATATTTTTGTCAAACCAAACACCCAGATTTTTTACCGTCTCTACTGGTTCAATTGGATCGTCTCCAAATGTTAGCTTGAATGGTGGTAAATTTTTAGTCGCATTCTGTGATCCAAAAATAATGCATTGCGTTTTACTTGCGTTAAGTTTGAGGCCATTATGGTCATACCACAATTTAAGGTTTCTCAGAAGGTTTTCAGCGTTGGCTTGTGTTTCTTTTAAATCTGCTGTTGAGCTTGTCATGGCAATTTGTACGTCGTCAGCATACATTGAGATTTTTGTGTTTGCCGGCATGGTGGGGAAATCATTGATGAAGATTGAAAATAAGAGCGGGCCGATGATTGAACCTTGAGGAACGCCAAAATTGTTTGGTATGAATGATGACATTTTGTTATTCAAGCACACTGCATGAGAGCGGTTTAGTAGGTAGCTTTCAAACCATTGAGTGTCAATTCTGAGGTTTGAAATTTTTTGTAGAAGTTTCTTATGCTCAACACTGTCGAAAGCTTTGGAGAGATCAAGCAATAGTAAGAGAGTTAATTTTTTTTGGTCAATATCATTGTAAATTTTTTCTGTTATGTTTAACAGGGCGTCCTGAGTACTGGTATTCCTTCTGTAAGCATATTGATTGCGATGCAGTAGATGTGACTCGTCTATGTAAGACGAGAGCTGGTTTGTTATTACTTTTTCTAACATTTTGGACATAACAGGCAGGAGACTGATTGGTCTGTAGTTTGACGCTATGTCGATATCACCAGATTTATGTAATGGCTTAATAATGGATAATTTCCATTGGTCGGGAAACTTGTTTGTGGCTATAGATGTATTTATTATCAAACGAATGAGGGGTGCTGTGACAGGGAAGCTGTCTTTTATATGTTGGAGGCTTATGCCATCATGTCCAGTCGCTTTGGTATTCTTTAGTGAGTATAAGATTTTTCGTAACTCTATGACGCTAACCGGCTTTGGTCTCCATTTGTTTCTACTATTTGGGGATGATACATCGCTCGGATTTGCTCCTGTAGATGTGTCTGAAACTGTCCTGGATACTTCATTGAAAACATCTTCGCCAACTTTTGAGAAAAAAGTATTAAAGTCATTAGCCATTTTTGAGGGGTGAAGGGATGCACTATATCAAACTGCGCACAAAGAATACGTTATGGTACAATGCTTCATTAACTAACCCTTTACCAGGCATCGAGATTTCGAAATTCAATCCGTACGCATGTAATATATAATAACTCATGGAGAAATTGCATCTCAATGTGATTGTAAATTTTAGAAATTCTCTTTCGAGTGCCAGAACCTCCCTCATTCTAATTTCGGAAATATCCTTGCCAGTGGCAGTCTACTTAATAATAATGAAGGCATCTACGGATGCTTTATTTCCAATCAAGCCTGATACATATCACCTTGTACATTGGATTTTCAAATACCTTATAACTAACGCCAGGACGCCATGACGCTTTCCCCCGGTCGAGAGCGGTACCCATTTCAGACACCTGGGTGGAGTGGGGGGAACAGTAGATAAATTCAGTTGGTAAAGGGGCAATGTGTCTTTTCGTGAGATCAGAATAAATGAGAGATTTAACCGATTCATAATGACATAAATTATCAAATCTAACATCCTAATGAAATCAAGCTTAAAAAACTATTAGCTTGCGAATACAAAGAAATGAAAGAAGCACATACCCAAGACTTCATCCTCACACAACACGCCTGGTAGTGTTTACCACTTGTTTACTCAAGCGTCGCCCGAAGCATTCTGTACACTGACTTAATGTCCCGAGACGGGGGCAATAAATGCCGGTCACTATTTGTTATGTATCTTCCGTTCCAGCGTCAATGAAAGCAGTGGCTGAGGCTTTGCAATTTCTGATCATTACGTCAAGTGTAAATGATATTTAAATTCAAGAGATTTCACATCTTCATAGTCACTTAATAATTTGTATGTAGTTATAGAGCCCAAAACCCTTAACTCTTTCTTTTGAAAAACGATCATAAGTGAATTACTGGTGAAAAATCTAGCTCCTACCATACACATGAGGTCTCAAGTTATGAATAAACTCACTCAGCTTCAAAATCATCTCCGACATTGATGGGACAGCAATACGGAACAACTCGGCTCCTCCATGGCCAGTCACAACGAATCGAAAGAAAACAAAAAGGCAGACCGTCAGAGCTGAAACTGTTCCTTCCACCTCCCACGACGATTGAAATGTTTTCGTAGAGCCAGTCGCCTGAGTGCCGTTGAAAGTCGAGTACATCTTCATATCTGATAAAATTATGAAAATTAGAATTAGCATTATTCACGTATATTTCATTATACATGTCTGAAATTCGTTTTGTTTATGATATCAGATAAGAGTTTAAATCAACTATCATAAACACGTTTCCACCTTTGGCATGAAGCTCGTTGATCAAAAACATGAAAATATAGATTTTCAAATCTTCATCATAATGCAATTTCAGCTCAGGTGAGTCGCTAGATCCTAAGTTTCAATTCATTATATTCATTTATATAATGCAGTCGTTATGGAAAGTTTTCGGTAAGAAGAGCTAATAGAATTTTTGTTATATTTGTGAAGGATGCTCTCGTTTTGTTTGATAGGAGTCTTTGTAGACCATATTCATTAAGAAATATCTCCTTGTTTATCAAATGGATACTAAACAATCAAACATTGGAATAGGACGTACAAAATTATAGAAAGTTAAGTAGAACAGGTCGGCGGAAAAACAACGTGCTGAATTTTCCTGCAGGCGAACGAAACGCTCAACCGAAAAAAAAAATTTGAGGTTCTTCCAGATGTCAACATTATTTGAATTTTCCCTCTTACATCCGGTTCCTGGCAGAGATCCAGCAAACTCAGGTATCAGAGAGATATCATATTAAAGGTGCAAACTGAGGTGTTGTATTAAAGAGAGCTACTTACTGATATCTTTTTGAGTCTCGCAAGTGGCTGAGGCGACGATGGCTAGGAAAGGCATCAGGCAACCAAGCAGAATGGCGGGCACCCACAATCGTCCAGCCATCTTCGGCTCCTCATTGGCTAGTAGCCTGAATTGTGTTTTCCAGACAGACGGGCTAGCTTAGCATTACTAACTTGTTACGATCACCAGCACACTCGGCAGAACGAAATTCTTTTCAGGTGTATAAGCGCGGTCAAAATCAGAATAGGAGTTTCAGAGCCAGAGTTGGTCAGCACACCTATGAAGAAGAACAACATAAGAAGAACAACATCGTATGCAATGTTGTGTCATTATACATAAAGTTTCTACTGGCTGTTAATTTCTAGATGATATGTCAATGTTGGAAGGTACTGAATATTTAGAACAATTAGTGATATGATAAACATAAGTGTTGTGTTCTAAAAGATGTATTAATTTCTTGTATTCGTTGAACTGGTTGGAAGAACATCGTAGTATCGAAATAGATATGCCTTCAGATATACAATTATTAAAGAATTTTATCGTGTATTATTGAACAAGTACAAAATCTCGATAATTGTACCCTCTGGCTCAAGAATTAATAACTGTTTATTAATCGAGAGTGACATTTCGATAATTTCATCCTCTGAATAATAGACCTCACCCACAATAAGAATTTACGTACAAGTTGCGATTTAACTTCTCTTTTTCAGAAATTTTAACAATTTAATTCCGTGCACAAGTTATTTCTTGTTTATTTAGAAGCAAACATTTTGCAGGTACTATTGTTGAAAATGTAGAAAGAAATACATTTTGTAGAAAATAGTGGCGAAACTAAATTAAAACGAACTTCTAGTATTGCAATGAGAATGGCATCGAAGGATAGATCTCAAGTTTTTGCGAAAAATCACACAGTGAATGTATAGAAATTACCAGCGCAACCATTTCTCATGTTCGAGTACGTTTCTGCAACTGTTATGGAGACTGTAGGAACTGAACCGAGACTCTCACCACTTAGAATTAGCAGACATCGTGTTGAAGTTATCAAGCACAAAACCTACTTGACGTTCTAACTTTCCCCGTTGGAGACCGATAGAAAACTGAGGCTAAACTGTAACCGATACTAGCGCGCCCTTCATCATGCAGGCGGTAGCGCCTAGAACTCTACTGATCTTACATCCTTCAATACGAAATTTCCCATCAGACTATGATCCTGTTCAACACCTAAATCGATGTGTGTACCTATGATATCAATCAACCTAGACCTCGCCCTCTCATGGTAAATTATAATACAGTTGACAGTCTAAGCCATCAAGTCATTGTTTGGTGATGCCTTTAATCATGAAAATTAGTTTTAGCAGTCGTCCTGGTGCATTACGAGAAAGCAGCCTGAGAGGAAAATTTGCTAAATTTCTGACTCGAAAAGTTAACAGCCAGAACGAAGTAACTTGGAAGTTCTTCCGAGACCGTCTCAAAGATTCTTTGCTCGCGTGTATCTCTTTGGCATAAAAATCCTTGCCCCATATCTCAGTGGAAGTCATGTTGTAGAAATGGCAGCTGGATCAAAATTTATCTGATGGGCTGAAATAATCAGGGAGGTTGACTCTCTAGGGAGGTTAGAAAAACGATGGATTGTAGCCCTCCTCCTGGTGAATAACCCCTCCTCCGCGCCTCACTTTCATCGTCATGGGTTATTCGAATTTACGTGTGTACTCATATTTGTGGACAGGATGCTTCTGGAAAAGTAATTTGCGCGCTCATCCATGTTCGCCGTATTAAAAATTTCACAACGGCAAGCCCATCAATTGAGGCTCTGCGACTCACGCCAATATGTTCACACTAAACACGGTGACACAATCTGCACACTTGTGTTAGCAGACGCAAGTGGACATTTCTGCTCGTGCACTATTAACGCAAGTTAGTTCCAACGATCGAAGTGCAATAAATTCAACAAACAGTCTATTGATCAACTTTTTATTGATGTCTCCAAGACTTTTAAATTATTCACTCAGAATTAATCCATAACATATTATATCTATTTGCGCGAATGATATCGTCGGGTCAGACAACGCTTGACGTCCACACTAATTTACGTCCAGAGAAAATTATAAAATTTGTTGATGTACGAAAATGTCGGAATGCAGCCAATATACTGATTACTATCGCAAGCAATTGAAGCAGGTGTATAGATGTACATATTAAAGATGACCAGAAATGATTCATGAGCTTCAAGTTACATAGGTCGCAAGTTATAAGTTACGTATATTACGTCGAGTGAACGCCACCAATTAGACGTGCGATAATGAAAAACTCTGATTATTTCATCGCCATGTAACCTACCTAATACTTTTATTGATGCGTCGAAATTAATTTAATTTGAAGTAGCAATTTTCATCGGGAGCACTGGACTATTTCGATCAGCGTTGAGTGCATCACGCTTTCTTATCACGAAATTTACTCGAGTCTACATTACTAGAAGCTACAGTAATGTTGAATTTTTTATTATCTGTGTTGTCGAACACCGTAAGTTTCTGAAATGAACCTAAAATACTGCTTTCCTAAGCAAACTTACTATTGGATTTCAACAACAAAATAATAATGCGTATGATCAGTTCAGCAAATCTTCATCCAAAACGAAAGTTCACAACCGAAATTGGAAGAACGCCCCACGATGCTAACTTCTTTTATAAAATATATATGTAACTCCTACGACTCCCACTGGGGTGCTCCACAGAAGGAATAATTAAAACACACGGGCAAACGAATTCCTTAATTTTATTGTCATAGTTGAAGAGCTTATAGTACGAAGTTGGCTACAAAAATATATTGCCTAGTCTGTTTACACTAACACCGAATTGAGCGAAGCAGTCAGGGTGCGCCAAGTTTTAGCTTCCACACAACACAACCAGAGACGAGCGTTTGATCTTCGCCTTCATTGAGCATAGTTCGTAAATTTTTCTATCGCAGCAAAGTTTAAAGGAATATAATTAACACTAATTGGTCAGCGACAGAAAAGCAGGATTGCCTTCTTCAGTTATGAATAGATAAACGACCATGAAAAAAGCTAATCTGGCAGGTCAGGTGAATGTCGGCGATGGCATTTCCTAAGATGAAAATTTATTTTCTAGGACAATTTACAACTAGGCAATGCATTTTGAACGAGTGAGACCATTGTAAACTATGAGCACATATGCATATTCTCTAAACAGAAAATCACAGGGTGTTAAAACGGACTCTACATAAATTTGATAGCATAAAAATAAACAGAACACAGGCCTAAACAGAACTCTGAAAATATTCATCTATGCAGTGGTCTTCATTCAATGTCGATGGATTGTATTGACATATCAGATGTATATGTTACGGGAAATTGTAACAAAAGAAAAATAACCATAAAAGATAGAAATTTAAGGAATAATTACATAGGGAAAATAGCGAATGGAAAACCTTAAACAAGTCCAATATTCTTCATCGCTTGCTAAGACGTACAAGAATTTGGTAATTGAAGCAACAGAAGAAGAAAATCACAACGAAAACCCTGTCTTGAAACAAAACGCGAAGGAGACCTTAGATTTTACGATTGAACACTCAGTTGGTTTGTAGACATTGAAGAGATGCGAGTACGAAGTGCAGTACACCTTACACGAGACGAAAGTTTGTCAACTTAAAAAGAGGATTATATAGTTACCTTAGAGTACTTTAATACTAAGAATACACAAACACATAGTTTCGATGTAACATCGACAGCAAACAACAGACTCGCCGTCCGTTGGCAGCAGCAAGACAATCAACGATTGGCTTGTGAAGCCGAGATCAATACATGAAAGTAAAAGTAATTTACCTGAGGAGGATAAGCCGGGCGGCCTCACGGGTTAATTTTAACCTTATTTACGAATAATTCATTACTGAAGTATTTATTCAGCGAATAATATTTGATTTGGTATCTAAGATACAAACACGGAAGTCTAGCCAAAAAAACATGGATCACTTATTTTTAATTACAGCTTTGTTGGCTTTTTGGAGATCATTTGTCAAATCAGCGACCTATGTGCATAGATTAAAGTTAAAAATTATATTCAAGGTAATTTACAGTCGTAGTGAGCTATGGAGTCTTGCAGAGGTAATGTAGTAATCTACTAAAAAAATCTTTAGGAACACATCGACAAGGAGGTTTCATTGAGTAAGAAAAATAGAAAATTAGAAGCCTATAGTACAAAATGTCGGAAACGAGCCTACAAGTAATAACTATCGAACACTCACTTAATAAATTTGACCAGACTGCGGACAAAGTTTGGCACTGAATTAGTATTCTAAGGAAGCAACTCTATTCCTACAGTTTACATACGAAGTTGAGGCAGCGGATGAGTTCAGCAATTCCTATTTTGTTAGATCTATTCTTGAAAAGTTATCCCTTTATTTAATTTTCACGGCTTACAATATTTCGTTCCGAACTTCGGGCCAGGGTTGCAAAATTGGAAACACGTGAAGATTAATACACTCTTATAACTTTCTTCGAAACTAATAGCACAAGCTTCTACCAAGTTCTAAAACAGTTTACAAGTCTGCTCGCCAAGAACGGCGTTTTGATAATTACGAAAGGCACCAACTGCCTATGTGTTTTTTTCAATTACAGCAACTGTCCATGAACGATACTTCCATCTAAACCAGACACCGTCAGAATTTTTACTCACATCGCTGTCATTAGACTGACACTGGCATCAGGTTGTCATCGACATCAAAATAGGGACGGCACTGCCACTCGGTAGTGAACTTCAACAAACACATTAGGGCACAAATTTGACAAGAAATAAAATCTATGAGCATTTTTATTGAGTGTGCCTAATATGGCACGTGGCACATTTATAAGAAATGTTAAATCTGAACGTTAATAGAAGTACAATAGTGGCAAGCTACTGATTTTTTTTTGTAGTAGTCAAAATTTCAAATAGCATAATAATAAGAAACCGAGTATTGTTCAAGTCGAACATGAGTTTTAGCGCAATCCCGATAGTTTTGAAGCCTAGAAACAATTACTCCAATTCCGTGCCTTGGCGGATTGATATTATGACATCCAAGGTACCAACACGCGTAGTAATACAAGCGTTTCTTAAACCTAGTGATACTTCCATAATATCATAGTGAATATCATCCATCCTTAAATAGAATCATTATAAGTACCATCCTTAAGTTACGATAAAAGGTCTAACTTGGTTTTGCACGAAAAACTGTCTCAAGATCTGCCCAGTTTTCTCGTACCTATGTAAACCTGATATGTTTTTACTGAGAACGTATTATCACCACACATGAAAGTGTTGTGAATGAGCTTGTGGCCGATACTTCATCATTCCTCAGGAAGTTTAATGAAAGCATAAAACTGGATTCTAAATTAAAAGATAAGAGACAATCATCAATCAAATATTAAATCTACACCTAAAGGCTTCTGGTCTTCGTGATCCATGTTCATAGAGTAAAAGAGAGTACTGCTCACTCAACCGAAAAAAAAAAAGAATTGTGCACCTGAGACAAAGAACACTCGGAAATTTAAAAATCCGATATATATACATCTTATGTTAATATTATACACGAAACTTTACCACAGCATGCGCTGCCAAGGCATTTCCAAAACAACTCTGACAACATGTCTCCAGTTCTCCAGCTTCTTTTTTCCCGCGCAAAACCTTTGAAAACAGCAAAGATCGTCTCAAAGAGACGATCAATTGGACGTGGAGTGAGCAGATGATACTTTCATGAACACGTTTGCAAAAAGCGAGACACTCACTGGTTCCATCGAAACTAGAGTAGCAAATTATCCATATTACCATATTATATAAGGGGTTTTATGACTGAAGGCGCCACATGGGCATCTTATCACGACATTTGAGAATAAACCATATCTCATTTCTCCATCAGATGCACCACAAGGGGGCAGTATTTCAGAGACTCGTTCAGCACAGCTCGCTACGCTGGCAAAAGAAGGCGTAAGCAAAAGTAAATGCGAAGGCCTGACAACCTAACCCACTTTACACTGCATTGAGAATTGTTGATCCAGTAGCGAGAAAACAAACGCATTTCCGAGAAAAGCGCACGTGAATTTTACTACAAAGCTTAGAGAATCTTAAGACCCTAAATAGGCTCGATGATTCCACACCAAACACTTCCTTTGAAAGGAAAAAGTAGAAACATATAAATTACCTAGCTATTAATTTGAAATCATTTAATATTAGACGAATAGCCACGGACATGAACAACTAGCTATCGACACGAAAAAAATCTGGGAATTTTGTACTAGTCATTTTTCCTTCTCACAGACGCAACTCAGGTACTTCCTTACTTTAGAATACGCCGATTCCTTATCTATCAACTTACATGTATTCTAGCTTAAGTAGGTTACGAGATTCATCATTATCTTTTTCATGCAGGTAGTAACTTTCTAGCAAACTATGTATCTACGATTTAAGCATGATATACGTAAATGCACTATACAAATAGATCCCTACACCCAACCATAGCTTAGACAAGACTTACAAATTGTGCATCTTGGGTTTAGTGAAATCTCCTGCCACTTTCAGGGCTGTAAGAAACAGTAACAAAATAGCAGAAGAAAAACGCGTTTTAAGAGCAATGGTCAGCCGATCATGTTCTATCTGGAGACACAAAGATGCTGATGAGAATCATGAAAATTTCCCGATTTATTACATCCCTCCATACAAACAAGACACAGTCTCTCAATGTACCCAAACGCACATGAAAAGATATATTTACTTGAGCTATCTAGCTTAATTAATAACTAAGTGTTAAGTACTAGGGCAGATTGCAGGTCACAACTCGTAGGTTAAAACGTCAAATGAGCTTTTCACAAGCATGTGTCGACAGGCAGATACACAAGTCACAAGGCTGTAGTGTCTTAATAAGTACTGAATAAAAGTTAGGTACACAATTAATTCTAAACATATCAATCATGGTCAAAAAGACCTGTAATTTCGTCAAGATTGTTTGACAGTCTATTGTACGAGTGAGAATCATGAGAAAATATACACAAATATGTACGAAATCCGCAATTTCCATGGCACTGGCGATAAAGTGCGTCTATCGGATCTATCAATACACTCGTCCATCAGCTGGCAGCGTAACGTAGCTATGCGTCATACGTGAAGTCTTGGCTACAGGTTATACGTGAACTACTAAATAAATTCAAAAGTAACTTACATTTCTGGCAAGAGTTGCATAGAAAGTCTAAGCTTCAGCTCGTAATTGCTTTTACATGTTACTGAACTCTATAATGGTTGGTGGTAAAGACAATCAGTTTGTTGCATGAAATGCATTTCTATAAATGAAAAAAACTGAGAGTAAATTTAAAATTAAAAACCAAATGATTATTGTGAGCTTGACATATGAAGAATGTAGCCCCGCACTTTGTTGAATGAACTATTTAGCATCTACGCAATACAGCTCATATCAAATAGTCACTCACCGATTACTCTAACTAGCAGATCTATTCCAGCGAGCACAAACTTGTACATCTTCTCGAGCACCAGAGCCTTACATATTCCAAAGGAAAAGCAAGTTCCCTCATGACGCAATCAAGGGTATTTTTTTGAAGAATTCTTCTTCAGCAAGAACAATTTCCTCCAGCCTACATCCAGTAGTTTATCTGACGTTCCAGAAGACTGGCTTTACACACCATAATCGCTTGAGAAGTTAAAACAATGCAAATTAAACTACATTTTTTGTTAAACCCATGCAAGCAACGTATCGACGCTACATATGTTTTTCCCTAACACAGCTTAATTCTGAGACGGATTCGAGTTATTAGTTCTTACAGAACTGACGAGAAGTTTTAACTTGCGTTAAGTGGGGTAATTTCATGATGAACTACCAACGGATCACTATGAAAGTAATCATTATTAATTGCTATACTCGAAGGCCTATGCTAGAAGTAATGAAAATCAATAACCGTAATAAATAAATTACTAAAAAAGTTATCGAGATCGTAGTTGTTCCCATTGGATCACTGTCGTAACAAACAAATCGATGATTATAGAAAACACAGAAATAAATCAATATCAATGACTTTTACGGGCAGATTATGTTGGAGGTAATGTCAATGGAGGTGAATAATAGCTGACAATAAATTTCAAGAAGTACTTTGTTAATAAGTGTGATAATTCGGCTTTTAACACGTAACGACCATATTCGAGACGTTCAGAATTCAATTTACTTCACATAAATCATTATTTTGATTCATTAAGGACTTCCTCAACTTTGGCTAAACGGCTAATAATTCGAACACAAAGCCTCTTAGGCTTCTATTGAGAAAACATCAGAAATTAACATGCCGAAGTTAACACACAATATCTGTGAGCAGAATATTACGCAGCTAAAAAAGCATAAAACCTAGGCTGGACACGACCTTCGTGCTACAAGGCACCTTTTCCCCAATTCTGGAGCAATAAATAGTAGGCACTGAAATACATTTTTCTTTATTAGATATAAACGAAAATTTGCACTTGAATCACAAATATTTCCTAAGCAAATAATGGTTGTTGCTTTCCTGAACAAGACGCCTAGAGCAACAATGACCGCATATTTGCTTAGCATAGGTCTTAATACCTACTCACTCTTGATACTATAACAAAAATTTGAGCAAAGCCACGTCAGCCACTTCTCTCCAAGAAATCAGCTCCTCCAAGGAGAGCTCACCTGTCCATTGAAGATCGAAAAAGTCAAACACGAAGAACAAATATACGAGAATCAAACTCATTCATATTTGGAACTAAAGTATAGGGAAATAAATAGTTCAACAGCGATAGATTTTTACGAAATAAATAAATCGAAACACAGGACGGCACTGATTTTCATCACATTCTTATCGCGTTACGACAAGATTAGATTATAAGTTAGTTTAAGCCTCCCTAACCGCTGCAAAAATAAAGCGTATCGAAGAGAGGAAGGAGGAAGGCACCATTTAGTATGGAGATAAGAAAATGAGGAATCTATGCAGAAAGGGCATAGAAACAGTAAGATGGGAAAGAAGTTCATGAAATAAGATAAAAGTTGAAGAAGAAAGTCAGAGGTGCTGAAAAACAGGACAGTGGTGAACCGAAAAAAGTGGTCCTTAACATAACAAAAAACATTTTATTTCAACAAAAAGAAGGCCTACCTAACTCTCAGATCGGGCCCTCACATTTTTCCCCTGGGAGCCCTAATTCCCATAGATACAATAGTTGTATCCCCCTGAGGGGTATCGCGTTTCGACAAACCTTCTGCTCAAAAGCGGGAACTCAAATTGTCCTCAAAAAGGAAAAGAAAATTTATATACTTCCACAAATGAAAAAGGACCACAACTGATCCAGAGCTTCTTTGAAGTATTGAATCCATCACTGCAAGTATTAAAACAATCACAGCTTGTATCTTCATTATTTAATTTAAAGTTAACCTTCGCAAATTAATTTAAAAAACCCACCATAATAACGGAAAAACGCACATTTATAACGGGAATTCAAATCCCCCTTGAGAAAAACACAAGTGTTGAAATCCTAAATATAAATATTTTAGTCAAAGTGTTCACCAATTAAAACCTAACTCGAAAAAACATAATAATATCATTAAATCATAAATAAAAATAAATATACCATACAAGATGAATAACATTAGCATTCATCAGTTGGCATCCAGCCGGGGGCCAAAAACCAGTCAGGTCACTAGCATGTAACAAGAAATAAAAAATCAGAAAGGACGACAAACGTGTCTTATCCTGGTCTCTGCAGACCATGAAAGGAGCTATCATTAAGCTAATTTCGGTTGGCACTCGATCAGTGATACAAGCATGTTGTACCATTTCAAATTATCATTATTATTATTATTATTTTTATTTTAAAACATATTGAAAAACGCACAACTAATTCCGATTGGGATTCGATAAATCATACAAGCATGTGATAGTATTTTGACACATATTGTAAAAAGCGCAGCACAACTAATTTTGGTTGGTCCTCGATCAATGATGCAAGTTTGTGGAGCCGTCTTAAAACAACACATTTGTACGTTATTTATACATACAGAAACACCTTTTACATTACTAATTAGCTCTTCATGTCGGAATGATTAATTCTTCTTGTCTGTTAACTTGGAAAGTTAACAACTTTCAACAAAAACTTGGAAAGTTAGTAATTTAAGTTTTAACATGGGAGTTTGGCGATGCAGCGCACACATTACAAAATGCATTAGAGAATTCGCAACTGAATAATTCAAAGTTCGGTGAAACGTGCACGAAAGTTGTACATGTGATGAATAATCTACACCCCCTCCTGGTCAAACTCAACGCAAGAACGAATTACCGTCGCCAAAGTCTTAATATTATAGCGTAAAACTGGTCGGTTAGGGTTAGCTAGCTTCCACCACGTAGACAGTTCTTCTAGACCCCAGTAGAACGTCACTGATCACGCGCACACGTCCACAAGAGAGAGTTTCCGTACAACAAGCCAGTCGCACCTGAAGCAAAGCATGTGCATCATATGAGCAGCCACATCCACCATGATGCCCTGAGGAGGGAGAGACTCGGAACATCCCGGACAAGAAAGGTGGTTCAGCTCACAGTCATAAAATATATTGCTCAAAGACACTTCACAACTGAGCATCGTATTTTTTATTTCAGGCTCATAGAAACTTTCTCTGGCTGGGGAGATGGCTTTGGCAGATGCAACTTTGGCTCCTGCACTCTCCATCATGTGATCTGAAGTGAGGAAGTTAGAGTGGGGTGATGGCACAGCGGAACCCTCGAAGCAAGGTGACGAAGCGGTACCAATTTCAGCAGACAGAGGCATGACGATCATAGATGCTGTGACTTTAGGTAATTCATATGGTTTTTGATCATACGTTTCAGGAGTGGAAGGTCTACTACTGATATTACAAGCTTCACCACAAGTGATAATTTTGTCCTTACCCTCAATCATATCACTCACGTCACATTTCGTTGCAGCGCTTGAGCTTGGTCTCGAGTCATTTTCACGACTTTTGCTCACAGAGTTATCTTCTGAGGTATTGCTACTGGCTCGTTCACCTTTGTAACTATCCACGAGCTTGGATTTTTGATCATTTGAATATGCTTCAAGATACTCCGAGCTAGAAGTATTTTTGGCAACAGCTTCAACAAAATCTCCATCTGAAAATTCGGTCACACATGCGTCTTTATTTTCATGTACACCAATTGGCTCAGCAGTGCTGTCATTTGAAGATTTCGAGAAATCTGAAGACACCTTGAGTTTTTTCTTGGAGTTGTGTGCTCGCGGTGGGGAGAGCGAGATGTCTCTCTTGACACCAGAGTTCAACGACATAGCTGAACCAGGGCGGCTGATATCTCTCAGTCGAGGCCTGCCTCGGCCGCGCTTGCAGGGAACAGTATCTTCGCCGACTTTACAAGGGGACTCCTCTGCGGTTTGAGAAGACGCTTTAGCTTCGGTGGCAGGCAATGAGCGATTAGACTTTCGGGATTGGAAGGGTCCCGATTCTGGAAGTGAAATTTTGCCAACCATATTTTCCTGAAGCTTCTTCTGAGTTCTCAAGTCCAATTTTGAAAGTACTACGAGACATTTTTCTTGCGATAACAATGCTGCTTTTCTCTTTGGACGAGCGGCGTTATCGCTAACCGGCTCGTCATTATGTGCCAAGTTATTTTTTCTCATAGGTTCAGAACCAATTTGTGCCATTTGGTCTGAGTTGGCTGAAAATAATGAAACACCTGCACATGATGTACTACTTGTACAATCGTCTTGAACAAGCTTTGGGTTCTTTTGCGTATTTAAACTTTTGTGTGAAGTATTGCAGCAACTTGATACTCCGTCACTTTTTTGGGTTGTAATCTGAATATCTTTGGAAGCTGCAGTACTGGCTCTTGAAGTTCCTTCATCAAATGTGACGTCAGCGCTGAGCCCATTCATATCGTCAACCAACTTTTGGGCAGATATTGAAGGACAAGAATTTGTACCAGTTGAAACAGCATTGGAAATTTCACAATCCTTCACAGCAACCTCAGGAACACAAGTTTCGGTATTTTCAAGGTCTAATGCATTAGAGCATGGTGTTGAACCAGTTTCGTGAGTGTCTGCGCAACCCATATCTTCAGGTTCTTCAAGAATTACATTTTCCTCGAGCTTCAGCCTTTTCTTCTTGGTTCTAAAGCAACTGTAACCTTCACAATCTTGAAGTTTTCTGAAAACTATCTGTACACCTTTTTCGGACCCAGAAGATGTAGAACTGGCGTTAGTTGAGCAGCTGGCCACAGATACATCAGTGTAATGTGACACTTCACTGACATCACTACACTGACTGCTCCGACGGCTGCTGCTGAAGCTGTCCACGCTGCTTCTCCTGCTGGCACTCTCACTATTTGATCCAGAACTCTGACTGCAGCCACTTTCAATACGAGTCGCAGAATCCCTAAGACTGCAGTAAACGCTGTCCTTCTTATGGTCTTGTGCTGCATCTCCTTTGCTGTGGTCAACTTTATGAACATCAGGTATTGATTTTTCTTGTCTAAGTTTTACTTTCAGTTCGCCTTCCTTGACAGCTTCGGTTTTCCATTTTCCACACAAAAGAAAAGATTGTGATGGTGTTTGAGTGGTGTCAATTTCAGTTTTATTATCAATTGTCCATTCAGAAGCGGCAGGAATAAATGCTGATGCTTTCATGTCATGGGTTTGGGTTTCTATCGCCTTACCGTCACCTTTGTCTTTCTGGTTTGGGCTAAGCAGCTTCATTTTGAGAACAATACGCTCACCTGGTGCGGCAGATACAGCTACATTTGTACTTTTACGGATTCTGCTAATACGCACATCTCTTAGCCTTTCTCCTTCAGCACCATCGGCATAACAACTAACAGGCATTTTATGCGACCCAACTTCAGTGACCCTACTCTGACAAACTTGTAGGCTGTTATCCACTATAAGACCAGCACGCGATGTAATGAGTTGACGTTTTGCCCTACAAACATTCAAGTTTTTCCTAACTTCCATAAATTTTTTCATTAAACTTCTACTGGGGCTGCGCACCGGCGATTGGAGCTTAGCTCTTTTGTTTTCTGAACTCAACCTCATCAATTGTAAACGCGACTGAGATCTCAGAAATTTTGCAGACCCAATAGATGTCGTTAGATTTTCATCATCGGGTACGAGACGAATGCTGCGCAATTCTTCGCATTTCTGAGATTTTAACTCTGCATGTGTTGCTTGATTTCCAGTCCTACTCTTTGGACCTCTGCATGCCTTCTTGCCCTGGTACGGCTCCGGCCAAACGTTCTCAGTCTGACCTCCAGTGACGCCTTCCTCGAGTTCAAAAAATGTTTGACCAGGTGGCGGACGTGATTTTGAGGTTTCACAAGTTTGCGCAGTCAAACTAGCTTTACCTTCATCTTCTGTTGTCCTGGATGATGCATCAGACTTTTCCAAAACACACATTACATTTAAAGAAGCAGAGGCAGAATTATTGATGGAAGTGGGCGACATGTCTGTTGCAATAGCTTGGGCATGGAATTTTTCTTCAGCTATTTCTCCCATACTCGTATTTTTCATAACTTCAAAAGTTTGTGCGCAGTCGCTGGATGAGCACATTCCTAACTGCCCAGAGCTGATATTGTCAGTTTCACCAGCATTTTGGGAAGCAGGTGAAGAAATCATGCAGCCTTTATTTTCGTCAGTGTCAGAATTAGATGAATGCTCAGGAATTTCACATCCATCAGTGTTACATTGACTAGCAGTGTCCGATTGTTCAGTAGGTCTTATGCTGGCATCGCCAGAGCAATCAAAATTACTTGGTGATTCAGTAGGAATAACACTTTCTTCATAACTTTCAGAACTATTTCCATCCTGATCACAATCTAGAGCACAAGTTTTAGCCGCACCAGTATTTGCTACAGGAGATATGGAAGAATTGCTAGCAGAATCAACACTGCTTTTGGGAATATTACAACTGTCATCATTGGTGCTGGATGAATCATCAACTTGGACAGGAAAATCAAGGTTCCCAGTTACATTTGAGTTAAGAGTTTGAGCATCTTTTGGATTTTCTTCAGATATAACAGAGCTTGGGTCACTACTACCAAGTCCCGTATTCCAGGCTTCTTCATTGTTAACAGTGAGATCATTTCCGCGAATAATGCTCTGCTCCCCAATAATCCTATTTGAAATCACATTATTCTGCAAGCAGTCATATTCAGCATGCAATGATGTGAGCGTGCTAGAAACAGGAGAGATTAAGTTTTGATCGTCATTCAATTTATCACGCGTATGGCCTTCAGGGTGTGAGACAGCAGCATCATTCTCTATATTTTGTACTGAAGAAGTTAATTGATGATCAACAGCATCTTTTTCGGCTTCACAAGTAGCTGTGTTTGCGTTTGTTTCATCTTGCTCAGAAATTAAGGGTAAATATTCCTGACTTGAATTTGGAAGTTCATCACTAACTTGAATAGTTTTGTGAGTTGAGTAGATTGAAGAAGGAACAGGCCTACTGTTATCCTCATTATGTTGTAAATTGCTTCCAAAATTTAACAACTTTTCACGTGGGTCAGCAAATGCAAGATCTCGTGGCACTTTGATAGTACTTCCACAGTTGGTCTTCTCATCCAACGAACAATGGGAGACTGATTCCGAGTTTGGTATTTGTGGAGAATTTGCTAAAGATGGCATACTCAAGTTCTGCTCTGTTGTAAAATTTGAACATCTTTCAGAATTTTGCACACTCTGAATTTTAGAGTCATGAGCAATTATATTCAACTTCAGTACAGCTGGAGCATTTTCATCTTTATCTTCAGACTGCAAACTAGGTTGCATAACTTCTGGTAAAATGATACTTTTACTTTGACCACAATTCTTAGAGGTATAGTCCTTCAACGGAAGGACTTCGGGTTTCTTTGGCACAGCTTGAGTTTCAGGCAAATTCACTACTGACTCTTTGGAACAGTTAGGCGGCGTCAGGTCTATCGTGAGATCAGGCTCTGACGATTTCACCAATATTGTAGTACTGTCTACATAAGAAGAGATAACTTCCACAGTACTAGTTTCCGATGAGATTGAAGGAGAATCAGTCTTGCCATCCTCCATGTGATTTCTTTTGCTTTCACTAGATGCGCATATTTCTGTAGGAGATAATTCCGAGCAAGTGACAGCTACACTTAAATTCTCTTTAGAAACTACTGAATCACATGTAGTAGAAACAATTACTCTATTCTTCAATGCTTCAGTTTGGCAATCAGCTGATAAAATTTTTTGGTCCGGCATAAAATTCAAAGAATCTTCAGAGTGTTTAGTTGCAGACAAGTTCACACTTCTATGAGATGCATCAAAAACAGGTACAGGCATGTCAATATTCTGCTCTGCATCAACGAGACATGACTCGTTGGTCTGCTCATCATCCGAGATCTTCAGCTCTGATTCTGTTGGACTTTGGGGTTCCGTTTTGACGACTTCCAAGCGTAATTCTGTAAAACTCCCCCTAGAAGAGTCTGGAATAAACACTTCTTTAGTTTCCATCGAAGTAGACCTTGCTTCAAGCACATCCTGAGCATGTAAACCTGAAGAGCCTTGGACGACATTCTGTTCTGGTTGATTCGGTCTAACAAGTGGTAAGTCATTTGGGATGGAACTAGGAAGAGAAGATTCTTTTAGATTCATGGAGTTTTGAAGGTACTCTAATGCGTCCAAATGCAAGAGAAGGTCAAAAGGTTCAGCAGCCTCTATTTTATCTTCCAATCCAGAAATTTGTAAACTAGATTTCCTACTTTCACCATAATCAGACATCGAAGCACTAGCTAGAGTTTGGAAGTCAGACACATCTGAAGGTGTGAATGAAGAACTAGAAAGATTAGAAAAAGAAGATACAGGTACGCAAGTAGATCCTAATTCTGATGACACCACAACAACAGATATATTTTCATTATACGACATATTATTACTTATGGAAATTGAGGTAGCATGAGCATTGTCTTGGAAGTCAGAAACTTTCTTTGCATTCATCTTCTTATTTGCACTGGCTGCCGATTTAGCTTTTTTGGGTGTTTTTCGTCGAGGGGAATTGACTTTCATCTGAAACGTTGTTGACACCACTGAATTACTCTGAGGAGAGCTAGCAACAAATGTTGTTATTGGTTGAGTAGTTGTTAAAACCATGGCGGCTGATGCGGCAGAAAACTGCGGCACAGCTGAAATTGGCACAGGAGGAGCAACAACATTAGATGCAGAATTGGCTCTCTGCAAAATACTAGTGCTGTTAACAGGGACGATAGGCCCTGGCAAGGAGCAAGCAACGTTAAGATTGTTACTCTGCAACACAAGGCTATTTGTGCCCGCAACAACCGCAGTGTTGCCAGCCCTTCTATGGAGCAAGGTGTTATTCCCGGTTCCACCCCCATGCAGGGATGTATTAACAATAGATGAAGGCAGAGAAGTAACTGACGGTTGAGGCACAGTTTGTAAGACGGACGCAAGGCAACTGCTAGATGCAACGCTAGATACAGGACTTGGGTTGATCCCTAAAGGATTAGTGGGTGGCTGAGCAACAGCCTGAAGGGATATGGTTGGCTGAAGAGCAATAGCTGGGGCCGCAGCAATAGCTTGCTGGCTTGGATCAGGTACCGTAGCTTGAAATGGAGAAATATAAGCTTGCGTGGGTGTCTGGTAAGAAGGACTCTGATATGAGGGAGACGAGTAAGCATATGCAGTTGATGGGTACAAAGACGATTGGTATTGAGTTTGTGTCTGATATGGCTGCTGAGGGAACAATATTTGTTGGGGCTGGGCAGCTGCAGTAACTAGTTGTGTTGGCTGAGCCAAGAAATGGGTCTGCAGGGTGGGCTGGGAAGCATAACTTTGTGAAGGCAGCAGGTACGAGTGAGTTTGGGCAGGCTGAGCATACCCTGACATGGAGTTGTACCCAGTAGATTGGGAAGGCACTAAAAGCAGGGAAGGACCCGCAGCACCAAAAGTATTATAACCAAGAGCAGCAGGAGCAGAGGCAGGGTTTATTGATAAGTATGTAGCAGGTGTCTGGGGTGTGGCAGTGGCAGCCATCAGTGTTGAGTTGTACAGAAGATTACCTTGCAAAGCAGCGTGAGGATAAACATTCGATGCAAAAGCAGTTGGAGGAGGAGCAGAATAAGCAGTACGAGGGTAAATGGATACCTGTTGTGTCTGCTGAGAAGACTGATTAGTGTTCTGTTGGGGCTGCTGGTAACTGGTAACATGCTGTTGTTGATTTCGACTTTCTTGTAAATTTGATAAGTCTTGCTGCATGTGAGTTTGAATTGGTTGTTGCTGATTGGCTTGTATGTATTGCTGATTGGATTGTTGAATGTTGAGTTGCGTTGATTGATTTCTTTGAAAATTGGGAAGCTGGTTGGATTGAAAATGCAGAAGCTGACTGGAATGTAATGGCTGGTGATGCTGATTAGATTGTGTATTCTGTGGAAGAACATTTACCTTAAAATCCAGCTGACTAGACTGTAGAAATTGCAGCTGTTGCTCACCAGCCTGCACCATATTTGGCTTACCAGACTGTGTGCATGGAAGTTGTTGACACTGTGGTTCTTGTTTTACTGGGTAGTTTTGCTGGGATTCAGTTTGTTGTGGTTGTGATAGCTGAGATTGCAAATACAGGTTATTTTGTTGTTTCTGCTCTTGATGATTATAAAGAACTGTGTCTAATTGCTGTGACTTAGGAGAGGATCGACAGGATTGTTGTAGAGCAGGTTTTTGCTGTAAGAGATGAGAATCAATCAATTTATGCTCTTTCTCTTTTACAATCAACTGCTTTTGCAGCTCTGGTTGAACTTGACATTGGTCATTCTGGTTTGGAGTTGCCTGGGAAAGTGAATGCTGTGATTGCTCGAATTGCTCATGCTCTTGCAATTTTGGCTCAGCAATAATCTCCGAGTAATTTTTACTTCCAAAATTGGATAATAATTTCAAAGGAAGCTTAATCTGATGTGACTGCTTGTAATCTTGCTCATTGATAAGTGTATGTTGAATAGGCTGCTCATTAAGTAAAGGTGTTTGCTGTTTTGATTTATTGGTGTTGGTGCTAACTTTCTTCTCTGAGATATTTAAACTTATTTCTTTCTTACTTTGTTTAGGTAATGCAAGCATTTTATTACATTTTTGCAATGAATCACTGAAGACAGAAAGATTTGTGCAACCACTCCATGAAGATGGAACCGAAACTGAAGATGATTCATGTTTTCCAGCATGTACTGCTAACTTGGCCAGGTCCTCTATAGGCACTTTAGACTCCCCAGTAATGGCAAATTTAGAATGCCCATTATTCTCAACTCTACATTGAGAAAATTGCTGCTCAGTGCTGCTGTATAGCATGGGCTGATCTGACTGAGGCCCTGCTGATCCACTCTCTTTACCAGGCTCATAGACATTGTAGCTAGGGGCAACAGAGCCATTCTGTGGACCTCCTCCAAGTGGTGAAACTCCATGAGGAGCAGACGCAGGAGCTGCAGGGTGAACGGAAGCATTGAAGGAATTTGAAGCCAACTGAAAGGAATTCGAGTTGGCATTGACTGGAAGAACAGGATACAATGCAGAATACTGAGGGGTCTCCGGAGTTGGCAGAGTGGCTCGACGTCGAGCCACTAGAGATCGCAGGCCAGGCATCCTGAGGAATACGAAAAGGATTAGCTTTTGCAATAAATTATTGGCTCTTCTATAGAAATGGATCATTACTGTTATATTAGTTCAGGACTCTCTAGTCAGAACAAAAGGGATCTTAAAAGAATAAAGAGTAGGAACCATTTAGTATGGACTGTAGAAAATGAGGAATCCATGCACAAGATGTGCTCCCACACAGAATAATGCACTCCTGGAAACATCAAGTTAAGAAGGCAAAAGAAGAAAAAACATAAAAACTGAGAGAAGTAATGTAGGCATGAAAGGCAGAAATCTCATACCTATAGCTAAATTAATCTTACAGCATCTCTCCAGGATGTACCAGACCCTATAACATACATTAAACAAACCTAACTAGCCTAAACGTATCTCACATTCCTTAAGGAGCTAAGATATTAATTGTCATGCTATAAAAAGTCTTAAACCTATGATATTCCCACTATGACATATACAGCAAGAAGATATTTTTGAAAAAAGATGATTGTACAAGAAAAATGTGATGCCTAATAGCAACCAGAACATTTATGTAAAAAAACATGATAAACATTAGCAGAAATGAAACATAATAACAAAATTCATCATGCATAAAATTAATGAACTAGTACAATAGAGTTAACTTAGAATATCTCAAGGAAGAGAACAATTAGTCAGTATCCCATAGTACAGAAATATTGATCAATCTATGTTTTGAGAAACTGAAGTATTTACCATAAAAAATGTAAAACAATGGTAGACAAAAAATATGTTCATCAAATGAGATCAATATTAAAAGTACAGTAACACCACAGAAGTCAAACATGATATATTCAAAAAAAGTGATTGAATTTTGAACTGGTCAACTTTCGAGTAAATTTCCCTCATGAGAAATAATGAAAATGCAATTAATGTGTTCCATCCTGGTGCTTTCTTTAGTAAATCCCTGTATATCAAGAGCATTTTTCCCAGATGAACGTCTCACTGATGCTATCACAGCGTAACTGTCTCTCATTTACGAAGATCAGCAATAATTTCCTTCTTCCAATATTTGAGACCTGTTCTCTGTAAATTAGGTCACTCCTTTAAGCTCTTCTTTCCTCTTCAAAAACGTTGATATCAACTAGCCATGTCGTACTGTGTAGCAAGATCCGAAGTAAGAACTTTACTCTCAAGTTTTGCAATGATATCCTTCTTCAGTTCAATCATTGTTGTAACATTAGGTCAAATTTTACTTTAATGTTATCAACGATTTTCATAATTTTGTTGCAAAAAATCAATAAAGGAACACATTTAAGAATGTTTTACATGAATGACATTCTGTTCGCTGATGCGTTATTTTTGAATTATTCAAATTTGAAGTTGGCTTGTGCACGCTAGGAAAGCGTGCGTGCCTAGCGTAATTTAATTAATAACGGAAGGTAACCCCCTATTACAAACGTAAAGAGGTTGGGTCGTGAGGGGTAGCCACAGTTCTTCTAGTGAAAATTATAAATAAAGGTTTCTAGTGACGTTTGTTTACATCGACTCCAAGGTGGCTGCCGCCATGGTGCCACCCGGTACCCAAAATGGCGGCAGCCATCTTGGAGTCGATGTAAACGGACGTCACTAGAAACCTTTATTTATAATTTTCACTAGAAGAACTGTGGCTACCCCTCACGACCCAACCTCTTTACGTTTGTCCCAGGGGTTACCTTCCGTTTCAATTTGCAAAAACAATGACTGCTTTTGTGCAAAAATGGCCATTCAGGAGCGCCGTTTGTATAACTTCAAACTTAAATAACTCTAAAATTAAGCATTTGCAAGCATATTGTCATTCGTGTAAAACGTCTTAAAATCGATTATATTACCTATCAATATCAACAAAATTATGAAAATCGTTGACAACTTTAAAGTAAAATTAGACCTAACATTCTTCCTTTTCACTTGCCCACTATCACTAACATTCTGCTCAAGTTTATAGCAGTTTAGAACAAAAATTAACCAACTACACAGGAAAATGAAAACGCATAATGCTTCACGAGTTCATTCACGCGACCAAAACAACAGTCGGTGCAGAACTGATGACGCACGACTTAGCGTGCTTTCTACTAGGCTTGATTTGACTTCCAAATGCTTGTTCAGCTTCCAGGCCAAAAAATTACTGAAATTTTTGGTCAACTTCTGATTCACTCGACCTTCAAGCTGTTCGACTTCAGAAGTATTACTGTAATAATTATTTTAGCTATAACAGCTAAACTATGGTTGAAAGCCCAAACTAAAGAGAAACATATTTTAAAATTACAACGTGGAGTTTAGTGATGCACTGATGTATCTGTATCGGTATCGGCAGTATCGGCCATTTTTAGTGGTATTGGTATCGGCAAAATCCGGCCGATACTTTACCGATACTTTCCAAAAATATGTATTTTATCATTAAAATGAAGGTCATAAATCATGAAAGTAAAAGTATTTAACCTAATAATACCCGTTGTGTGTTTATTTATATATTTATTTGGTGTCCGCGTTTTGTGAGTTTGCGGTATCATTGATACAGAATTCCTCAGTGTAACATTGAAAGATGGCGTTTCCATGCATTTAAATATTTGACATTTTATCAGGATAGGTTTTGTTGGGATAGGATAGGTTAGCTTAGATTAGGATAGGCTAGGTTAGCACAGGTTAGGAAATACTGTAAGAATTTTTTCTCGGGTCCGTCTAGCTTAACGATGACATTGTCGATGGAATCTCCGCGGGTCCTGCTACTATCTAATAATACCCTTGGTTTATTTGGAGTCCGCTTCTTCCATTTTCTTTGTCACGCTCATGAGGAGAGTTATAGTGGCCGTATCTGTGATACGAGTTTCACCAGTGCGTAAGAACAAGAATATTTTTCATCACGAGCACTGTTAGGATGAATACATTCGTTGGGCATCACATTTGGCAAGTTTGTTCAAGAAAGTTAGTGAGTCCCGTAATTTTTGACGGGCTGTGCGTACTTGTAATCAAATAAAGAGCCTATTCATACCTAGTAAATTAGATAGCTAACTGTTGAATTATAGCGTTCAATCAGGCCCGATAACTGAATTCACTACTTTGAATTCCCGATGAGTCATGGTCATAACTGAAAGCTATGTAAAATGAATAGTTAAACCCTGTAGATATATAAAATTTTTATACTTTTACGACTAAACCTTTATAGTTTGACCTAATGTCCATATCTTAAAGTATGTGACAGGCTAACAAAAACCAAACCAATTTAATAAAGTGAAGGAGCATTTGAAAGTTTTTGTGAATTTAATATAAAAATTGCCAAAAATTCTATTTTAATTTAGCTTATAAATCGCTAAATATTACGAAGCTAATAATTTATTTTAACTTAGCATGCATATCACCGTTCATTACGAATTTTGCAATTTTCTTCTATGTTAAGATGTTTGAACAATTCACGAACAATCTTATAGTTCAATACATCTGAACGGGTCAGTTGATTGCTTTCATCGCAACTTGATGAATTTAAAAACGAGGAAAATTCCAATGAACTTAATTATATTTACTAGGAATACGTTTCGGAGTCCAGCTCCATCATCAGTTCGTAAAATTAAAATTCATTACGACTACAATAAAAGAAAAAATAAAATGTTGGATACAGTCATCAAAGAAAATCACGAAAACAAAAAAAAATCAAAACATGTCTTAGAGAAAGTAAAATCGACATCTACTTCCAATTTACGATTGGTAGGAACTGTCAGAATTGTTGAGGGCCAGTTTTCGTTTAAAAATATGTAGCGACTCTGAAATTCTGAGGTCACATGTAGTTGAAGCCGAATCTAAGATTTTGAAGTCCGCAGAGGATATCGGTTCGTTGCATTTTACTGCGTGATTACGTACGAATTGTGCGAATTCATTCCCCATGCGGAAGCTTCAACCCCGATGTTGGGCCATTCTGATATAAAACTTTTGTGCCGTAATGCCGACGTACGATGATGTGCTCTGCACACAACTGTAAGAATAAATCAGAAAAACTCTTTCTCCATCAAAAGCGTATCCTCGTACCGGAATTGTATAATTTTATGGTTGCTTCATTTTTCCGGTACAAGGATACGCTTCCGATGGAGATGCAAACCTCGATCTCTGATTTATTCTTAACAGTTAAACAGTTGTGTGCCGTGCACATCATCGTACGTCGGCATGACGTCACAAAATTTTCATAACAGAATGGTCGAACATTAGGGTCGAAGCTTCCGCGCGGGGAACTAATTAGCTTACTCCTCACACTTCGCAGTACGTAATCACGCAGTTAAATGCAACTAAATCTTAGATCTGGCTTCAACTGCATGTGACCTCAGAATTTTATAGTCGCTACATATTTTTAAACGAAAACCGGCTCTCAACAATTCTGATAGTTCCTACCCATAACAAATTGTAACTAAATAGTAATCTTGTCGATTTCAGTTTTTCTGGGACATGTTTTAATTTTATTTTCATTTTCTTGATTTCTTCTAATGACTGTATCCAACATTTTGCTCTATCTTTTATTGCTGACGTAATGATTTGTAAATTTACGAACTGATGATGGATCTGGAATCCGAAACGTATTCCTAATAAATATGATCAAGTTCCTTGAAATTGTCGTTTTTAAATCCTTCATCTTATAGATGGTTGCGTGTTTGCGGATATGTTCGGTTTCGGGGCTTACCGAATTTTAATATTTTCTTTCGCCAAAGTATGTACTCGTATTTGGTGTGAATAACACGAAAATGACAATCCTTTTTTGGAGAAACTTTTGTTTTGGTCCACTTTTGGAGCCAGTTGCTATTATAGCTAGTCTACATTACGTTGCAATACGATTAGAAACACATATCTATTGAATGGATTTCATTTTGTTGTTTTTCTCAACAATATAGTTAACATGGCAAGAGCATTTTATTTTTCACAATCGGAAACTTTTTTGTCAATATTTTTGTATTATTAGATATATAAGGAAATAATTTTATTATAACTCCCATGTAGGAGTTAAAATGGTTTTATTTCAATACAAGTGTGCACGGCCTGCCAAAAATGGGATTCAATACTTTTCATGAACGAATTTTCAAGATGTAGATGATAAACAAATACAGTATATCCATCCTAACAGTACCCGTGATGAAAAATATTTTTCGCACCGTTGAAACTCGTATCACAGATACGGCCATTATAACTATCCTTATGAGCGTGAGTGACAGAGAAATGGAAGAAACAGACACCAAACAAATAAACCAAGGGCAAGGGTATTATTAGGTAGCAGCATGACCCATGGAAATGCCGAGGACAATGTCATCGTTAAGCTAGATGGACCCATGGAAAAATTCCGTCAACATTATCTAACTTATGCTATTCTAATTCAACGTCGTGACTCGCACTGCCGCAAAGAACGTTCACGACGCGAAGGCCTAGCGATCGTCATTACATGGTAGCAACTGCGGTTCTTGTAGAACCTACACCACTAATGCGTTTTCCACTGTTGCCAATACATAGAACGGAAAGTCGGGTAGGTTTAAAATGTTTATGCCGAACACATATGCACAAGAACACACTAAGCTCTCTTGACTCGGAGTTTCCCTCCAGTGACAAATCACCATTACTCAAAAATGATTACTTCGGGCACAGCTATTCACCAAATTACTATATTTAATTTAATGTCTTTTAATTATTCAATATGGCCTGAAAGCTGCACAAAAGCGACATGGTTAGGAAAATGCGCAAATTACGGCAATCACAACAACCTATCCAATACTACTAACCTATCCTGATAAAATTTCAAACATATCATTGCATGTACAGACGATCTTTCAATGTTACACTGAGGAATTCGGTCTCCGTGGTACCGCAAACTCAGACGTCCTATGTTTCTTAAGAAGCGGACACCAAACTAATACATAAACTAACATACAACGGATATTATTAGGTTAGATGATTGTTAAAGTATCGGTATCGGTAGTAGTATCGGTCAAAGTATCGGTATTTTCAAGTATCGGAGTATCGGTATCGGCCAAAAAATGGGTATCGGTATCAGTATCGGCCAAAAAAATGGTATCGGTACATCACTAGTGGAGTTAACCCTTTAACGCCCAAGTGGACTATACGGTCCTCCTTCAAAAATAGCCTCAATATATTGTATTTCTTGTAAAATTAGTTCCCTGATGTGTTTTTTGGACTGCACTGTCGAGTGGCAGTTCCTTCCTCATCGTTAAATTGATAAATATCTGATGCCGGTGCTAGTTTAATGATGGTGGTTGTGATAACTGTAACATGAGTAGAAGATGTAGACGTTAAAGGGTTAATGTAAATTTATAAATCAAATTTCTGAACCAAGCTGGGTGAACTTCTATCAAAATTTTTCTTAAGAAAACATTTTATGATTGCTTAGTATTTTTTTGCTACCAATTTTGGCCCACTTAGAAAACTAAAACAAGTGATTAGATAAGGTTTTTCTCTCCATCTTATATTTAAAAGATTTTAATTAGAATCAGCCACACTAGAAATATTCAAATTAGATACTTTCAAAAAGATCCTCCCATCTCATTCTTATTGATGATTACTTGTTTTTTATAATATAATGCACACTTATATTGCCTCAATTTGCAAACAATTTAGAGCAACACAAACCTTGGTTAATATTGTTTTTTTAATAGCTATTACTGATCATTATTACTTATGCAAAAATGGCAACATTTACACATTTAATACATTGAAAACCCAATTTCAAACCTGGAAATACACATAAATCAAAAAACACATATAGATTGAGAAAAAGTACTCACCTAGGGCTTTATTTTGGCTATGAAGAATTCATCACCGCTAATAATTTTACGTGCTAGTCTTACGCCATACAATGCTGAGTGGTAAATATCTACAAATTAATTAATTAGCACACTTATATAATCATCTGTAGAAATAATTACTATTTTTAAATTCATCTACAATTAGGTGAAAATATAGCTTGAACCAGTAGACACTGATAAAATTAAGTATACACTTTTCAGAATCATTAGAATGCAGTACCAATTCAGAGCAGCACAACACTAAGATGATGTAAAGTTTACTAATATAAATGAGCAAAAATTCTAATATCGTAGACAGATACAAATTTGTACAGAAACTACGTAACTTTAGCATATTATTTGCAATATTATTCAACTTTATTAAAAACTAATCATGTCAAAAACTTGAGAACAAAATTATATTACATGAACTTGATATTAAGATAAATAAACAAAAGTAATTCACAAACACTTCTAATTAAACTTCTATGCAATTAGCAAATTTGGAATTTAGTAAAAAAAATACACATAACTTTCTTTAATTAACATTTCTAACTCAATATAACAGTAGCAATTTACTAAAATATACCTATTACTCCTATACTTCTGAAGACTAACATTCAAAAGTTGCATCCAGAGTAGGATATAGCTTATTTTTCAACTTACACAATGTTATGCTCTTCCCTCTAAAAAATATCTACTAGGCCTAGGCCTCAAAACATATAAACATTCAAAGCAATTGAAAAATATTTAGAGGTAGTCCAGGCATCAGTATTTTTCAAGGACCCATCTATCCTAAAATTTAACAAATTTCTAAAATACATAGGCCTATATATATTAGTGATGTCTATATGGTAGTAGTGCAGCAATGCAGAAAATCACGATTGAAAAGGACAAGCACTTTCTCATGCCCCACAAAAGAAAGGGCACTGTAGGACCATGGGATTTCAAGATTTAGTTTTGGCAATGAAGGAAAAAAGAGCTGAGGTGAAGCAATTTGAGGAGAAGAAGAGGAAGTTATTGTCTTTGATGGAGTGTATGGCATTTACCTTCTTTTCCTTCTAAGATAAATGCATATTGACCGTTTTGTTAATAAAATAAAATATAAGTTACAAGAAAGTATAGATAGGCCTATATCCTGGAGTAATAAAAGTGGGTAAATGTGTAGCGTCGGTCAGTAATCAATTTTCTACTTTTCGGTGCCTAGAAATAGGTAATTAGATCTAAATAAATAATTTTTCTTCTTTGCACTTTCCGTCGGAAATGAGTATTTAACGAGTTATGGCGGTAAGTTTAGTTTCATCTTTGATGACGAGTGCGCTCAAATAGACAGCTACTCATCGATTTTAGAATTTTTGCTGCTCGAATCATGGTAATAACATCAAAATAAACAACTTTTCTTCTATACACTTTTTTCATCAAATGAGCATTTAACAAGGTATAGTGGTGGGTTTGGTTTCGTCTTTAGAGACAATCGCGCTAGAAGCGAGACTCCATTGAAGCGATGCCATACCACGGGATCGATGAATTTCTTTTCGCTTCAAACACTAGAGTTGCGGTAACTAATTTATCGCTATAACTCGTAAAGTATTCATTTCCAACTGAAAGTGCATAGAAGAAAACTTGTTTATTTCGATATAATTAACTACAATTAGACACCAAAAAGTAGAAAAACGATTACTGACCAATGCTACACATTTATCTAATAGTGAATAAAAATAATCCTTTGGGTAGGCCTAGTTCAAATTAATTAGATTTCAGAACAATATGAAGAAGCCAACAGTCAGTCTTTTTCTCTACTTATTAGTTATCACCTGCAATTTTGAAAATACACAAACAATCTAAATATCATGTAGGGCCTTCTAATATTTATCAAAGAAGAAGGCTTAAGTTCTGTCTTCTAGAATTCTATTTAATTATACAAGATGTGCATAATTGAAGTAAGTTGGTTAAACATAAATATCTATTTATTACTTGTAAACTCATTGAAAAATGGGAAAAATAAGAACAAATTTATTTTGAGCAAAAATTTGATAATTAACATACATACCAATTAGCCTTATTTTAGTTTAAATATTTCTCACATAAATGTCTCAAACTAGTAAACAATCCTAAAACAATAATTATAAGCGCGTAATAAATATAGGTAAGAGTTATACTGTGTGTAATATTTGTTTCTTTGCCGCATAAATTTTCGCATATTACAAATAAGATAATCAAAACACACGACAGCTATCACCTGAAATAAAAGAGTAACATTTTCTCGAAGCAAAGCAACAAGTAACTAGCTGGTCACTTTCTCCACACTTGCAAGCACTCAACGCACATCCCTGGGATAAAAAAATTTTATCGATGATTATTAGATCACAAATAAGTTGAGAAAATATCTAACTCAGATCTTATTCATACACGATACCCAAAAAGCAAAACAAAATCGCGTCTTTGAAAGCAATAAACACTAGAACCCTAAATAAACAATGAGAGCACGCGCGTTTGGTATGGAGTCCGTGTCCGGACTTTTGAAATCTTTTTCATCCAAAATCCCATTCAGAATATTAATTAATGGTATCTTTGAGCCCATGAAACAGAAAACTCTTTAATGAATTATGGCCTAATTTACAATTTGTACAATTTGCAATCATTTAACTTGAATTTTACATGGATCTATTCATTTTCCAACACGGCAGCAAAACAAATCTGTATTATGTGTCATGTATACCTCTAAATACCAACATATGTACATTACCAATATTTTAAAACTGTATTTTCAACCAAAATGAAAATTTACTGGCTAATATACCTTGATGAGATGATATATAACTTTAACTCTTTTATTTTTAGGGTAAAAGTAGTACACTAATTTTAAGGGGTATTTCCATCAATGAGCTATCAGGAACTTTTAATTAAGATATTTATAAAACTTAGTGCATGGTATTTTTAGACTAACGTCTTGGAAATATTTCCTTGTTTTTACTGAGGTATAGACTCCGTAGGTTTCGCCAATTAAAATTTTCAGGGTAAAGTTCGTACTGTTATAGGGCAAGAATTTAGCTTCAAAATTACTCAGGCTTGAATGGATGTTTGTTATTTGTTACACCAGTCACGAGTTGGATGCGGGGATGGTGAAAAGGGTGTGGTAGGAGAAATATTTTGATGCTCACGAGTCACTTGGTTTACCTTAGTTAAAAATGTTTCGCTCCTCATACCTTCTGTGTAGTTTTACAATTCTGCTCTACATTGCAGAAAGAGGTAAGTTCATTGAATATTGTTACTATTACCTTACTAATATGATAGAGACCCATGATTTAATAATTTCAAAAATGATCAGAGCTTGATTTTTATAACGCGTTATGCAATGTATAATGTTAAATTTGGGGGTAAATCTGAAGGATATGTTAGTTATCGATTTTCCACTTTTTGGTGCCTGAACCTAATTATTTGAATCAAAATAAACAAGTTTTCTTCTAGGGTAATTCATCAAATATCGAACAGAAACCACGTGTGTCTAGAAACAACCTTCATAAATCGGTAACTTTTGCTCTGAATAACTGTTGCGGGCCTCAAGATTATTCTTGAACAGTTGCTCTCTAGTTCTGTGATGTCACTTTAAAGACAACGTAGATTGTTGGAATTTATTTATTGTTCTAAAAATCAAATTCTTTAATAACATAATTTCATCAATATCGAACATGAATCAAACAAGAATTTTGATTCGAACAGGATGGTTTGTCAATTAGTTCTCCTCGTATGGAACATTTGTTAGACTATTAGCACGCCACGTATGGTTTGTCTATTAGTACGCCTCGTATATTTTGTCCATCAATATGCCTCGTATGGTCTATCTATTTGTACACCTCTGATAGTTTGTCTATTAGTACACCTCGTATAGTTTGTCAATTATTATGCCTCATATGGCTTTTCTATTTGTACACCTCTGATGGTTTGTCAATTAGTACTCCTCGTATGGAACTTTTGTTTTAGGACGTCCTATATTAAGAAACTTTTTAAAACCCAATATGTTGACATGTATCTCATGTGGCCACTTGGAAAATAAACGTTTTTCTTTGGTGCACTGGCTTTTCTTGGAAATGCTCGCGGTGGCACAGCGGTTAAGGGATCGGACTTGTATGTTGGAGTTGCGGGTTCGTATCCCGGCGCTGGCGCTGCGATTTTCCCCATTGGGTATAAGGGAAAGCTCAAACACAATACCCCACTCGACCCAGGTGTTGGAAATGGGTACCGGCTTTACGGGGGAACCGTCATGGTGTCCTATATATAGTGTTAGTAATAAGACATTTGAAAAACCAATGCTTAAGATCATTTGTATTAGGCTTGATTGGAAATAAAGCATCCCAAAGATGCCGATGTTTGTTTTGTTTGTTTGCAATAACTGTCACATTACTTATTTTCAAGATGCATTTGAATGGAGAGTTATCAAAATTTGAATATGATGTCGATTTTTCATTTGCAGTGTTTGTTGAACCATCATTGTGATCATCAACCTGTGTGACCTTTTTTGGAGTAGCGTGTAAAGCACTCGTCAATGAATTATTATTGATGCTTGCATCAATTTTCTTGGCAAGGGATTGATCATCAGTAAATGTAGCCAGACGAATCATTGATGATCTTGAGGGCCTTGGAACACCAGCAGCTGATTGGTAGCCCTTCACCAGAATTCCCATCTTCAACTATTCAATGTTATTATCAAGCGTTAATACAATATTTTAATGAAACAAAACAGGCGTTCAATAGATCGATACAGTTATTTAAAAGAATTAAGAATCGAAAAGCCATGTTCGAGGCATAAATTCATGATTTTTAAGGAATTTTCATTCGAACACCTTTGTTCAGTATTTAATACTGACATGAAAAAGGAACTGAATGTCAAACATGGAATAATTATCAAGTTTTTGGCGGAAAAGAAAAAAATACAGCAACAGAACATCATATGACAACACTACTCTCTAGTTATGACGGGATGTTGACGGTGACCCAACAACAATTGAACCGTCGCAATTTTCCCGAGGTGCGTAAGATTTTTCGAGTGAAAAAATTCGACCAATTTGTAAGGGTCGTACAGAAAATGCGTTCGCAACCGCTGGTAGCAGTTTGCAGCTCACCGAAATGAGTTTTTATCACTAAAATAGGAGTTTTAGATGTAAGATCACTGGCACTGAGCAAGTTTGGATGCTTACTAAATTTATTACGCGCATATTTCCAAAGTTGTTCGATAATCAGTTCAGTTCGATATTTGATGAATTACCCTATGCACTTTCCGTCTCAAATGAGTATTTTACTATTTATAGCGGTAAGTTAAGTTTTGTCTCTGATGACGAATGCGCTCAAATAAACAGCTACTCATCGATTAACGAATTTTTGTTGCTTGAATCATGGTAATAACATCAAAACAAACAACTTTTCTTCTATACGTTTTTTTCCTCAAATGAGTATTTAACAAGGTATAGCGGTAGGTTTAGTATCGTCTTTGATGACGATCACGCTGGAAGCAAGTGCACATTGCAGTGTTGCTGTCCGACGTGCTCCTTGAATTACTTGCCGCTTCAAACACTGGAGTTGCGTTAAGTCATTTACCGCTATAACTAATTAAATACTCATTTGAGACGGAAAGTGCATAAAAGAAAACTTGTTTATTTCGATGTAATTATGTTTAGGCATCAAAATTTACAAAATCAATAACTGACATATTCTTCAGATTTACCAAAAGTTTGTACAAGAAAAGTTGTTTTTAGATCTAATTAACTACCTATTTATATGCAGCAATAATTGGAAAATCAATTATTGTTCTCTCCTTCACAAATACCAACTTTTATTTTTTCTTGTGATTAATACAAGAAATGACCTATATTGCTGAATAAGTTTCTTCTAAATTTTTATTTTGTGCAGTTTTTTACTATTAGATATTGCTATGAAAAGATTAATTCAAATGAACCAAAAACATTGTAACCTTATCAGACTCATGGTAAGCAAACCTGATCTCTATCTCAATATTGTGATTTAATCTTAAATATCAAAATTGTTACTCAAAGACTAATTATAATACTATAGTTATTTGATGAAAAATACAACTTACCAGATCTGAAAGTTTTGCTGGATGTAACTAATGCTAATTTGGGTAAATGTAAAGGACTTGACCATAATTGATATTCGAATTTTCGATGCCTTAATAATGTTAATCACATGAAAATAAACAAGTTTTCTTCAATGCACTTTCCGGCGGAAATGAGTATTTTAAAAGTTATGGCGTTCAATGAGTTACCGGAACTCCATTGTGCATCACCCTATTACAAACGTAAAGAGGTTGGGTCGTGAGGGATAGCCACAGTTCTTTTAGTTATATAATTTTCACTAAAAGAACTGTTGCTACCCCTCACGACCCAACCTCTTTACGTTTGTAATAGGGGGTTTGCTCTTCGTCGGCTTGGTTGGCACGCGGGAACGCCTGTTTACTTTCACGTCGGACCGCGCGGTATATTTTTCCCCGCCTCAAACACTGGAGTTACGGTAACTCATTTAATGCCATAACTTTTAAAATACTCGTTTCCACCGGAAAGTCCATTGAAGAAAACTTGTTTATTTTCATGTGATTAATATTATTAAGGCATCGAAAATTCGAATATCAATTATGGTCAAGTCCTTTACATTTATCCTAATTTGTTGAGTTTAAATGAATAAGTCCACAATATATTCTGGAAAAAAAAATTATAAATCACTATCATTAATACAACATTGGACCTGCCAAACTTGATTAATTAATGCCAATTGAATAGATTTCTTTTCAGGATAGCCATAAGTTACGAAAATTTAAATTTTAGCTTGCAAATTAAAACCTATGAAAAATGTTCTACTCATTTATCATTTCTTGTATTTCATATATATATATATAAAGGAGAAAAATGTTTCATATGATGCTCTTTACTTTTATTTAGTATAATCCTGTTGATTCATTAAGATATGATAAAAGCAAAATATTTATCAAGGTGACATATATGTATTCAAATTTCAAAGAATCCTATTAACAAATGATATACACAGTGGTCAAAAATAACTTCAGTTGATATTTGAATCGTTTGACAGAGTTTGTAATAGTATTACTTTCTTAATAATCATGTTCCAGTGATAATGATGTGATAACTGTATCTGAAATACAGGATGTACTATATTTTCAATTTTCCCTATCTTAATCACCTGCATGCCCACTGGTAACTAATGCATGCATCTTGATGATATCCTCAATCCAAATACAGTGAAATGATGAAACTTTTTTCAGTAATATGCTTCTAAATAACTATGGACTGTAACTGACAGAAAAAATTGGAACTACACAAAATATAATTATTACAGATTACTGTATTCAATTTGTGAAAGTTAGATGTATGTAAAATGAAAAACTCAAACACTAAGCGGAATTCAAACTTTGAAAAGTTGAGAATCTTTAAAATTATTTGCTGTTTATCAACCTAATAATTTGTCCATTGATAATGGATAACATTAAATTTATGAATTTCAGTGATTTAAAATATTTTCAGGCAGATGAACTTTTAATAATAAAACAGATTTCAGATTTTTCAAAACAAATTGAATGTGGAGAAACAGTGAACTACATTTAGGATTGATTTTGAAAATTTAAAAAAAATATTTTTATTCCATGTCCTCCAATCTTGAAATTACATCCTAGTCATAGCTTGAAACATGAGAGGGTAGCAGTAATGCAAAAATATTGCATAACTATAACCAATTCATAAGTCATGAGCCAGCAGCACTAATATATTTCAGCTTCAATTTTTCACCAAAGATTTGAATTTTTTGATAAATTTTGTAGGTCAGTTCAAAATTGATCCTCAAAATTTCTATGTTAACAAAAGAGGAATATGCTCTGCTTTTCAAGAATAATATTTTTCTGACCAAGATATTTTATAGGATAAAATAGGTTTGATTCATTGTCATATTCTTTTCTCTACATTTCCAAATTCAGAAGTAACATAGCTTCAGCGTAAGAAATGTTCATCAATGCTTCATTTTGAAAGCCTATTGATGCTTTAGTAGTTTTCTACATTGGGATTATTTTTCATGAATTTTTATTTGCAATAAATTAATAAAAATTCAGTATCTTTGGTTTTTCTAAACTGTAAAATATAAGAATTTGCAGTGCTGTCTGATAAAAATTATATATATTTGACTGACAATAAGGAAAAATTAGATGTTTTGTTTCTTCGGTCATTCTTTGTTATTATGTTCACGAAGCTATATTTTTAAGGATTGGTTATCCAAGCAAATTTTTATTTATTTGTAGAACCATACGGTTTATTGTGTCAATTTATGGGTGGATCAATGCTAATTAGCTAATGAGCATGGTAGTGTTTGTTATTTTCTGTATCCAGTCTTGGGGAAACTAGCATTGTTGGAATGCTGGGTACCTTCCACAAAATTCTAAACTCTGTTGCTGGAGTCTGTTGTATATTTTGATATGTCCTTGAGTGGGTCTTATTTACCATTTTAGACTTTCCCCATTTTCCTAGTGGAGGAGGCTTGGATAGAGTGCATGCAGTCTCTTACAGAAATGTCTTGACCTATTATTTATAGTTCTCATTTCACCTTCTTTTGTCCCATGTTGTATGTGAGCAGACTGTGCCAATCATGATACACTAGTTTTGCTGTTCATGGGGGTGCTTGGACCCCAATTCCAGTGTACAATTTACATGTTTGTTTTTCCATTTAGTAATTTTCAGGTGTGTGTGGTTATTGAATAACCATTGCAAGCTGAAAGTTACCTGGGCTCTTTTTTTAATGATTTCTTTTGTGCTCTGTTAAGGAGCATCATTTTTGGTGCACTGCTGTCCTTTTAATCAGCACCTTTCAACTTTCTGACTTTCACCTTCAACTTTTAGGCTTTTTTTAATCTTTTTTCTTAACTTACTTTTTCAATGTGCACGGGATCCTATGCGGGAACACACTTTGTGTATAGATTCCAGATTCCTCAACTCCATACTCAATGGTGCCTTCATCCTTCCTCCTTTAGAATATCTTTGTTGTGGTAAGGGAGGCTGAAACTAACTTATAATCAATCAGTATTAAATAACCACCTTCATGAAGTTCAATATTAATGCCTTCAGTTTTGTAGAGCATTAATATTCTTTCTTCTTCAACAGATTTTAAAAATTTGAAGTACCTGAGGAATTTGCATAACTTATATTGTGGTCTCAGCCTCTCAGAAGATAGTGATGTTGATGCCTATTTTTCTTTAAGAATTCAATACTCATCAGAAGTAAACAAAAAAGACTACTGCTTTTGCACCCAGGTGGCTCTAGGGCTGATACTTATCCTATCAATTTTTCCTTCATTGAAGAGCTTCTTGCTAATCTTGAAGCACTCAATCTGTATGGAAAAAGCCTTTTTAAATGTAATGCATGTTGGAGGAAAAATTTACATCCATGCAAGAAGGAATAAAGTATGAACTTGAATGCATCAAAAAACCTTCAATGGAATACAACTATTGTATCTATGAGAATTAGCATTCACTGAACAAAATAGTGAGGTCTCAAGCTGAGAATTAGGTAAACCTTCTTTATATTGAAATGAATATATTTTTATGAAGACAATCCCATTTTAGTTGTCTGCTTTTCTGTTTTTCAGTACTTACAATTTACTTTTTTGTCTTCCATCCTGTTTGAAAACCTTTTCAATTTACTGTTTCTCTTGTACAGAAGCACACCTTGTGCTTAGATTCTGCATACCTTAGAGTTCATTCTAAATTGTGTCTTCCTCTTTTTACAATATCTTTATTGCTGTTAGGAAGACTTAATCTAATCTAATATGCTTCAAAATGAAAAACATAAATGAAGTGTCAGTATAAGGTATGAATAACTAAAATGACAAACTTCACAGCTGGTGTACAGCTGTACAATGAGAGTCTCTAGTTATCAATGCTGAATACTGTAATTCATTTAGGATAAATTTAATTCCGTGGCAATAATCTTTGTTCTCTTTATGAGACAATTTTATTCAATAAAACAATTTTGAAGCACTGAAATTAATTTTCTTTACAAATTTTAATGTAACCTGGTCAATTTTATCCTATTTTCAACTTGAAGCTTAGTTGCCATTGAACATGTAACTGCTGTATTGTATAAGCAGGATAGTTCATTCAGGATCTAGGGAATAGAATGTACACCTAAATAAAATGAAAAGAATGCCTGTAAATGTCAATTCAAAACTCTAAAGTAGAGCAACCTGAATCCATGAAGGGTTTTGCTAGAGAAAGGATGAGATATTGTTGTGATAATGGGAGGTGTGGATTAAAAATGTTTCACATTTACCTACCTTCAAAGAATTAATAGAAAAATTAGATAAATTCATGAAAGTTTTTGGGACAGCAATTATTGTCGGGGTTTTGCAATAACTTATTTTACATGTGTGATATCTAAAGTTGAGTAGGCCTTCTCTTTTTTCTTAATACAGAAATTTTTTTAATTTCATGAAAAGCATCTCTTCGGTTCACTGCTGACCATTTTTTGGCACCCATTTCTTTCCTAAACTTTTATGTTGTTTGATTCATAAACTTACTGTTTCTGTGCATATGAAATATTTATTGGAGCACACTTTGTGTTCAGATTCTGCTATCTTTCAACTCGATACTAAATGGGCATTTATCCATCCTCGCATGGAACTCCTTTTTTGTGCTTAGGTTTGCTTAATCAAACTTTAAATATCATGCAGTCTTTTTCCCTCAGGGTATACAACTATTGTATCTATGAGAATTAGCTCTCCCATGAGGAGAATATGTGAGGCCCAAGCTTAGAGTTGGGTAGGTCTTCTTTTTGTTGAAATAAAATATTTTTGGCTATGTTAAGGGGGTCCTCCAAGGCCCCTTTTCTCTCCGATGGTCATTTTTCATGTTTTTGTTGGAAAAGGACCCTTAGGTGGTGGACTATTCGGTCCTAAAATTTTATGGCGCTACGGACAATAGATCCCCCCCCCCAGGAAGGGGGTAAGGGAACCAAATTTTGATTAATTTCTTTAATTTTCGACCTCATTTTGACCCCATATAAAAAGAAAACAAAGTATGAAATGGAAAATTTGAGACTATGCTTTTGTTAGATGGTTCAAAGATTCTGAAACTGTCTTTGTTTTTGTTCTAGCATAAAAACTCGATGAGTTTTATTCTTTTGAAATGGCAATACCAATGGACAAAAAACCAATAGGTCAATTTTCTTCAAAAACTAAGGCCTGATTCAAGAAAATTCATGGAGGAAATTGTGTTTCTTTTTGAAAGTGACATATTATAGTCAAATTTCATAAGAATCAGACTGAAAATAAGAAATTTCATAATTTTTATAGAAAAAAAAATAGTTTTTTGTTTTGTTTTTTCATGGAAATTACAATTCACAGTGTGAATATGAAGTTCTGCATGGAGATCATCAAAATAAAAATTAAAAGAGTATTCAATTACATAAATTTTCCATTATATTGCGCTTTAACAAAAAATTTTGTTTTTGGCCTGTACTGTAAAGTTACTTACTCTCAAAATTCAAAAGAATAGAACTCGTTGAGTTTTTATGCTAGGAAAAAAACAAAGACAGGTTTAGAATCCTTGGAACATTTCTAACAAAGTTATATTGCCAATTTTTCCCATTTTTACATTTTAATTTTTTCATCATAGTTCAAATTGAAAAATTTTGGTATATTTGATATATTTGTAAAATATTGCATATATATAAAAAATAAAAAAATACAAAATCCCTGAATATGACTTTGTTGGAAATGTTCCAAGGATTCCAAAACTGTCTTTGAATTTGTTTTAGTATTAAAACTCAATGGCTTCTATTCTTTCGAAATAGGTATAAAAATGACCCAAACAACTAATATTTCAAATTTTTTGGAAGAACTAAGGCCTAAATCAAAAAACTTCACGAGTTCAAATATGTTTGTCTTGCAAAAATACATATACTGACCAAATTTCAGACCAATCGGATCAAAAACATATTTTTTCTCGAGGACCCCCTTAAGGACCACCTTTTTCAGTTCATTGCTGTCCTGTTTTTCAGCACCTACTATTTTCTTCTTCAACTTTTATCTTGTTTCATTAACTTCTTTCCAAACTTACTGTTTCCATGCCCCTTCTGCATAGATTCTGCATTCCCAAATATCCATACTAAATGGTGCCTTCCTCTCTTTGATACGTTCTTTTTTGTTGTGGTTAGGGAAGCTTAAGGACACCGTACACCTTTTTTAGCCAAATGTTAAAAAAAATGATTTGCTTTAAATTAAAGCTATACATGTGCTGAACATCCACAATAAATTTTACAGGCGTGCACACAATAGAACGCTCAATATGGGGGTGTGAACTGGTGGTGAGGAGCTGTTTTTGTTGTAGAAAAGTTTTTTTGACAAAACTTTTTTGCTAGTTTAATAACAAATCCTTTAAAACTTTTTCAATCATAAACACAATAGGAATTTGAGATTTTTGAATTAGGTAATGAACAAAAGGCTGTCAGAGTAAAAAAAACTCAAGATTTATAGCAATTTTTAAATATTGGCTTTTTCATTCAAAATATCTCCAAAACCAAAACGAGTTTAAACATTCCTACCTTGGGGCTATGGCCCAAGTGTTTGTCTTTCAAATGCCACTTGTTTCATGTCTATAGGTTGAAATTTGTAGTAGGAGTAGGGTTTGCTGTACCCCATATATCTCATTTTCTTTGCCATTGCTCATTTTTTATGAATAAAATAAAAAATTTCCCACAGGGTTACCCATATTTTTTTCATGTTTTATCAGTCTTCGAAAGTTGACGAGCATTGGTTCATAGATAAAGAAAAAAGTGCAAAAGGTGTACGGTCCCCTTAAACTAACCTATAATCTATAATCTAATCATGCACTCTGCAAAGTCTTAGTTTTTTGAGTATGTATATATATATATATATATATATTTTTTTAGATTTTTATTTAATTTAATTATATGACTATTTTGCTTGTATATCTAGGTTCATTTGTTTTGATATTGTATTTTCATTTTTGTGTTCTATTTATTATATGCTTGTTATATTTTGTTGCTGATTTTTTTCTTTTTATTTGTCCCCCACGAATGCAGTTTCGAGCCTATCTTGCTATCATTGTAGCTCCAATGATGACGTTTCAACATGTGGAGAGACCCTGGCTGATGGCCACATGCTTGAGCCTGTAGATTGTTCTGACATTCGTGAAGCACAGTACTGCATCAAGAAAACTGGGCTTTTTGCAGGTAAACACATGTTCAATTATTATTTACAAGTAAATCCTTTGAGTAAGTAAAATCTGTGTAGGCATCTCTTTTTTAATATATTCATAGATCTCAATGGGTTTTCTTTGTATTGCATTTCTTTGTCAATCAAGGCCTTGAAAGTGCACTAATCTAAAATTCAACCTTTTCTCATAGTGAGTGTAAAATTTACCAACAATATTAAGTAAGGAGTTAAGAGTCTGATTTTTAGCACCAAATATATGAAAATACAGTTGGTGCTAGACTATCTGATTTGAGATAGACCTTAAATTTGTGTGCTTGGTATGAATGCTTGAATGAATCTACTTGGTATATTTAATACATTTTATTACGGGGACTTGATAGTGTCATCTCTCCATTCTCAATTTCTTCTGTGCTCTCCCATAATGTACATAGAATATCATTTAATTATCCTAATCCAGAAAGCTGCGCACTACGTTGCGTGCAGTGCAGCAGTCACCTCAGTCGGTACTGCGGTGTCAGCTTGCCTAAACACCTCCACAGCCCTGTCAATGAAAGCCAGTATGCAGAGTGGGCTCACAGGCCTGAGCCCTGTGACCATGTATATGCAGCTAAATATTGTATTAAAACCACAGGAATTTATGGAGGTGCGCCATTTATTTGTTCGCACATAGAACTTCCTCCCGCGCACTTTTTTGTTGGAATTTTGAATTACTTGTTTTTTTGCTGAGTACGTTTTTCAGTTAAAAATTCTGATTTATAGAAAACTTCCTCACTCTTCTGGTGTAGTTTGTGTTGTATATTATATCATCAATACGTAAAAAATTAGCACTAACCACTTATATGTAGTATAGCTTAGCCTTAGACATTTTATATAAACTAGTCTAGTAACTAGTACTAGTCATTTTATATAAACTTGTAAACCCCTTTATTTGAAATGGAAAAGAGGGCAAAATGAGAGAAAGGTTGTAAGAAATAAAAAAATACAATCTCTCGAGAGTTGATGAGGCCGTCGAAATATATAGGACTGGAGCTTGTGTCACAGATGCGCTCATCACACACTGCAGGCTGGCTTCGGACAGACCAACCGACGGACACGGCTCTTATTATAGTATAGATTTTGTTGATGCAGAAATTAGAGATGCTTTTGAAAGAATAGCAAAGCGCATAGGACTGGCAATTAGCTTAGGTAAGTTAGGTTCGTCTTTTTTATGTTATATAGGGCTAGCACCCTCAGGGGGAGGCTGTTAGGTTACCTTAGCTGTTGATGTGCCTCTAGAACTTAGATCTTTTGTGCCCCATTATTTTTGTGCTTATCCCTTCTTCAGTGTCTCTTCTCAGTTTATTTTTCTCTTCATTCCCAGCTCTGTTGTTTCAATGGGCAGGGTATCTTATTTGGAAATAAACCTAGTAAAATGAATCCCAGTTTTCTGTAGTCCTTACCAGGTGATCTTTTTGTGTAGCTGTCTTATGATCACCTTTGATCTGGTATTGAATTTTAGAGTGCCCAAGATATTACCAAAGATTTTCATTATAAGTAGCAAAGGATTGTGAAGTGCAACAAAAAATTTATATTTTAATGGACAAGAGTAATTTAAGTTATATTAATTGAAAAAATTTCTGAGGTATTTTTGTGAGTATTAATGAAGAAGATGTCAATTTCCTGGGGATTTTGAGTGGGAAAATTGGCTTTTAATCTTGATAGAAAATGAAGAGTTTAGCACAAAACAGTAGATAGCTAAAGCTAGGCCTCAGTGCTTAAACTTGAAACAAATGCATTGAGGATAAACAATTTCTGGCCTTTAACCCGCGAACTATAACTGGTCGCCTCATTTACCAGGCTCACTGGTTGCCAGACGTAAGGCATAACCCCAAGTTGTTATACACCAAAATGATCGTCTCAGCGAGTGCTACACAGCTGGAGCCAGAAACCCTCACATTGTGGGGGTTAAGGCAGAGCTCCAACCACTTGGAAGTTGGGAGGGGTAAGCACAGTCAGTGTGGTAAATGAGGCGACCGTGAGAGGGTGTGCGTGCAAACAGTCAGTGGCAGCCTCAGTTACCAGCGAAACTACTCAGGGCCTTATTTCGCCTTATTTCGCAAAAATGGCAAATAAGACAAATCTGAAGTCAGTAGCGTGTAGAGCAGTATTTTATTCATATTGTGTGAAAATTACAAGTTTCGAAACACTATACTTACAGTAATATAACCAGACATGCAAACATGCATTTATGTAGGAACTAAAACGAAGAATGGATAACACTTAGTAGACATAAATGGTCATAACTTTTTTTCTAATTGTTGTAGAGGAAAAATAAAAACATCAGCAGGTTCGGAAGGATTTTCTGCATAAAATAGCAGTGAAAAACATTACATTGTTCCCAAAACAAAAAAATGGCCATTGATCTCTTTGAAGCAATGTTGTGCAAAAATCTACGGAGTTTGACTCCATATTACAAAAAAACGGTTCGAGTTATCAAAAATCTGACAACATCAAAGTGTAAAGCAACATTTTTTACTCATTACTTCATAGTTTTACATCTCTGCCTATTACGGTAAGTGAACAGGGAACGGCAGAGTAACGCGGGTAAATTGACTACTTTTCTGAGGGATGCGCGACCGTGCGCGGGTTAAAATTAAATAGAAGAAAACTGTTTTTTACTTTGAGGATCAGCTCTTAATATAGGTTTAACTGGTTGAGTTTTAAATTCATTCATAAAATATTGAGGTAGGAGTATTTTAATAGTAATCTAAATCTGTTTGAATATGTTAATTTTTATTTTTTATAGATGTGAGTGCAGTTTTGATTATGTTTTAGACATACAGTACTTGAATTTATCTTGCCTCATTTTAAACTCTTAGGCAATGATTCTTTTAATTTGCATGAATCATTAATATAGAAGCTTATTTCCATGTATTATTCAGTTACTTTAGTTTTTCACATTTTTTTCTTTTGTCTATGGTCTCACTCCGTTTTTTACCAAGTGTTGAAAGTTTTAACCTGCAGGTGAATGACATTGGTATATGCAGTTCTTCAAGATAGTTTAACAATTTTTTTTAGAAATTTTGATAGTTTCGTGTTAGCTTGTAGAACATTTAAAAACAATTTTTGAACTGATCTAAAATTTAAAGTTTTTTTTAGCTCACTTCAATTTTTTCCATTGATGAGAAAAATTCTGCAGTTCCATGTGAAATGCTTTAATTACAACTAGAATTAAATTCATGAGTTAATCCACATACTTTTGTCTTATCAGCAGCCTGTTTTAAAATATTATGATACATCTGATGTAAGAGCTAAGTTTTTAAACCTCACATTCAAAAGGAGTTCATGCTCTTCAGGCATTATTTCTTGCACTGACCTATCCTCCATGTGTGCAGGAGTGATGGGTACAACTCGATTTTGTTCAGCTCGAGACTACGGGAACTTTTGTGAGATGGTGCAGCGGCCAGGAGATGAAAGGCAATACTACGCATGCGTGTATACCTGCTCTGGAAATGCTTGCAATGCTGCTGGACATGCCAAATTGTCCTTCTCGTTGGTTCCAGCTTCCTTCCTCTTGATCATTGCTTACTTTCTGCTTTAAGGCAGAATAATTGCTTTTCTGTAAAACAGGCGTAATGATAGTTGTCTGCCATGCTGGTTTCATGGGGTGAGAAAGTGCCTGGCTCATCTAATCCGAGATTAGTATGAAATCAAGAGTCTGCTTGTGAAGAAGCTGTTCAGACAAAAAGGTTGTGATGATGCATCAACTTAGGGTCCAAAATAGCAATTTTGAACTGGATTTGAGTGTTACAGTGGAAAGGAAATATTATACTATAGGAAGTATTTTCATGATTGATGTGTCCAATTTTCATTCGTCAATTATTTAGTTTCAAAATCTAATCTATCCATTAATTTGAGGTATATTTGATGACTCCTTTTTATGGTATATTTCACATTTTTTAAGAGGGAATTATTGAATATATTACTCTCATCTCCCACTGCACCAGCTCAATACTGTATACCTGTGCCCATCAGCTACATAGAAGATATTAAATTGAGTTAAATATCTAACTGAAAATAGAAATTTTTCCTTTCTATTTAACAATGAAGGTAATATCAATAATTCTAAATCTGCAGTGTTAAATACTGTTAATACTTACATTTGTGTATCAATGCATGTCTCAAACTTGGAATATAAAGTCATTTTTGTGTCGGTTAATTTAAGGGCATAGATGGATTCAAGATATTGAAGCATTTACATACAGAGATTGTTCTCAAATTTTATTCCTAAGTTCAAAGATTACTTAAATACTACCTTTTGTGTAGGGATGTTTGAGTTTCCCTTGGTCATAGTGGCCTAGTATTAGCTATAGCCAGTATCTGTTTTGCTCTGAATTAATGATGAAGGTGAGCTTTCAGCAACACGTGGACGTGTCAACTACATAGAGGAAAGAGAATTGAGCCTGACCATTTAAGCTTAGCTTGGTGTCCTTGTCTGGAGTGCTGAGGTAAATGGTTTGAAGCAATTTTATTGTTAATGATTTTATAGTTGCTGAAATTATTACTTAAACTCATTTGTATTGGCTGCCAAAACGTTTTGGGAATTATTAAAGCATATTTTCGTGAGAACAGTAAATTGGTTAGTTCGTAGACAATTGACGAGAAAAAATTATTGGTATTCCCCACAAACGCAGATCTTCCTTTGTTATCTTGGAAAATTTGCATCACTTTTTCTTTTCAGAATATTTTTTTTTTTCAACCTTCCTATGAAATAAATCAATGAGTGCATATTCATACAGCCCTCTATAAAGCTTTATTTAAAAGTTCAACCACTGTTTCTATTTAACTCTGGCAATTGTTGCATAACAGCTCATATATTTAATCTCAATAGTTATACAACCCCTTTGTGAAAGGGAAAACTAAAAATGTATGAAGACCAAAGCTCATGTTTACAGCTCTGTGTTTAAGATGTCAGTTCACTTGGGGTATTTTTTCTAAATCAAGTGGTTGGGAGAAATCTGTGCTACAGGCTTGAATACTGCAATGTCCAGTTCATTGCGATTTATTTAGTGCAATGAAAAACATTTGTGGAATAGTTTCATGAAAAATAGTGTGATCTTTTTGTGTAATATTAAACTTATTTTTTGTCTAGAGCTGATGATATTTAACATGTCCAGTTCACCATTCTATAGAAACTTGTAGCATCCTACTTTCTTGTGTACTATTGAAAAATTTTCATGGTATTATAGTATTTAATCTCCGACAATGATCTTCATTTTTGAGATAACTGTGATGAAAATTCGTCCGTAAATGTGGCCTTCTACATTCCATATAGTATTAAAGATTATTTCTGAAGTTGTGCATGCTTGTCTATAATAATGGTGGAGTAAATAACGTTAAGTATATTTGTAATCAAAACCTTGCACTTCTGTGCTATCTTAATTTTCATGGTGTAGAATGTATTTTCATTCTATCTTAATTTTCATGGTGTAGAATGTATTTTCGTTCTCAGTGTAGAATTGTTGGATCATCATATTTTACTGGTCACACACACTGTGTAAAATTATCTGGTTATCTTAAAGCTATAAGGATAAAATGACCAATTATTTTACTGGCCCCTTAGAGGGATACAACTTTTGTATCTTTGGGATTAGAACTCTCGAGGGGGAAATGTGAGGTCCTTAGCTGAGAGTTAGATAGGCCTTCTTTTTGTTCAAGTTCAATGTCTTTTGTTTTGTTGCAGACCATCTTTTATTTTTTTTCACTGCTGTCGTGTTTTTAAGCACTTCTTGAACTTTTATCTTGTGTTGTGGCCTTTCTTGACTTGTTTCTATGTGCAGGGGATCATCTATGGGAGGACATCTTTTACATAGATGGCGCGTTCTCTTTTTGCCTTCCTAAATTGTGCCTTCATCCTTCCTCTCTTTGGAACGCCTTATCATGATCTACTCTTGATCTCGATCTTGTAAGATTATTTTTAGCCACAGACATGCAGGTGTTCTGTGCCATCTGAATTTTGTTTGTGTAGGTATTTCATGATCTAGCACTTCATATTTTAATTCTCTCGATGATATTAGATTGGAGAATTCCACTGTGCCTTTCTCTCCCCTTAGTGGGATAAAACTATTGTATCTATGGGAATTAGCGCTCCTAGGGGGAGATGTGAGGGCCCGAGCTGAGAGTTATGCACGCCTTCTTTTTGTTGAAATAAAATGTTTTTTGTTACGTTAAGAACCACCTTTTTTCGGTTCACTATTGTCCTGTTTTTCAGCACCTCTGAGTTTCTTCTTCAACTTTTATCTTATTTCATGAACTTCTTTCACAAATTACTGTTCCTATGCCCTTTCTGCATAGATTCCCCATTCTCTAATCTCCAGATAAAGTGGTGCCTTCCTCCTTCCTCTCTTTGATACGCTCTTTTTTTGTAGCGGTTAGGGAGGCTTAAACTAACTTATCTTAATCTTACTGTGGCTTTATTGAATATTTCATGCTTTAACTCATCTAAATTACGCAATAAAGAAATATGGATTACTATCTTAATGAGAAATAAACCGGATCTATTTCTATTTCTGAATCTGAATCATCAAATTGTAGCTTTAATTCTCTTGATGTTCGTGCATTAAAATTGTAACTATTAGGAGGGGTTTATCTTATTTAATAGTTTATTTTTAGAAATTTCAAGAGAGCTTGTTTAACCTTTATACTTGAATATTTTTTTACTTCTTTGCAAAAATTCTCAATATTTACTTTATTCATGCATCGAAATACGAAACAAGAAATCTCCCTTTCCATGGGCGAACGATATTTTTGACAACTTTGAATTTCGAAATGACGTACTGCGAATCGACCTTCATCAGCTTGGCAAGTTCGTGAGTATCTTACGTGGAGTAGCCTAGTATGCGCAGCATTTGAGAAATAGTGTGGTCATCATGATAAATTTAGGATAACGTCCCACCAGGGTCTTCTGCAATTTTGCAAGGTAGTTGTCATGTTGAAATAATGCAAGGAATAGTGTTCCAGGAAAATTATTCTTCTACTCGAGTAAACGTTTATTTCGTATAATGCATCATTTGAAAATGTTCTTATAGGTTAAACCCTTTGAGTCTGCAAATACATAAAAGAAACCCCTTTTTTGCAGGTTAGAGTTTTCCATGCGTTCAACAAAGACTCGGTCATGAGAACTAAATCAGCAATGAGCGTCAGTCATGAGAACTAAATCAGCAATGAGCGTCAGTCATGAGAACTAAATCGGCAATGAGCGTCAGTCATGAGAACTAAATCGGCAATGAGCGTCAGTCATGAGAACTAAATCGGCAATGAGCGTCAGTCATGAGAACTAAATCAGCAATGAGCGTCAGTCATGAGAACTAAATCAGCAATGAGCGTCAGTCATGAGAACTAAATCAGCAATGAGCGTCAGTCATGAGAACTAAATCAGCAATGAACGTCAGTCATGAGAACTAAATCGGCAATGAGCGTCAGTCATGAGAACTAAATCGGCAATGAGCGTCAGTCATGAGAACTAAATCGGCAATGAGCGTCAGTCATGAGAACTAAATCAGCAATGAGCGTCAGTCATGAGAACTAAATCAGCAATGAGCGTCAGTTATGAGAACTAAATCAGCAATGAGCGTCAGTCATGAGAACTAAATCAGCAATGAGCGGCAGTCATGAGAACTAAATCAGCAATGAGCGTCAGTCATGAGAACTAAATCGGCAATGAGCGTCAGTCATGAGAACTAAATCGGCAATGAGCGTCAGTCATGAGAACTAAATCAGCAATGAGCGTCAGTCATGAGAACTAAATCGGCAATGAGCGTCAGTCATGAGAACTAAATCGGCAATGAGCGTCAGTCATGAGAACTAAATCAGCAATGAGCGTCAGTCATGAGAACTAAATCGGCAATGAGCGTCAGTCATGAGAACTAAATCGGCAATGAGCGTCAGTCATGAGAACTAAATCGGCAATGAGCGTCAGTCATGAGAACTAAATCAGCAATGAGCGTCAGTCATGAGAACTAATTCAGCAATGAGGGTCAGTCATGAGAACTAAATCAGCAATGAGCGTCAGTCATGAGAACTACATAATCGGCAATGAGCGTCAGTCATGAGAATTAAATCAGCAATAATTCAGTCTTGAAACCTATAAACGCAATGATTGCCTGTCGAGATAAGATTAAAAGTTAGTTCCCCTCAGAGGGACACAATTATGTTATCTATAAGAATTGGCGCTTTCAGGGAACATGAGAGGTCTCGAGTCGAAGGTTAGGTTTTAGTGAAGTAAAATAGTGCTTATTTTGTTGCGAAGTTTTTTTTCAGTTCATTGCTGTCTTGTTTTTCAGCAGCTACTGCCTTCTTCTTGAACTCTCTATGAACTTTTTTCTGAACTTCCTGGTTTCTATATATTCTTTCCGTAGATTTCTCGTTCCCTTATCTCCATACGAAATGGGACCTTCCTCCTTCTCGTTGGAGCGCCTTTGCTGCTGTTATGGCTTAAACTAACATCGAATTGAAATTGAAGTTAGTTTAAGCGTTCCTAACTGCAACAAAGGCGTTCCAAAGAGAAGAAGGATGAAGGCACTATTAAGTGTAGACTTCGAGGAACGTAGAATCAATGCACAAGATGAAGAAAACAGTTCAGTTGTGAAATAAATGCATGAAACAAGAGGGAAGTTGAGGAAGAAAGAAGATGCTGAAAAACAAGACAGCAGTGAACTGAAAAACGATGGTCGTAACAGCAAAATTTCTACTCTATTTCAACCAAAGGAACGGCTAAGTAACCTTTAGCTTGCTACCACACACATTTCCCATGGAAGCAAATCCTAGGAAGAATGGTTAAATCCTCCATAAGAGTGTCGAAAGCTTAGAAAAGTCTGTTCCGAGAAGAAAGTTAGTAACCGTCATTAGTAGCTAAATACGATCAGATGTAAGTTTATACAGTAGCAGCATTACTAAACCGACAAAAACCATGCCTAGTATTAGCGCAAAACCTCAGTCTCGCTTGAGGCAGATCCTGGTCACCAGGAAAGGTGGACTGGCGGCGGCTGCAAGCGCTGTGTCTGAGGCGCCGAGACTGTTGATCCGCCCTCGTAGTTTCTGGGTAGAAAATTATTATTCTTCAATATTGAAAGTAACTTATTAGTGAACAATGACGGGAATCGACATTTTTCTTACATAAAGCATATGCTCCAGATATGGATGACAAACATATAGTATATCGATCCTGACAGTACCCCACGGTAGAGGAAACAAGGTATGTTCAAACCAGTCTTTTTTTTCGTTGACTGTGTGGTTTTGCTGACGTTAGGTACGGTAGAGGAAACAAGGTATGGTCGTTTTTATTATGGGGAAAATACACCTCCTCTTGTTCGGCTAGCCAATAGAAAGACTTTAATTTAAACAAACTTTATAACGTCACCAGAACGCCATGTCGTTCGGCCAATAGTGGAGCCAGATTTGGGGGTAGCAGTGCTACCAGATGCAATATGAGCGTTGCTATTGGTTCGTTGCCTTAACGTAAGCAAAACCACACTGCCAACGAAATAAAAAACTTGTTTGAACCTAATTTATTACCTCTACCGTGGCGGACACCAAACCATTAAATAAACACACCAAATGTAATATTAGGCAAGATGAATTGAGACGTACAAATTTGACGAAGATGTTTAGATACATGCTCTGTCATTATTCTCACCTGCGTTAGCTGCTCCACCTGCTGTCGCAGGAGCTCTTCTTTAGCGTGCAAATTGGATCTCTGAATTTTGGTGGACTGAAGCTGGCGTGTCACGCGCACGATGCTCTCATGGCTTCTCAAAATATCTTCAGCCTGAATAATAAAGTATGAAATAAGAAAGGATTGATAAACTTTAGAACTTAGTAAAAGTCAAGAGGTTGTGTAAAAACTAGATAAAAGTTAAGAAGTTCCTTTCCTGATGAGGATATTGTTATCTACAACACTAAATCAACGAACGGTATTTGTACTAGCAGAGCAACTATGCGAAGGTAGAATAGGTCTCTAATCTAAGCAGCGCTGTCACCTGAGCAATGGTGTAGTCGTGCTGATCAGCTGTGCTGCCCTTCTGCTCTACGTCGCCTGCAGCTGCAGCTGACCTCGCTGCACTTTCGTCTGCCAACAGGCGACTCACGGCCGGACTTTCCACTACTACAGGCAGAACGCCTAGCTCGAAGGAACGGATCATCGAACTCAGATAATGAAGAAATTTCAGTTTACAGAAAAAATATCAAATTCAGATTACATAGAATTTGACCGTGATCTCAACGTGTCAAGAGACTATAGGAATAGGTTGAAATTAAACCGTGCATTGGCAATCTATTCGTGAGCTAAGAATGGAGAAAATCAAACGTCGAGAGTTAATATTCAGGAGACCTAAAATTTAATACCAGTAATTTGTGGTAGACAAAGTAAGCTGGGTCTTGAATGCTGTCGAGCCAACGACTAGGAAACTGAAACGCAGCCAACTGAAATAGAGAAAAATTTTCAATTTTCAGCTCTTGAAAATCGACCAAAATAATACTAAAATGAAACCAAGTTTAAATGCAATAACTAAATCTAGAAGCTAGGGAACGAATCCTCAAACTCCACGCTTTAGCATCAAACTTGAATCAAAATTAACCGTAAATGTACAGAAATAAAGCAACCAGCCACTGACCAATAGCAGGTCGGTACGAGTCAGCTTCAGATGAGCCCACCAATGAGGCGCCGAGGCCGCTGTCAGACGCCACTGCAGGGTGCCCGCTCTTGCTGCTTCCTCTGCGGTCACTCAGTCCGTCCTAGCATGAATGCTAAATAAGACTTATATACAAGTATTATTTGTTTATTGATTGAATGGTGGGTTTTGCCATGTTCAGGCAACTATCAATGTTAGTGATTTATACATTTTTAAGGGCAGGAAGTTTTTTTCAGCGTCTAGGCTAACATAGTTTTAGGCTGGTAAAGTGAGGCTTGAGTACCTGGATGTGATGAAGGGGTGTAATAAGGATGAAGAATATACACGAAGATAATCGGGCAGGTGGTCATTTGCACAGTATGCTAGTATCCCCGACAAAAAATCATACGAGAATAGAGAAAGAGGAGTAAACAAAGAAAATGCTTCTCTAACGATAAATCCAAACCCACAACAGACTCCTGCAACGTGTTGTTGATTTGGTGGTCTGTAGCTAGGTTTTTATAAAAGAGATTAGGGTTGAAGAATCAAGAGCTCTTGTCTGCGATTGTTGCAGGATCAGCAATAATCATAGAAAAGCACTCATGAATTCCTCACCCCTTATCTCGGGTACAAAACCCTAGCTAGAGACCACAAATTAACTACACGTTCCACGAGTCTGTTGAGGCAGTGTTGAAAAAGTCCTCGCTGAAAACAAATCATTCTTTCATAGGCAACGTTCATCTTCAAGATTTTCTGCGCGTTGCCACAGAAATTTTAATTTAATTTTCTGGGGCCACCTAATCGAATGCACTGCAGCCGCCGAAAAGAAATTTTAATAGAAGGATGAAACATTAAGTACCACTTTTGCTGATCTCTAGGGTTAGTGTGTAAAAAGTTAAGAGCATTTCTCTCACATTTAGTATAATCTAAAGTAGTGCTGCTATTCAACACTTGGACAACATAAATACTCATTTACGCAATTCAGAACGTGAGCAAAAATACACTTCCTTACAAGTTTATGTCCTTTAAAGAAGCTAGCAAAAGAAAAAACCTGTAAGAGTCAATGTTTTGATTCATCAACCATCACTGGGGAAAAATGCTATTTTGAATTTGTGAAAAATCTTACTTTTGGATGGAGTTCGTTCCTCTGAGACACAATAACTTCTGGAGGGTGGACTTTATTTTCCAGCGCCTGAGTGTGGGGCTTCAAATCAGTTTCTCTGGAACAAAGCATTGAGTTAAAAAGGTCTAGAATATGTGGGACCTGTATCCAGTAGAAGTGTTACTCCACCCTACCACTGCAACATAAGCTAATTTTGCAAAATTTGTTCAACAGTTAAAGTTCCAATATAAATTTCATCCATAATGCTGAATTTTAGTATGAACGCTCTTTAACGGTTTTTCTTTACTTTTATTATTTTCTATTTATCGAAAGTCTCTATTGTACCAATCTCCAATCCACGCTCGTTAAAACTGCTTTTCTTTCCGAGAGGACAATTCCCAAATCTTTCTCCAGCCTCATTCAAACCAACCTCCCACGCACGTTAAACAAACTGCAAAAAAATACTTGGCACAGGAAAACGTCCAAAGAAAGACCCTGAAAACCTTTTGAGAGCTTCCAGTCGAGGGTCAGGAGGCATGAAGGGCAGGAGCTTGTCTTCATTAGTCTGCAGTCTGCAACACAGGGACCAAGTCTTCAGCACGTGTCGACCCAACGTCACCACCGACTCTAATCTCTGTGGAATATGCCCCACATGTACGCTGTTTGTACAAACACCGACAAAATATTATCCTATGCAGACCTAAATCTCAGAATTTTTTACACTTAAAAGCGAGTTCTTGAACAATTGCGAGGGTTCTTTAGAATTCAAGTGTGCTGCCCAACAAAGGATGACTCCATACAATGAAGCACGTCACTTTTAAGGTCTCAGGGTTGATTTGAATTAAGCGGTGACAGCAGAACCACTGGAGATAGCAGAACCATTGGAATGTGATTTGAGAAAGCAGAACCAGTGGTATGTGGCTCACGGTAGAGGAAACAAGGTAGAGACTTTTCTATGAGGGAAAAAAAACATCATGTTCGGCTAGCCAATAGAACGGTTTTATTTCAAACAAACTTTATGACGTCACCATTGCGGAATGTCATATGGACAATAGTGGTGCCAGATTTGGGGCTAGCAGTGTTGTCAGATCCAATTTGAGCGCTGCTATTGGTTCGTTGCCATGACGTCAATATTGCCACACAGTCGACAAAGAAACGACTGGTTTGACCTTACCTTGTTTCTTCTACCGTGACGCGGCTTGAGGTAACAGAACCATTAGTATGTGGCTTGAGATAGCAGAACCATTGGATTAAGACGCTGAACAAATTTTAGCTTCCCACACCTTGGTCGCAGTCTCAGCCCTGGCGTTGGCTGCCCGCAAAGCTGCCTCGTTGCGCGCCTCGGCGGCCGCAGCTCCGGCCTGCAGCAGGGCGGCCTTCTTCTGCAGTCGCTCCAGCTCCGCCCTCACCAGCGATGAGCCGTCACTTGAAGTTCCCGCCTCTGGAGGAGCAGACAGCTCTACCTGAAATAAAAAAAATCTCAGTTCCAGGTTATGCATCTCAGCATACAATTGTAGCTGACAGCTCAATCTGAAACCAAAAGATTCAAGTTCCAGGTTATGCACCTCAGCAAAAAATTGTACATGAATCTGGATAACGAAATGAAAACCCTCAATTTCACCTTTGGTATTGCAGAGCTTTTCTGGCGACCCCGGTAGAAAGGCGACCACAAACAATAATAATGCAGTGCTTTTACTGCTTCAGATGTAAGATAATAAGAATCACATGAAAAAACTGGTTTTATGTTAACTAGTTATGCTACAAAATAAATCGTATCAGATTTTCCCGCGAACATGATATGATAACACCTATTTGTACATGAATTTATAGAAGACGAAAAGCACACAAGAAATGGTCTTTACATTACGTAGCTGTGTTAAAAAATAATAGGCATCTATAAGAAAGATGAATCATTATTATTCGAAATAAATTTTCACAAACTTTTGAGGCGACGGTAACTATGGAGAATATCACTACAAAGTTTTCTAGGTACTATTAATAAATAACCCAAAAATGAATAAATTTTCGTTACATCGGGTACCTATCTTTTTTTTTTGTAACATCTGCTTAAATTCACCCCTGGTCTGACGTTACCTTGCACAAACACACCTGCATATTGTGGACCGTATTTTGGGCAGCTCGGAGGGCCTTGGTGACATCGTCTAGCTTGTTTTGCATCACTTGGCACTCTTCCTGCAAGACTCCAACATCTTGCGCTTGCTCCTGCTGCAGGAACACAACCTGCTCCTGTACCTTGTCCACTTCTGCTTTTTTAGCTGCAACCTGCATCGCTGTTTCGTCCTCTTGCTGCTCGCAAAAGGAGTGCAGTGAATAAAATCACTCATAAAATTTGATGTGGAAGAGGTTAACACAGATTTTTTACGCTATAAAACTTAAATAAAGTCCGCCTCTGCTTTTGGTACATTTGCGAGATCCCTTCATCAAGGCTTGAGACAAGAATTAAGAAATTGAAAAAAAAGAGTATCAGAATGATTAAACTATTTGACGTCAGCTTTTTTTGTACTCATTTCAATGTTATCACAACCAACTTTACTCGTCTTGCACTGACATCAGGTAGTCACCGACGTTAAAATGATAAACGAACTGCCATTTGGCAGTGAACTTCAAAGAACATATACAGGAACAAGGTAGATAAAAAAAATTTTTATCGAGTCTACTTTCGAAAGAAAACCGTATAGTTCTCCGCGGCATTAAAATATTAAAAAACTCACAGAATGTGAGAAAAATTCATCGCCAGACAATTATAGTGAAACAGCAAATTCGATTCGGTATATTTGTTATGTGATGCATGAAGGTAAGCGAGACCCAATCACGAGCTGGTCAATCAAAAAATAATTATTAGCCTTTACTGACAATTCACAAACATTTCAAAGGTTTGAATTGATACTACGTGCGCCTTTGCATAGTATAAAAGGAGCACCCCATAACAATTGAGAACATTTTGAAAGTTCCTAGTGACTAAGTGTGGTGATTGTGGCCTGCTGTCGGCTACCCTCCCATAGGGAGGATAAGCCCGGTATATGTATGTATGTATGTATGTTGAAAGTTCGACAGAATTAAAATGCATCTTCATTTATACATCAAGAGTACGAAAAAAATTGTAGACTTCCTTCCTCAAATTAAAAGTAGTACTGCGTAATTGTTTCTCAAAAAATGAAAACATCAATATATTGGACTTTACTGCTCTACTTTCAATCCTTCCATTTTTATAATTAAAATTCACCCTTTGAAAATAGGCTGACATAAAGCTACTATTGGACTCCATCATCAAGGACTGTCAAATCTCGATATTGTTGAGCGGTTAAAAGCGTCCAAATCAACTGTCTCATGTTGCAAGCAAGCACAGAGGGTTTAGCCCCACTGCAGATCGTCTCGAACGTGGATTCTTTGAAGAAATTCCTTCAGCTGAAATGGGCCAAAGTACCGCAAGAAAAACTTCGTACTTCTGTGGAACACTTCAGTCGGAGTACATCGAGCAGAGAGCCTAATTTGAGAAATAATGACTCGAATTTTTTTTTAAACTTATGTTTAAGCATGCCCATAGTATTTTATTTTCAGTGGTTTTAGTGACTTAGAACAAATTTCCATTAGTCCAAAGAAAAACACCGCGCGCTGCAGATAGCGATTCTCGAAGGCCCTTGAGCAGAGTTCAAGATGAACGGCCGAAAATTTCCAAATTTTCTAAACATGTAAATACCGTAGATCCTCACACAACATGGTGCTGTGCTTGGAATGAGATTAATGTGAATTAACTATCACGCTACAGAAGTCTATGGACAAGATTACCCGAAATCGAAACTCAAATGTGAAGATCTGCAGAGCTTATTATTCTTCAAACGTGAAAATCTGCAAAGCGCATGTTTGTTTGAATGCGAAGACTGAAATGTGCCTTCAAATGCGAAGATCTGCTGGGCGCATGATTTTTCAAATGTGATGATGTGCAGTACTCTTGACTTCAAAAGCAAAAATATGCAGAGCTCATGGTACTTCAAACGTGAAAATCTGTTGTGCGCATGATTTTTCAAACCTTAAGATCTGCAGCACGTATAACTCTTTAAACACAAAAATCTGCAGTGCGCATATTTCAAACGTGAAAATAAGCTGCGTGTAGGACTCTTCCAACGTAAAAGATGTGCAGTGAGCATGATTCTTCAAAGGTAAAGGATGTGCAGTGCGCACTACTCATCCTCACGACTGATGCTCACTCGCGCGACAATCAGATCCATGAGCTCCAGATGAAGATCCGACTGGTTTTGCTGGCGAACTTGGCATTCTTCTTTTGCAGCGAGCAGCACGATGTGCAGGTTGTACATCTGGTGCAGGAAGTGGGAGCACAAGCTGTGCAGGTGGTGGGCAGAGGCAGACAGGATGGCGCATTGCTGCTCCCGCAAGTACGCCGTCAGCGAGTGTAGCTGCTGCTCGTGTTCCCCTGTCGTCACAAGTTCCATTGGGTTCCTTCACGTCAATGAGGAAATGTTTTAATTCTGACGCTCAAATTCTGATATTCTAGTTTTGAATTGATATATTTGACAGATGAAATTGAAAATTTACAGTTAAAATCTATACCCCAAAAGGATGGGGGGTAACAAGACAAAATATGCAACAAGACGTCGTAGCTGGACAAATGGGTTCCTGCAACAAATTTCTAAGGACACTAAAATAAAAACATACTATTGTAAGAACCTACAATCATTACTGTCAAAAGAAGAAATCAGAGATTTTGTTAAGTATCTACGTACGCTGTGCATCAATGAACCTACAAAACGAACCAACACACCTAAGAGCAAATGATGAGCGCTGAACGTACCTGTTAGCAAGTTATGAGTACAGAGCACCCTGTGAGCAAGTTGGTGGTGCGAGCGTGAGCGTTGAGCGCACCTGTAAGCAAATTGTGAGCGTAGAACACACCTGTGAGCAGGTTGGTGGTGCGAGCGTGAGCGCTGAGCGCAGCAGTGCGGTGGAGGTGCGTCTGCTGCAGCTGAGCCCGCAGCGCACTGGCCAGCCTGTCGTGCGCCTGCGCCGCCGCCTCCGTCCCCAGCACGAGGCTCTGCTCCAGTGGCACTGTGTCACCACTGCACCCACTCATTGCACTGCATGCACATACTGTACGCACTCACTGCACACACTCACTGCACTACATGCACATACTGTACGCACTCACTGCACACACTCACTGCACTGCATGCACATACTGTACGCACTCACTGCACACACTCACTGCACTGCATGCACATACTGTACGCACTCACTGCACACACTCACTGCACTGCATGCACATACTGTACGCACTCACTGCACACACTCACTGCACTGCATGCACATACTATACGCACTCACTGCACACACTCACTTCACTGCATGCACATACTATACGCACTCACTGCACACACTCACTGCACTGCATGCACATACTGTACGCACTCACTGCACACACTCACTTCACTGCTCGTTCTGTCTTTCTCATCTTCGTTCAGCTAATCTTGGAGATATTCAACACAGTTCTACTTAGCTCATCTAGACCTCAGGTTTGTCTAAATCTAAGCGATAGATTCTCCTTCTGTGTCAGGAATTCTGGCATTGAGAGCACTATAGCTCAAATGTACGAGTATTTTATTGAAATTAGGAAAAGAACAAGTTACAACGTATTCTTGGTGCTGGTAGTATAAGTAATTCTGACAATATGAAGTTCGAAAAAATGCAGGTAAACACAAGCCTCATGCTGGGACTGACTTACCTCGAGCTGTATTTTAAGGGATGTGCACTTTGTTTTCCTGAGAATCGTCCTCCATTTTGTGTTCAGCTTAGCCTCGTTGATGCGCCCCATTCGTTGCTCGTCAGCGAGCTTTCTCTGTACAAACCAGCCCCGTTACGAAATCAAATATTTAGCCAAGGCATCTGGAGATGAAGGGACTAGAAAAATTTGCAATATTTCTTCAATAAGAAGCAATATAAAGAAGTAAAATGATAAACTATTTTGAAAATGTACGAAGAAAATCAAACGAAGCACTGTCCATGATCTAGAAAATGTAACATTGACGTGTCAAATGCCTTGTCGCAAGAAAATTACCAGTCGAATGGGTTAACACTCAAATGAGTCAATTGTACTAGACTTGAGAAACAACCTAATGCTGTATCTCTTGTAGTAAATAAATTATTCAAATTGCTTAAAATTGTTTGTACACACAAATTACACGTTGAATGCAAGGGCAATTAGGACATAGGAATGCTCCATGAAAGAGCCAGAAGAGTTACCTTCAGGAAGGCTCCGATGAGCTCTTCCCTGCGCCGCAGGTTCTCTTCTTCTTGCGCCGCCTTCTTCTCGAGGTATTGCTTGCGCTGCTCTACTGACATGCGGGCCAGCTTGTCACCTATGTTCTTACCCTTCTTGCGACCGCGACCCATTGCTGCTTTTCTTCCTCTTCAGCACTTGCTTCGATAGAACTATATAGTTTCACTGCACTCGAGACTTAAAGGAAAGCGTCGTATTTGAAGGCAACGATGAAACGTTATTAACCAGAGAATATTAGTCAAGACAAATGGATTTAGTAGTAGGTATGATACACAGAGCTGCAATATTTAGCAAAACATTCTGTCTGATGTTAATTTTTCTCGAGAAATTCTATCATGAGAGAAATAATGCGACTTCTAGCACGCGTAAACATACATTGTGTATTTCAATATAGCTTAAAGATTATCTAATGTTTTTACCTTTTTAAAAGACTTGATATATAGGTTGGTATAGGTATCATTCACGAAATATCATTATTTCAACATTTAAATTAATAAAAAAATTGAAAAAACTTGCACAGCTACATCTCGAGAAAGTATTTGCTTCAATAAATAAAACTTTCATTCTATCGTGACAAGCAAGAAGGAGGAGAACCCCGTTTGTGATGAGTGTTCTACACAAATAAAAATGTTAGTAACGCATTGTTAAGGAAAATTGTTAAATGTGAATTAAACAAATTTAACGACCCACAAAGCTACTTCAGGTAATCGACATGCACCCAACACTACTTTCATTGAGCGAAGCTACAAATTATGACACGTTTCAACTTAAAAAAAACTGCGCAATTCCCTCCTTTGATATAAATGTGATTCATACATCAAAAACATCGACAGAATACTTCAAAGACGTTAGTTTTCCCCGTCTAATATCGAAGTGTTCAGTGGCTTGGAGATCACAACTCAACTTGGCCATCGTTTGTATCACCTTGACCGATAGGCACGACGCTCCACGCGTCTCCATGGCAACTAGTAACCATAGACACAAAGTCAATCTAAAGCAAGTGTGATGTAATCCTTGCTGCAGTAGCGTCCGCTAATGATACCAAAAGCAACTATGATCTGATTATAATAACACGTTTTAGGTCCAAAAGACCTCTTCTATCTATATACCAGAAGATATAGAACACGCAACACATAAGACTACCAATGACAATTTAAAGCCACATGAATTATCTGGTATGATGTCGCTAAATTGTACGAGCATGATTAACGCAATTTAAGACAATTTATTTTACTATGGAGGAAATATTTAAAATAACAATCAATTTTACTAATAAGCATTCAAATGTAGAGTTTTCAACGATACATTTCGAGGATTTGAATGACAAAAATTGTTCTACTCATTCATTAATTTTATTCTGTGACGTTAATTATTTATTCCTCAGGAACAACAGTTCATATTCTACAAAGGACAAGCGGTGCACTTACATCTTTTCAGTAAAGCAGTTATGGACGAAGTAGGCATATTTTAATCAGCTAGTTGTGAAAGGCATGCCCCTCAGTTGAGAGCAGCCTCTCAAAACGAGTAACAATTGTCTTCTCCAAAGCATGTGGTGAAGCAATCGGACTGAGTAAAGGGCCATTTACACTAGAGGACATTTCGGCCGTGAGGCGCGACACGTGTATACGAAGCTCACCACTGAGTTTCACATTTGTGTGCGTTTATACGAAGTTCCCTATTTGCCATGGTAGTTACGAGGCTCTTGAGTGTCGCGGATTATGCATTCCATCAGAGCGAATAGGAAACTTTGTATGAACACTCACAAATATGAGCTTGAGTGGCGAGCCTCTTATATACGTGTCGCGCCTCACGGCTGAAATGTTCCCTAGTGTAAACGGCCATTAAGAAAGACCTTTAACTCCCGTCCCTGTATTTGAGATTATTAGTTCAAATCTCCCTAGCCACAACAAAGGAGTCCAAAAGAGAGTAAGGAGCAAGGCAACATGTAGTACAGAATTAAGAGAACCGGGAATCTATGCTCAAAGTGTGTTTCCACACTGAGTGTACAGAAATACTATGATTGAAACAAGTTTTTGGAGTAGAAAAAGAAATTGATAGGTACTAAAATTTACACCAGTTAACCAAAAAAAAAAGATGCCCCTCGTAACAAAACAAAAACCCGTTCTGTTTCAACCAACTCCGTACTTCACAAACAGAACAGGTCTCCGTATTCTTCCCCGGGATTAAATTATAAATTAGTTTAAGCCTTCTTAACCATAACAAAGATGTTCCAAAACGAGTGAGAGTAAAGGCACTATTCAATGCAGATTAGATAAGTTATTTTGAGCTACGCTGAATACAACGAGTGGTTTTAAGTTAAGAAGGTACCATTTAGAATGAAATAATGTAAGGGAGCGGTAATATTGGGAGAAATTAATCATCATAGGTCCTGCATCTACAACAAAAACTATCCTAAACCCAGTCACTGTTTTTTTTTACCTCTCAAGTGAAGCATGGAAAAAAGAACCAAGAAATTGGCGAACTCATCTTCCAAGGTAAGGTTCCAGATTTCAAAATTCCGTCATCAGTCCTGAAGCAATGAAACAAGCATTATTCTGAAGATCCCAGATTCTGTAATATGCCCAACTTTGAAACAGGCTATAGAACTCAAAGTACAGAAATTTACGATCGCTGGAGTACTAACCCCATGGAAGATTTCAGAGCGTGTGGGTCACTCATCAATTGAAACTTAAATCCCGCAATATGTTCATGACTCGCAACAACATGAGGATGCTGAGAGAGGAGCAAAAGCTTTCAGGAAAAGCTTTCAGCAAAAGCTTTCAGCAAAAGCTTTCAGGAAAAGCTTTCAGGAATGAAGAAACGCATGAAAAAAGTAAAGATACCACAATTTTCATTTACGGCCTGCGAAAATAGTAGTAGTAGTTGTTAGCAAGATTACCAGCGCTTGATTCAAGGCCTATGGCCCGTGAAAGCGTATGAGAATACGTAAAGAGAAAAGCTTATGGTTTGCGCAATCAAGTAATGTAATGATGCAAGTATCTATCTAGATATTACCAAAGCCCGCAAAAAACAAAATAGCGCGAGACCGTTATTACTCATTACCGTGGCCAGTTAATAATAATAATAACTCATTTAACGACAGCTTCGGTCATAAACTATTTAGCTGTCGCTTTGACATTCAAGCCAAAGTTAAACCACAACAATACAAGTTTACCAGGACTTCAGATTACATTACATCGCTAAGTATCCACAAAATTCACTTCAAAATTCCACACATCACCTGTATCATATGCAAGTCACAATCGATTGTTGGTATTACAATCCACCACTTCAAGTACCCCCTGAACACATAGGGCAGCCAGACCCCGATGGGGGTTTCAGCTGCCCACCCATTTATGGCCAGGCGCCTTACCCACGCTGAAACCCCCAGGGGCAGAAACGTAGTGCGCCCGGCCATATTGCGACTTTATAGACACCGCCAGATCAAGGAAATTATTCCCAATTTACAGAGCAAGTCCTTTAGTATACCCAAACAGATTCTAGAATGAATGATGGAACTTATAAGTTAGCAAATACATTAATTGTTTTAACGTATTCCAAAACTCTACCTATTGGGCCACCGTCCTTCAGTAAGTCTCCAACTTTGTTTCCATTGGTACTATCACACAGGATGTTCCTTCTTGGTTGCTGTAGGGCTGGACATGCTTCAATGTGTTTTATCGTTAAAACTGCGTCACCGCACCAACCGCATATAGGTCTCTGGCCAAGGGCATCTGGGTTTAACAAATAGCTATGGGTCAAGGCAGTATGTTTTAGTCGGAGTCTATTGATAACAACTTCTTCCTGTCGGTTCAACTTGTGCTTGCTCACTTTCCACCTCCCAGGGTTATTCTTCATTTCTCTCAGATCGCTTCGTTCCATCTGCCACGCATCGCTCCATATTTCAAATGTCCTCCTCCTGATCAATGAAAACCAATCCTTGTATGGGACGAGGGCGAACTCAGCTGGTCTCGTAGCGGCTTCCTTGGCTGCTCTGTCTGCCTTCTCGTTCCCATCAATGCCCACGTGGGCTGGTACCCAGCAGATGGTGATGTTTTTCCCTTCAAGGATGATTCGATGCATATCTAGCAATATCCTATTGAGAAGTTGGTTGTCTTCAGTGCTGTTATTTTCAATTGCTTGAATGCAGCTCATCGAGTCGCTAAATATCACGAAATTGTTAAATTGTGTTTCTTTGATTATGTTAACAGCCAGTTTGATTGCATGCAGTTCTGCTGTCATTACGCTTGCGACTATTGGTATTGAGATTCTTCTTATGAGGTTGTCCATCACCGCTGCTGCACCAACCCCGGTCTGCGACTTTGAGCCATCCGTGAAAATTAGTTTACAATCACCATAGTTGTTCTCAGTTTCCTCATGCATGCGTTTCAGTAGCACTGGACTTACTTCATCTTTTCTCAGGGTTGCTCTATTTCCGTCAATCTTCGGTCGCTGCTGAATCCAAGAATATATTGTAGGGGTGAAAAAAGGTTGGACTGGCTGTGTTGGAACTCTGTACACATTCAAAGTTTGGTGGAGTCTAGTGATGACTGACTTCGGGTAGCTTTCACGGCTTCGGAAGAATAATTCCAGGTTTGAATCGTTAACACAACGGTAAGCAGGGTTAAGGAAGTGACATTTTAATTTGAAATAGTATCGCAAGAGTAGCTCCTTTCTCCTCAATTCAAGGTGTGGTTCATTAGTTATGATGTTCAGATTCTGAATTGGAGTAGTTTTAAAGGCTCCTGTGCTGATTCGCATCGCTTCATTCGTGATTACATCCAGTTCCTTTAGCGCTGTGGTGTTTGCCGAGCCATAAACTAGGCAACCATAATCTATTTTTGGACGGATCAAGGACCTATATAGTCTCATCAGGATTTCTTGGTCCGCTCCCCATGCATAGGAGGAAACCGACTTGAGCAAGTTCAAGTCCTTGTAACATTTTGCTTTGATTTTCTGAATGTGTAGTGTCCAGTTGAGTTTCCTGTCCCACTCAAGCCCCAAAAATTTTGTGTTTTCGACGTTCGGTATGTTGTGACCTTCAAGTTGTAGAGTCGGAACGATTATTGGTTCGCTTCCCTTGTAGAACTGCATTGCTGTTGTTTTGGTCGTTGAAAATCTGAATCCGTTGTATCTTGCCCACTTGGTGATTTGGTTGATTGTAGTTTGCAAGGTTTCTTGTACTTTAGTTTTACTATAATCTGCGAATGAAATGAGCAGATCGTCGACAAATAGGGAGCTAAAAACCCTTTCAGGAATTTCTTTTGATAGTGAATTAATTTTCATAGCAAACAGAGTCACACTCAACGTGCTCCCTTGCGGCGTCCCATTAACAAGTTCCTTAGGTGCTGATATTATATCTCCTACTTTTACTCGGAAAGTGCGGTTTTTCAAAAATTCCCGAATGAAGTTTGGCAGCCTTCCTCTCAGGCCTGCTGTGTACAAGTCCCTCAATATGCCATGACGCCATGTCATGTCATACGCCTTCTCCAGGTCGAAGAAGACAGCCATCACATACTTGTCGGTGGCGAGTGATTGTCGTACACATGTGTCGAATCTGACAAGATGATCAATAGTAGCACGGTGCTTCCGAAAGCCACACTGTATGTCAGCAAAAATTTTATTATTTTCTAGGTATTCAGTTAATCTCCGGTTTATCATTTTTTCCATTGTTTTGCACAGGCAGCTTGTCAAAGAGATAGGTCTATAATTTTTGGGGTCGGAGTGGTCTTTTCCTGGTTTGGGTATAGGTAGGACGATTGCTTCTTTCCATGGAGGATATATGTATTCATCCATCCATATCTTGTTATAAACTTTCAATAAGTACTCGTGAGCGTTATCAGGCATATTTTTTATCATCAAATTGCTTATGTTATCCGGTCCTGGGGTTGTGATTTTATTGCTCCTGATTGCTGATGTTAGTTCAAGGATGGTGAATGGGATATTATACAGTTCGTCATTGCTGCTCGTGAAATCCACTGGAATTTGTTCAACTTGTTGTTTGTATTGGCGGAACTCACTGGAATAGTTTTCCTCGCTCGATGTGTGCGCGAATGTTTCTGAAAGTTTTGCTGCGATGTCGGGAGTGGTTGAGACGATGCGGTTTCCATCTTTTAACATATTTATTTGTCTCTTAGCTCTGCCGCGGATTCTATTTATCCGTTCCCAAATGCAACTGCTTGGAGTGGTGGTGTTCAGCGATGACACGTACTCACGCCAGCTGTTCAGCTTCGCCTCTCTGAAAGTGCGTGTTGCTTCTGCTCTCGCTTTTTTCCACTTCACTTTATCTTGCAGTTCACCGGTTCGCTTGTAGTCCCTGTATCGCTTTTCCCGTTCTCGCCACGCCCTCTTGCATTCGGGCGTCCACCAAGGTTTTGCAAAGTGGCGTCTAACCTTATATTGAGGTACCCATTTTTCCCGAACGCCTTCGAAGCGGTTGTACAACTCCTCTATTGCCTTTTTGGGACATTCTGGCAGTTGCTGATGCTGAACGTGTCTCCACGAGGTATCCAGCTTGTAGTCCTTCCAATATCCCTTTTTGAAGTTCCATCCTTCGGTTTCTCCTTTCCCATCCTTTGAATGTATAGTTACTGACAATATTATCGGATAGTGGTCACTACTTAATACAGAAGAAAGCACTGCGAAGTCTAAGTCAGGGGTCATATCGGACGATGTCAGTGCTAAATCTATAACCGTGCCTGATATGTGTGTGGCCGAGAAGTCGTTTAAGATATTAATGTTATTATGATTGAGGATATTCTGCAGCAAGCGCCCCCGGCGGTCAGTTGTTTTGTTCCCCCAGTCGGTGTGGTGAGCGTTGAAATCTCCCATCACAACGACCGGCTTTGGTAATTCGCTCAAAACGGCAGACAGCTCGTTGAGGTTAACATTGGAACCTGGCGGCAGGTATATAGATGCAACTGTAATTATTTTATAACAAGTTAGGTGTATTCTTGCGCTTATGATTTGAAGGGATGATTGAATCTTGAGTTCCTGGGTTGGTATTGATGAGTGAATATACAGAGCTACTCCTCCATGAAATCTATTATTAAAGTGGCCTTGTTTGCATAAACCATTGTATCCAGCTATTGGAGATATAAAATTATTGCCATAGAAAGTTTCCTGGACTGCTACCACAGCCGGTTTATATGTATCTATCAAGTGAATTAGATCTTCTTTGGATGAGGTCATTCCCTGGAGATTCCATTGTAAAAAGATTTCGGTTCCTTCTTCAGCTCCTATCGCCATTTCCTTCCGCGATTCCCATGTTTTCGTTGATCATTCTCACCTGCTCGGCCTTTTCTAGGAGATCTCCGTCCACGGTTCTCTCCTGATGTGTCGCGCGATTTAAAGTGTGGTTTGGTCTTTCCCAGTGAATTAGATCGTCTCAGCTCTTCCTCATACATGTCTCTGTCAGCGTCTGTACCACTTTTCTCTTGTTTGTGTTTATTCCCGGAGTTTTTGTCTTCATCTTTGCTTCGGTTTTTCTTTTCTTCCTCTGGGGTGGTCGACTTTAGATGAAGGTCGACTGTGGTGGTGTATATTCTTCCAGTGGTGGGACTTTCGCAGACTACTTCCGTCCTACCGCTCGTTCTTTCACGAACAGCCTGCCATCCGCTTCCTCTGCCCACCACATTGTCTCCAGGATCTTCTGCTTTTTGTTTAGGGCTTGTTATTTCTGCTTCCTCGTCTCCTGAGCGCTGTCGCTTTTTAGTGTTGACGGTACCAGTTGCATCCCCAATGCTACCTTTAGTAACAACCCTTGAGTAATTCATTGTAAAATGCGGATTTCTTTGTTTGAACAACAGTTTAGCTTGTCCTTTGGAGACTCTTTCTCTGCTCTGTATGATCATTATTTCCTCTTCCTCCTTCCTTCTCTGACAAGCTTTATCGCCCGCCATATGTCCGTCCCCACAGTGGTAGCAGGTAGTTACTTCAGAGCTACAGCGGTTTATTGCGTGTCCTGGCTCACTGCATCTTGAGCAGGTTTCTTCTCCTTGGCAGTATTTTACCCCATGGCCATATTCGAGGCATTTTTTGCACATTATTGGTTTTGGTTTGATTTCATAAACTTTTGTTTTTGCTTGTTCCCCAGGTATATCGAGGTATTCCGGTATTGGTGACTGTCTGAAGGAGATGAGTAAGGGTTTCGCGTGTACGTTGCTGGGTTTTATCCAACTTGCTTCGACGGCATCTTGTATTCCACATTTTTCCAATAGCCCTCGTTTGAACTGCTCGAAGTTGTTCATATTGTATTCGTAGATGTAAATCAGACCTTTATTGATACCAAACTTGAGGTTCTCCTCCACAGTAACTGGCAGTTCGTTCAATTCTTTAAGTTGCTTCATTTTTTGGCTTTGTTCAGCATTATTCACTTCCACGGTGAACACCGTTTTACTACTTGATCTTATGGATTTCGGCTTGCTCCCAAGGTGGTTTGCAATGCATTTTTCTAGATGCCATGGAGACATTTTTCGCCTGTCGAACTCGTTCATTTTACAGTCGAAATGTGTGATATATTTGCTGGCTGGTCCCATTGCTCCAGTTTCTGTTGTACCCTCATTGATTTGCTTGGCCCTTCGCAAAGTTACCTTCTCTTTTTGCATTATCTGCAACACGTTCCTCTCCTCCAACTCTCTCTTACACAGGTTACTTCCTGCTGCGTGTGAGCCTCCACAATGGTGGCATTTCTCTTCGTTAGACTCGCAGTTGTGGATGGAGTGGCCGATGCTTGCACATCTCCTGCAAATGGTTACGCCGCTGCGGCATCTCTTTGCTGTGTGTCCATACATTTGGCAGTGTTGACACATCATGGGTTTGTTTTGGAATGGGTACACTCTGGTATCTTGTCTTTCTCCTGGAATATATATATTGTATGGTACATATTGCTGTCTGAATGATACAAGGAAAGCTTGCGTTTCAGGATTTCGAGATTTGATAAAAGTTGCTGGGGTTACATCTTCCACATTGTATTCCTCCTGAAGTCCCATTTTGAAGTCTTCTAGATCAGTGATGTCAAATTCGTTAATGTATATCAGTCCCACCGAGTGGTTGAAACGATTATACTCTTCGGTCCGGCACGGCACATCTTCAACACTGGTGAGCTCCGCCATCCTCCCCGCCTGACGCTCGCTCCGCACCTCCACCACCATCACTTCCCTGCTCACACTGAAGAGTCTTTTGGGTTTTTCTCCGGTTAGAGTCATGATTTCTTCTATGATTGCGAAGGGATTCACGGTCTTTTTTTTCTCTGCTTCGAAGTTTAGAGCAAAGTACCTCGGGAAGTACTGTTCTTCAGTAAGTTGGAAAGGGACGTATTTTATCTTCTTCTTCTGGTAGGTTCCTCCGACAACTGACGTTCTCAGAGGTCCCTCCACTGACGTTTCCATCGGTTGTGTAGGTTCCATCTTTCAAGTTTTACAGAAAAAGAGGGAGGGGTCCTTGCTAGGCAAGGGCCCACAAACAATATTTACGTACTAACACCCTATATTACAATTAAGATTTCTTAATACTACTCCAAAAATACAGAAAAAGACCCTGATGGTAAAGGGCACCGCCCGCGTTGGTTCTAGCCAGAAAACTAGTTGAATGGAAAAATTTATAAGCAATATAATCAGTTACAATCTAGATTGTACAAGAACGCAGCTGGCTATACTAACGGTATCACCTCGGGAAGGTGCGGGTCGGCTAGGTACAGACAAATTAATGAAGGTACCATACAATCAAATCCTTGTCTATTTTGTTTTAATGTTCCCTTTATCACAATTATAATCAGTTCAATTAGATACCAGTAAAATTGGTAAAGGGAACAGTGAAAATTCCAAATACTGCGAAACTGTTATTATTCATTGTGATACAACAGGGATAAATTTCTTATGAAATGAACAAAACGCAATGCAGAAGGCTGGTAGAGATGTCATAGTTTTTCCTGCCTCCTCACTGAAATTGTGACCTGAACCATATTTTATTTGAAAAGATAACCACATTGGAGAATTTTGGTAGCAAACTACGCCAACTTGGCTTCCTGAAAGTAACATTCAATAGCGGGAGAAATTATGGGGTCAGCCTCACCACGGTTAACAGAGCAACCTTTCCGACTTACGGATTCTACGAAAATAACAGCAGGTCATCAATGAAACATCATCGATGTAAAAATTATTTATTGAATAAAACAAAACATCATTCATCTAATTAATCTAACAGACCTTTGATAAGGCTCGAAATTTAAACCAAAGAAAACTGTTCATTATTATCAAATGAACAATTTTCAGGTTGATTGAAGACTACAGTGTGAATTTCAACCTTTATGCGATGTAAGAACTCACGTAAAAACAGTGCTTTCAATGGCCTCATTCCACCATTCAACTGGCTTATAAATGCCTCGCTTATAAAATTCTTCAGTTTAAGAATCAAAATACAACTTCAAATCTTTTTCAATCTCTTCTTTTGTTGTTAACTTGAGTCCACTAAAATGGTTCTGCAGTCCTCGGAACAAATGCAAATCAGAAGCAGGTTGTACGGACCACGTCTGTCGAGCAATTTCCCTAGTGGTAACGTTGAGATTCTCGGACGCAAGAACATTAACGGATAGGAATAAAATATTATTGGCTGACCTTTCTCTGGCTCATATTTTAAAGTGAAATTGAAAAAACATTTCTGCATGTTTTTTTATTCACTACATCATCCCCATAGGATCTGACTAGATTTTGCCGCCGCACTTACATTAACACCTTAATGAAACTCGTACTGCAGACATTTCTAACGTGATCTGTAGATGAGGTAAATATGGATGCCAGTATTTATGAAAAACATGAATGTAACAAGAGATAATCTGAATGAAAATTGTTTCAATAGTTACAGAAAAATAATACATTTATAACAGAATATCGGTTATAAAAATCGGACACTACTAGTGCACCAACCTGAAACAACAGGCAGCAACAACACTCCTACTTAGAAAGCACCATTCATTATATAAACAAAAAACCAAGCGTAGAAGCAATCTTGTCATCCAAGTTATGACACTTCCGCTGATCCAAATAGCGCAAATTTAAACTGAGTAACAACAAACAACTAAATTTCCAGTACCTAACCCATCAATATAAAAAGAACATTTCTACTCCAAATTCAGCATTGAACTACACAACAAGAGTAAGAGTAATTTGTCATCCACATGTTTCCACGCTTTTGCTAACGAGTACAGCGCAAAGTTGATAAATTAAAAATCAATTTCCTGAGTTTAACCGGTCAATAGCCTTCCTGACAGCGTCCTCGAGAGTGTTGACATCCCTGTCCTTGCCTAAAATCTGTACTGCGAGCCGGTTGAGGCCTTGCCTGGTCAGCTTCACGTCTTTTTGCGGGTACCTGCTGCTCTTCACAGACCCTTTAGCATCCGCAGCCTCGCTGTCTGGTATCACAGCTTCAGTCTCATCCTCCCCACTGAGGGCATCGATGGTGAGACGCACGAGGCCTTTGAGTGGTCGCTGCTGCTTCTTCAGGTTGTCTTTGCGTCGTAAGAATTTTTCAACCTAAGGAAATTGGGGAAAAAATGTGTTTGTCTTTGTCTTTGTGACATGGCTGGCGGGCTTCTCCTATCGCTACAATTTTGGTGAATGTTGTCCTAATAACGTATGAGATTCAATCATTACAATCATTGTGAGACATGTCTGATGACCTTTTCACAAAGTTATTCCTGGATTCTAAAAATCCAGCACCTAAATTTAAATCAGGGAATAATTAAGAATTGTAGAAAAATTCCCCTTCTGTTTATTGATGGTAGAATTCAATTGACCTCAGGCCATCAGCATGAGAACAATTTTTGACAGCACTGCCAAACAGTGGTCAATTAAAGCATGTTGAATACCGACAGCAAAAAAACTTTGAAATCCTTTTGAGGAATATCTATTTTTGAATTACGGAAGGCTACCTTTTAAAATATTCTGAAAACCAGACTACAAAAAGTGTTTCCATTACACAACTTTTTAAGAGGTGATTCCAAATTCGAAGACAAAACACACATTCAACGTTCAATGATGCATATCACACAAAAACGTCGATATGAATTAAGATAACAATTAAGCTTGTTAAGAGAATAACCACAATCAAAATATTCAAATGAAAATATTTTAACTTCGAATTTTAAAATTTACGGAAAAATTAAAGGCCCTCCAGAATCCCAACAATGAATAGAATCCCAGAATCCCCACGAGCAGTACTTCAAAAACAATACTCTTAGTCTTCAAAGTCACATAATTCGTTCATTGACAACCTCTTCAAAAAGTCAGTGAGGATAGAGTTGCATAGTTCCAATCCATAATCCTAAATGTATTCAGATACATATTAATACTGATTTATTCATTACAAACATAAATAGTGATATTGATACACTCACCAAGACGGGGTTAGAGCGAACGACTTCGCTTGCTGCAGCCTCAATGTCTGCCTCACTAATGCTCTGAATCCAGTTCTCAGCTTCAGCAATCTATGGAAGAATCAAAACCAACGTTGGAGCATATAATTAAATAACATCATTAATTCTACATTTTTCACAGGTGTTGTTATATAAAAGTAAACCATAATATTAACCATTCTTAACACGAAAAAAGTACTGTATTGAAATACGAGTGGCGAAGCGGTAACTGAGACAAATAAAAAAAATTAAACAGACCCAAATTTATAAATGTTCCATGCCATGATTGTTACAAAAACCTGCTTTACAAATGGTATGTGATCAAATATGTTGAATATATCTTAGGCAGAAAAATAACTAAACTAGCATTGAAACAATGCGTGTTTTACCTAAATCAGTCCATCACCAGCAAAGGAAAGTTCATTTTTATATGTTCTTCAACAAAATTGGGAAGGAGGATGAAATTCTCACGCAACGCATCTTCATTTTCGACTACACAAGCCTTGGGATAATGACACAGGTGATCCGATCTACGTAACAAAATCTTCAAGTTGTATTTAAACTAACTGTGACTATCAAACTGCTAACGATCTGAAAGTCGCGATTTGTTTTTCACTTCCATGATCATCGCTAAACACAATTAGCACTGACCAAAATCATCACTGAACACGACGGCTAGCGAATGCTACTACCATAGAACACACTCGACACTTAACACAACACATCGTTACAACACAAGGAGGCACTGAAGAAACACTACAATCACAGAACACATCACAAGGGACTGAAGAGAAACACTACAATCACCCAACACTGAGCACAACACATCATAAGGGACTGAAAAGAAACACTACAATCACCCAACACTGAGCACAAAACATCACAAGGGACTAAGGAGAAACACTACAATCACCCAACACAGAGCCCAACACATCACAAGGCACTGAAGAGCAGTTACCTGCTGAGGAGACCGAGCGTCCTGCAGGAGCGCTATCTTGGCCATCACCTTCTTAGCCAGGTCGTACTGCAGGTGGTTGCGCTGCACCAGCTGTGCGCAGCTCCACAGCTCGCTGCTGCCCACCCTCTCTGTGACTGTGCCTCGTCTCAATGCCCATCATTGTAACGTTAATACGCATCACAGTATTAATATTCATCACAGTAAAAATACCCATCATCATAGTACAAAAACACATCACAGGATAAAAGCATATCACAGGATAAAGGCAAATCCCAGTATAATTATAAGTTATCACAGGATAAATACCCATCAATACAGGATACCCATCATAGGATAAGAACCTATCACTGCAACATAACTATTTCTCATCACTTCAATTATTATTATTATTATTATTTTCAGGTTTTCCCGCCGCTTTCGATACTTTGACGAAATCACAGCGCAATTTGGTAGCATTGTTGCATTTGGGTCTTTTAATGGGCAGTTTCGGAGGGTGAGAGTCATCTCAGCTCCGTTTCAGTGCCGTGGTGTGTCAGCTTGGTCTGACGGAGGAGCGACGGTGTTTCTAATCGCGGGCATCCGCGCTGGCGTTGGTTTGGGCCCCATATGAGGCGGAAAAGATTTTCTTTCTAGAGGTTACTTATTTTCAGTTGGTGAGTCAAATTTCATGGAGTAGGCGAATTTCAAGTAAGAAAAGGTTCAGAGGAGAGCGTGGCCCGCAGATGGCGAGGCCGGTCAGTAGTTCAGGGAGGTTCGGCTCCTCGCCGAGGCGAGCTTGCCGCTCTTGTGTGTAGTCGGGACATTCGAGAAGAATGTGGCGGACCGTTAACGGCACAATACAATTTTCGCAGTACGGTTGCGGTCGGCCCTCCAGCAAGTGCTGATGCGTAAGGCGTGTATGGCCTATACGGAGCCTAGCGAGGACTACTTCCCACAGTCGATCCCTCTGCTGGGAGAATGGGAGAGGACGGACATCTGGCTTTATTGCCTTTAGCTTGTTGTTGGCAAGCGCCGACCACTCAGCCTGCCAGTGTTCTCGGATGCTTTTTTTGTAATACCACTTGTGGTCTGTTCGAGGGAGGCGGACCGGATTTATTTGCAAGTGGAGAGCCTCTCGAGCTGCTCGGTCGGCTGCTTCGTTTCCCGGCACTCCAACGTGGCTGGGAACCCAGCAGAAAGTAAATTGTTTACTGCTCGAAATGAGGCGACACTGTATGAGTTGAACAATGGGGTGAGGCGAGTTGTATCTCAAGAGCGCTAGAATAGCACTCCGCGAGTCGGTTATTATCGTGGTCTCCAGGTGAGGAAGAGTTTCAGCGTGATTAAGTGCATCGTATATAGCATATAGTTCTGCTGTATACGAGGTTGCATGCGGTTGAATACGCCGCTGATACTTCGTAGAGCCTTGAATATAGGCGTATGCTGCTCCTTCTGGTGCTTTGGCTCCATCCGTATAAATACGGGAAAGAAATTGATGGGTTCGGACATGATCAAGGTAAAGTGCTCGAAGTTGGGATGGAGCGGTCGTGGACTTGGAATATTTGTAAAGTTCGTGACATATGCTAATAGCAGGTAACCGCCACGGTGGAAGTGGAGAAATTTGTTCTAGAAGAACCTGGTCTCGATGGGGAGCATATCGATCTCTGAGGTCCGATACACGTTGGAAGAAGTTTCTCAAGTGTGGGGCCTCCCTTCTAATTCCGCGTCGGTCAGCGGGTGGTTCGTTTGCTATGGTGCTCAATTCGTGCATCGGATTGGAGACGCTTGCCGCTACTCTGGCCGCATAATTAAGACTTTTTATAGTCGCATATAGCCGCAGAGTCAAGAGACCCGAGTCTGAGTGGAGGCTTGTCACAGGGGAGGTACGATATGCTCCCGTTGCGATACGTATGGCAGCATTTTGGATGGGCTGGAGTAGATCCAATACGGACGGTGCTGCGGAGGAGTAAACCTCCACGCCATAATCCAGCTTTGGCTTAAGCAGCATTATGTAGAGACGGAGTAGGGAGATCCTATCTGCGCCCCATGATTTATTTGAGAGTAGCTTCAGCAAATTTAGAGTTGAATTGCATCGCCGCTTCAGGTCTTGGATGTGCGGCCTCCAAGTGAGGGAAGTGTCAAAAGTCAGTCCTAGGTACTTATACTGCTCCACCGCTCGCACAGGTTGACCATTCATTGTCAAAGTATGGGCCATTTTGGGGCAGTGGTGTCGGCGACAGATATGCATGGTTACTGTCTTTTCAGCATTGAATTGGAATCCTGTTTGTTGACTCCAGCGGGTTAGCGAGTTAATCGCAAGTTGAAGTTGCCGTTCGACAACTCGAGTGGAAGCTCCGGCGAAGTAGATCGTGAAGTCGTCCACGTATAGAGATGCTCCAACAGATGGGGGTAGGGTAGCTGCTATGTTATTCACAGCTACAAGAAACAATGTACAGGATAGTATGCTGCCTTGGGGTATGCCTCCTTCGGCGGGGTAGGGTGTCGAGGTGGCTGATCCTATTCTCACTCTGAAACAGCGATCACGGAGGAAGTTGTCGACAAAGTATGCTAGATTTCCGCGCAGTCCAAAGGAGTGTAGAGATCGGAGGATGTCGTATCGCTAAGCGGTGTCGTAGGCTTTAGACAGGTCAAAGAAGACTGCTATGAAATGTTGTCTAGCGTTGAAAGATTCACGAATCGCTGTTTCCAGCTGGATCAGGTTATCTGTGGTACTGCGATTGTGGCGGAAACCAGACTGAATGGGAATTATGTGGTTTCCACGCTCCAAAAACCAAGCCAGTCTGGTGTTGAGGATTTTCTCCAACAGTTTGCACAGTGTAGTCAACAGAGAGATCGGTCTGTATGAGCTTGGTACGTGGGGGTCTTTGCCTGGTTTGAGGATCGGGATTATTGTAGCGATTCGCCACGAGTTTGGATATGAGTGCGTGATGTATATTTGGTTGTACAGGTGAAGAATTAGCTGCTGTAGTGTTGGATCAGCCAATTTTATCATTGAATAAGTGATGCCGTCTTGGCCCGGACTGCTATCTGTGCAGTGCGATAGGTTGGAGTGGAACTCTTCAGGAGTTATCAGGTCGTTATACGGTTGGTTAGAAGTTGCTGCAAAGTTGAGGGCTTGGTTCTCCGTGGAGGTTTTGTACGCAAGAAAAGCTGGACTTGCTCGGTGAAAACCGAAATCGCGAGAGTAGTGGGAGGCAAATTGATCGCTCACTTGGCAAGGATCTGAGACAATTGTGTCCTGAATGCGCAGAGATGGATGGGTAGTCGGGCTGAACTTTCCAGCAATCTTCGCTACTTTTTTCCAAATTTCAGAGGGGGAGGTATGAGCGTTGATTGTAGTCAAATAGTTTTGCCAGGAGTTCTTTTTGCTGTTGGAGAATACATATTTACACTGCGCACGTGCTCTGTTGAAAGCTATTTTGTTGATTACTGATGGGGAGCGGCGTAGTTTCCTTCCTGCTTGGCGGCGCCGTTGTAGTGCTCGTTGGCACTCTGCTGTCCACCAAGGGACGGGGGGTTTCGAGTATTTGCCTGAGGTTTGTGGGATGGCTGCATTTGCCGCTGTCTTGATCTTGTTTTCTATTAGGTTAAGGAGATCTTCGACCGAGTCATCTGGGTTTCTAGGCCCGTCAATCTTTGTGTGATCTCTGTAGAGTGGCCAGTTCGCTTTATGAATATTATAGTGCCGTCTCGTTTGGAGTGGGGTGGCGCGGCGCAGAGTGACTCTGATTGGGTAGTGGTCGCTGCCATATAGGTCGTCCAAGACTTCAAAGGTGAAGTCCTGTAGGGCCCCTGAGGAGCATATGGCTAAGTCGATTATTGAGAAAGTTCCTGATTGTGAATGGAAATGTGTTGGTGAGTTATTGTTCAAAAGGGAGATGTCATGTGAAATGAGAAGGTCCGCTATCTGTCTACCCCTCCGGTTGGCTCTCGGGGGGTCCCACAAGGGGTCGCTTGCATTCATGTCCCCCATGAGCAGGAATGGTGGTCGCAGCTGCTCGATGAGGTGGGTGAAGTTGCAGGCTGAGACATCCAAGTGGGAGAGGTACAGGGAACATACTGTGTATGTTTTGGCGGGTAGATGGATTTTTATGGCTACTGCCTGGAGATTTGTGTCTAGTGGGAAGAGATCGTATGGGTATCTCTGGTGTACTAAGATTGCTGCTCCTCGTTCGTGGCCATCGTCACGAACAGGGGCCGAGCGTTCGAGGCGATAATGTGAAGGGGGGTTTGCGTAGCGCCCAGTCAGGAGGGTTTCCTGGAGGCACACGCAGATAGGATTTTCATTGCGAAGAAGGACTTTGAGATCATTGAATTTTGTGTGGTAAGACTGCATGTTCCATTGTATGATTTTCGACATTCTTTAGGGGTATTTACGAGTTTATGGTCTGTCATGACGAGAGGAGTGTAGGACAGGAATTGGGGCATTGCATTTGCCGGCCGGCTGGTCGGGTGGACGGGTGTGTTTCTTTTTTGAAGTTGAGGTACTATGCTGCTGGTATGGAGAGAGGTCTCGTTCCCGTTTGTTCAAGAAGGAGACGTCCATTTTCTCTGAGTTGGAGTGGGAGCGAGAGCGCGGCGGAGACTGCGAGGCTATGCGCGCATTTCGGGCGCAGGGCTTGGGCCTTGAGGATTGGGACCGAGAGTGTCGTGGTGGCACCTCGTTACTGCTTGAGATAGGTGAGGGTGTTTCCGAGGATTTATTGAAATGCAGTTGTGGGGGAGGCATCCCCTGCTCAGGCCGTTCCTGATGACTTGTCTTCGAGCCCAAGGGTGTGGAGGGAGGGGACTTTGCTCGTGCATATTCCGGGTTTGTTTGAGGGAGGCTGTCGCCAGTTCCAGCTGGAAGCTCCGGATCCTGCCCATCCCGAGTGGTCCCTTCCCTGGTACCCAGCCAGGGGTGTGGTACCGGAGACTGAAACTGTCGCGATGTACCGGGGGCCTCCCCCCGAGTAGGCGGCGTAGTCATCCTTGGTCTACACGTGGCCACTTGGGTGTTTGCGGTCGATGGTGTTTTGCATTTAACGGCCGTATGTGCGGCTGTCGAGTGCTGTTGTTCCCGTCAGTGTGAAACTGCGCGGTGTCTAGAGGGAGTCGTTTAAAGGTGTATTGAGCACGGGTCGTGGTGTCTCGTTGGTCATCACTTGAGCTCTGGGCAGTAGTGGAGTCGAGTTCTTGCTCATCACGGGTCTTCATGCTGGACGCTGGTTTCCTGGGTGGAAGAGCATTCGGCTGAGAAAGTAAAGTTGAGTGTTGTTGGGACTCTAGTTCCGCTGCCGGGGGTGAGGTCACCGACTGGGCCGTACCTGCCTTGTGAGATTCTGAGGGTGCTGGTCCCTGACCAGTAGGGGCTGCCACCGGCACTTCCTTCGGCGGCCGTTGTACTGCAAAACTGTACGTGCGGCCTTGCGACTTGTACCAGTCAGTGACTTGGGCTTTAGCGATTCCGTATGTTGTGTGCTCTTTTATCATGGTGGAGATAATTTCCTTCCGGTATAGGTAATGTGGGCAGGATGGGCTGTATGAAGGGTGAGACTCACCACAATTCACACAGGAGGGCGTCTGGATGCATGCGCGTGAGTGGTGTCCCATTTTTCCACACCGAGCACAAACTTCAGTCGTCTGTCGGCACCGTTTTTTGGTGTGTCCCAATTTTTGGCATCGAGTACACCGAATGGGGTTCGGGAAATAAGGCCGGACGTACTCCGCATGCCATTCACACAACTGCACTACGGGGGGGAGGGATGTGCGGTTGAATGTGAGCACATACCGTGGAGTAGGTTTAAGTTCCCCATCTATTCGGGCTTTTTGCCTTTCTATCTGGGTGACTCCCTGGCCGCGTAGGGCCTCTAGCAGGTCTGTCTCGGGGATGTTGGTAAAGGTGTGGCTGTGCACTGTGCCCTTCACAGTATTGAGGGTAGAGTGAGGCTGTACTTGGGTGGGATTAGCTCCGAGTTGTGTGATAGTCTGAAGACTATTGAGCTGGTCTTCATTAGCCAGCTGGATAAGTAGCGAGTCTTTGGATATTTTTTGGATTGATTTGGGAGAACCCAGTTTCAATTTTAGATCTCTGTCCACAGAGAGGACATCCACGCCTTTATTTAGGTCAGCTCCTGGGAAGGTGACGACGTGGTAGACAGGAAAGTGAGGTACTTTTTTTTCCCTGCTCCAACTGGAGAAGGTGTTTGACAGAAAGAGGTTGTGGGCGTGGGCGAGAATACTTTGACTTCGCTCTTTTAGAACTTTCATAGGGCTCCAGGGTAGCAATTGAGGATGTCCCTGCTCGGTGATTTGTATTTGTGTTGCGTCTCTTATCATTAGATGTTGGATTGGAAGGCTCGAGTGTATATTTATTTTGCTGTTGCAGCTCCTCGCGTTCCTCGCCACTCGCAGACGTGCTCTGCGATGGTTTTGGTGCCGCTGAGGTTGACAGAGAACTGCTTTCCGCATTTCCTGTCTGGGAGATGTCCGTGAAGTCCAGGGGCAGGTTGAAGTCGTCACCATCAATTTGTTTTACGGTTTGGGGGGGGATTGAGTTAGAAGTTTCCATGGTTAGTGAGTTAAGTCTCACCTGTGCTCTGAGCCGGCACCAGCTTTGGGCGGCCGCCAACAAGGGGAACCCTTCTGTCAGGCTCACGTAGTCCCGACGGGCACACTCACTAAGCACAGGCATAGCTCCTGGCACAAGCAGATGCAGCAGGTTGTTGCGCTTGACTAACCAGCGAGACGCTTCCGCGCCTCACTGGCGTTTAAACCGCCCCCCGCCTTTCCACCCGGCCATCGGCTAACCCTTGCCGCGCACGACTATCAAGCCGGCAGGTCGGGTCTAGGTCCCGGCCGGCCTTGCAATCAAATCCAAGGAGGGGTCAGTGTGTGTCCAGTAGAGTATCCAGTTGTCAGCTCAGTTGTCAGTGTTGCCATCCCAGTTGGTCTGGATCTCGGCCCAAACCTGTCTGTCATGGTTGAACCTGGGACAGCATAGCCTTGGGCTTCATTGAACACACAAGCCCCCTCCCCACGACAAGGACAGGATGGCGCGAGGGGGGTCTCATCACTTCAAACGCTCATCATTACAACATTAATCATATGTGCATTAATACCATCATTAGGGCACCAATACTAACTATTGTAGCAATAACATCCATCTACAGCGTCATATTCTTTTGATCTTTTCAGTTATTAAGTGTAAAATATGACCAATGAGAAGCTAAGTCCCAGATGAAAATTTTACGTTATAAGAAGCTCAATGACCAATAACCGTTTTCTAAAGAAAACAGTAACTATTTTCATTTTCAACTTTCAATATTGATATGTAAAGTTTAATCATTGCCTTTTTGAATCACGGTTCAAAATACACGTACGACAGAGAGAACCCAAATCCATGTTTCCACTCATTTAAATAAGCCACTCTCATGAAGTTATGCAACGTATTGCGAGATGAAATCTAAATTACATGCACTCAATAATTGCAGAGAACTTCTACAGTGAAAAAGAGGTCAAATGGCAAGAAATATTGCTGGAAAGCAAACTTATGTCCACTCATTTAAATAAGCAACTTCATGAAGATATGCAAAATATTGCAAGATGAAATCTAAATAACATTCACTCAATAATTGCAGAGAATGTCTACAGTACAAAAGAGGAAAAATGGCTAGAAATATTAGAGGAAACTTAACTCACAGGTGCTGTGGAAGAGCTTGCTGATGGCAGTACAGCAGCAGCCGTGCGGCATATTCTGCGGTGTCAGCTTGGGCAGCAGACAAATCTCCGGCTCCACAGTACTGGTCTACCATAGACAGGAAGGACTCGCACATGTCTCGGTCCATCTGCTCAAAAAGCTCACCTGTATACAGGATACAAGCCAAGATCAACTACTACCACGATTGATAAAGCAAAGTGTTAGTATTATTACTCGTGTTTCGATCCATCTGCTCAAAAAGCTTACCTGTATGCACGATACATGTAAGAATCAAGTAATAATATTGATAAAGTATTGTGTTAGTATCATTACTCATACGTAATATATATATCCATTTGTTTAAAAAAAGCTCATTTCTATGCACGATACACGAAAGGATAAAGTAAAAAGGAAGATCCACGCAAACTTAAGTAATACTGGTGAAGCATAGTGTTAGTATTACTCATGTCTACTAAATGTCCATGTGTTCAAAATGCTCATCTGCACACAAAATGCATTATTACATATATTATTATATAAGAAAGATTTAGCCTCCCTTAACCACGAGAAAGATGTTCCAGGAGAGGAAGGAGGAAGGCACCATTAATTTTGCAGTTGAGGGAAGGCGGAATCTATGTACAAGGTGCACAGAAACAGTAAGCTAAGAAAGAAGTTCATGAAACAAGAAAAATTTAAAGAAAGTAGTAGGTGCTGAAAAACAGGACAGCAGTGAACCGAAAAAAAGATGGTCCATGACAAAACAAAAACCTTTTCTATTTCAACAAAAAAGAAGCCGACCTAACCTTTAGCTCAGGCCCTCACATAGTCCCCCTGGGAGCGCCAATTCCCATAGATACAACAGTTGTATCCCCCTGAGGGGGTACACAAAATGCAAACCAGGATCAAATTGCCAGATAGAAGATAACTATTTTTACTATATTCGTGCAGGTAGCCCAAAAGCAGATGTGGGAGCATTGAATAATCAATAATTTCTCATACAATACAATAACATAAGATTGAATTAATAAATGAAACACGGCAAGTAAAAAAAGCAGCTGCCGAATAAAATTCAAGTCTCACATGATAAATGAAGACGGTAATATTTAATTTTTAATAACTAGTCACGTACATTAAGCACCACCAACAGAAAATAAGCAATGTACGTAGTTCTTAGATAATTTACTCTGCACTGAAATTGTACTGAAGCTCGGAAACAAAAATTGAACACGCTCTGGTCTAGATCACGAAGTCTAAAATTTCATTCAAACTATAATCTACAAATTTAAGTTACCAATGAAATGCATCATAACAATATCAAAGAAATTTGGAGAAATACTATCAAAAAAATAACGTAAATAGGTTGTGATAAACATTCAGAAGCAATGAAATTTTATTCCCAAAACAATATCAGTTGACTTACGATAAGAGCAGAAGCATCGAGAGCTGTGAGGCGGCAGCGTTGCATGAGAGCTTCTAAAATTTCTTGTGTCACGAGTGGTAGAGGCGGTAACCGCTTCCTGAGGTCAGTGCCGTCCACGCAGTCGCGGGAGGAGGGTGTGTCGCCAGCACTGCTGTCGTGGACGCGAAGGGGAGGGAGGTTGAATTCCGGCATAAATCTATAATCCTGCACAAAAAAATTATATGTTTAACACAAATTTTACGATTAGACAAACATGTACTTCACCATTAATAAACCGCTCTGAGTATTGCATGAAAAATTCATTTTGTACATATAGCCAGAAAAAAAACAATAAATGACTGATGACTAAAAATGAGGACTCTATTGAGAGCTAAGGACAATAAGAACGATACAATTTAAGTTGCGGCATTTCAAACGCATTTGAACCCAATAAAACTGAAAGTTATTAGGGAAAAACACGTATAGAAACGAAGCCGCAACAAAAAAGACAAGGGCAGCAGTAAGGGAAACAAGAGCAACAGAGAAAAGTGCAGCAGCAAGAGGAATAAGAGCAGTATAAAAAAAAAGAGCAATAACAAGAAAAAAGAGTAATAACAAGAAAAAAACCCAACAGCAAAAGAAACAACACCAACAGCAAAAAAATAACATCAACAGCTAGAGAAACAACACCAACAGCAAGAGAATAATACCAACAGCAAGAGAATAATACCAACAGCAAGAGAATAATACCAACAGCAAGAGAATAATACCAACAGCAAGAGAATAACACCAACAGCAAGAGAAACAACACCAACAGCAAGAGAATAACACAACACCAACAGCAAGAGAAACAACACCAACAGCAAGAGAATAACACAACACCAACAGCAAGAGAAACAACACCAACAGCAAGAGAATAACACAACACCAACAGCAAGAGAATAACACAACACCAACAGCAAGAGAATAACACAACACCAACAGCAAGAGAATAACACAACACCAACAGCAAGAGAATAACACAACACCAACAGCAAGAGAATAATACCAACAGCAAGAGAATAACACCAACAGCAAGAGAAACAACACCAACAGCAAGAGAATAATACCAACAGCAAGAGAATAATACCAACAGCAAGAGAATAACACCAACAGCAAGAGAAACAACACCAACAGCAAGAGAATAACACAACACCAACAGCAAGAGAATAACACAACACCAACAGCAAGAGAATAACACAACACCAACAGCAAGAGAATAACACAACACCAACAGCAAGAGAATAACACAACACCAACAGCAAGAGAATAATACCAACAGCAAGAGAATAACACCAACAGCAAGAGAAACAACACCAACAGCAAGAGAATAACACAACACCAACAGCAAGAGAAACAACACCAACAGCAAGAGAATCAACACCAACAGCAAGAGAAACAACACCAACAGCAAGAGAAACAACACCAACAGCAAGAGAATAACACCAACAGCAAGAGAAACAACACCAACAGCAAGAGAATAACACCAACAGCAAGAGAAACAACACCAACAGCAAGAGAATAACACCAACAGCAAGAGAAACAACAACAGTAAGAGAAACAACACCAACAGCAAGAGAAACAACACCAACAGCAAGAGAAACAACACCAACAGCAGCAAGAGACACAAAAGCAGCAGCTAGAGACAAAAACGGCAGCAGCAAGAACAACAGCAGCAACAAGAGACACAAAAGCGGCAGCAGCAAGAAGAACAGCAGCAAATAAGAGGCACAAGAGCAGCACCTGAAGGCCCTCCTTGTCTCGCATGGAGGCGGTGGTGCCGGTGTCCTGGTCGAAGCTGCGCGTCTCATTCACCACCACACCTCCACTCTCCACCACCGATATTTGACGGCTCAACTCATGCTCGACAGCGTCTCTCTGAAATGAGGCACATCACTTAAGATTCAATCATTCCTTGAACTGGGCAGGTGACACAGATCGCGCTGTACAAAGCAAGGAATAAGATAGAAAACATAATTTAAAGATAGAGCTCCAAGTAGCTCTTCATAAGCGTACAACTTATCATTACTTGAAAGTAACATTTAAATTGAAATATTTGCAGTGAAATATAAGTATCAGTACTGTAACTTGCATGGATCATTCTGGAGCACAAAATTTTAACAACCTTTCATCAACATGTTCACTATGTATTGGTACATAAGTTTACCACTCAGTAAATTGCTCATTTACGTTTCAGTAACAATGGCTACTATTTCTCTGATTTCACAACCTTTACTTAAATTAAGACTATGACGTACAAGTTGAAACATTGTGCAATTATTTATTCCCCACTTCTTAGAAAGGATAAAAATTTAATCAAGCAGTAAAGATGGCTTTTCAATTCTGCTTCTTCTAACCTAACCCAATGGCCCATGGCAAGCGCGGAAACGTAGTGAACGTGTTTAATGAATAAAATTCATATTCATGGAAGTTGCCTCCAGCATTTGCATAAAAGTAGTAAAACAACAAGGCTTCTCACCAAAAATCTGATGCTGTTTAGGTTTTTTATCTCAGTGCGAGTACCAAGTGGAGATCCGGCCTTATGAATGGATACATTTGCATCGACCCTCAGTGCTCCCTCTGTAAAATAGGGAGACAATACATCCCATCATATTCTTTCTCGACTTTAGCAATTATTTTTAAACAGTTTCACTCATAAATTTTTGCTAAAGCACTGATGATAGAATGAGAACATACTCTAAAACATTAATTAGTCAGCATGTTCATTTGTTCCTTGGTTCTCTCTTTCATTACGATTGGATTTCAAAAAGGATAATCTCTGTCACCGATACCGTTCATGTTGGCAGTGCAGACACCGAGGTGCCTGAGCAGGTAAGCGAGGTGGTGCACCAGCGCCGCCGCCTCAGCACCGTCACTCAAACACGGGCTGAACACCAGCTCCATGAGACCCACACCAGCACGGTTCAGGTCTACGAGCACCCTGTAGACACAAACAGAGTTCAAATATGCACGTCAACTTAGCGGACGATGCAATAGTTTTATGAGAGAATCTTGGTTGAGATTAAATTTAAAAAAGGGACTTTCAAAGCATTGCAAGGATAGAACTGTTGTAGGAGGGAACCTTGATTTGAAAAGGATCAAATCAAGGAGAGAGATTCAAAACAATGCAGTAGTTGTTTTTATTAAACAAAGGGAAGTTCTGTTACTGACAAGTTTTTTAACAGGCCATCAAGAAAATGCCAAACTGAAAGTATCAAATATACAAACCAAAGCCTAAAAACACCCCCCTCAAAAAATACACCCACAAAAAAACAATGAAAGAGATAAACATTGATACGAGTAATGTTAAATTGGCTCTTTTCCAACTACCAATTTTAACCACAAATAAATTTAAAATCCACCCATTAAATACAGTAACACCATGCCACACTACCTCAAAAAACTCTGTAGCACCAAGAGAGGATCTCAAACGCATTTTTCAACTTGAAACTCGGTATTATACTTTCGAAGACACACACCAACACAAACTCATCAATATAACATTGCAACATAAAACATGAATGTTGAAGTACTCAGAACTGTATTTTCACAAAAACAGTTTGGCATATAAGACAACTGAAACTGAACAACAGAACTGTGAGGACTTAGAAGGCCAAACTACATGTCACTTAACCATTGGTGAGGCAAGACAGCTCTCCTGCAGTAGAGCCAAGTCCAACACCACCCATACAAGATAGTGGACCACAAACAAACCACAGAACACCAAAGAAGTAGCCTCAAATTGATAACACAGTGTAGCTTTGAGCATTGGATTAGATTTAAGCATTAGATTAAATGTAGCTTCAAGTATTAGATTTGCAGTTTATCAATGTCACTGAAAAACTTTCCTGTATACTTTCAGCCTGAAGATGATGTTTGTACATCATAACATCACTTTTTATAGACTACAGAGTTAGTAAATTTTTTAACCATTAAGTGTAACGATGAAAAAATGCTGACTGAATTGCATACTACTTTAGCATGTGATGAACTGGAACGATTTTGTAAAGTTGGAAAGAAACGCTGTGCTCACTTGTTGAGCTGAGGAGAATAAATACTCTTGCCACTATCCTCTTCCAATTGGAGTTTGAGCAACTGAGCGTGCTGTACATAGGGAGCACCACCATCAGAGGGCAGCACAACAAAGGAGAGCTGTCCATCTTCTGCCAATGGCACTCGCTGCTGTGTGATCTGATATCCTGCCTTGAGCAAGTTAATGATATCAAATCAGTTATAGTGTGGTATTGAGGAAATTAATAAAGTTATATTGGCCATTGAATTTAGTCACCAGTGTTGTTCATAAGAAAGCAAATGAAATTATATTAATTACCTGCTGTGTGATGGAGAAAACTAATGCAATATCAATTATCAATTTTATTGTTTGGTCAAGGGCACTATTACCCCAGACCAGAACAAATATTGAATAGGTTCATAGTAAACCAAAGCAAGCCAAGTAATTTAAAACTATATTTATCTAGCAGTTAGTTGTGTAGAGCAGCATCAGAATTAAGTTCTAAATCAACATGATTAAAGTGATGTCAATATAAATTGATCTATTCAAAATCTAAATGACACATTGGTACTTGAATATTGCATCAGTGTACATGCATCAACTTTGCCATTTTTTTACGCAATCGTACAATTAGACAATTTCTCTGAATTTCAATGACAGTATTAACCAAAAATGCTCCTAGAATTGAATTTTTGCTATATAAAGATGAGTTTTCAGAGATGTATAAAAAAATTCCTAACAAGCTTTGATTTTTAGTATTCAAATTGAGCAACAATTTCTTTCAAGACACCTTTTTTGACTCTGATAGCTGTTGCAGTAAACATTTTTGAACTTGTTTGCTAATAAAGTAAGCAAACATCTATCTTTAACCATGTTAATTATTTATCCAACATGCAAAATTTTCTTTCAGAGTTTTGTAAATTAAGAAATCTGGTGACCCCCATTCCACTGCTTGAGTACATGTCAATGGAAAATTATTATACTTACGGGCAAATCAGGATAGAAGTAATGCTTTCGATCAAAATAAGACACCGGGTTAACACGAGCATTGAGGGCTAGTGCAGTAGTGACACCAGCCTTGACACACGCTCTGTTCAGCACCTGACAAACAATGGCGGAGATGTTACCAACTCAAACATAGGTAAATACAAGATCAACGTACACATTTACAAAAATCACAAGAAGTCGATAGTAAATGCAAATAACTATTAACAAATCAATTAAATGAGTTACATTGAAACTGACATTCACTAAATTAGCACAGCACTGAAAAAATTCAAAATGCTGAAAGATCCTGCAAATTCAATTTATAATTCCTAAACTCTGGCCCAGATCTAGCCAACATGAAACCAGCTTGTTTTAAACTATGAGAATAGATTAAACATAACCATAACTTTTTAGGTACATCAAAAATTCTGACACAAGAGGGCAATTTTCCATCATTCCATATAACACAAATGAATGATCAGTTGAAGAATTTTACTCCCAATGGCTTATGGCATCCATAAAACAGAATCAAGTAAATAACTTGAGAAGCAAGAAAATTAATGACTTCAACATTGAGCACAAAAAGTTATATGCTGAATAACTTTATGATGGCATTATTTACTAACCGGTAGAGTTCCTGGATGTGCTGTATCAAAGATACTGATGCATGTGTTGACAGGGGCGTTGGGTTCATTACGGGATCGGCAAAATATCTTCGTATCACATTTGATTTGAGCATGAACTTCCAGTCCAACAACCCCAATCCAAGCATCACTGAAAAAAATCAGTAGTTATTGTATTGTCAAACATGTCTAATGATCTTAACACATACATCAGTAGAGCAAAATTGATCTCTTAATTCATGCAAAATCTAACTTTTAAGGGTAGCTACTAATTAAACTTTATCAATAAAAAGTTCACGATTACTTTTTACTAAAATCAAACTAAATGCCTCAATTTCACACAAATTGTTAAGGCAATAACAATTAGTATAAAAATGAGAAAACTTGAAAAAGCAAATGTCATAAAAAATCTTTCAAAAACAATTAAAAGAATAAAGCAAACTACAACTTACCTTAGAACAGATGCTTTTGGTGAAACAAATGAAAAATTTCTGAAGCAATGTCTGATGGCATGTGCGGCTGATGAAGACTGTAATAACATGTTGGAAGAAGAGACCAACAGACTACCACAACTACTGAAAAATTCTCAGCACAAAATACCAACTATGATAACATTTCCAGTTTTAGTTAAACCTTATTACAATATAATTCTATCACCTGGAAAACCAGTTTTACAATAAAAAAGCCTTACCAAAAATTAGTTATGTGTTATCTTTGAAATAAATCAAGGTTTGCTAAGCTTTTCTTTAGAGCAAGTTGAAAGCTAAAATAGCTATGAATTAAGAAATTGAATGAACATTTTGCCTGCACATAAACTTCCATCACATGAACTTAAGGCTCACATTAATAATTAATTTACTCAGGTAATTTAGTACTACATATGTAACTCCTATTTATTGTCATGGTAATGATACAACATGATTATTTTTCTATCAAGATTCAGCACAGCACATAATTTTATAAATACTATAATTTTAAAAATTTCAACAAAAAAATATGACAACCAATCAGAACCACAACAAATTTAGAGATACAATACATTTTTGTCTAACATGAAGAAAAATTTTCTTTTAAAATAGTCCACCATATACAAACAAACTAGTAACAGGTAAGAGTCAGGGCTGAAATTATTTATGCATTTACATTGGCAAAAATTAATTTAAGATTTAAAAATAGTAATAAAACCAATTGTTTCAATTATCAGAAAAGAAGAAATATTTCTTCATTCTTTCTATATTGATAGATGAAATTATTTAAAATCCCCCACATGCTGTAGTAGTCTCTACCAAAATATGTAACCACACTGTCAAAAAACTATGCCATTTTCAAATTCATGGAAATTTGAGATACTGGAATTACCAATTAAATGAGCAATTACTAGATTTTGTTATTTTGGTTGATCGCTTTTCTTCAAATTAAAAAAAAAATTTGAATGAGCTAGCATAGTAGCCCTAGCCCCATCAGAGTTGTTCTGCCACAAAAAATCTCAACATTTTGCTCAATTTAAACAATGTAATTTGATAGCAATAGCATTATAATTTTTTACTGTTTTAAACAAAAAGTTGAGCTCTTAAAGAATGGTTTATTTCCATGCTATACCATATTTTACTCTTGACTTTTAACCCTTTGATGACCAAAAGGATCATACAGTCCTCTTTTGGATAATTTCTCTAAAAAGTGAACAGTGAGCAATATGAGGTGCTACTAGGTTTGAACACATCAGAACATGTTACGCCGTCCTTCTGTTGCCAGCCTGGCTCAATGCACCACATTGCATCAGAGTAAAGATGGTCTTTGTGGCTCATACACCAGGTGTGATTTGAGTCTAAATAATTTATCTATGAGAGAAGCGTATTTAGGTTGAAACTTGAAGCATTTACAGCACTGGTTCCAAACCTGTGGGTAAGTAACCTCAAATGGGGTTGCAATACTATTATCATTGGGTCACTTATTCATTTTGAGAATATGAAGATTTTATAAGACATGGTCTAACATATATTAAGACAGTCCTATAAACTCTTAATAAGGTAAATGATACATTAGAAAAAGTTTTAGATGTAGTAGACAACTAGAACCTATTCTAGCAAAAGCACATGTATGTAAAATAGGTACCTTCCTAATCAAGTCATTATTATTTTTCAAACGCTGAAACATTTTAGATTCAATACATTTGGAAATCAATATTTCCAAGGTTATATAACTGAACAGACACACACTCACATCCTGGTTAGGCTGCCCTCATTTTTGCATCGATCAGTTCTGGGATGTCACGCCCACCTAAAACTTATATCATATTGCATACATACCCTGAAGTAGCATAGTTCTGGTTTTGGCATCATACTATTAAGATTCATGAGCAAATGCTCCTATTAATTAGCCACAGGTGCATCATACAATGAAAGTAAATGTAGTTATTTACAAAGTTACACACTACAGTGTCTGAACCAGGGTAGCACATGTTTGGTTTTTGTTTTTTTTTAGCCTTGCCACCTGTGTAGCTCCTCCAGCTGATTCAGCCAGTGTTGCTCTCGTACGGGTAGTTACACTTGGTTAATATTATTTGTGCAGTTTTTGACCTGTTGAAGATGAGTGTTAGAAAAAGAAAGTACTACAATGATTTTTTGAAGAGAGGATTCACTAGCATAGATGTTGCAGGTGTAGAAAAACTACTGTGTGTAGTATGTTTGGAAGTGCTTGCTCATGAGTCTATGAAACCTGCTTAACTTCAAAAATATCTTCTAATTAAGCATAAAACTGTTGGTTTTTGAGTTGACTTGATAGCTGCAGATTATTTCAAACAATAACTTTGCTTCCATTGAAACTTCATACATGGTTGCATTAAGAATAGCACAGACTACAAAACAACACACAATAGCTGAAAATCGTATTCTTCCTTCCACCAAAGTTATTGTTATTGTTTCATGATTGGTCCTGATGCAGTAACTAAATTATCACCTCTATCCATGTAAAAAAAAATATGATAAAAAGAAGGATATCAGATACATCCCAGGATATTCGTCAAATTATACAAGAATAAGAAGAAATCAGAACCAATTCCTGATGAAAGCATCAGGCATGATGGTGTCAATCACTTCCCAAATGAACAATTTATTTCAACAAAAAAACAGGCCTACTCAACTTTCAGCATAGGATCTCACAAATTTTCCCCCTGGGAGTGCCAATTCCCATAGATACAATAGTTGTATCCCTCTGAGGGGCTAGGGCTATAGTAATAAGCAAAAGGAAGAAATCTGATTGTATTCATTGGGGTTCTTCAAGAAAATCTCATTTGGAAGTGGATATTTGTGTATTTGTAAACCAACCCATTGAAAATGGCAATGTTGAGTTTCCAATGTATTACTTCAAGAATTGTATCTGATGACGTTATTGAAGAAAATTTGTGAACAAACTAAATCTGTTTGCTCTGCAAAATGATCTGTCAAAACTCTTCAATTTAAATAATCTTTAATTTGAACAGTGGTTACTAGTTAGATGTTGGTATGCAAATGTCTTTGACCAGAATTGATAGCACTTGTCACCATTGGTCAGCTCATGCTTTGAATGAAAATACATCTCAAAATGTCACAAAAAAGATGAGAAGATATAACATCAAAACTACATTTGGTTGATAATTGCTCATTGAATTGTAGTGACAGACTAGCTCAAGGGAGACTCCTTGTTGGTTATCTGAAGGAGTAGTTCAAGCAAATCCCCTGTAGAAGAAAATATATGCATTGACAACCAAATCACCTTTCTTTCAAGGGTAAGTCTTTACTCAGACAATATATCAAAAAATAAATAAATAAATTGGGTTGGAAAATATTTTTTCAAGCAAATTGTAAAGGCTTAGTGTATGACTGCTTCCCATACTCAGGAAAAATTATAGCCAAATCCAGGGAAGGTGCCATCAATCTGGATCCAAGTTCTAAAGCAGTTCTAAACATGCCAGAAACCATTCTAGATGGCAAAAACCATAAGATCTATTTTGATAACTGCTTCACATCACAAACTAATTTCCCATTCGACATCAAGGAAAGTATGGGCTTGAGGAACTGTGCAAGAAAGAAGACTTAGAGGGTTGAAGTTCAAGTCTAACAAACAATTATATGAGCAAGGCAGAAGCTTATTTGATAAACATGTGACTGACATTGATAGTTTTTTAATCACTGCTGTGAAATGGCATGGTGAGAGATCTGTTTGCCTGGTTTCTAGTTTCCTGACATCTGCTCCATTACATCAGCAAGAGAAATTTGATTGCAAAGCAAAGGAGAGGATAGAGGTATCAGTCTCTAATTATGTGTTGTGCTACAACAACTATATGGAGGATATTGCTTTGCATGACCAGTACATGGCACACTACCGCATGAACTACTTTTGCACTAAGAAATATTGTTTCAGACTGATATTTCACTGGTTTGATTTGACAGGGGTAAATAGCACATTGTGACTATACTTTAGTCACTCCTAAACTCAATACCAAGCATTTCAAGCTCAGTTACTGCTGAAATTCTATCTAGTCATTTCAAGCATCCAGTAATCTCAAGAAATACCAATATAAATTTAATCAATAAAAAGTTTCAACTTCTCCATCCTATTTTCACAATACGCACTGCAGCAGAAGCTATGTAAGGTTGCTGCCTAACTTGCCCTAATGGAACTCAACAGCACAGGTAGCATCTCCAGGCTTTACAAGCTATTTACTTCTGTGTAGGACTGAAAATTTTAAGGGAGTTGCGTATTATAAGATATCATAATGTGATTTTTAACTGACGCTTTCAAATCCCTAAATCAAAAGTCAAAAGAACACTCTGACGAAGGGAAAGGCGACTATCAGAAGAGAGCGTACAGCAAAAGTGTGCAAAGAAGAGGAAGACACGGAAAGCATCAGCACAAATTCAAGATGAAAGCATCAGGCATGATGGTGTCAATCACTTACCAATGTTTCATGAAAACAGGAGCATGTGTGAAAATCCTGGTTGCAAAGGCAAAGAACATATGTTTTGAAAAAAGTGTGCTGTATGTACATCTATGCAGAAAAAGGAACAAAAACTGCTTTGAAGCTTTACATCAAACCTAAATTGTTTTGAAACTCTAGAAACAACTTTGGTAAAATTTTCATGTGCAAATTTAATTTTTATCCTTGTAACACTTATGTTCTACTTAGTAAGATAATATACAAAGAAATTAAATACTCATCAGTTTTTTGTTAGAAATTTTCCCTCTAGTCCAATAGGACTGGATGGTCCTTTGTTTAGCACTATTTCAGGTCCAAGTGGACCATATGGTTCTCTTATAATTTTTCTTTTTGAAATAAACTTCGAAGTTTAGATTTGTATTACTATCAGTGTTTGGATTTTTAGTCCAAAAAATATGGTTAAAATGGCGCTAAAAAGTTGATATTACAGGTATCATAAGAAAATAGTTTTTATTTCTATCAAAAGAGTTTTTTGAAAAATAGCATACACAACTTTGCAAGTTTTGGCAACAATTCAACAGTTTACTTTTATGTGGAGCAATGAAAAATGAATAGGAAGTTATTCTTTTCATTGGAAACCATGTTTCTTTTTTTCACTCAGCCTATATACGCATGTTCTATGTACTGGAACTTATATAGTTCTGAGCTTTCTTTAGAGTGCACAGTTTTGTAGTATATATATATATATAGGAATGAAATAAAACATGATTTTCATTTAACAAATTCTATTTCAAAATTGAAAAAACACTAAAGTACATGTGTTTAAATTTTCAGTTTTCATTTAATCTTAAGGTTAAGTTATGTTAACTTAATTAAATTGTATTAATTTTTATTATTTTTAATTTTACTATTTTTAATTTTTATTATTTTTGATTTTTGGCCTGAAACAAAACAAAAATTAAAAATAATAAAATATATATAGGCATAAAATATATATATTTATCAAAATACGTATTGTTAGCAGTGAAACATATAGCTATAAGTTGTATACCCTAAATTTATGAAGTTTTCTCACATATTTTCCTAGGCCCTAGATACAATCACCATTTTCAAAATAGGCTAATCAATTGAAATGTGAATGAACAAGTGAAACTGGTCACCAAAACATAACCAAGCAAATGAAACCGGGCAATGAAACACAACCAAACAAACAAAATTTAGCCTGAATGCACTATCATCAAAAAATAACTGAATATGATCTATAGAAAAATCAAAATGCACATTTGATAATCAGAGGTTTAAGGAACATTGTATGGTAACACTAAATTCATTGTTCTGTGTTGTGTAAACTGTAAATGTTAACGACAGGGCACTAATCAATTTTCATATATTTGTCGCTTATATATTGGTATTGAGATTGAAATAAACAATTTTTCTTCTATGCACTTTGCGTTGTAAATCAGTATTTAACGAGTTATAGCGGTATGTTAATTTTTGTCTTTCATAGTTTGTATCTGCTCAAATACCCAATTTCCATTTTATATTGCTTTAAAAATGGTAATTAGATCAAAATAAACAACTATTCTTCTATGAACTTTCCATCACAAATGAGTATTTAAAAAGGTATAGCAATATAAAACTGCAAATAATTCAAATGCCCCAAGTGACGTCATGGCTGCCCTGATATGTACTCATCATTCCCATAATCAAATAATTAAAAAAAAAATCATTAAATTTATAGAAAAGAATGATGAAGCAATTGCATTTCCATGTTAGTACAATTGCTTAAATAAGATAATTTAAGTTAACCTACCCAACCTCACATAATGTACTGTTCATTTCAGTCATGAAACACTAAAATTAAAATACCCCTGTAACTTGTTCAATACTGATTTACAATTAAAACAGCACAGAAGAAAGGTGTTTATTTCAATCTCATTAACACAATACAAGCGGCAGAAATTAAAAAATTGATTAGTGTCTGGTGGTAAACAAAAACCGTGTTAACATTCAATATTATACATTTTCTTGAAGCACGTGCGAGTTGACCGGCCATTTAAAACTTACCTTAACAGAAATAGGAAAATGTATAAGAAAAATGGTATTACATATAAATAATTACCACATAGTTGAAAATCTATATTATAGATTAACTTTTTGACTGCACCAATAAATATTAAGTTCAACACAAAACTCAAATTAAAAGTCAATTGTAGTAAACTATTTTGAAAATACCAAACATGAACTGAATTGTGCCTTTATTTAACTTTGATTAAGTATTTATGAAAATTGAGTTTATGACTACTGATCAGTTGGCATTATTATGAAAATAACCACTGTGTACCACCGGTGGTGCCGTCGCAGTCAAAATGATAAAGAAAAAAGTAATACGTAATAATTAAACATTGTTGGAAGAAATTATTAACATTTTATGTACATTTTCTGTAAGCAACAATCTCTCATCTGATAAAATCATTTCTATTTTCAAAAATGTCTGCTCAACATCTACTGAAGTGACGGGAGCATACTTAAAGTATACCGCATGTAGAGCAATGTCCTTCTCTACTTTTACTTCTTCTTTCCCAACTATAATGTCTCTAATTTTTATAAAATTTTCATATCCTGGATTATTCTTAACAACTCTGTCACATTCGGCACTCATCGCTTTGCCAACCTTGCCTCTATATGCCATGCCTATCCTATTGAGAGCTACCTGGAACACTTCTAAAGAGCTAACTAGTGGCAGATTGCGCTCTTCCAGTTGTTCAATGGAGTCTGGTAAAGAGGAGTAGTTTGCAAGGATGTACATGTACAAGAGGTTATGGTGTAGAGTTGAGCTCTTCATCAGTTCTTGCATGATTTGGATGGAGCTTGCCTCATCTGGGTCGAATGAATCAATAATGTTCTGTAAAGGGGTAATGAAAAAAATATAGTGTTTTACATAAAATAAAGAATAATTTGTATTGCTATTATGCAACATAAATACAGTAATTCTACAGATAACATAAACTGATTGCATAATACATATTTTCCAATTTCCATACCTTCACAATTGTAAAATGTTTAGCATAATATAATGCGGCGATTATCCATGCGTCCCATCTTGTAACAACAGGTTGTGATGGAAGGGGCACATCAAGAGCCTTCTCTCTGAAGAGTTCACATCTACTGAGGGCCCTCAGGAATATTGTTTTGCCGTTTGATATTAGTTCATCAACGTCTTGAAAGTGCATCCATATCTCTTCTGCAACTCTATGCAAGCCCTGTGAAAGGCAAGTTAGATGCAGCATACTAGGGTACATAATTTGTAGTGAAGCTGCTGTTTTCACTATATTACTGATTTGCTCCACAAACAAGTCTTGACTCTGGAAAAGTCCGTTGTATGTGTTTGAGAAGTGAGTGAGGGATTATTTTAGAGTGTTTGGTTTTCACACAATTGTTAGGCGAAGAGATGGGAGCCCTATAAGACAAAGTCTTAACCTCCCATGCTTTTGAACTAGGTAAGTTGAACTAGGTAAGTTCTTCATGTATGTTGCAGCATCTGTCACCAGCAACAATATGTTGTTATACTTAATCCATTCTGGCCAAAGAAGCGATAAAGATGATGCAATGAACTGCGCTATTGTTGTACTATTGGTGCATTCTAATTCAGTGGAATTCAACAGAAATATGTCAGATTGTTCATTTATTTTGAGTGTGCCAATTATTGCTGTTGTAAACTGCCTTCCCGTCGTACCAGTGCACTCGTTTACTGCCAACCACAACTTGTCGTCTCCTACTGGCCCAGTGTTGCCAAATTATTTCGGTGGAAAGTGCCAGATTTCACATAAAAAGGTGCTAAAAAGAGCTAAATAATTTTACGATGGTGCTAGAAAAAGAGCTAAAAATATTTATTCATATTACTGATTACTTACCTCAGAAAATATGCAGCGGATGCTGCTCAATATGATTAAAGGTCTACATCTTCAAATAAGATATCGCATGTGATATCTTGGCTGCCGGACTGTTGGTCTTCCTGGTTGTAGGTGCTCATGTTTCCAATCATATTAGTAACTGAAGCAGGCAATTCGTAATCTTTACAGCACTTATCATTAAGTTTCAGGCCATATTTCACATACAGAATATTCTTCAACAAAGGCAATTCCATTTTGTTTCTCAATTTGTTTTTCACTATGTTCATAGAACTGAAAACGCGTTCAATTTCTGCGTTCGAGTTTGGCAGCAGCAGTAAATTCATGGCAAAATCAGACAATTTCTTGAAGGGATTTACACCAGCTGCATCTTGGAACTTACTCACTTCGAACCAAAACCGTTCTGTGTTTTCTACATTTATCCATTTATTCAAGTGAATGCTATTGTATTGATATTCGACTGCAGCAATTTCTTCCTCTGAATTACACATGACTTGCAAAATTGGTTTTATATCCTCCTTAATGGGTTTCAAGGTGTTTTCAACTGAAAAACATGATGCTTGTTTCAAAATGTTCATGTTTTCAGGTAGTCTCTGTTTAAGTTGTTGAAAAAGATTCAACAGAAACGCCTTGGATCTATTCCTTATGATCATTTCTTCTTCATGATTTAGTCTATTTGTAGTTCTCAATTCAGTGACTTTTCTTTCAAACCTATAGCCAAGATTTGGTTGGGGATCCAAGTATTCCTCTATATTGGACTGAAGAGGATCCACTCTGCTGGTTGGAAGTATCAATAACTGCGCAATTGATTTTATTAAACGAGAAAGGTCAGCAAATAATTTGGTTTTGTCCACATTATTAGACTCAAATATTTTGTTTACTTGTACTTGAACCAGCACAGGATGTAAGAACAATAGGTAAAGTAAATTTTTCTCATCCTTGTACATCTCGTACAGCATATGAGCAGTGTAACATTCTTCTTTAGAACTCATTATTTCAAAGTGTGTTTTCAATTCAAGCCATTGGGTCAAGACCCTGCCAACAGCAGGTTCGATTGAAAGCCACCGAGTGGAACAGTTATTAACCATTTTAAGAGGAGTTTTGTTGTCATTGATAGCTTTATAAAGCTGACAGTAAGCAGTCTGCCTAGAAGAAGAGTAGGCAAACCATTTATAAGTTTCTGCAATTAGAAATTCCAAATTTCTAGGCAAAACCTCGGCTGACGCATGTGACATTGCTAATTGCAGTGAATGGCAAACGCATCTCACAAGAATCAACGCTGGAACTTCTTCTTTCAATTTCTTGAACACACCTTTGTTTACTCCTACCATAACACTGGCATTGTCAGTACCAATGGCAATCAGGTTAGTTATGTTCAGTTTGCAGTTTGCAAGTTCACTTTTGATCGATTCAACAATGTCATCTGCATCACAACTAGACAATTCAACCAGGCTTAAGAAGGTGTGAACAACTTTTTTCATGCTTTTACTAGAATAAATGATAGCAATACCTAACATTTTATGCACAGATATATCATTGCTCTCATCTAGAAGCAAACTAAATTTTCCATCTCCGATATCAGCAATCAATTTTTCTTTAAAGTGTGGGCCAAGAACATTTTTTATCACAGCAGTGCATTTACTTCTGTGCATTCTTACTTTTGGCACGACTTCGCTATCTTTCACGACATTTTTGCACAGATCTACCAAATGATCACAAGAGTTGATTGATGAGTGACAACATACATAGAGCGCAAGCTTTCCTTCAACATTTGCAGCACCATCAGATTTTCGTTCCATGAATTGAGTAATCGGATTACTTTTAAAAGGCACAGATGTTATATGTTTCTTTGTTTCAGCATGTTTTGTTAGTAAACTATATTTCGCAGCTATTTCACATCTACAAAATGAACAGAAAGCCTTTGCACTGTCTCCTGGTACCTCACGTAACCACTTGTCAAATTGTTTCATTTGCAACCATTCTTTTCTGAACTTTTGAGTATAATTTTTCCTCCCGCTTGCACTCATGGCGAAGGGTTGTTTTGTAGTATTTCAAGAATTCAATTAATATCATACACACCCAACACCAGACTAACTTATTTTTCAGCAAGACGAACAAGCACCACCTCTTCGATACGACACTGGCGACCAAACTGAAGGAAACGACTAACCGTCGTTAAACCGACTTTAGACCATTAAGGCCCTTTTAACCCTTTACGCCCTGAATTATCTTTCAAGCATCTAAAAAAATAATTTTTGTTCTATTTATGACAGAAAGGTGTACTGGAAGCACAAGATGCATTGAATTTGCCCAAAATTATTTTTTTGAAAAAAAAAAAAATTTGTGACGAATTCGTCACATCCGCGAGCTAAGGTGCATAAGTTATACAAGGAAATAACTTCAAATTCTTTATTGAATAGTATTTTTGACCTATTTCACACGTTGCTATCATTTTATTTACTGTAAATCTTAAAACACATCCTCAGGCAAAAATTTCGGGGAAGGGGGGGATGCAGGATCCCCGACATATAATTTCGGGGATAGGGAAGGGGGATGAGCGGCAGCCATCAATTATCAGCAATCTTATTTATTGTTTTTATTGTTTTACTTAAAGAGAAAGTGAAACTGGCTCCCAACTCAAAATTGGGGGGGGGGGGGTGGGGGGGGACCATGGCCCCAGTGGCCCCCCTCCCTGGCTGCACTACTGGGTACAAGCATAGTAACAAACATTGGTACATTTTACCTACAATTTTTTCTCATACTACTCATGATAAGATTCAAACCTGTTTGATTTAGCAATGAGACAAAGGCTTGCATTACATTTCTTATAGTAAATAGTTCTTCCAATGCAGTGCTCTTTCTTGCATTTGTTTCTCGTTTCAGCAATTCTGGGTGCAATGTCCTCCCCAATGTCAGGCAATAGCGCTCCAATTGTGGTCTTGCTCTTAGACTCAAAACGATGTAACATGCAAGCCCAAATCACTGTTTCAGCTCTTAGTTGGTCACATTCAGAGGTTTGTTGAGGTTATTTTCAATTTTTGATTTCACGAACTTCTGGATCAGTGAAATCTGATAATAATTGCTTGATATATTGCAGGGAAAAGAATATCTTCATTATCCATTATGTCAGGTCCTTACAGAGCCATCGTTTATGACGTAATTACTGGCGCCGACGAGTGCGCGGTTGTGGTCTGCTTTCTCTAAAAGCAGATGCTGTGATCTCAATCCCAACTGCTGAATTTTCGATAATTTCTGATGGATCGTCGACGTCAATTGCCTGTTCAAATCTGAAATAAAATACAACGCATTACAACGTATCTAACGTGAAGTTAGAATAGAAAATTGGCAATTTGTCAAGAAAATACATTTTTATGAAGGCATTTATTACAAATATTTCTCTAAACACTGATTAGCAACGTACTTTTTTCCGCGTCCTTGTCGGATTCAGCAATAATTTAGTCAGGATCTACAACGTCACCTTCATCTAATTCTTCGATTTATCACTTGCAAAAATAACTTTTCTATCACGGTTGTTCTTGTTGCCATAGAATAATCTTGGTGAGAAAAATGATCCTGTAAAAAACAAACGCTCGTATAATAGAACATAACGTCAATTTATATAAATGAACAGTAGTACTCAATCACTCTTTTCATAAAGTCGCATTATTTCATTTTATTGTAATTTTTAATTATATTTCCATCTTTAACAAGGAGTAAATAACATATATATTAAATTGGACTAGCATCCAAGACGGTACTGGCATTATAAAAGAGGAAGGTTTGCCAACATTCTTCGCTTGCCATGCAAACACGGTAGCAACAAAACATGCTTTGTGTCCCTGATGTGACGAAATCGTCACACTGATGTAACTCAATATTTTATTCTTTCTAACTCTTTAAATTCTATTTTCCTTTGATAAACGTATTGTACAGACGCTACTTAACATTCATAAATTTTTACACGCATGAAACTTACCTGAGATTTCATCCATAACGTTTTTTTATATAGCCAGTAGGAGCGGTGCGAACCACACGTCACCCCCTCGCGAAGTTTGTTTATCAACTGAGGTAGCGCGCGCAAAACTGACACAACACACTACTCAGCCTGGAGAGGACATGTACCTGCGTCTGCACATTCGTTAGCAAGAAGCTCTGTTTGTAATTTACTACGTGAGAAGCTCGTACTTCTTGTGTGACGAATTCGTCACACTCGGGCGTAAAGGGTTAAGCGGCCCATAGACGATCAATTTAATTGTCAATATCATTGACTCAATATATTGACGAGATTTTTTTTTGCCCACTAAAGCGGCCCACAGACGGTCAATTTTATTGTCAATATAATTGACAATGATGAATATTGACAATTATATTGATCGTCTGTGGGCTTGATTGACGACCGTCAATTAATTGACTCAATGTATTGACGCAATAAAATCAGTTTGAGCCCATAGACGATCAATTTAATTGTCAATATCATTGACTCAATATATTGATGAGAATTTTTTGTTGCCCACTTGCAGCGTCAATCTTTGCATCAATGTAATTGATGAAAACCAGTCATTTGCTCTGCGGACGCCGTAGGTGATAGACGACGAAGAAATTACCGTTGTATCGCTAGCCTTGGCACTTTCAACTCCAAGAAAATCGCCGCGTAAACGCAAGACCTGGGCCAAAAACTGGCTCAGGGAACGTGGCAGAATATTCGGAATCGACGCATTGCTCAAAGAATTACGTGCAAATAAGCCAAAAGATTTCAAGAACTATCTTCGAATGGACACTACATAATTTGATCAACTTTTCCATCTCTTCACTCCATATATACATAAAGAATCAATAAACATGCGAGAACCGATATCACCTAGCCAACGGCTGTCGCTCACGCTGAGATATCTGGCGACTGGCGATTGTCAGTCCCTTCAGCAATGCAATTACCAATGTTCAGATACTTACCTATCAACAATTGTTTTAAGGCTGTCACAATTCTATCTGCATCACATTTTACTAATTCTGCAATTCCTAAGTTGATTTCCCTTTTCAGGTATATCGCTGTAGTATACATATAACTGATACCCCAAGTAGTTTCATGATTTAAATATCATTACTTTCGTCCAATAATAAACTGAACTTATTGTTGCCATTATCATTGGTCAGTTTTTCGAAATGAGGATACAATACATTTTTGATAATGTTTGTGCATTTTGTTAGATGCATCTAAGCATCATCAATAGGTTTGCAGTTGGAGATGTGCTTTGGCATAACAGCCATATGATCACAATTAAAAGTTGCACTATGGGGGCCCAAAAACATGGCAGTAGCCGTCTTGGTCTGCTTCATAATCTGACCATAACGTGTTCTGAACGTGGTAAGTTCGCTATTCAAATAATTTGGTTAAGCAAATCATCAAATATTATGAGAATGAAGTAGTAAACATTACAGCGAATGCATAATATTAATTTTGAGTAATATATCATATGCATCGCTTAAGCGCAATTCCCGCAAGATAATATCAAGCAAGCTAAAAAAACTATTTAGATTTTTTTTAGCTAATATCTACAATCCCAGCTTTACAGCAAGGTTTAAGCGAAAACATATAGATCTAGCTTTTAAATATCTAAAGTGTCAGGATGCCTGCACACCAAACGGTTTGGGGATTGAAAGCTAGCGAGCTTGAATTGATTAACATGGATTCCTATGGGAGTGCATACACTGCTAGCAAGCAAGAGAGCGAGCGAGAAAGACTGAAGATTGACTGAAGCGAGAAACCGACTCGAAGATTGTTTCACGCTTGAGAGTTGCAGCTAGAAGCTGGCTGCCTGGTAGTGCGCGGTGAGATGCCGATAAGGTTGGCGTACTGCTCAATTCCTCCAGCATACACTGAACTTCTGAAATTCGAAGTTAATGCTGTACGTCGCATTTCGAACTCAATAAATCCAAAGCACAGGGACAGATTACATGTTTCAAAGCAATGAGATGAAGTAGGAATGAAATCAACGTAACAAACACATGCTTTTACTGCTCGTTTCTGTTATAGACATCTCTCCATGACATTTAGGAGCAAACTGTGCGTTATTTTGTGTGTGATAGATCATGCTGACATCTTTCTCTCTCGCTTGCTTTCTCACTTTCAGTCTTTTGGTTTGTCAGCACCCTCAGTCCTGGTTGCCATAACTTGTTCTACGTATTTTGTTAAAAGTACCAGATTTAGCCGTACGAAAGTAGCAGATTCCAAAGAAAAAGTCCCAAGTTTTTACTTTCCTATATAATGCTAATAAATAGGTTAATAGTTATAAATAAAATTAGTTCACTAAATTCAAATGATATTTTTCATAATAAGACATAAAAAGTACCACATATTCGTAGCAGCGCACTCCAGCATGCAAGAAGTAACAGATCTGCAAGTACACATAAATAAAATTCGAAGTATTTTCAGGTGCATACACTACGCCTTCCAGAGCTCAGAATGAAATATTGACGCAATATATTGACGCGACCAAATGGACGTTTCAATATATTGACGAACCATCAATAAAAAATCAAAATAATTTGATTTCGTCAATACATTGAGTCAATTAATTGACGGTCGTCAATCAAGCCCACACACGATCAATATCATTGTCAATGTTCATCATTGTCAATTATATTGACAATAAAATTGATCTTTTTTAATAAAGTTAAAGACACCGTCGAAACGCGTTGCAACTCCGTTAAACGAGGCCGGCACTGTAAGTATTTGAACGAATATTCGAAGAAACTTTTGGAAGTTAATTCAAACATGAAAATTCGTACATAATATTAGCATGATTAAATTACTCTATATTATTTCGAAAAGATGCTAAATATGTGCTGGATTATTTTTATTGGAACCAGATTTGGTGCCAGATGCCAGATGATGAAAACTAGGAGCCAGGCCGGGTAAAAAGATGCCAGATCTGGTTCCAAAAGAGCTAAATTGGCAACACTGCCTACTGCATTTCGTATATTCTTCTCCTCTTGCGTTGCCAGAGGAGCACTTAAGACCGACAGGGCTGAAGTTGCTTCTGAGTGCGTCAAATATTCCTATTGGAATATAAAATGAACATGTTGGCTTACCGTCAAAATCTGCTCGATGCCTTCACCGCCAGCAGACCCGTCAAGTAGCTGCCACAGCTAGATGACCTTCCTCGTAGAACCAGAGGAATTCCGAAAGCAAGGCACCCGCCTTGCTCACAGACGTAACGAAAGAAAACACGCCGGCACAACCGACGCAAAAACCGAAGAGCGAAACCACACGCGCGACTGCACTCGACAAGATCCATTTGAAGACTGACGTCACTCGCCCGCCGCCAGTCAGTGGCGGCAGCCAGGAAAGGCTGCGCCAGCCAGTCAGCCAGACCCCAATTCTCGGGATTTGCGGCGGCCAATTTTTCATCACCACATCTCCTCCAGTTTCTCACGAAACTCCCGGTGTCCAGTGCTTAGCACTCGTACTCGTTTAGGTACGAGGGACGCCGTCGTTCACGGTGTGACCGCCTTAATTGCGCCGGCTCCCCCTGGGGCTGCTCTGCCTCTCCATCAGTAGCGGCAGGCTCCTCGCCCTCTTCCTCAAGTGAGTCTTCACTAAACTCATTCTCTGCCGCCGGCGCCACTGGCGCCGCGTTTAATGCGTCCACCACCACCCTCTCAGGCAACGCAAGAGGAGCTGCGCCACCGCCGCCACCTCCGCCGAAGATAACTTCGTCGGGCGCCGCAGCGCCCTCGGCGCCCCGGTGATTCTCGGGGACACGGCCCCGATCACCCCCAATGCGTCGTCTCCTGACGTCGCGCACATGCCTGGGCATGCCGTCTACGCAGACCACGTACTTTGACACGACGCTGGTGACCTCACCTGACGTCCACTGCTTCGTGCATGAAGGCAGCGGGGGCTTCACCCACACCTCATCGCCGACAGCAAAACTGTTGCTCGCGCCGCCATCAATCACCCGAAGATTGACGTCAAACGGCACTCGCCAGCGATACCGAAAAATACCGCTCGAAGGGACTGAGCCCGCCTCAGTGTCCTTCCGGGGCGTCACATTATACCAAAATGTAGCCTCCTCAGGAGTAATACCTCCCCTGGCGGCGATCCTCTTGATCGTCCGATGATTTCTCTCCACGATCCCGTTGCCGCTCGGGGCGTAGGCGGCACGGAATCGCAGCGAAATCCCCCACGCATCAGCGAACTGTGCCACAGTCGCTGATCGAAACGCCGTCGAGTTGTCCAGGAGCAACTCGTCACACGGCCCGCGCTCAATTACGATTTCCCGCAAGTGAGCGACAATACTCGCTGCTGACTCATTCAGCAGCCGTCGCCAGATGGCGAACCGCGAGGGACCACAGTCAACCAATGACAGGTAGAGCTTAGTGCCATAGTGGGTCACATCAATTGCAACCCGGCGCCAACTCTCCTCCACAGACAGATCCCCCCGCTCCACGAGATTTTCCCCCCGCAGCGCAGGGTCGATCCGCTGGCAGGCCTCGCATCCAGCCAGCTCCCGCTTCACCTGTTCGCGCGACAGATCACTGCGGATCTGACGCGCCAAGTAGAGCGTCCGATCAATGCCCAAATGATGCGGCAAATGAGCCGCCCAGATGGCATCCTCGACACTCTCTCCAGTGGCAAGCACGGCCGCCACCTCTGCACCGGCTTCCCCACCATCGCAGTAACTAAGCCACCTCTTAGGTACCCTGGTCAGCTGGTCGGCCTTGTTCTCGATCGTCGAGACGAAGCGAACAGACACGACCAGACCATGCTCAGCGATCGTCTCACGGATCACCCCAAGACGTCGCTTCACGAGCATCTCCGCCGCGCCCTTCGTGCGAACACGATTGCGGCCATCGACAGTGTTGTCCATCCATGTGACGACTGTCCGGGAATCACTGGCGACCGTGAAGGTCTTAAAACCCCACGCAATCGCCAAATTGATACCCCGCGCCACCGCTTCCAACTCGGCCACATTGATGTGAAGGTGATCCGACTTTTTTCGGAGCCAGGACGCATCCTCCACAATGCGGCCATCGACCTCAAGGGCCACACCCACTCCGATAGAGCTGGCGTCGGCCCACACGGTAACCGTGCCGTGCGAGTCGACGCCCCACACGCCCCCAACAGGGTCGTCCCGACGAACCCGCGCCAACAGCTCCGCCGCCAGCGAGCTGACAGAACCGTCAACCGGGTCGTCCCAAGAGCCGCTGCACCCCAGCCGTTTCAAGAAACTGCAACAAGGGCGCAGCCACCCCGCCACGGGGTAATGGCCGACTAACCGACCGCACAGGGAGAACAGCCCCCTCTTCGTCAGGCCGGCATTCACCGAGCCAAACTCGGAGAGAGCAGTCCCCCGCGACATTCGAAGATGTCCGTTGGCATCTTTCCGCAAGGAAATGCCCAACAACCGGCCTCCATCCAGGCACTCAGGCTCCTTTGACACAAGTCCGTACCGTGCCAAATGCTCCCGGAGCTCCTGCGCGCTGAGAATGGACTCACACACCACTACATCATCGATATAGTGGTCCGTCCCTCGACGAACGCGATCGGTCAGCGACAGAACCTTGCCGAGAATAACCGTCATGATTCGAGGCGCACACGAGAGGCCAAAGCCTAATCACGTCAAAGCGTAAGGCACACCCTTAAACTTCACGATCTGGTACCGCCACAGATCCTCGGAAACGTGGATCTGCAGGTACGCGGACTTAAGGTCAACGACCTTAAGCTCGCCCCGCAGCTGCCGCCACTTCCGAATCTTGTCGCCACACACAGCGACCATGTCATCACCAGTATGACATTCGACAAAGCCGTTCAATTCACGATAATCCATGACTGGACGGACTTTGTCCTTCGTTGGTTGCACGACGGCCAGCAACGGAATGACGCCCGGGATGGGGCCATGCCATCGCCTCAACCAACCCTTTGAGATCCAACTCTGAATCTCCGCCTCATAGCGCTCCCGCACGTGAGGCGCCTGAGTACATCCGTACTCCGCGACCCGAGTCTGCAGCCCCTCGGGCGGCTTCTCGGACCACCGCCAACTGACGGTCCACCGACCGTCAGCGAACCTAGCAACAAAGTCAGGGTCGACGATCTCGATCGGCGCTGGCGCGCCTTTCGACCCCACCGGCCCCGCCCCTGCCACCAGGCCGGCTCCCAGCTTGGCACGGGCGAGTCCATTGCTGGACCTCCCACAGCATCCAGTTGACCGGGATCTCCCCCAGTCAACCGCATACTTCGAGTCAGGACCTCTTCTGACGGTGACGCCCCCCATGTGATCGATAACATCACTCCCGAGAAGACATTCCACGCCAAGGTTCCCCAACTCCGGCATGACGAGCGCAGTGACACCGAAACAATGCCCCTGCAACCCGACTACCACACGACAGTGCTTCCTCACATGGGAAGTCCTGCCGTCCGCCGTTAGCAACGGCCGCCCCGGCCGGGGGCATTGGCCCACCACCACCCGCGGACAAACCACCGTCCGCTCGCTCCCGGAGTCTACCAGACACCAAGAACAATGCCCATTCAAGATGGCACGAACGACTGGCAACCGACGCCCCGTCGTAACGCCAGTCGCTCCGAGCGATTCTAGATCGCTCCGACCCAGCGACACACCCGTGCCGCTCAAGGTCCCTCTCTCCGAGGGGGCGCCGTCACCTCCCTCGGGGGGAGGAGACCTCCGGTAAGCTTGGCTTACGCGGATTCCATTGAGGAGGACGCGTCGCCCCGACTGGCGTCCTCCGCAGCGAAACCCGACCCACCAACCGCAGGCCTACCTACTGCCGGGCAGTCACCGGCAAAATGCCCGACCTCCCCACATGCAAAGCATGCAAACTTCCGTTTGGCGGCGGGAGCCTTCCTGGCCCCCCCACCAGCAGGCGCCGCCGCGCCTGGCTTCTGCGGGCAAACCCGCACGCGGTGTGCACCGCCGCAGCGGTAACAAGCACCCTTGCCACCGCTGCCCTGCTTCCCCGCAGCAGCAAGGTCTGCTCCGCGCCTGACCTCCTGGCCACGCCCGGCAGCAGCCCTCTGTGCGGCCATCCTCTCCCGCACTCTCGACACTACATCGTCGAACGGCGCAGTATACGCGTCCCCCCCGCGAAACTGCCCACGTATACAGAGTAGTGGGGAGACCCTCATAGAATTTGACCCTAAAAATCAAATCCTTCTTGGTCGACCCCACCCTCCCACCCAGACGCGCCAGGTCATCCAGGTACACGTCCACCGACTCCCCGGCCCCAAGCCGACGGTCGGTGAACCGCCTATATGCTTCCTGCATAGGCAAAGCAAATTGCGAGGCCAACACAGCCCTAACTGCCTGCCACTGACCCGCATCACCGACAATCATCGAGCGAAACACTCGAGCGGCGTTGCCGTCGAGCATGAACCCGATGATGTCGGTCGGAGCCACCCGCTCCAGCTGGCAGAGCCTCTCCAAGCTCTCCAGCCACTCAAGCGCGTCGACCGACCCATCGCCCGTCAGCTTAGGCAACTGCCTAGACAGACGGTCGAGGATCGGCCCGCGCGCCTGAGTCAGGATGTTCGCCAGCAGGCTAGCATCCACAAGCACACCACCCGACATGCTCCCCGCCGGCGGCGCTGGCGATGCCGCATCGCCAGCTCCGGCTGCCGCAGCCTTTCCAGCTGCGTCAGCCACCTCAGCCGACGCAGCCGTTCCAGCCGCCGCCATCTTGATGCCCACAAGAAGGCTACCACCGCCAAAAAGCCTAGATAGCTTGTTGGCTTACCGTCAAAATCTGCTCGATGCCTTCACCGCCAGCAGACCCGTCAAGTAGCTGCCACAGCTAGATGACCTTCCTCGTAGAACCAGAGGAATTCCGAAAGCAAGGCACCCGCCTTGCTCACAGACGTAACGAAAGAAAACACGCCGGCACAACCGACGCAAAAACCGAAGAGCGAAACCACACGCGCGACTGCACTCGACAAGATCCATTTGAAGACTGACGTCACTCGCCCGCCGCCAGTCAGTGGCGGCAGCCAGGAAAGGCTGCGCCAGCCAGTGAGCCAGACCCCAATTCTCGGGATTTGCGGCGGCCAATTTTTCATCACCACAGAACATTTTTTAAAATGTGATTGTTGTTTAGAGAGCACCGGAAGTCTACCTCGTTCCGGTCAAGAACCATGAGCCATTCTTTTTTTTTTGACGCGGTGGCGGAGGCTTCGAGCTGCGTCCTAAGCTAAGTACCTAATGTTTTAAGTTCTAATTTCATATTGGTTTGTTACAGAGATGGCAGAACATATCCTCATAGATTCCATTGATCTTTCTACGCCCTCAAATTGGGAAAAAATCGAGGAATTAATGCAGGCGATTGCTGAATCGACTAGATCAAATGCGGAAGCGATAAAAGTGTTGACGAATAAGAGTAACATAAGTGATGATAATAACAATCGACCTAGTACAAGTGGTGAACAATTCAGTGATTCAAAGAAATCATTAAAAAGAAAAGCCTCCGGTTTTGCACAAGAAGGGCCAAAACATAAATGTGCTAAGGCGAACGACGTGGGGCACGAAGTGCAGTATTCCCACAATGACTGCTTGGAGCATGTCGATACCGCTAATTTGGATGAGGATGCCAGCTCCCCTAGCAATGACCTTGAGGAGGATACCTCAGATATAGGTCAATTCGAGCACGCCATGCTCGAAGGGGATGCAGAAGGCAACTCAAGCGATGATGGCTTCCCTATAATGGGTGAGATTTCTAAGCCAAAGTGGCTCCCACCTAAAAAAGCGTACGACTGGTACCTCAAGGTGTCTGATATTTCCCTCAAAGACGAGGAGTTGAAAAAAATACAAGAACGTTTCACACCACCAGAGGAATGTGCTTCACATTTTACTCCGCCAAAGTTGCCTGAAAGCATTTGGCAAACTGTGAAACCTACTCCAACGATGGGCTTTCAGCAGAGAGTAGTATATAAGGCACAATCATGCGTGTAATCTGCCATCATACCTTTATTGTCTGTTCTGGAGACTGAAAAAGACGAGGAGAAAAAATCTAAATTGTCATCAGCCATTCAACTGCTATGTTCATCGAACTTACAACTGAACAGGTTCAGGCGAGCTCTGGTGTCCCTTCTTGTGAAAAGACCAATGCGCAATTCTTTCCTGGCGTTACCGGTAACGCATAATTCCCTTTTTGGCGAAGATGATTTCGATAAATCTACCGATAGAGTAATTAAGGAACAGTCATCCCTTTCAAAAATTTTCGTCGTACCAAATCCGACTTTTAATCAACGACCTGCTTTCCAAAATTCTAGTAATTTTCAACGAAAAGGCCAAGCCTCTCAGACATTTCGTGGCCAACAACTCCGCCAATTCCGAGGCCGGGGCCGCTACAGGGGCAAGCGTCGATCACAATAAAACATCGTCCATCGGGGTGGCAGGAAATATTCAAAGGTATTTCAAAAATTGGAATAAATTAACTTCTAATAATTTCATCTTACAGATAGTGAAAGAGGGTTACAAACTTCAGTTTTCCTCAGCCCCAGAGTCATATACAAATATTGATTCTACCCCAAAGAATTCAGAAAAATTTGCTATGCTAAAATCAGAAATAAACTATTTATGCTCCATTGGGGCTATAAGCCCTATTGAAGAAAGTCAAGACCAAGTGGTTTCTCGCATTTTCATAGTCAAAAAACCGTCAGGAGACAATCGTCTCATTATTGATCTGTCCACACTCAATACTCATCTAAACAAGGTTCATTTCAGAATGGAGGATTCTTCTCTAATAAGCTCTTTAATATCACAAAATGATTTTCTAGCCTCTATTGATCTATCTGAAGCCTTTTTCTCTATTCCCTTGCATCCATTGAGTAGAAGATTTGTAGTGTTTTCCTTTAATGACCAAAGATTTTGTTTCAATGTACTGCCATTCGGGTGCACTGTTTCCCCAAGAATTTTCACTAAAATATTGAGACCTGTCATTGCCTTTCTCCGTAGCCGAGGATTTAAAATCTCGGCTTATTTGGATGACTTCTTTCTTTGTGCTCCTTCAAAGTATGAACTCTCAGAACAGATCAATTTCACACTAAGCCTTCTCAGTTCCTTAGGCTTCAAACCTAATTTAGTAAAATCTCATCTAAACCCTTCTACCTCTTTGCTTCATTTAGGTTTCCTATGGAATTCAAAGAACATGTCAGTGTCAGTACCGTCAGGGAAAGTTCTGAAAGCTAGAACTTTGGCTAATAATCTATTAGGAGAATCTTCCATATCTCTTAGGAAGGCCTCTTCTCTGCTGGGATTCCTGGTTAGTCTTTCACCAGGATTTCCCCAAGCCCCTTTACACTATCGTTCATTTCAAATGCAGATCACAAAATTGGTCTCATCTGGTAAAGTTTGGGATTCAATATTTCAATTAAACGATTCCTCCCGTGCAGATCTCTCTTGGTGGAGCTCATGCCCAAATAATTTGAGTTCACGTTCTTTACTGGCCTTTGCAGCAAACTGGTCCTTACATACAGATGCCTCCAAGATAGGTTGGGGTGCAACACTCTCCAATGGAGATACAGCCTCAGGTAGATGGACTGAATCAGAAAGCAAACTTCACATTAATTTCTTGGAGCTCAAAGCTGTCCAATTTGCTATCAAATGTTTCAAATCAGAGCTGGTCAATTCTAAGGTGGTAACCCATTCAGACAATAGTACAGTAGTTCATTATTTAAACCATTTTGGGGGGACTCACTCCCGTAATCTCTGCTTACTTTCAATAGATATTTGGAATTTTTGTATTGAATTTAACATTGAAATAACAGCCAAATTTATTCCAGGAGCTTCAAATTCTCAGGCAGATTCTTTGTCCAGAAACATGAGTCCCTCCGTTCATGAATATTCCTTGTCCCCAGAAGCATTTTCAAAATTGCTTAGCAAGGTATCATTTGTGCCAACTATTGATCTTTTTGCCACCAGACTGAATTGTAAAATGGAAAAATTTGTATCTAAAAATCACGATCTTTTGGCCTTTGCAACTGATGCGTTTTCCATTCCCTGGAAAGAAAATATTTATATGTTTCCCCCTATTCCTATGTCGAAAAAATGTATTGATAAAGTTCTCAAAGATAAGACCCCATATGCTCTCTTGATTACTCCAGCTTGGCCTGGTAATCCAATAATCCCGGCAGTTATCCCTCTTCTAATAGCCGATCCTTATTTCATATCAGCTTCTCATCTTCTAGGATCAACTCCAACTCGCCGCCCCTTCCACCTAGTGGCTTGGAGTATTTCCAGCAACAGTGCAAAAGGGCGGGCTTTTCAGAAAGTACTTCACGGTCGCTTCTCAAGAGCATATCTCCCCAAACCCTGGCCACATATGAACGATTCTGGAAATATTTTCACGATTGGCTTAAGAACAATGGGTATTAAAATCACCCCACTATTCCCCTAGTTTGCGATTTTCTTATCTCTCTTTTTGATAAAGGCTTTAAATCCCCTACAATTAATACTGCCCGTAGTGCATTAAGTTTATTTTGTTTTGATTTAAATATTAAGGAGAATAATCAGATAAATAGGCTCTTTCGATATTTCTTTCCAGCCAGGCCTATTAGGCCAAAACACTTTACCTTTTTGCCAGTAAACATCCTTTTGGATTATTTAAAAACCCTGCACCCTCCTGCTTCACTTTCCCTTAGGTTGCTTACATTAAAAACCCTTGCCCTGGTTGCTCTAACTTCATCAGACCGGGGTCAGACTCTCCACTTATTGGACATTGAGAAAGCAGAGCTCTCAGAGAACGATGTATCGTTCGTGATTTATGAACCCCTTAAAACCACAAGAAGAATTTTGAAACCGAAGGTGGTGCGGTGCATCTCAACACCATCGCTTCCGGAGCTTGATACCAGTCATTATGTTTATGCGTATATGAACAGAACTCTCTCCTTTAGATCCCAGTGCTGCTTAAAAGGGGAGCCTAAGCCTACAAGACTTTTCCTCTCTTGGTCATCAAAAAGACCAGTAACTCGACAAACTCAAGCCAGATGGCTAACCCAAGTTTTGAAACTTGCGGGTATAGATACCAGTCAATTCACCGCACATTCCTACCGAGGCGCCGGTTTGTCTGCTGCACATGCTCGAGGAGCCTCAATTCACCAGATTATCGCGGCGGGAGATTGGAAGAGTGTCAATACCTTTAAAAACTATTATCAGGCTCCTACCACTGACTCTTCGGTGGGCAAAATAATTTTAGGCCTGGATTCTCCCTAAATTATTGAGTGAGTACAAATCAAATGATGAAAGAACTTACTTTGATACCTAAACTCTTGTATTCATTGTGTTCATTCTGGGATTCATACGGGTAGATATTTTTTAAATTTCTCTTCTACTGATAGAAAGCACTAGATATGATTCAGTAAACATGTTTCGATTTCCAGGTGTAAAAGGGTACATATATCTACATAGTCAATATCTTGAATTCTTAACTGGAAAAATATAGTTATTTTAAATATAAGGTTAAAAATAATGTTGTCATTTCTTCTTGTATTTACTATTTTCAAATGATATTGAACAAACATGTTCAACACAACTAACAACTTTCCTGACCTACAAATTTAAAACACTGCTTGTCATTCTGTGCTCCTCTGGCAACGCAAGAGGAGAAGAATCTAACTTTCTGCTAGGTTATGACTTACCTCTGACGCAGAAAGAAGATTCTTTTTCCTGGCGTTGCCAGAGACATTTCTTTCCCACCCTCCTCCCTGTCTTAAATTCGTCCCAGATTTAAGTATCAGTAAATACTAAATCTAGCCTATATATCTTTATAAAAAAAAAAAGAATGGCTCATGGTTCTTGACCGGAACGAGGTAGACTTCCGGTGCTCTCTTAACAACTATCACATTTTAAAAAATGCTCATTTTATATTCCAATAGGAATATTTGACGCACTCAGAAGCAACTTGAGCCCTGTCGGTCTTAAGTGCTCCTCTGGCAACGCCAGGAAAAAGAATCTTCTTTCTGCGTCAGAGGTAAGTCATAACCTAGCAGAAAGTTAGATTCTCAATAATAGCTGTGTAGTAACGATCCACACAACTTTTTCTGACAATTGACTCGTGTGGAACCACATGTCCTGTATATTCCTCAATAAAATTTTTGAAAGCTTTGTTTTCTAACTTCCATATAGGAATATTTGCATTTACCATGGCGTTGCACAGGTCTGTTAAGTTTGGCCGTGGGTATAGCCAAACGCAAAACGTTAATTCGATAAGTATTTGTAAACCATGAGAAAGGGTAATGATTGGCGTGGAAACTCAGCTTTTTGTCTCTGGTTTATTTGAAGGAGCCGAAAAGGACCGCCGAGTCTTGAGTTACTGAAGAACTTGGCTGACGATGGTTCGCAGTCCGTGCAGGTGAAAAGGCTCCGGCTAGTGACGAAGTCGACAGTGTAGGTGTGTTTGGAATTTATAGGAGCCCAATTTATAAGACTTTGAACGACCCGTGACGTCGGTAGTCGCAATTTAAGGTGTCGGCTTATTTAATTCCAAGCCAGACAAGATAGTTATCGTAGTGGAAGCAGGGAGTTGAATTGCAAAGGAATAACTTGTAGTTTTTCATTTAAGGCCAAACCAGGCCAAAGCAAAGTCCCAGCAAGAGAAGAAGGCCCAAAAACTAGTTCCCGAAAAGGCCCAGGGGAAAACTGAGTGTGTGGTGGCGTTGGTGATGACGTTGAGGTCCTGCAAAAAGTCGAACGCTGGATGAGCAGTCCAAGGAGACATCAAGGAAAATTCCGCCACTGACAGTCCCCAACATCGCAAATGATAAACTCCCACAAAGTAGACTCCGAGAAATCCTACAGATCCGACACGAGCTAATTTAATAAATCTCTCTTTGTCAAGCTCAAAAGTAGGATAGAATCAATTTAGAAACTCTTGTGCAACTGCTCTTGCTTTAAATGCAAGGGCATGAAATTTCAAAAGGAGACTTTTGTAAAGAACCACTGGTGATTCTTTTAGAGCAAATAATCAGTGATTCCATTTGTGGAATTATAGCAAATTCGTGAGACTGAATAACACGTGATTTATGCAGCTAAAAATGCATAGGATGAGAATTAATAAATTTTGTGTACTCTAGAACATCTCTATATCCGTACGAGAAATAACAGGGAAAAAAAATCCTAACTTTCATACTAAAAGCACTGGCAAACATCATTGATAAAAATAAGGAATAATATCTCCCTGAGAAAAGAAACACTAAACACATTGCTTGCACAGAAAGAAAATATTCGCAAAGACGAAATATGAAAATCAAGGTGACAATGACCCGGCGGTTTTTACGTTACGCCATTGCAATAAACCGCCGGCATACATCTCGAGCGTTCACGAAGTATTTTTGCACGCGAAAGGTACGCGTTTACGATGGCAGATGCTAGTATGTATTTCTGCCGCAAGAATAAAAATTGATTTAATTTGTTGATAGTGATTTATATTGAAATAAATGCGATTAAACGCAAGATTTAAGGAGTAATAAAAAGATGAAGAAAACTAAAACTTTAGCAGGCATATACATGAATAATCTTCGTAATCTATAAACCGTACGAAATTATTAAAAAACATTTCCAATTACTACTTCATGTCGAACACACTTCAGAAAACTGCTGCATGTATGTTGTGAACAAGAAATACTATTCCACATACAAAAAGTACGATTTTAAATGACACGAGACGGCAGTTTGTGCTTCGCCATCTTGGAAAACCAAGACACCGGCAACAAAGACGCCAGCAGTTCTGTCGTGCTCTCTCACGAGTATTTTATGCACGAATTCCAATATCAATATGACCGCTGCAAAATGTATAACTCTCAGTAAGGGAAAGGACGTAGTTGAATATCTAATATAAATTATTGACACACGAAGTGCACGTGATGTGCAAAGTTCACGCTAAGTCATGTTGAGATATCCTCTGAATGAAACATGCTACATCACAACTTCTACGCATAACTACGTATCTAAATACGCAGCACTGTCACTATTTATACTCACTGAACACGAAAAAGGAACACGATTATTTTCTAACACAGATTTACTCACGAGAAGTGCTGTAACACCGAACTAGAGAGACGCCAATGTGAAAGTGCGTTTTGAAAAGAGACGCGCCACTGCGCAGTATTGCCATTCAGGGGCTCCTCTCTCGAAAAATGTCGAGTGTTATTTTATTGTCTCATGCATTTACACAAAAACTTCAATGATTACGAATTAGAAGTAGAAAATAATTAATAATAAATTAGAGTAAGATTTTTAATGCTAATAATTATTTTATTTAAGTGCGAATGGGAAAGTTTATAATTTTACGCTTTGTAGCGAATGCTACATTACCCCCCAAGGCGCAGACCGAAAGGTCCACCCGCTGCAATCATTTGTAGCGGGAAGGAGTTCGAACAACGCGACCATGCCGGGTTTGGCGGTCGGAAAATCTTACTAAGCGGGGAAGTTTCACCAAACGGGTCTGCAACTTTAGATCGGCAAGAGTTCTAGGAACAGGAGTTACTGCAGCGGGCTCGTCTGGTCTATCCAGACTTGTCGCTGTTTCAGTAAGAGGGCTAGAGTTAGAGTCTACGATAGGCTTAGGGATAGGGTTTGAATGTACAGGCACATAGAAAGGATTACACTCAAGTTGACTAGGCAACAAGGCAGCCAACTGAGGAAGCTGAGATGGTAGATATGATCGAGTCTCAGTGGAAAGGGAATTCTGTGGAGAGAATGATGAGTTAGAAGTTACACTGTGATCGGAAGTGTACGCGACTTTTAATCGATCAATGCTCACAGGGTCGTGTGAACCAGATCTTTCAAGGATGAAATACTTGGGCGTCCGTTTGAGTATTTTGAATGGGCCATCATAAGGGCGCGTGAGTGTAGGTTTGATGGCGTCATTACGGACGTACACATGGGTGCAGTCTTGCAAAGCAGGATCTAATTTGTCTATTGTTTGAGGCATTCGTGGAGCAACATACTTGATCTTACGCATGCAATCTTTGAGACAGGTTACATATGCAGAACGGTCAGCAGATGAAAATTCAGGCAAGGGTTTTGGGTCAACAATGTCGCCGGGGAGACGAAGTGTTTTCCCATAAAGCATCTCTGCTGCTGTGCACTGCTGGTCCTGACGATGCAAATTGCGGATGCTCAATAATACTACTGGAAGTTTGTCAGTCCAATCGTGACTGCAATTAAGGCAGCGAAGAGCAGCTTTGAGATCTCTGTGGACTCTCTCAATAAGTCCATTCGACTGTGGATGGTAAGCGGTAGTGCTGGTGTTAGTGCAACCTAAGGCGGCGCTAAGCTCACTCCAAAATTTGGAGGTAAAAAGGATAATAATTGGCGTGGAAACTCAGCTTTTTGTCTCTGGTTTATTTGAAGGAGCCGGAAAGGACCGCCGAGTCTTGAGTTACTGAAGAACTTGGCTGACGATGGTTCGCAGTCCGTGCAGGCGAAAAGGCTCCGGCTAGTGACGAAGTCGACAGTGTATGTGTGTTTGGAATTTATAGGAGCCCAATTTATAAGACTTTGAAAGACCCGTGACGTCGGTAGTCGCAATTTAAGGTGTCGGCTTATTTAATTCCAAGCCAGACAAGATAGTTATCGTAGTGGAAGCAGGGAGTTGAATTGCAAAGGAATAACTTGTAGTTTTTCATTTAAGGCCAAACCAGGCCAAAGCAAAGTCCCAGCAAGAGAAGAAGGCCCAAAAACTAGTTCCCGAAAAGGCCCAGGGGAAAACTGAGTGTGTGGTGGCGTTGGTGATGACGTTGAGGTCCTGCAAAAAGTCGAACGCTGGATGAGCAGTCCAAGGAGACATCAAGGAAAATTCCACCACTGACAGTCCCCAACATCGCAAATGATAAACTCCCACAAAGTAGACTCCGAGAAATCCTACAGATCAGACACGAGCTAATTTAATAAATCTCTCTTTGTCAAGCTCAAAAGTAGGATAGAATCAATTTAGAAACTCTTGTACAACTGCTCTTGCTTTAAATGCAAGGGCATGAAATTTCAAAAGGAGACTTTTGTAAAGAACCACTGGTGATTCTTTTAGAGCAAATAATCAGTGATTCCATTTGTGGAATTATAGCAAATTCGTGAGACTGAATAACACGTGATTTATGCAGCTAAAAATGCATAGGATGAGAATTAATAAATTTTGTGTACTCTAGAACATCTCTATATCCGTACGAGAAATAACAGGGGAAAAAAATCCTAACTTTCATACTAAAAGCACTGGCAAACATCATTGATAAAAATAAGGAATAATATCTCCCTGAGAAAAGAAGCACTAAACACATTGCTTGCACAGAAAGAAAATATTCGCAAAGACGAAATATGAAAATCAAGGTGACAATGACCCGGCGGTTTTTACGTTACGCCATTGCAATAAACCGCCGGCATACATCTCGAGCGTTCACGAAGTATTTTTGCACGCGAAAGGTACGCGTTTACGATGGCAGATGCTAGTATGTATTTCTGCCGCAAGAATAAAAATTGATTTAATTTGTTGATAGTGATTTATATTTAAATAAATGCGATTAAACGCAAGATTTAAGGAGTAATAAAAAGATGAAGAAAACTAAAACTTTAGCAGGCATATACATGAATAATCTTCGTAATCTATAAACCGTACGAAATTATTAAAAGACATTTCCAATTACTACTTCATGTCGAACACACTTCAGAAAACTGCTGCAAGTATGTTTTGAAAAAGAAATACTATTCCACATACAAAAAGTACGATTTTAAATGACACGAGACGGCAGTTTGTGCTTCGCCATCTTGGAAAACCAAGACACCGGCAACAAAGACGCCAGCAGTTCTGTCGTGCTCTCTCACGAGTATTTCATGCACGAATTCCAATATCAATATGACCGCTGCAAAATGTATAACTCTCAGTAAGGGAAAGGACGTAGTTGAATATCTAATATAAATTATTGACACACGAAGTGCACGTGATGTGCAAAGTTCACGCTAAGTCATGTTGAGATATCCTCTGAATGAAACATGCTACATCACAACTTCTACGCATAACTATGTATCTAAATACACAGCACTGTCACTATTTATACTCACTGAACACGAAAAAGGAACACGATTATTTTCTAACACAGATTTACTCACGAGAAGTGCTGTAACACCGAGCTAGAGAGACGCCAATGTGAAAGTGCGTTTTGAAAAGAGACGCGCCACTGCACAGTATTGCCATTCAGGGGCTCCTCTCTCGAAAAATGTCGAGTGTTATTTTATTGTCTCATGCATTTACACAAAAACTTCAATGATTACGAATTAGAAGTAGAAAATAATTAATAATAAATTAGAGTAAGATTTTTAATGCTAATAATTATTTTATTTAAGTGCGAATGGGAAAGTTTATAATTTTACGCTTTGTAGCGAATGCTACAGGTCTGAAGCAAAAGATTTAGATGAACTGGTATTGGGATCTTCTTCTTCTTGCACATTTTCGTAAGAACCACTGCCTTCAGCAACATTTGTAATATGTTTGGATGTTTTTAAGTGAGATGCAATGTTTGATTTTCGAGAATATTTCAAGATAATGTTACACGGCTTACGCTTGAGAACAGTCTTATCATCACTCTCAACACACAACACATCACTCCCACACTTTTGTATCATATTTTGGACAAGCACCTTATCGGATTGCTTCACTTTCGGCATTTTACAGCAGGTTCAATTACTTGTGTACCTGCTGTTTATGTCGTGACCACAATAGCAATGACTAGCACAAACTTGAACTTGAGGTTGAGGGCCGACAGCGTCGGCGCCTATGTAACGCGAAATGCCAGTTTTTTCGTTTTCTTTATTTATGATTTAAAGGCATTTAAGAATCAAAAACTCAATCAAATTAATTATTAATTGAGCGTTTTTTATTATTTAAAATATATTTCTTTTCATGGTACAGATACGTACAACAACTTTAACTAACACTATATATAGGACACCATGACGGTTCCCCCGTAAAGCCGGTACCCATTTCCGACACCTGGGTTGAGTGGGGTATTGGGTTTGAGCTTTCCCTTATGTGTAGGTCTGATTGTCCGCTGGGGTGAATTGACGGGCAAAGACTACAACATCTCTCGACAAGTAAATTTGAGCGACTATCAGAGGGATAATGATGACAATTTTTGGTTAACTCAGCTTTTTCATGCCGTGTAGTTTATTGAAGGAAAACCAAGGAGAACTGGCTTGGATCTTGATCTCGGAGAGCTTGTCTAGGTGGGCAATCCGTGCCGGAGAGCCAGGCTGGCGTTGGCGAAGGCCGTCACGCGATGGAGTAGGCAGGGTGAGTGAGTTGTATTTGGGAACTTGAATTAGGCAATTTGAGATAATTGAGCGAGGGTCAATGACGTAGCTCAGGTAGAACTAATGACTCAAAATAAGGTGAGGTGTGAGTGAGCAAGTTAAATCCGGCTCATGTGAGCAGAAGCAAGTCGGCACATTAGCACATTAGCACATTAGCAGGAGCAAGTTAAGTTACTGCTCATATTAGCATAGCATACTAGGATACTAGTAAGCCCAGGTCCTTAGCATTTAGCATAATATGTCACAGCTCATATTGGTAGGAGCAAGTTTAGTCACAGCTGATGTGAGAATAGCATTTAGCATGGCACTCAGGAACCCAGGGAGATTCAAAACTGTGAGTGTTGTGTGTATGGCGATGATGTAGAGGTCCTGCAAGGAGTCCAAGAAGCTGGATGAGCAGTCCAAGGAGACATCAAGGAAATTTCACACTGAAGTTATCCCAAAGTACATGATAAAACTCCCATAAAGTAGATCACTCCGAGAAAGTCCTACAGATCCAACACCAGCTAACTTAAGGACGGATAGGAAATAATCAATTAAGAGATTCTGATACAAATGCTCTTGCTTTAAATGCAAGGCATGAAATTTAAGAATTTAGTAATTAAGGAAATGCTTAACATGAAGATTTAAGCTTCTTTATGTACTCTAGAAAATCTCCATAACGGTACAAGAATACAGAGAAAAGAAATTCCTAAAGTTCATTTATAAATTCTACTGAAATTTACTGATAAATATCGTTTGCAATAATGAAAGGAATAGAAGGAATATATATATCCCCAATGATAAAAGGAAAAGGAAACCTAAACGTTGATTTCACAGAAGGAAAATACGCGAAGAAAAAACGAAAGCATGAAAATTCCGTGCGGCGATTTAGCCGGGCGGCTTTACACGTCGGCCTCAGCCAAGCCGCCAGCAATTTGCACACACTCAAGATAGGCAGATGGTAGTGGGTGTTTGTCACAAGAATGCGATGAGTTAAATTAAATTTTATTGAAATGTTTTATATTGAAATAAGTGCGGTTACGTAAAGGTTTCAAAGAGTATGGAATTAAGAAATGAAATTCCAAAACTTAGCAAGCATAGACATGAATACTTTTCGTAATTTAAAACTACTGCAAGTCGGTTTGTAAAAAAAAGAATAAATGCTACTATAACACATGCCTATAGTGAATTATAGTCACGGAGTAGTGACAAGAGACGACGGTGTGATGTTCCGCCATTACACAAAGACGCTATCGACAACGAACGCCGGCAATTCAGCCGCGTTCGTTCCGAGTATCGAATCATGAATGGAAACTGCAGGTATAAACTATTGTAGTAAAGAAAGGAACGAACATGATTATGTTTTGATAATAAAATCATGACACGGAAATGCAATGCACATCTGACGCAAAATTTAACGCTAAGTCATGTTGAGAAAAAAAACAAAACACTGAATGAAAACATGCTACATCACAATTCCTACGCATAACTACGTATCCAAATAACACTGCACTGTCAACTATTAATACTCACTGAACACGAAGAAAGAACACGATTATTTTCTAACACTGATTACTCACGAGAAAAGTGCTGTGAGCGAGCTAGGCAACCGCCAAAGTAAGAGTGCTCTTTTTGAAACAGAGACGCGCCTTGCGCAGTATTGCCACCAGAGGGCTTCTCTCTCGAAAAATGTCAATTGTTATTTTATCGTCTCATGTATTTACACAAAAACTTCAATGATTACGAATTAGAAGTAGAAAATAATTAATTATAAATTAGAGTAAGATTTTTAATGCTACTAATTAATTTATTTAAGTGCGAATGGCAAATTTCTAATTTTTACGCTTATGTAGCGGTATGCTACATTACCCCCCAAGGCGCAGACCGAAAGGTCCACCCGCTGCAATCATCTGTAGCGGGAAGGAGGGCGAACTACACGACCCTGCCGGGTTCGGCAATTGGCAAATGATACTGAGCGGGGAAGTTTCACCAAACGGGTCTGCAAGTTTAGATCGGCAAGAGTCCTAGGAACAGGAGTTACTGCAGCGGGCTCGTCTGGTCTCTCCAGACTTGTCACTGTGTCAGTAAGAGGGCTAGAATTAGAGTCTACGATAGGCTTAGGGATAGGGTTTGAATGTACAGACACATAGAAAGGGTTACACTCAAGTTGACTAGGCAACATTGCAGCCAACTGAGGAAGCTGAGATGGTAGATATGATCGAGTCTCAGTGGGAGGAGAATTCTGTGGAGAGAATGATGGTTTAGCAGTTACACTATGATCGGAAGTGTACGCGACCTTTAATCGATCAATGCTCACGGGGTCGTGTGAACCCGATCTTTCCAGGACAAAATACTTGGGCGTGCGTTTGATTATTTTGAATGGGCCATCATAAGGGCGCGTGAGTGTAGGTTTGATGGCGTCGTTTCGGACATAAACATGTGTGCAGTCTCGCAGGGCAAGATCCAGTTTGTCCTCAGTCTGAGGCATTCGCGGAGCCACATACTTGATCTGGCGCATGCAATCTTTTAGGCAGGTTACATATGCGGAACGGTCAGCGGATGAAAATTCAGGCAAAGGTTTTGGGTCAACAATGTCGCCGGGGAGACGAAGTGTCTGACCATAGAGCATCTCTGCTGCTGTGCACTGCTGATCTTGTCTGTACAGATTGCGGATGCTCAACAATACAACTGGAAGTCTGTCAGTCCAATCGTGACTGCAGTTCAAGCAACGTAATGCAGCCTTCAAGTCCCTGTGGACTCTCTCAATAAGTCCATTTGACTGCGGATGGTAAGAGGTCGTAGAGGTGTTAGTACAACCTAAAGCATTGCTGAGCTCACTCCAGAATTTTGAGGTAAATTGTGATCCCCGGTCATGCGTGACCTTTAAGGGGACACCAAATCTAGAGATCCAGTTGGACATGAAAGCGCGCGCTACAGTCTCAGTTTGGGTATCAGGAAGAGGGACAGCCTCAACCCAACGTGTGAACCTATCGATGATGGTCAACAAATAAGAATAACCGCGCGATAAAGGCAAAGGACCCACCAAATCTAGGTGGACCGAGTCGAACTTGTGACCTGTGAATGCACAACTCTGCAGCGCTGCACGATTATGTTTCACCACTTTACTACTCTGACATGCATGGCAATTTTGCACAATTTGCTTGACCTCCTTACGCATCGCTGGCCAGACGTAACGATCAGAAATCAAACGCAATGTACGGTTAATACCAGGGTGAGAGAGAGAATGGTAATGCAGGATAGCTACTCTGCGGAGAGTTGCAGGAAGGTACAAACGAGAAAGTCGCTCGGCATCACGGTACACGCCGTCAACCAAGGTTAATTTCAGAGAGGAAGTGTTAGAAGGTTTGAGAAGGTCCTGAAGTTCAGGATCCTCCTTCTGAGTTTTGGAAATATTACCAAAAGTGATTTCACCACTGGTTTAGACAGTATTTATGCGCGATAGGCAATCAGCGACAGTATTGTCCAACCCTTTTATGAAGCGGATGTCAGTGGTAAACTGACTTATAAACGACAAGTGTCGAGCTTCCCTTGGGGAATGTCTTTCAGAAGGCATTTTGATCGCTGAGGTCAGAGGTTTGTGATCTGTGTAGATCACAAACTCCCTCGCCTCTAGAGCATAGCGAAAGTGTCTCACAGATAAGTAGATAGCAAGAAGTTCCCTACCGAACGCGCTATAAGCACGCTCAGTGGGCGACAGCTTTTTGGAAAAGAAAGCAAGAGGAGAGATATTAGTACCTACTTGTTGTTGCAAAACAGCACCTACAGCAGTACTGGAAGCGTCCACTACTAGACTAAAATCAGCATTAGCAATAGGGTAGGATAGTTCCGTCGCGGAAGCTAACTTGTGCTTTATTTCCTCAAAAGCCTTGCGCGCTTCTTCTGTCCATTTTACCTCAATAGATTTTCCTTTTCGTTTCGGTTCGAGGAGGTCAGACAAGGGCGCTAAAGTTTGGGCACAGTTGCGTATGAAACGATGATAGAAGTTAACAGAACCTAGGAACCTTCTTAGTTCCTTCTGGGTCTGTGGAAGAGGAAAGTTTTTGATCACTTCTACTTTGGAAGGCAAAGGTTTTAGACCTAGGCTAGAAATTTCATGACCTAAGTAAATCAGTGATGACTTTCCGAACTCACATTTCTCAGGATTTACGAGGAGTCCATTGTCGGACAGTCTTTGAAAAACGACCCTAAGATGGTCTTTGTGCAACTCTGGGGTTGTGGATGCCACTAGGATGTCGTCTAGATAGACATAGGCGAAAGTGAGATCAGAGAAAATTTCAGCCATGTGCCTTTGGAACGTCTGAGGAGCGTTCCTCAAGCCATATGGCATCTTGAGGAATTCAAAGAGACCAAACGGAGTGATTACCGCGGTCTTAGGAATCGCAGACTCATCCAAGGGGATTTGATGGAAGGCAGACTGCAGGTCTATCTTAGAGAAAATTTGTGCTCCCTCTAAATTTGCACTGAAATCCTGAAGGTAGGGAATAGGGTATCGATCAGGTAAAGTAACGGCGTTCAACCTGCGGAAATCCCCGCACGGTCTGAATTCACCGTTAGCCTTGGGTACTAGCAAAAGAGGACTAGCCCAAGGAATTTTGGAGGTGCGGATGATGCCACATTCTTGCATGCGCGCGAATTCTCTCTTGGCTAACGCCAATCGATCAGGCGGCAGTCGCCTAGCACGGGAGAAAACTGGCGGACCTTGCGTCTCTATGAAGTGCTTTGTGCATGTTTGCATGTTATTAGAAGCTAAGTTAGGGTTTGTTAATGCTGGGAACTTTTTAAGTTCTTGTTCAAACATGCACTCCTCCTTGAAAGCAATCGAGAAGGAATGCAAGACATTTGCTCTAGTTATGCTACCAGCGGGAATTGAGATCTGTGTCTCCTCGTCCCTAATTCTACGGTTTTTAACATCTACAATAATCCCATACTTCTCTAGGAAATCCGCGCCAATGATAGGCTCTTGGACTTCCGCGATTAAGAAGGTGAAAAGGAAAGATCGCCTCAATCCCAGGCTGCACTCTAATACTCTTTCACCGTAACAAGGAATTGGCGTGCCGTTCGCGGCGCGTAATGTCGCCAACAATGGGTTGTTTTTGTCTTTTGCCGTGGCTGGGATAATTGACACGCTTGAGCCAGTGTCGATGAGAAATCGATATTTGGTAACGGGATCGAGAATAGTAAGGAGGCGAGTAGTCTGGGAATGAGGCAACGCAGTACTCGCTACTGTGCGTTGCTGTTGGCGTTTCCCGAAGTCATTTCGGTATAACGCGGACAGTATCTAGAGGCACATTTGCGAGCTTGGTCACCAAATTTCATGTGGTACCAGCATAAATTGCTACTAGCATCACGAGAGCGCGACCTGAAGCGGCGGTCTTGATTTGACCTATCATAAGATCTACCTCTATCAAAGCGTTGAGGAGGAGGAAGAGGATAGTGATAGTTGGAGGGATAGTCATAAGGATAGTCGTAGGCATTTTGGTGGCTTTGGAATCTCCCTGGGCCTTGCTGAATATGAGCTACGCTCTGACCTAAATTGCAATTCTGTAAAGCTTGCTTTATCTCAGCGATGTCTTGCTGCAACTTGTCTATTGTGGCTGAGGATTGATTTTGGGTATTTGCGGGGCTAAAATTTGCGGCAGCTGCATTTAGGGAAGCAACTTGTGGTTCTTGTGACAAATTAATATTGCGCATCACCGTCTCAGTGGACTCCGCCAGCTTTTCTAACGTTTGATCGGGGCCTGCTAGCGATAGAAATGGACGCACATTCGGAGGAAGCTTAGTCATGAAAACTTCTTTCAGAAATCCCTCAGCTACGGCAACACCCGTAGCGAGTTTTCGCAGCTCTTTCACTAGCGAAGTGGGAGAGAAAGAGCTAGAGACAGAAGGAATAGCTGAGGCGTCTACCAAATTTCGGAATTTGTCCGCATCGGACATCTGCAACTTCTGCAGAATCTTTCTTTTTAAGGTGCCGTACGGGTCAAAGGCGGGAGGGTTTTCGAGCAATTGATTTGAATCATTCAACAATTTTGTGGGGGCTGCGGACACAAGAGCGTAGAATTGATCTGTGTTATTGGTTATTTGGTGGTACCTAAACATGGCTTCACACTGTTGAAACCAGGTGTGAGCGTCCTCCGGGATAAAGGGCGGGAGCCTAATGGGTTTAGTGGGGGCTCGATCTTCATTATCTGATTCAGTCATGCTAGCAATCTCTTTGGGGATGCACAATTAAGATCTCAGCGCCTAATGACTTGGAATTAAGTGGCAAGGATTTGCGGTAATTCTTTACCTACTCAATCATTCAAATTAGGTTGAAACAGAAATATGAAATTGGAAACGAGAAAAAATTATGCGGTATGCGGCAATTTTTGCGTAGGCACAAAAATAAAGCAGGTGAGAAAAAAATTATTTTCCTACCTACTCAATCAATCCTTAACGTTGAAAAAAAAACGGAAAGAGAGAGAATGGAAGCGAAGATTTTTACGGTAGTCAGAAATAAATGCACAGCACGGAAATAGGAGAAAAATATTTTTCCCACCTACTGAGGCACGAAAACAAACAAAGACAGGAAAACAGCATAAAATTTTTTAGAGCTGCTCAGAGAAAGATTAGCACAGTGACATCTATAGAAAATTCTCAAAGACTACGACATGGGAAATTTATCACTACAATGACATGCCAAAATTATCCTCTCACAATCTCTCAAACACTTATCGAGTTGAATTGTTTTTAAGTTTTTTTTAAGAAAGTTTTGGGTTATTTTAACTGGGGTCACCAGTGTGTAGGTCTTATTGTCCGCTGGGGTGAATTGACGGGCAAAGACTACAACATCTCTCGACAAGTAAATTTGAGCGACTATCAGAGGGATAATGATGACAATTTTTGGTTAACTCAGCTTTTTCCTGCCGTGTAGTTTATTGAAGGAAAACCAAGGAGAACTGGCTTGGATCTTGATCTCGGAGAGCTTGTCTAGGTGGGCAATCCGTGCCGGAGAGCCAGGCTGGCGTTGGCGAAGGCCGTCACGCGATGGAGTAGGCAGGGTGAGTGAGTTGTATTTGGGAACTTGAATTAGGCAATTTGAGATAATTGAGCGAGGGTCAATGACGTAGCTCAGGTAGAACTAATGACTCAAAATAAGGTGAGGTGTGAGTGAGCAAGTTAAATCCGGCTCATGTGAGCAGAAGCAAGTCGGCACATTAGCACATTAGCACATTAGCAGGAGCAAGTTAAGTTAATGCTCATATTAGCATAGCATACTAGGATACTAGTAAGCCCAGGTCCTTAGCATTTAGCATAATATGTCACAGCTCATATTGGTAGGAGCAAGTTTAGTCACAGCTGATGTGAGAATAGCATTTAGCATGGCACTCAGGAACCCAGGGAGATTCAAAACTGTGAGTGTTGCGTGTATGGCGATGATGTAGAGGTCCTGCAAGGAGTCCAAGAAGCTGGATGAGCAGTCCAAGGAGACATCAAGGAAATTTCACACTGAAGTTATCCCAAAGTACATGATAAAACTCCCATAAAGTAGATCACTCCGAGAAAGTCCTACAGATCCAACACCAGCTAACTCAAGGACGGATAGGAAATAATCAATTAAGAGATTCTGATACAAATGCTCTTGCTTTAAATGCAAGGCATGAAATTTAAGAATTTAGTAATTAAGGAAATGCTTAACATGAAGATTTAAGCTTCTTTATGTACTCTAGAAAATCTCCATAACGGTACAAGAATACAGAGAAAAGAAATTCCTAAAGTTCATTTATAAATTCTACTGAAATTTACTGATAAATATCGTTTGCAATAATGAAAGGAATAGAAGGAATATATATATCCCCAATGATAAAGGAAAAGGAAACATAAACGTTGATTTCACAGAAGGAAAATACGCGAAGAAAAAACGAAAGCATGAAAATTCCGTGCGGCGATTTAGCCGGGCGGCTTTACACGTCGGCCTCAGCCAAGCCGCCAGCAATTTGCACACACTCAAGATAGGCAGATGGTAGTGGGTGTTTGTCACAAGAATGCGATGAGTTAAATTAAATTTTATTGAAATGTTTTATATTGAAATAAGTGCGGTTACGTAAAGGTTTAAAAGAGTATGGAATTAAGAAATGAAATTCCAAAACTTAGCAAGCATAGACATGAATACTTTTCGTAATTTAAAACTACTGCAAGTCGGTTTGTAAAAAAAAGAATAAATGCTACTATAACACATGCCTATAGTGAATTATAGTCACGGAGTAGTGACAAGAGACGACGGTGTGATGTTCCGCCATTACACAAAGACGCTATCGACAACGAACGCCGGCAATTCAGCCGCGTTCGTTCCGAGTATCGAATCATGAATGGAAACTGCAGGTATAAACTATTGTAGTAAAGAAAGGAACGAACATGATTATGTTTTGATAATAAAATCATGACACGGAAATGCAATGCACATCTGACGCAAAATTTAACGCTAAGTCATGTTGAGAAAAAAAACAAAACACTGAATGAAAACATGCTACATCACAATTCCTACGCATAACTACGTATCCAAATAACACTGCACTGTCAACTATTAATACTCACTGAACACGAAGAAAGAACACGATTATTTTCTAACACTGATTACTCACGAGAAAAGTGCTGTGAGCGAGCTAGGCAACCGCCAAAGTAAGAGTGCTCTTTTTGAAACAGAGACGCGCCTTGCGCAGTATTGCCACCAGAGGGCTTCTCTCTCGAAAAATGTCAATTGTTATTTTATCGTCTCATGTATTTACACAAAAACTTCAATGATTACGAATTAGAAGTAGAAAATAATTAATAATAAATTAGAGAAAGATTTTTAATGCTACTAATTAATTTATTTAAGTGCGAATGGCAAATTTCTGATTTTTACGCTTATGTAGCGGTATGCTACATTTATACCCAACGGGGAAAATCTCCGCGCCAGCGCCGGGATGCGAACCCTCGTCTCCAACATACAAGGCTGATCCCTTAACCACTGTGCCACGGAGAGCCCAGAACAGCGTTCAAAGTAAATACCATTTTTGCGCTAGGCTCTTTTATTTGTATTTATAATCGTTATGGCATTAATAACATAAATGCTAAAAATTCGGCCTCTAATTTTTATGCCATTTAGTAATCATTTAAGGGAAAAAATTACAAAATACTTTTTTCAAACTAGAAAAAAATTGGTCGCTAAAGCCGCTAAAGGGTTAAATGAAAACGAAGAGTTTTTATAATCTATAATTTAGTGGTCAGTTGCGGTGTATCTTCAACGGTGACATTTATGAATACCTGCGACATTGTAGCGCCTTCTCCAAAATATTCTTTTTCATGGATATAGCTTCATAAATACAATTTCTGCCCATGTAGGGTGTGAGTGGAAGAAACTACTGATGCATAACGGTTCAGCACAATTAACACGTCAAAAGTTTCTGCTATGTATAAATTGTAAATTTGCAATAAATCTAAGGAATAAATAGTAAAGATTTAATAAACCATGAATAATGTAGGATACATTTTGAACATATAATAAGTAATTATATCGTCCTCAATAACGTAACCGGATATTGGTCAATGGTTGCGTTTAAGGCTGAGGCGTGACCAACAAAGCAAGAGGAAGAGGTTGTTAATTTACCTTAAAATAAAACGGAGAGACTCCTGATCAGTGTATTTGGACAAGTTTAGGACACCAATAAGAAACTGAGACTGGGTATTTTGTTGTATATGCGAATTTTGATGGAAGTTGTACAAGCCAAAACAGACAGCTGCAATAGTCACTAGTTAGTTTTTAAGATCATGTATGAGTAGAATTTTTTCATCATTAATTTGTAGTACTTGAAATTTTCATTGGATTTTAGTATTTAGCTTATCATTTTGTACTAATTTTTAAATTGTTTGAAGTATAATTACTGAGAAACTTGTGTATAATAAAATTTTCAGGAGTTTGGACATGTATGCATTGGGCGCAGCTGTGTAAACATAAATTAGCATAAAACACTAATTGAAGTAATAACTTGAGGTTTTCTAAGACAGGTATCATAAATAGGACGGGTATAAATTAACAATATTGCTAGTTTCATTTTTTCATTCATTGATGAAATATGGCAAATCTGAAGGATATGTCAGTTATTGATTTTGTAAATTTTGATGCCTAAGCATAGTTAATTAGATCGAAATAAACAAGTTTTCTTCTATGCACTTTTCGTTTCAAATGAGTATTTTATTAGTTATAGCGGTAAATGTCTTACCGCAACTCCAGTGTTTAAAGCGGCAAGTAATTCAAGGAGCATGTCGGACAGCAACACTGCACTGTGCACTCGCTTTCAGCGCGATCGTCATCAAAGATGAAACCAAACCTACCGCTATACCTCGCTAAATCCTCATTTGATGAAAAAAATGTATAGAAGAAAAGTTGTTTATTTTGATGTTATTACCGTGATTCAAGCAACAAAAATTTGAAAATTGATGAGTACCTGTTTATTCGAGCGCATTCGTCATCAAAGACGAAACTTAACCTACCGCTATAAATCGTAAAAAACTCATTTGAGACGGAAAGTGCATAGAAGAAAATTTGTTTATTTTGATTCAATTAATTAGGATCAGGCACCAAAAAGTGGAAAATCGACAACTGACATATCCTTCAGATTTACCAATATTATCAACCATAATAAAATTATCACTCATTCAAATGCATGTTATTTGGAAAATGGTAGTTAGGCCTAAAGTTTACATATTAAAGTTTTAAATTTGATTTAAACAGATCTATCTCTCAAGAATTATGCAATTTTTCTGCCCATTACAATAGAAATGTGAAGGTTGCCACAATTGTGTTGAATTTAATGAAACTTTTTAATCTAAAAAGTTAAAAATAAATATAAATGGTTGTTATTATAAAAGATAAATTGTAATATTTTAGTCTAGTTTATCTTTCAAAAATAACAAAAACCATTAAAAATATTTGATGCAATCCAAATTGAGGTTATAGAGATCTTTGAGAAATATTTGATGCAATCCAAATTGAGGTTATAGAGATCGCCAAGGTGGTATGCAAAGGAAATTTTAATAAATACGATCATGTCACCCCTCTTTTAAGAAAACTCGACTGGATCCCAATACCGAACAGATTCATGATCCAGAAAGCTCGACGAGTATTCTCCTCTCTGTACCTCCCCCAAAGTAATGCAGAGGTGGTGAAATTTTTTCCATCTAATATCCCAAACGAAAGACCAAACCGGAGGAACGATGTTTTAGTCAGTTACCGTTCATCTAACGTGGGACAAAAAGCTCTCTCAGTTTCTGGAGCTTTTTTGTGGAACAAGCTTCCCCAGCATATCAAAAACTCTAAAACTGGAAAAGAATTTAGAGTAAATGCGTCACGTCATTTTACATCTCTGTCATAGGGCCTGCAGCATCTCGGTGTGAACTTCCCATCTATCAGAAATTTTAATTTTTCCTGAAATTTCTGTTAGAAATTTAGAACCTATTTCATTTTACGTTTGCTAAGCGATTCGTATATTCATCTTACTTATTTCTGTCGACAACAATGAGCACCACAGCCGTCAGTTCAGTGCAGCAGAACGAACGTTCTTTCCATAATTAGGAGTATTTCCTCATCTTTATTTTGTTATTTCTTTCTCTTTTCTGTATTAATATTTAACGTCCGTATGACAAATATACCATGAAATACATTTTGTGTGTACACCAATAAACAGGTTTATAGACGTGAGGGTTGTGCAAAGTTTATAATGAATTAAATTTTTGGCTAACGTTGTCTCGCTATTTCAAAATCATTCTCGAAGATGTTTTCAATCGATTTTCGGCTGAGCTGGAGGGAAAGGGGTAATTTAAGCATTGCATTTAGTCTTTTTATTTTTTTTTTCTTTTCGTGCGTTCAGCGCACACTAGCACTGAACTTTCAAATCGGAAAAAACTCTAAATTTCTGTAATCAAAATTATCATTTTGGATCAAGGCCTAATCTTCCTATATGTGCCAATTTTGTGAATATTCTCCACTCAGATGTGATATCCGGCCACAATGTTACTCCATTTTATCCCACGTACACATGTCCCTATAATGCTGAAGTGTTGTGTTGCTTCTTGACTATAATCTGATTTTTCTTAAAAATTTCTGTGAAGAAATTAAAAAACAGCTCATTTTTATGTTTTTCGAAGTCTTCTCTTCCTTTTAGTTATTTTTTTGCGAAAAATTTCTTAGGATTACAGTGAGCTCAGCTGTCATTTTCTGTGTAGTAGATGGTAGGTTGCTTCTATCTTTTATGTTATATATGTATTTTTTTTTTTTTTTTTTTTCTAATATTTTATTTTCAATAAGTATATAAATTAATATGTGTGTGTACGTGTGTAGGTATATATATGTATCTACATAAATAGATATACATGTTTCTATTTCATTTCTTTACGCAAAAACCATTCGGTTAATAAATTTTATTGCAATTGCGAAATGATTCAAAAATAGATCTAGCACTTCCCCAGAGGGCGTTTCTGTGAATCGGATTAATGTCATATATAATTAATGAAATAAAGTGCAATTTGAGCATATGAATCGTAGTAAAATTATCTTTCTGTCCGTGTTTTGTACAAGCTATGAATTTTGATATTGAATATATGTTTGTTTACCCATTTCTACCAATATTTTGTAGATATTTGTCAATCATGAGTGGTAACCGGCTTACACTGTATCTCTATTTTATCCCATGTACCCATGTCCGCATGATGTGGTGAATATCGAGAAGATACGAAATATGTTTTTGGTGGTGATAGGGCTTTGCATATTTTTTAGGGCATATTTTTCATTTCTCATTCAACTACCCTTGACAGAGATAGACTATTGGCAAGCCACGTGTGGTTTGTCTATTAGTACGCCTCGTATATTTTGTCTATTAATATGCCTCGTATGGTCTATCTATTTTGTACACCTCTGATAGCTTGTCTATTAGTACACCTCGTATAGTTTGCCTATTATTATTATGCCTCGTATGGCTTATCTATTTGTACACCTCGGATGGTTTGTCAATTAGTACTCCTTGTATAGAACTTTTGTTAGACTACTAGCACACCACGAATGGGTCTGTCTATTAGTACGCCTCGTATATTTTGTCAATTAATATGCCTCGTATGGTCTATCTACTTGTACACCTCTGACAGTTTGTCTATTAGTACACCTCGTATAGTTTGTCTATTATTATGCCTCGTATGGCTCATCTACTTGTACACCTCGGATGGTTTGTCAATTAGTACTCCTCGTATGGAACATTTGTTTTAGGATGCCCTAAATTTAAGAAACTTTTAAAAGCCAATATGTTGGCATGTATCTCATGTGACAATTTGGAAATAAACATTTTTTTCTTTTTTTTTTTTTTTTTTTTAATATTTTTGGCTGAGAAGACATCTAAGATATGATCTCTCTAGGTAATCTGTAATCTATGGGTAATTCTTTATTGATTTTTAATATTCCACCATGTGAATATTTCCATTAATTTATTTATATTGATTAATAATGTAAATATTTGTTCTTGAATTACCTGTAGGAAATTGATATATAAATCATTCCATTTTCAATGGCATTTCATTTGAATAGTTATGGAATTGGAAAAATAAATTTAAAACCCAAAAATTTATAATAAATATAAAAATTTTGAGTTCACATATAACAAAATATTCAAGAGAATATTATAGGCCTATATATAAGAATTTGCTTGTTCTATCTTAGATATCAACTAAACAACTAAATCCAGCTTTCAACCAAGGTTTTTAAGTGTGATGCAATTATTATAAAATTGCAAACATAAAGTAGAAGTATGGCTGCAACTCCTAAAAAACCAGTCCGTGTATGGTCTTGTGATCGTAAACTGCGTTATGGGATTGTTGCAGAGAGTTGGCAGCAACTTCAAGAAAAAATTGACTCTAAATTTTCTCTTGGAGGAGAGGTATGTAAAATGGCCAGAAATATTTTCATATTGCTCTGAATACTATTGTCTTAAAATATTACTATTGAAGTTAGCTATACTGTACAATTGGTGACAAATGAAAATATTTAAGTTTAAGTTTTATTTTTATTCTTACACAATACATTTATTTAAATATTGTTTTATTTTTCAATAGATTTTCTACATTTTTTTAGCCTATGCAAATTTAAATAAGATATTTTACATAACAACCTTCTTCTGTACAATTAATAGTAGGTAAAGCTTAGTTCATAGATGTTTAACAGCAATTTCTATTTCTGTTCAATTTGTATCAGAAACTTTTCTTTTTGAGCTGATGTTGGATTTGCTATTTTATTAACTTCTATTACATGATGGTAAATGTATTTTAATTTCTAATTTGACATCTTTAAAGGAGCTAAAATGCTGTACATATGAATCTTCATAAGAAAATGCAGTCAAATTTATACTTGTTTGATATGTCTGAGTTACTTTTTTTTACTAAAAAAATAAGTTTTTCATAGCAATAAATTCTAATGTGTTTGTCTTGTTGTCAGAATTTTTATACTTTTTCATTCATTATGAATGTTTGTTTAGGCGCAGCTAGATAGCTAAGATGAATACTTATAAATAAAAATTTTTTTGCAGGATTTTTCAGTCGTGCTAGAAGAAGATGGCACTCTTGTGGATGAAAGTTTCTGGGAGTCAGTGGAAGCACAGAAGCGCCTAATGGTGGTTCGTAAGAATGAACGTTGGCAGCCGGCACCTGTGCCCATTCCTAACTTTTTAACCTGCTCCAAGGATCTGACGTATGATGAAGCCAATGCTTCTGACACAACGGATGCTGCTCCTTCGGTTGCTCATCATACCATCCACATGTTTATTGAACTGCAGAACAATCCTGCTGCTTTAGCGCTCATGAACCTTGATAATCTTGAGCTCATTAAAGACATAGATCTGGATGAAATTCTCAATAGTGAAGGCTCATATGGCCTGGACAAAGAGTTTTGCAAGAAAATTCAGGACATGTCTATTGAGCTGTATGTTAAAAGGAGGACGGAGTCAGAAGCCATGGAGTACATCAATTTGCTCAAAGAATCTCAAGTCACAATTCCAAAACCATAAGTTTTATGTTGTGTACTTTCTGTGTCTGAGAACACAGTGTATACAAAAAATTTCAGTAAAAACTTTGTGTTCTGATTGAAATTGGCTAATATTATTGTAAAATTTTCTATGATTACTAGATTTCTGTTGTTTTTCTGGATATATGTACAAAATCCTTAACTTTGCAGTTTTTTATAATTGATCTAAATTAGTTCTTTGGTAAGTATGGCAGAAGTGTTGAATCAGGGAACTACATCATTCATGAAATGCTGCACAGTGAAAAGTTGAATGTCAGATTGAATTGATCTGTCTTTTATTTATAATCTAAAAAATGTGGGAACTATATTGAAAGATTCTCAAAGGAAGAACAGCCTCCACTGCTCATTGGAAGAATGACACAGAGTTGGATAATCTTAATGACCATAACTTGTTATTTGTCTTCATCTGTGCTTGTACACATAAAGTCTACTATTAATGAGACATGTTACTAATCTGCAGCTTTTCTAGTAGTGTGAAAGCTGTATATTCTTGTTTTCAAGGTTTTTTTTTTTGCTGACCTCTTTTGGGTAAAATTCAAAGCCTTGTTCATTCTGCTCTTTGAAAATTTCTAGTTTTCCCAAAGAAGTGAATTCATTTTTAGTAAAATTTTGTAAATTGAGAGATAACTCCTATTTATTAGTCTTTTACCTTTTTTCTAATTTTCTTACTAATTTTAAATACTATTACAAATATTCATACTCCAATGAGAACAACATACAATTTTGTACTGTGTGAACTTCCAAGCTCAAGGAAATGCTCAATCTCTCTGTATATCACCAGTAAAATGTTGCTGCCAAAGTTCACAAGATCTTGTGTAAATTTATATTTATAAATTATAGAAGTGTAATAAAATTTATAGCTGCTAGTAGTAAAAAAGTGAATACTCATGAAAAAAGCTCTCAACATGTACTGTTAAAATAATACTTTCTGTGCAAACAATATTTTTAATAGCATTATTTCATTTTAAAGTGTGTTGTTTCAGATCAGTTAAGTAAATTGGCTTCCATGTTGTGTTTGATAAGAGGGTATTGTTAAATTATCATTTTGAGATGGTTTTTATGCTCTCAAAAGTATTGACAAACCTAAATCTATTTCCCTGCCTAGTCAAATACTTCATTTGCCATTGGAACCAAGCACCTTGTTACTTAAGTAAGGGTTGAAGCATTTCTGAGTAGATGTCTTATCAGCTCTCAATTTTTGTATTATTCTGTTTGCATCATTATACTGTATACTAGTCAGAATTTAATTGTTGAATTGTTAGCATCAAATCTGGAATTTAGTCTTAAATATTTTAGCCAATAAGATACATATGTAGCTTACAAAAGTGTTTTCCAGGGTACAAGTATATTGATCTCATTTTTAATATTATCTATGCCAGTGTGAGATGCTTGTAGCTTGTTGTTTAAGTTTGGTTCATTTTGAAACAGCGTGTTCTTTCTCATTTGTAGTTTAAGATGACATTTGTATTTACAATTGCCAACCAGTAACTGATGCCAAAATTTAGAGGAGATTGTGGCACGATAGCATCAGTATTTTCAACAAGTTTGCCATGTAATGGTTAGCCTACCATTGATAAATTATTTTTGTAATTATTGCAAGGAATTTAAGTTCTAAGATTGTTTTTCTTATGTAAAGAAAGGCCTATGATTATTTTAACATTCAGAAAGTGGTGAGAGTTTTACCATCAAAATTTTGAAAATGTGTTAACATCATCATTAACCCATGAATATTTAACTAAAATAGTTGATAGTTCATCCTGAGTTTATGCAGGTATGGGAATTTGTGAATTTTATTAGCTTAAGACACAAGTTTCTACATATTTATAAGTATAAGGTTTGTGACATCAAATTTTTTCAATAACGGAATTGATGAACTATTTTTTTGACATGTTCTTATAATTGATGGTAGTTTTTGCAATTAACATTTTTAATTTTCCATTGTAAGTTTGTGATGTGTAAAAATGGACTTCAATTTGAAAGTGTCTTTTTTTAATATCTTTGTTCCACTCGCTTCATTATGGCTCACAGTAAAGGTGCAGAGTCAATATATTTAGATAATTACAAGTTTGGACAGAAGCTCTTATTTTATAAGCAGCAAGTGAGCCCCAATATATCAATGTTACTATATTCTATAGCTAGTTAATAGTAAAATTACCATCCTTAGGAATTTGTCTGGGAATAATTGACACGCCATCGTTAGTAAGTAGACACCGTACTCTGATCCTTGTTGGTTTGCCTTGGAGACTTGACATTCCTTGGATGTTCTCAAGTGCTGCAGCAGACTAGCTGGTTTTTTGAGAATCTAATGTGAGTTAACTTCTTATTTGTTTTGCATTTGTTTTCTTGTCTCAGTTGTGCATTGAAGAAACACTGAAGTTATTTTTTGTGTCTCACACTACCATTATTCTCATTCTATGGTCTCATGTGGAGGTTTTTCACATTCTATGTGAGAGATACGTTGATATGAATGTTCTTAGTGTGCTCGGAGAGAACCAGCATACATTTTTATGTAGTTACTCTTCAACCACCTGTGTATTCCCAACATCAAAAATGTAATTTTTCAGAGGTCAATTATAATTAGTTTTCGTATGGACTGTTTACCTTAGTACGTGTTATTGGTTTGATTCCTTTTTCTTTTGTCATAGGAAGGCAAATGAATAAATTTCAATATAAATAAATTTCATTTAGATACATAAATTTACTGTTTTACCAAAGTGCTCTGCTATCTAAGCTAGGAATGTTTGGCCTGCCGAGGTAGCATGCAGAAGACCATAATTATATTGGGGATTGGCTAAAAAGAGAGATATATTTTACTCCAGGTGTAGTCTCAGATCGGTAGCATCAAGCTCTATTTCGTTCTCATTTGTCTTTTCTTGAGAATTATGCCATTCCTTTTTAGAAAAGCTTCGGATTTAATATCTTTTTCTTCCAGTTTCAGTTTTTCATCTCAAAAAAATTTTGTTGACTGTAAAGTGAACTGTGAAATATATTGTTTCAAAACTGCATGACTGTTTTTGATGATTGGGTTGTATTTATATGATAGCATTTCCACCCATAAGGTACTAGTGTTTAAAATTTACTTAGTTTGGAAAGTCTAGGTCACAGCAATAACAAATGATAAGCGGGCTGTACAAAGAAGGGAAAATGAAATGACCAATACTAAATGCACTCTTGGAAGTGACAATGTAATACTCAATGTAAGATTCCAAATAAATAATAATAATGGAAAATTGTATGGTCAAATATTTATTTCACTATATATACACAGAATATTGTTCAAGTAAATCAGATTTTTGGGATTGAATTTCAATTAGTTTTTTTTAATTTTAGCTAAGCGTTTAATATTCATTATATTAATTTTTGTGGCAAGTATGAGGAGCAATGGTTAGGTTAGACCATATTTACATCTAGAGCCTTTGATTTAGTTCTTGATCTCAGAGTTAGAACGACAAATTATGCGTGTGTAATGGGGCTTTTGGTTAAGCTGCTGATTTCAGTGTTGGAACAAATTATTCTGCGTGTGTAATGGGGCCTTTGGTAAAGCTGCTGATTTCAAAGTTGGAACAACAAATTCTGCGTGTGCAATGAGGCCTATGGTTAAGCTGCTGATTTCAAAGTTGGAGCAACAAATTTTGCGTGTGTAATGGGGCCTTTGGTTAAGCTGCTGATTTCAAAGTTGGAGCAACAAATTATGTGTAATTGGTTAAGCTGCTGATTTCCGAGTTAGAACAACTGGTGTGTGTGTGTGCGTGTAAGCTTTCAGTGTACTCATCTGCTCATGAGACAATCTTCCGCCAATTTTCCAATGCCTGTCTCTGCCTCAAACGAAGTGTGTGTAGACTGAACTCACTGCCATCAAGACAATGAATTCCTTGCTTAACGGTCTTTTTTATTATCCTTGCAGTGCAGAGGGCAGTTACACTCAGTTTTCTTGCTGGCAACTGTGACGTCATGGAAAGCTATATTGTAAAGGCTCAGACTTCCTTCGAGATCCATTTATTACAAGGGACTTTGTGTGAAGATGCGGGAGTTTTAAATTTCATTGTGAAATAATCCTCAATTAATGTATTACAACAAACATCTGTAAAACTGTTACAACGATGAAATTTAACTTCATATCAGACAGGGAACCTTCACCTCGTTATTATTACTTGGGAGTTAGTATCAAAACTATCTTGGAACTGGTGGTAGAAACTCGATGAAATTAATGATTTATATTTCAAAATAATAGGATTCGCTTGTTAACATGAATAAATAGGTTATGGCGTAATACCTTAATAACATATTTCCTTCAATGTGCTTTCATCTCTAGACTAAACACGATGGAATAAGGAGCTCTTGGCATGCACAAAAGTATAACAAACCGAAACCTATGAGTTCTGGCCATTGTTTAGCAGACAATTTTGCTGTATAGCTCTCTTAAGCTTTAATCTGCCTATAAACTTCCTCTGTGCGAGTGCATTTCGTGTTTCCCGATGCTTAAGAAATTAATAAAAGTTTATATCACATAAAATCTATAGTTAAAGGAGGACTAGCATTCTGGAAATTTCAAATTGTTCATACAATTGTTCATATAATCTAATCAAAAAGTTCAAATGCAATCATTGATAACATTACATATTTGAATGTCTAAACCTTTGGAATGAAATACTTGGTGCGCGATTTTGCTTAGTAGTGGATAGGGACAAGTGGCTGGTGGAGAGGATCAGTACAGAAAGCTGTCGAGCAACACCGAAGGCTGTCGAGCTGCACCGTAGGCTATCGAGCAGCACTGAAGGCTCTCGAGCAGCACCGGGGGCTGTCAATCAGCACCAAAGGTTGTCGATCAACGTCGGGGGTTGTAGATGAACGTCACATGAGTAGCAGGCACCGTGGATTAACATCGTATTCTGTTAAGGGGGGCTGGCGGACGCAGGAAGGTGGTGACAGACTCCGTTCGTCAGACGTGGGTGAGCAAGTGGGTGCCGGCAGCAGGCACCTCTCCTGCTGCAGCAGCTCGCTGCCAGTGGGAGCGCCCCTGCGTCGTGAGGGCCTCCTCCCCCAGCTGCACCGCCCCCAGGATACAGCGACCGCCTCCTGTAAATAACCCCCGAGGTTCAGATTTCAGCCCTGCAGGCTCGGCTGATGCCCGCTAGTGACTCCCAAGTTGAACCCTAGCCAACTAAGATTTGATCAAGAGGGAAAAAAACATCTTGTATCTCAACTTCATCAACGACCCTGAAGCCTAATTCTTTAAACCCATCAATTAATATTGTGCTGTTGAAATCACTGTTGTTGTGGGGCCAAGGGTGGTGAGCTAAAGAGGATTGTCCTCTAATGCATCTTTGAGATCTAGCATTCTTTGGGGATTTCTTGGATACATGAGTTGCACTCAGAGGGATAGGCTTATAGTGTCTATCCTCGTTGGTGCACCTTGGGGAAGTATCGCTCTTTGGTGATTGCTCTAACTACTCGCCGCAAAATCAGTTACGCTTGTTCCGAGAGTCTTATGGGTTTAAATTTATAGTTAAGAAGGCCCTATCTTTCATTCTTGAAATCTGTGTCTCTCTCATAAGGGAGGCCAGTGTACCGTGTGGTAGACAACCTATACGGGTATCTTCGTCTTTTATTGTTCTTTTTTCATCTTTTCGCCTCACTGTTATGCTTACGATTTCTGTTGCTAGCCTAGCGAGTTTTGGATTGGCATAATTATTTGACTTTTAGCAGTGCAACTGACTTCACACAATGGGTTCGCGCGAAATAGCTAAAAAGCTGATGCACTAGTTGATATTTATCGCTACTGGTGTAGTTGCGGTACTTAAAGCAGGAATAGAATTCTAATAGAAATTGACTGCAAACTTCAGAATACGCAAATGAAGGCATGTTTGCCGTAAGAAATCAATTTATCAATGACAACTATTCATTACTTTTCGTTCGAGTAATGTGCTAGAATTGCTAGAAAAAAATTATTTCTAATCCTTCGGCTTCATAAGCAACAGCTCAATGGTCTCTGACCGAAGTTGTTGTTTATCGAGTTTTTGCTCTAGACCAAGGCTGAAAATTTACGATTTTCTCTACCGAAATTTTTAATGCAACTTTAACGGAAACAAAAAGCTAAAAAAATAAAGCTATGCTAAGAATACGTTATTTGCGTCACACAACTGTCAAATTAAAAATGATTGAATTTTTTAAATAATCATTTAAATATAAACCGTAAACTGACTTTGAGGGCCCAATTTTTGAGTAGGAACGACTGTTGTAGGAACTGAATTTCAAAAATTAAAGTTGTGAACGAAATCATTTGAATTTGTTACATATACTGACCATTGTGAGCTGTATTTGGTAACTGTAAAAAAAATTATTTTCAAGACAATCACTTGAATTCATAACTTAAACAGACAGCTGTGAGCCGGATTTTTTAGCAAGAACGATTGCTGCAGTAATTCAGTCTCACACAAGTTTAATTGAACTTGTACTCCCTTTTAAGGGTCTTGACGAACTTGTCCTCACTTTTAAAGGGTCTTGACGAACTCGTCCTAACTTTTAGAATTTTGAGGAACTTGTACTCACTTTTAAGGGTCTTGAGGAACTTGTACTTACTTTTAAGGGTCTTGAGGAACTTGTACCTACTTTCGAGAGTCTTTAGGGACTTCTACTCACTTTCGAGAGTCTTGAGGAATTTATACTCACTTTTAAGAGTCTTGAGTCGCACGCTGAGCACCAACATAACTTGCGCAGCCAAAGCTTCCTCTTCTGGAGACAGGTCTGGCTGCACCGGCCCCGACCCAAACACCGTGCCGTCGTCAGACAAAGACTGAAGAGACCGCGCGCCCTCTCCTCTGGACGACGACGTTGAAGTTCGCTCTTGTTTTTGTCTTTCTTCGCTTGGGTGTGTCTCTATCTCTGCCATCACTTTAAGTTTTTCGCTCAAAATGTTTTCAATGTATTCTGTCAGAGAAGTTTCTTCCATTTGCTCAATTGACTTTGGTTTAGCTTGTTTCGCCAAACCCTCGATCTCGGCTTGGCGGTCCTCATCTTTTTCTCCACTGTCAATGAAAACTGCATCTGGAGAGTCCGCCCGCGGTTCTTCTGTGAAAATTGGACTCGTTGTGCCCTCGGAATCCAACGATTCTATAGGAGTCCTTCCTATGGTATCGCTTCCTGCATGGCTTGTGCTCCCCCTTCCCGGCTCTAGTTTCAAACCCAAAAGGTGCACCAAGTGAGTTCGTTGGCGGTTGAGCACTACTGGCTGACTTCGGCGCCAGCACACGATTTCTCTGCCTTGATATATGGTCGCCTTTAGGTACACCAGACAGTTACCTGTAATGGAAGGGAGTTGTAGGTTAGCTTCAATGAAAGAACAATGAGAAGTTTTTGTAATTTGTAAAGGAATGCTTTTCTTTCATTAGGAAATACTTATTGATTTGTATCCAAGACGTTGACTGGAATAACAATCAATATTCTTCAAATTAGTTTATAGAAATTAAACTTTTCCATTCGATAGGAAGAATCTTCATCTTAAAAGTCCTTTATCGTAATATAAAAAAAAGACAGACTGAATAATTCAAATTTACTATTGTCTTTAGAATGCACTGTAAGACTCACCCATATCAAGAGCGCTGTGACTCTGAATGTCCTGCAGCGTAACGCTGGAAATTGTTATCTTTTTGTTTCGAATGTCCCTCAAAAGCCCGAAGGTGATGTTGCCTCCACAGTCGATCTAAAAAATGATAAGGAATAGTCTTAGCATTATACAGAATAATAGAATAGACATATAACAATGTTATGAAATAAACATTCCCATTTGAACAAATGTTGATACCACGATATTCTGTCTCAAACTCGAAGAATTGTGCATTAATCATTTCTCGTCTTCATTTTTTGCTCTCGTATATCACGGCAATGCGATCTCTCTTAGTGACCCGGAAGAAGTTCAGACACAATAACTTTGATATTACTTCGTAGTTCGGATGAGATTCCTGTTTAAAAGAGACAGATTACCTCAACTCACAAGTTTTTGACAAACATTTCTTGCTACATCATTGGACGCAAACTAAACTACATGTCACATTTTACATTCTTGCTTACTAGGCGTAATGCATTGAAAATTAATTTCGAAATCACTTCCTACTCTTGAACGATCCAAAATCTGAATTTCGTGGCCGACCCCCTCGCGCCATCCTGTCCTTGTCGTGGGGAGGGGGCTTGTGTGTTCAATGAAGCCCAAGGCTATGCTGTCCCAGGTTCAACCATGACAGACAGGCTTGGGCCGAGATCCAGACCAACTGGGATGGCAACACTGACAACTGAGCTGACAACTGGATACTCTACTGGACACACACTGACCCCTCCTTGGATTTGATTGCAAGGCCGGCCGGGACCTAGACCCGACCTGCCGGCTTGATAGTCGTGCGCGGCAAGGGTTAGCCGATGGCCGGGTGGAAAGGCGGGGGGCGGTTTAAACGCCAGTGAGGCGCGGAAGCGTCTCGCTGGTTAGTCAAGCGCAACAACCTGCTGCATCTGCTTGTCCCAGGAGCTATGCCTGTGCTTAGTGAGTGTGCCCGTCGGGACTACGTGAGCCTGACAGAAGGGTTCCCCTTGTTGGCGGCCGCCCAAAGCTGGTGCCGGCTCAGAGCACAGGTGAGACTTAACTCACTAACCATGGAAACTTCTAACTCAATCCCCCCCCAAACCGTAAAACAAATTGATGGTGACGACTTCAACCTGCCCCTGGACTTCACGGACATCTCCCAGACAGGAAATGCGGAAAGCAGTTCTCTGTCAACCTCAGCGGCACCAAAACCATCGCAGAGCACGTCTGCGAGTGGCGAGGAACGCGAGGAGCTGCAACAGCAAAATAAATATACACTCGAGCCTTCCAATCCAACATCTAATGATAAGAGACGCAACACAAATACAAATCACCGAGCAGGGACATCCTCAATTGCTACCCTGGAGCCCTATGAAAGTTCTAAAAGAGCGAAGTCAAAGTATTCTCGCCCACGCCCACAACCTCTTTCTGTCAAACACCTTCTCCAGTTGGAGCAGGGGAAAAAAGTACCTCACTTTCCTGTCTACCACGTCGTCACCTTCCCAGGAGCTGACCTAAATAAAGGCGTGGATGTCCTCTCTGTGGACAGAGATCTAAAATTGAAACTGGGTTCTCCCAAATCAATCCAAAAAATATCCAAAGACTCGCTACTTATCCAGCTGGCTAATGAAGACCAGCTCAATAGTCTTCAGACTATCACACAACTCGGAGCTAATCCCACCCAAGTACAGCCTCACTCTACCCTCAATACTGTGAAGGGCACAGTGCACAGCCACACCTTTACCAACATCCCCGAGACAGACCTGCTAGAGGCCCTACGCGACCAGGGAGTCACCCAGATAGAAAGGCAAAAAGCCCGAATAGATGGGGAACTTAAACCTACTCCACGGTATGTGCTCACATTCAACCGCACATCCCTCCCCCCCGTAGTGCAGTTGTGTGAATGGCATGCGGAGTACGTCCGGCCTTATTTCCCGAACCCCATTCGGTGTACTCGATGCCAAAAATTGGGACACACCAAAAAACGGTGCCGACAGACGACTGAAGTTTGTGCTCGGTGTGGAACAATGGGACACCACTCACGCGCATGCATCCAGACGCCCTCCTGTGTGAATTGTGGTGAGTCTCACCCTTCATACAGCCCATCCTGCCCACATTACCTATACCGGAAGGAAATTATCTCCACCATGATAAAAGAGCACACAACATACGGAATCGCTAAAGCCCAAGTCACTGACTGGTACAAGTCGCAAGGCCGCACGTACAGTTTTGCAGTACAACGGCCGCCGAAGGAAGTGCCGGTGGCAGCCCCTACTGGTCAGGGACCAGCACCCTCAGAATCTCACAAGGCAGGTACGGCCCAGTCGGTGACCTCACCCCCGGTAGCGGAACTAGAGTCCCAACAACACTCAACTTTATTTCCTCAGCCGAATGCTCTTCCACCCAGGAAACCAGCGTCCAGCATGAAGACCCGTGATGAGCAAGAACTCGACTCCACTACTGCCCAGAGCTCAAGTGATGACCAACGAGACACCACGACCCGTGCTCAATACACCTTTAAGCGACTCCCTCTAGACACCGCGCAGTTTCACACTGACGGGAACAACAGCACTCGACGGCCGCACATACGGCCGTTAAATGCAAAAACACCATCGACCGCAAACACCCAAGTGGCCACGTGTAGACCAAGGATGACTACGCCGCCTACTCGGGGGGAGGCCCCCGGTACATCGCGACAGTTTCAGTCTCCGGTACCACACCCCTGGCTGGGTACCAGGGAAGGGACCACTCGGGATGGGCAGGATCCGGAGCTTCCAGCTGGAACTGGCGACAGCCTCCCTCAAACAAACCCGGAAGATGCACGAGCAAAGTGCCCTCCCTCCACACCCTTGGGCTCGAAGACAAGTCATCAGGAACGGCCTGAGCAGGGGATGCCTCCCCCACAACTGCATTTCAATAAATCCTTGGAAACACCCTCACCTATCTCAAGCAGTAACGAGGTGCCACCACGACACTCTCGGTCCCAATCCTCAAGGCCCAAGCCCTGCGCCCGAAATGCGCGCATAGCCTCGCAGTCTCCGCCGCGCTCTCGCTCCCACTCCAACTCAGAGAAAATGGACGTCTCCTTCTTGAACAAACGGGAACGAGACCTCTCTCCATACCAGCAGCATAGTACCTCAACTTCAAAAAAGAAACACACCCGTCCACCCGACCAGCCGGCCGGCAAATGCAATGCCCCAATTCCTGTCCTACACTCCTCTCGTCATGACAGACCATAAACTCGTAAATACCCCTAAAGAATGTCGAAAATCATACAATGGAACATGCAGTCTTACCACACAAAATTCAATGATCTCAAAGTCCTTCTACGCAATGAAAATCCTATCTGCGTGTGCCTCCAGGAAACCCTCCTGACTGGGCGCTACGCAAACCCCCCTTCACATTATCGCCTCGAACGCTCGGCCCCTGTTCGTGACGATGGCCACGAACGAGGAGCAGCAATCTTAGTACACCAGAGATACCCATACGATCTCTTCCCACTAGACACAAATCTCCAGGCAGTAGCCATAAAAATCCATCTACCCGCCAAAACATACACAGTATGTTCCCTGTACCTCTCCCACTTGGATGTCTCAGCCCGCGACTTCACCCACCTCATCGAGCAGCTGCGACCACCATTCCTGCTCATGGGGGACATGAATGCAAGCGACCCCTTGTGGGACCCCCCGAGAGCCAACCGGAGGGGTAGACAGATAGCGGACCTTCTCATTTCACATGACATCTTCCTTTTGAACAATAACTCACCAACACATTTCCATTCACAATCAGGAACTTTCTCAATAATCGACTTAGCCATATGCTCCTCAGGGGCCCTACAGGACTTCACCTTTGAAGTCTTGGACGACCTATATGGCAGCGACCACTACCCAATCAGAGTCACTCTGCGCCGCGCCACCCCACTCCAAACGAGACGGCACTATAATATTCATAAAGCGAACTGGCCACTCTACAGAGATCACACAAAGATTGACGGGCCTAGAAACCCAGATGACTCGGTCGAAGATCTCCTTAACCTAATAGAAAACAAGATCAAGACAGCGGCAAATGCAGCCATCCCACAAACCTCAGGCAAATACTCGAAACCCCCCGTCCCTTGGTGGACAGCAGAGTGCCAACGAGCACTACAACGGCGCCGCCAAGCAGGAAGGAAACTACGCCGCTCCCCATCAGTAATCAACAAAATAGCGTTCAACAGAGCACGTGCGCAGTGTAAATATGTATTCTCCAACAGCAAAAAGAACTCCTGGCAAAACTATTTGACTACAATCAACGCTCATACCTCCCCCTCTGAAATTTGGAAAAAAGTAGCGAAGATTGCTGGAAAGTTCAGCCCGACTACCCATCCATCTCTGCGCATTCAGGACACAATTGTCTCAGATCCTTGCCAAGTGAGCGATCAATTTGCCTCCCACTACTCTCGCGATTTCGGTTTTCACCGGGCAAGTCCAGCTTTTCTTGCGTACAAAACCTCCACGGAGAACCAAGCCCTCAACTTTGCAGCAACTTCTAACCAACCGTATAACGACCTGATAACTCCTGAAGAGTTCCACTCCAACCTATCGCACTGCACAGATAGCAGTCCGGGCCAAGACGGCATCACTTATTCAATGATAAAATTGGCTGATCCAACACTACAGCAGCTAATTCTTCACCTGTACAACCAAATATACATCACGCACTCATATCCAAACTCGTGGCGAATCGCTACAATAATCCCGATCCTCAAACCAGGCAAAGACCCCCACGTACCAAGCTCATACAGACCGATCTCTCTGTTGAGTACACTGTGCAAACTGTTGGAGAAAATCCTCAACACCAGACTGGCTTGGTTTTTGGAGCGTGGAAACCACATAATTCCCATTCAGTCTGGTTTCCGCCACAATCGCAGTACCACAGATAACCTGATCCAGCTGGAAACAGCGATTCGTGAATCTTTCAACGCTAGACAACATTTCATAGCAGTCTTCTTTGACCTGTCTAAAGCCTACGACACCGCTTGGCGATACGACATCCTCCGATCTCTACACTCCTTTGGACTGCGCGGAAATCTAGCATACTTTGTCGACAACTTCCTCCGTGATCGCTGTATCAGAGTGAGAATAGGATCAGCCACCTCGACACCCTACCCCGCCGAAGGAGGCATACCCCAAGGCAGCGTACTATCCTGTACATTGTTTCTTGTAGCTGTGAATAACATAGCAGCTACCCTACCCCCATCTGTTGGAGCATCTCTATACGTGGACGACTTCACGATCTACTTCGCCGGAGCTTCCACTCGAGTTGTCGAACGGCAACTTCAACTTGCGATTAACTCGCTAACCCGCTGGAGTCAACAAACAGGATTCCAATTCAATGCTGAAAAGACAGTAACCATGCATATCTGTCGCCGACACCACTGCCCCAAAATGGCCCATACTTTGACAATGAATGGTCAACCTGTGCGAGCGGTGGAGCAGTATAAGTACCTAGGACTGACTTTTGACACTTCCCTCACTTGGAGGCCGCACATCCAAGACCTGAAGCGGCGATGCAATTCAACTCTAAATTTGCTGAAACTACTCTCAAATAAATCATGGGGCGCAGATAGGATCTCCCTACTCCGTCTCTACATAATGCTGCTTAAGCCAAAGCTGGATTATGGCGTGGAGGTTTACTCCTCCGCAGCACCGTCCGTATTGGATCTACTCCAGCCCATCCAAAATGCTGCCATACGTATCGCAACGGGAGCATATCGTACCTCCCCTGTGACAAGCCTCCACTCAGACTCGGGTCTCTTGACTCTGCGGCTATATGCGACTATAAAAAGTCTTAATTATGCGGCCAGAGTAGCGGCAAGCGTCTCCAATCCGATGCACGAATTGAGCACCATAGCAAACGAACCACCCGCTGACCGACGCGGAATTAGAAGGGAGGCCCCACACTTGAGAAACTTCTTCCAACGTGTATCGGACCTCAGAGATCGATATGCTCCCCATCGAGACCAGGTTCTTCTAGAACAAATTTCTCCACTTCCACCGTGGCGGTTACCTGCTATTAGCATATGTCACGAACTTTACAAATATTCCAAGTCCACGACCGCTCCATCCCAACTTCGAGCACTTTACCTTGATCATGTCCGAACCCATCAATTTCTTTCCCGTATTTATACGGATGGAGCCAAAGCACCAGAAGGAGCAGCATACGCCTATATTCAAGGCTCTACGAAGTATCAGCGGCGTATTCAACCGCATGCAACCTCGTATACAGCAGAACTATATGCTATATACGATGCACTTAATCACGCTGAAACTCTTCCTCACCTGGAGACTACGATAATAACCGACTCGCGGAGTGCTATTCTAGCGCTCTCGAGATACAACTCGCCTCACCCCATTGTTCAACTCATACAGTGTCGCCTCATTTCGAGCAGTAAACAATTTACTTTCTGCTGGGTTCCCAGCCACGTTGGAGTGCCGGGAAACGAAGCAGCCGACCGAGCAGCTCGAGAGGCTCTCCACTTGCAAATAAATCCGGTCCGCCTCCCTCGAACAGACCACAAGTGGTATTACAAAAAGACCATCCGAGAACGCTGGCAGGCTGAGTGGTCGGCGCTTGCCAACAACAAGCTAAAGGCAATAAAGCCAGATGTCCGTCCTCTCCCATTCTCCCAGCAGAGGGATCGACTGTGGGAAGTAGTCCTCGCTAGGCTCCGTATAGGCCATACACGCCTTACGCATCAGCACTTGTTGGAGGGCCGACCGCAACCGTACTGCGAAAATTGTATTGTGCCGTTAACGGTCCGCCACATTCTTCTCGAATGTCCCGACTACACACAAGAGCGGCAAGCTCGCCTCGGCGAGGAGCTGAACCTCCCTGAACTACTGACCGGCCTCGCCATCTGCGGGCCACGCTCTCCTCTGAACCTTTTCTTACTTGAAATTCGCCTACTCCATGAAATTTGACTCACCAACTGAAAATAAGTAACCTCTAGAAAGAAAATCTTTTCCGCCTCTTATGGGGCCCAAACCAACGCCAGCGCGGATGCCCGCGATTAGAAACACCGTCGCTCCTCCGTCAGACCAAGCTGACACACCACGGCACTGAAACGGAGCTGAGATGACTCTCACCCTCCGAAACTGCCCATTATAAGACCCAAATGCAACAATGCTACCAAATTGCGCTGTGATTTCGTCAAAGTATCGAAAGCGGCGGGAAAACCTGAAAATAATAATAATAATAATAATTTCGTGGCCGAGTGGTTAAGAACGAGCACTTCATGGGAAGGTTTCGGCAGTGCGAATCCCCGCAGTGTCACCCGGTGATTCTCCCCGTTAAGAAAAGGGAGAACACAGCCACAATTCCCCACCCTACCCAGGTGTTGGAAATGGGTACTGGCTTGACCGGGGGTAACTGTCACTGAGTCCTGGTGTTAGTAATAAGGCATTTGATAAACCAATGTACAAGATGATATGTATCATACTTGATTGGAATAAAGCATCCTTTCTCTTCGAAGTTCACATCTCGGCCGGGACTACCAAATCACCTGATGCTGAGGCGTGGAGTCACTAAGCGACAGCAAAAGGCGTCGAGCTGTCAGGTTGTGGGTCAGCTTGGTGGTCAGGTGCAGGATCGGCCACAGCTCAGTCATGTCTATGGTGGCAAACCCGACCACCACTCTCCGGTTTTGTAGGTCGAGCTGAACAAAAAAATATTCATATTTATTCGAGGTTTACGTTGAACAGGGCTACAATTTTTTTAAATTAAATTGTTATTGAGAGTTAAGTTAACAACTGCACTTTGATAAAGTTGTTGGGTTCAGTATAGAGGAGGCAGTTTTCTTTATCGATTCGGTAAATTGAAGGAATTTGAAAAAAGAGTGGCGATGCACCAATGGGCTGATCACATCTGTATAATTCTTCCTCTGATATTGTTGCAATGGTCAGGAAGGACTGGGCAAAAACTATAGATCGTAAGGCTGAGAAAAGCCCTTGAGTTGCGTTGGACATCTCCAAAGACTAGTACAAGCCACGTACCTGCGTAAATGGTCGTACAATTCAACGTGATTGAAATTGAAATGCCTATTGGGAACAAGAACGAGAGCATGTTATTTCTTTTACTGTCCTTGCATGGACGTAGACCAAGACCAACGCCTCTACCAATGCTACACTAACTTTTATATCTGCTAATTTTTTCTAGCCTTTGATGAAAAAAATTCTTCCGAAAATGAATGCTATGAAGTAATAAAACTCGAGTTAGGGTTTTTGCAAAACACGATCTAATCATTTGTCGAAAGAAAGGGGGAACCTTTTCTCTTCAAGAACTTAGTACAGACAATTAAACTAAGAGGTAGTTGCTTTATGGTTTGAGTCTTTTTTGCTTATTTGGAACTTTTAATTGAACTAAAATAAAAAATCATAAAAACTGAGAAATTCTTCAAGACACCGACTGAAAAGGTTATTAGCGATAAAAACTAGAGTTTGACCAGTAGTGAAATTCCAGCACGACTCTGAACTTATGTTTTAAATGTCCTCTAAAATGATGAACATTCACCTCATACTGTCGATGTTGAAATTAAGTTTACTGATTTATCATGTTTAGCAAATACAAAGCAAATTTTATCTTATTGCGGGGTTTCTAGAACCTAGTACCTGCCGTAAACAAAAAACTGTGTCACAAACAAATGCGATCTATACACCAGGCTACCTGGCACACGGATATCCTGATGGGGGTTCGATGAAGCCTGGCGGAGGGCACCCTGTGCACCAGCGTGCAGCAGAAGCTTGGGTTCTCGGTGCCCGCCACGGTAGGTGTGGTGTAGCGCGTGCTGCTTCCTATCAAGATCTGGCACCGGCAAAATCGAGCTATTGTATTATCAGGTAATACGGAAATAATAAAAAGAGCATAAACTTGATGTAGTACAGATGAGAAAAAATTTGACTTGAAAATGACTGACTGCGATTGTAGGTAACAATAAGACTGAGACGACGTAAATATTTCTAGGTACAGTAAAGGTTGGAATAATAGCTTAAATCGTGCAATTGTAAAAACATACTAAAATAATGACAGAATAAACCTGATGAAGTACAGATATGCGAAAATTTAACTTGAAAATGTGTCCATTGTACTCGACTAAGGATATAGTCTATTGCGGTATAACTTGTGGTAAATAAATTGTTCAAAATGGTTTCGATTATAGATATCAAAAAACCTAAGACGACATAATTGATATTTGTTGGTATAGTAATGACTGTGTTAAGAATGATTAATTTTGCGAATTAAAGCTGAGAATTTAGGAAGAATTTTAACTGTGTGTGATAAAATTTTAATTGTGTGTAATATAAATTTTGTGCTTACTTAAAAATTTGTTCGTTGAAATATCTTAGTAAATTCCAGCAGTACAGATGGGTCGCTTCAACATGTATGTTACATGCCTGTATGTTTGGGCTCAACAAATGTTATGTGTAGCGATAAGCTGTGTTGGTTCGAGCGAGGTCTGTTTATATTGGATAGCAAGGATTTTGTGGTGTGAGCAATTTCGAGAGGCCTCGGGCGAACCCTTGGACACTTGAGACGTTCGAAAAGTGCCGACGATGTGGGAAACAACTCGCCGCAGGATTTGACAGAGACAGATAGCTACACTTAAAGCTACGAGGGTGAACATAGCAACGGTTTCGAATATTTCAATACTTGGATAGGGCGGGACTTCATGCGTTCGCGGCAAAAGAGCTTTGGCCAATAAGGAACAGTGACACCAGGAAAGGGCTGAAGCCACGATTAATACAGCAAAAGCAACGCACAGGCGGAGCTTCGAACATTACGTACGGACCTCGAAACAGTTTATTGGTTGTATGAAAAGCAGAAAATCACTCCCTCCCAGACACTCTGGTAGAAGCTAATGAAATAATTTCAGTTTAGAGCCGAGGATCGTCGGAGAAAGTACGTGTCACAAATAGGAGGTGGTGGAGATAAAGTTACTCTAAAAGAAAAATACCGATCTGAAATAACGTGACAGTGTATTTCAAATAAAGGAAGTTGAACTTATCAAAATTTCTCTTCTTTTGCAATAGAGTAAATATTCTCCGATTTTCTGTGCAGAGGGAAATATGACAAACCCAACCAAATCGTAGAAGTCATTTAATGGAACATGGAGATGCCACATTAGATGGGAGGGTAAGAGAGATGTAGTTTCCTTTCGGAAAAGATATTTTTGAAATAAATATTGTGAAAATTCAATGTCATTCAGTGAAGTAAAAATTGAGATATTTTGAGGAAACGTCATAGGCGCGATTAAAAAGTAACACGTTAAATTTTTGTCTTAACAGGCGGGAAGGATTTATCTGAAGGATTGATCTGCTCGGATGAAAAGGAGATCGACGTGTGAATATACTGAAGCGGAATGAGCAGTATAACGTCATCAACAAAACAAAAAAAACAAAAACCGTTTATTTCCAAGTTGTCACATGAGATACATATGCCAAAATATTGGCTTTTGAAAGTTCCTTAATATAAGACGTCCTAAAACAAAAGATCCATACGAGGAGTATTAATTGACAAACCATCCGAGGTGTAAAAATAGATAAGCCATACGAGGCATAATAATCGACGAACTATATGAGGTGTGCTAATAGATAAACTATCAGAGGTGTACAAATAGATAGACCATACGAGGCATATTAATAGACATAATATACGAGGCGTACTATAATAGACAAACCACACGTGGTGTGCTAATAGTCTAACAAAGTTCCATACGAGGAATACTAATTGACAAACCATACGAGGTGTACAAATAGATAAGCCGTACGAGGCATAATAATAGACAAACTATACGAGATGTAATATTAGACAATACTATCATAGGTGTACAGATAGATAGACCATACGAGGCATATTAATAGAAAAAATATACGAGGCGTACTAATAGACAAACCATACGGGTCGTGCTAATAGTTTAACTCTGTCAAGGGTAGTTAAATGAGAAATATTATCTCTTGGATATTTTATATTCCAAGAGATTCCGGTACAGCGCTTCTTGCCTTTTTCCAACTTCGATAATTTCAACTAAGAACTTGGCAGTTTCGAAGAATTCTTTAGTATTTTTCGAATTATTTATAAGATCATCGAAGTAGGAAAAATACAAAAAAAACGCTACACCGTACTAGATTGAAACAACACCGTAAATGACAATCAAGTATTGAGAAAAAGATAGTCTCGAAATAATTTGTAAAGAACATCGCGCAACACAGCACGCACATCTAGGAATGCGTAAACAAACTTACACTCAAAATTGAAATGCATGGCTTGTTCGGCATACAAATATAGAGATAATTTTTGCACGAGTGCTTTATTTCCTTTGTCTGTTTATACTTTTTAATTTCTTCTGTTCACAGAAATGCCCTTCGGGGTCGTGATAGATCGATTTATAAATCATAAAGCAAGCGCAATCAATTTGTTTATTTCTGAAATTTGGTGCAGTGTTAACTGATCGCAGAGCTTTAGGTAAAATGTAATGTGTCTTGAGGTTTTGTTTTTTATGCAAAAAGTAGAAATAGAAACCGATATATGTACATGTGCGCATATATGTGTGCGAAACGTGTGCATGTTTACACTGATACATAAACATTTATGTTTGCGTGCGCACACGTACACACTCACGCACACACCAACACACATATTCATATATATACGTATTGAAAACGAATATAAGAAAAATGCTAATAGACATGAAAAATAATCTTACTCTTTCAATATTTAAAATGACAGCCCAAGCTCTGATGAATCGTAAGAAATAACCTGAGGAAAGATAAGGAATAGAAAAGGACTTCGAAAAACGTATAAATGGAATGGTTTTTTAATTTCCTAAAGGAAATTTTAAGAAAATTCAAGTTACCGCTGAGCAACAACAACAAAAAAAACATTTATCTTCAATATATCATATCATATATCATATCTTCTCGATATTCTCTGCAACATCATGCGGACATGGGTACATGGGATAAAATGGAGATACAGTGTAGGCCAGTTACCACTCATGATTGACAAATATCTACAAAATTTTGGCAGAAATGCGCAAACAAACATATACTCAACATCAAAATTTGCTTGTACAACATACGGACAGAAAGATAATTTTACCACGATTCATACGCTCAAATTACGATTAATTTCATTAATTGTATTTGTCATTAATCCGATTCACAGAGACGTCCTCTGGTGTAAGTGGGAGATCTATTTTTGAATCATTTCGCTAGTGCAATAAAATTTATTAACCGGATGGTTTTTGTGTAAAGAAATGAATTAGAAATATGTATATCCATTTATGTAGATATATATATACCTATATACGTACACACACATATTAATATATGTACTTATTGAGAATGAAATATAAGAAAAAAATACAAATATAAAATAAGAGGATAGAAACAACCTACCATCTATTACACCGATAATAACAGTTGAGCTCATTGTAATCATAAGAAATTATTCGAAAAAAAAAAAATAACTAAAAGGAAAAGAAGACTTCGGAAAACGTAAAATGAACTGGTTTTTAGTTACTTCATAGAAATTTTTAAGAAAACTCAGGTTACAGTCAAGAAACAACACAACTCTTCAGCATTATACAGACATGTGTACATGGGATAAAATGGAGTAACATTGTGGCCGGATATCACATTTGAGTGGAGAATATTTACAAAATTTGGCACATATAGGTAGATTAAGCAATGGTCCAAAGTGATAATTTTGATAACAGAAATTAACAGTTTTTTCCGATTTTAAAGTTCAGTGCTAGTGTGCACTGAACGCAAGGAAAAATATAAAAAGACTAAATGAAAATGCTTAAATTACCCCTCCCCCAGCTCAGCCGAAATCGATTGAAAACATCTTCGAGAATGATTTTGAAATAGCGAGACCACGTTAGCCAAAATTTAATTCATTATAAACTTTGCACAACCCTCACATTTATAAACCTGTATATTGGTGTACACACAAAATGTATTTCAGAGTATGTTTTCCATACGAATGTTAAATATTAACACAGAGAAGAAAAAATAACAAAATAAAGATGAGGAAATACTCCTAATTATGGAAAAAACGTTCATTCTGCTGTATTGAACTCACGGCTGGGGTGCTCATTATTGTCGACAGAAATAGTTAAGATGAATGTACGAATGGCTTAGCAAACGCAAAATGAAATAGTTTCTAATTTTCTAACAGAAATTTCAGGAAAATTAAAATTTCTGGTAAATGGGAAATTCACACCGAAATGCTGCAGGTCTATAGAGATGCAAAATGACGTGACACATTTACTCTAAATTCTTTTACAGTTTTAGAGTTTTTGATATGCTGGGGAAGCTTGTTCCACAAAAAAGCTCCAGAAACTGAGGGAGCTTTTTGTCCCACGTTAGATGAACGGTAACTGACTAAAACATCATTCCTCCGATTTGGTTTTTTGTTTGGGATATTAGATGGAAAAAATTTTACCACCTTTGCATTACTTTGGGGGAGGTACAGAGAGGAGAACACTCGTCGAGCTTTTTGGATCATGAATCTGTTCGGTATTGGGATCCAGTCGAGTTTTCTTAATAGAGGGGTGACATGATCGTATTTATTGAAATTTCCTTTGCACACCACTTTGGCGGCGAAGTTTAGACATTTTTGCAATCATCACTAGACATTTTCTGAACAGTGCATAAGACAGGCATTTGAACTGAAGCGAGTCGCGGACGAATGATTTTGTGGGTTGAAGTGACTATCGCCTACTGTGCTGCTGGAATATCTGAGATAGAATAGACCAGAATACACCATGTCTCATGTGTAGCTCTTGTAAACTTAGGGGTGGCTGGCCAGCCGAATTGAATCATTCAGGATAGTTCTGTGATGTAAACATTTGGCGTATGCAGTTTCTAGATTCCATTACTTAATTTGTATCATTCCGTATAACATTCATTGTGCGATTGTGCGTACGCTTGTTGATGTTTGTATGACGTATGGCCGAAAATCATAAATATTAAGCGAATTTCACCTGGTGTATTATGCCCCCCAACATTAGAAGCGACAGCTCGCAACATCACGGGTGCGCTCGGAAAATGCGCTGTGTAAGTTGAATCTTCTTTCATCGGTGAGTAACGTTTTGTTTTAGTATATACTGTAATGTTGATCATTTGTTTTTGGGCATGCCCATGAGTTTTCTTGTGTTTTGTGCATGTCATGGAGGTGAGCCAATTCCTCAAACGAGCGTTCGGTCTCCTTGTTAGTGCAAACTAATGAGGGACAGGACTGCATGAAGTCGTCTCGTGACAACTGGAATAAGGGCTTTAACTGAGATGATGACGTTCACAAGTAAGAGAATACCTGACACGAATCAAAAATAGATCGAAGCGATAGATAGAAGAGCTGTAGTCTCTATGATCAGAGTTCTTTTCGCTTCCTTGGTTTTTAGTTGAATAGCTCATCAATACTGTTATTAATAGAGAAAAGAATACGATGAACCTTAGAATCGAACCAGTTTCACTTACGAATGTTCCATGTATTTTGTTCATACTCGGGTTCAATTATGTTACTAAACGATTCCCAAGAATCAAATACATTACAAGAAAGTTTGACGAAAACGCTAAGAAATTTCCTCTAAACATTTCGCATTTCCATCATTTGGCAGAGACCACCTAACATACCTCAAGAACAAATAAGGAAATCAAAAAAATAAAATATTTCTACAACATTATAACACTAACACGTGGAATTTAAGTAAGCACTAACCTTCACGTATACTTTCGCTTCCGGATTGTGAAATCTGGCAGGCAATTGCAATGCTGATAGAATTGTCATCACCAGCTGTTGCTGCACGGCCTGGTACTTCAACTCCACCTCCACTGCCCCCAAACTCCCCACTTCGGATGTTGGAATTCTATTTCTCCGTTTCTTAACACCTGTGTGACGCTGTAGCGCTGTACTACCTTCTGCTTCATGCTCGGAACTTGAAAAAGATTTATTCGCTTCCTGCTCTTTGGCTGATATCAAGTTTTTGACAGTAGATTCAGCACTCAAGCCAGAGGAAATTCCCAAGTTTTGGATGATGTCCGATTCTGGCGTGCTTCTCATTTTGGGTTCTTTCACTGCTCGTGATCTTGAGTTACTTCTGCTCCTACCGCTCCCGGATGACTGAGAGAGCAAGGGAATTTTTCCAATTTTGACTCCGGTGCTTAAAGTGACGTCCGTACATTGGTCGGCTCCATACTGAGGGGAGCCTTCAGAGCCTTTCACAAGAATGGGACTTTGAACGTTATATTCGCGTAATTTCTTTCGGCCTCTGCTAGCTTTCCTTTGAACAACTTCCTGCTCCATTTTTTTCCTTCTGCTGCTCTGGTACTCAGATTTTATCAAATCAGGGCCAAGCTCATCGTAGGTCGGGTTCAGGATTTCCGGGTTGCTGTACCCAAATCCAGAAACGAGCTCTCGACGGCCACTAATTCCGCAGACTTCACTTGCGTTTTCTCGACCCGAACTGCTTCGCCCACTATCAGGCTGGGCTTTATCCCCCGAGCTTGAAAGGTTACTATCGCGATCACTTTCGGAATCGAGCGAAGACCGAGGCAACTGTCGAGGCCGAGAACGGCTTGTTTTGGGCGGATGGTGTTCTTGTAGCGATCTGAGTGGGAAAATTAGATCAGATGGGTTAGTTTAAGTCTCTATAACCACGAAAACAGTGTTCCAACAAAAGGAGAAAATGTACCATTCAGGATAGAGTTGTAGGAACGAAGAATCTGTTCACAAGGTGTGTTCCCACTCAAGACTCCCTGAGCTTAGAAACAGTAAGTTCGCAAAGAAGATTATGAAACCCGATAAAAGTTGAAGAGGGAAGTAAAAAAGCTGAAAAAATACAGCAGAGAACCGAAGAAAGATGCTCCATTACTGAAAAAATCCTATTCTATGAATATCTGGACGAAAGGAAAGCGTACCCAGCCTTCAGGCCACGACTTACCCTTTTTCTCCTGAGAGCGCTAAGTCCCGTAGAAACTATAGTTGTATCCTCCTCTGAGGAGCTAAGAGTCAGGAGCGCATTGCTTATAACCAGCAGAAATTGACCAAACTCTGTATATAATGCAAGACCTGTCCATAATGGTCCTGATTAATCATGTTTTCGTAGAAAGTAAGCAAAGGTTGAAAAAAACTTGGCAACCATTGTAAGTGTGATAGCTTTGACCAGTAGCAGCTTTTTATGCATAGAACTTCTGTTCTTTAAATGAGCACTAACTTTAACAGGATATGAGTTAAATATTATCTTGTTCATTTATCCTCAAAACAAGCTTTGTCTTCAGAGTCTGAATATAAAGCTGGAGGTAAATCCTAAGGTGCAGTTAGTTTCAATTTCCTGTAACAGAATTGGTTTCATTGCTTTAAGAACCGAGTTTAGTGGGCATGAATAATAAATCTCTTGGCATACATTTTTTTTTAAATGACAAATATTCAATAAGGTTTTTGTATTATTTTTATCCTATTAACATAAATTTCTTATTCTTTTGGTGAAGATGAGGGTAACGACGAATTTATCACGCTTGGAATATAACTGAAAGAAAAAATTGAACACATAAAAAATGGCTAGCAGATGGAAATTTTATCTTCAAAATATTGCGGGAAAATGAGATAAAAAAGACTTTGCGCTGAAATCACTCAATTCATTCCATGTTAAATATAATTATGTTTTTCAGAATATAATTTCCATTAGATGCCCTAGAAGTCGTTGAACTTACTCGAGCTCTAGGTGGCTATATTTAAAATCATCCTTGGTAAAAAGACGTAAGGAGGTATTTTACACTAGTAGGGTTTATGAAAAATTGCTCAAATTCAACAAGCTTAAATCTAAAGCAATAGAATAATTAAAAATGGGAATACATCCCTCAAAACTTGTGTGGCCTCTAACATACACATACGTAAGGGTCTTAGACATCCTATGTGTGTTAGGATCGAAGGAAAATTAAAATCAAGCAATTGCAAAACTTGAAGTTACAACATGCGAAGTTATAAAATTGTAAAATGCGTGAAAATACAACCTTTGTACGAGTACCTGGGGTGTGTCATATTCGTACTTGAAAAGACAGAAAAACAGTATTTTGTTAAGTTACAAGGTACCATATACTACGAGGTGTCGGCTGAGACATGCAGTACATTCGCGAAACAAGAACTTAATTTCGAAAAAGTTGAAGGCACCTAACACCATAACTACGTTTAATTAAATAAGGTAGAAAAACCGCTTATTTCCAAGAAAGTTGATACAAGAAGTATAGTACAACATTTTTGGTTTTAAAAATTTCTTCGTATAAAGGTTCATAATTGATAAACAAACCATACGAGATGCGCAATAGCTGTGTCAGGAGTTAATTATGTTTTTGAGAGAAACAGTAAAACTAATTTCTCTTGAATATTTCATCTACGGCAAAAAGTCGACAAAACTCCTAAGTTAGACAATTACAAAATTCCAAGTTACAAAATTGAAAGCTATACAATTATTTAAATACGATAAGATACCATCTCCGAGCACGTACCTGGGCTGAGGCATGTAGGTGAGTGTACCAGACACCATCGGTACGTTGGGGTCCACAGACCGGCCTCGCGAGCGCCGCCACTGTGCGGTGAGTCGTGCCATGCGCTCCCTGGTGGACAACTTTGCAATGCCAGGTCAATTTATTCGTTCTATTGGGCTTACAATACAAATATTGATAACTCATGGACATTAAAGTCATTCTTGCACAGGGATCATTCATTGATAGATATCAACTCCATTCTTGCAGAGGAATTATATTAATTCATGGATTGATATCAATTTCATTTTTGCCCAGGGATATTACCTCATGAATGTCAACTCCATTCTTGCACAGGGTATATTCATTCATAGATATTAATTTAATTTTTACGCAGGTATTGTTAACTCATGGATAATAATTTCATTCTTGCACAGGGATTATTCATTCATAGATTTTAATTTAATTTTTTCACAGGTGTTGTTAACTCATGGATAATAATTTCATTCTTGCACAGGGATTATTAATTCATGGATACTTATTTCCTTCTTACACAGGAATTACTAAATCATAGAAATATAATTTCATTTTTTCACGGTTAGTGTTAACTCATGATATAAACTTCGTTCGTGTATAGATGTTATCAACTTATAGATGTTAACTTCATTCTCGCTCCCTATCTTGAAAATAATGCATGAACTTTTTGTGATAGGTTATTCTTCTAAGAAATGGATCTTAGGTTATGAACTTAGGGTTTTATCTTCTCAATAATATATTGAATAGAATTTTCTTACGCTTTGGTTGTACACTAAAATGTGTCCGCGAACTTTTGCAAAACATTTCCAATGACGAAACATTTTCACTAAGACCACGGCTTAGCATCCAGAAAAACGATGGCCTTCCGTCTAGGTGTCGCAACCGAAGTTAGTTTACAAATTCCAGAGATATTAAAGAAGTTGCTGTTAAAATTTAGTTATGAGCTTAGATTAGATTTTGAAGTTACACAAGAAAGTTCCTATTAGCTAGTCAATAGCATAGAATTTCTGGTTAGCTTCTAACACGGGAGGTATTCCGCTGTCAATAACCTTTTCATCATTATAAGCACATGCGAGAAACAAGGACTATCAGCAGGTCCAGTCACCACAGCTGTTGCCACACTTGCGCTCCCCTTGCCGCGCATTCGCCTCACGATATGAGCCAATCACCGTTTCTATAAAACCGGTTACTTAGTCTTTCCCATTTAAATCTCAATGAATTGATTTTTTTAATATTTTATATTATAAAACTGAAATGAATGTATATAAGGCTAGTTGTCTAGTCTCTCATATTTCGAAATCAGCAAATAAAAAAACGATTCGCTACATTCATGACACTATGATGATTACATAAAGTTTTGACTCTATTCTCATTTCAACAACAAAATTTTAAAACGATTCTAATTTCCTTATGTTATAATTAAGGATAATTTGGGATATTTATGGGCTTATGGATGTTTTGAGTCCATGGCGTTAAAGAGTTCGGCGTTTATGCATTTGCAGCGCATAGAATTATCCCAGACGGACACCATCACCTGAAAATTACCAGTACCAGAGTCTGATCGTTATGTACTGCTCTACTGTAGCTAAAGTGAAAAGAATAACTATATCGTTACTTCAACTTATGTTAGTTCACGTGTATTGTTTGCTATCGCTGGTGGTTTAAATTGTTTTCTTTGGTTAGAAGCAGAGCCTGTTGGTTACGTACTTCTCTGTCGTATCCAAAGTTAGATTCACAAGATAGTTGCCTCACTTATAAGTTCACGTGTATTGTGGGTGTGTCATTGCTGGCGTTTTTGGTTAGGACATCAGCATATCACTCACCTGGCAGCAAATGAAGGAAATACCCGCTGGCATTGTGTTTTATTCTCAGCTAGGAATTTACTCACCATTATTGGCTGAGTACTGCCCAGCAGTACTCAGCCAATAAAGCAGTACTCTCCAAAATGAAATACTTGGTAGTAGGAAATGTATCTTCAGTCGAAAAAATTAGCCAGTTGAAACTCGTGGCTGGGTTACTCATCAGAGTGGGAATTTACCTGTCGGTGTGAATTCACCTGTCGGTGGGAATCCACCTGTCGGTGGGAATCCACCTGTCGGTGGGAATCCACCTGTCGGTGGGAATCCACCTGTCGGTGGGAATTCACCTGTCGGTGGGAATTCACCTGTCGGTGAGAATTCACCTGTCGGTGGGAATTCACCTGTCGGTGGGAATTCACCTGTCGGTGGGAATTCACCTGTCGGTGGGAATTCACCTGTCGGTGGGAATTCACCTGTCGGTGGGAATTCACCTGTCGGTGGGAATTCACCTGTCGGTGGGAATTCACCTGTCGGTGGGAATTCACCTGTCGGTGGGAATTCACCTGTCGGTGGGAATTCACCTGTCGGTGGGAATTCACCTGTCGGTGGGAATTCATCTGTCGGTGGGAATTCATCTGTCGGTGGGAACTCAACTGTCGGTGGGAACTCAACTGTCGGTGGGAATTGACCTGTCGGTGGGAATTGACCTGTCGGTGGGAATTGACCTGTCGGTGGGAATTGACCTGTCGGTGGGAATTGACCTGCCGGTGGGAATTGACCTGTCGGTGGGAATTGACCTGCCGGTGGGAATTGACCTGTCGGTGGGAATTGACCTGTCGGTGGGAATTGACCTGTCGGTGGGAATTGACCTGTCGGTGGGAATTGACCTGTCGGTGGGAATTGACCTGTCGGTGGGAATTTACTAGTGGAAGGAATTTACCTGTCGGAGAAATTTATGCGTCGGTGGAAATTTACCTGTCGGTGAAAATTTACCTATAGGTGGAAATTTACTTATTAAGAGGAATTTACCTACCAGGAGGAATTTACCAACCATGACGAATTTATCTATCATGAAGAATTCATCTACCACGAAGAATTTAGCCCAAAAAATAACTCATTAGGAGGTAGTTACCTGTCAGCGGGGGAAGCAGCAGCGTACACCGTGGCGTACTTGGGAGGCAAGTCATGGATGGGAAGGTAGCGCAGGTCCCGCATTCCGTCGCCCGGCTCTGCCACCACGAAAATTAGGGAACATCGCTTGAGTTCACTTCCATAAAACGCCGAGATTTTAAGTCAGGATTGGGAAAATTGCTCAGGTTAACTTCCATAAAATACAGTGATTTAAAGTTAGGGTTGGGAACATCGCTCAGGTTAACTTCCATAAAATACAGCGATTTTAAGTCAGGATTGGGACCATCACTCAAGTTCACTTCCACAAAATACAGTGATTTTAAGCCAGGACTGGGAACATCGCTCAGGTTCACTTCCATAACATACAGCGATTTTAAGTAAATATTGGACGCACCACACTACGTCAGAGCAGCCGGTACTGATGGCAGGGTGCACCACAGGGAATGGTCACACGAGTATGTGATCACTTGTGTTTACTACGAAGTAGGTCAAACTTGGAAAAAATGCTGCGTTGAAAAGCGTACTCAAAAATAAGCGTGGACATTCCTCGAAATGTTTCCAAAATTTGAAAATAGAACATATGTACGAACCAAGTTGTACTGAAAATGTCATTTATAGGCCATATCCCTATTTTTTGTAGGGTGAAAATTCACTATAATGTATACAGACGTATTATATATTTTAATACATCGTATATATTACCATAATTATAAGGTATTATAATTTTTGCCCCGAGCCCAATGAATAAAAAGTTGAAGAAGAAAATAATAGTAACTAAAAAAGTACAGCATTGAACTGAAGTAAGCTGGATCGTAACAAAACAAATAAACTTATTCTCCTTCGACAAAAGAACAAAAAGGAAGGCCTACCTTATCTTCAGTTTGACGCCTCACATGTCCTCTGGGAGTTCTAATTTCCATAGATAATGTAGCTGTAATTTCTGAGTGGTGACAAAGAGCTAGGAACCAATGCACAAGGTAGGTTTCTACATGCCTAGTATATCCTGAGCATCGAAATAGCAAGCTAGGAATGAAAAGGAAAAATACAAAGAAGAGTAGCGAAGAAGATATTAGCACTAAGGGAAACAAAGTGGACACAAAAGATAAAAGTCCCGAATGCATCACATCTATTGCAGAGGTAACATCGAACTGATAAAAAAAATCGTCATCGGAGATGGAGTGGCTCGGATTAACGAGTCAGCCAGCTCAATAGCAGGTGACTCAGTCCGATCAATAGTTTAAAATTCAACCAAAAATTTGACACAACTAAATTTAAAATTGAGAATAACCTGCATCAGAATTTACTCCTAAAAATATAATCTCGACCTCAAGTTGCATGAGCCGCTCATTATACATTTTATTCATTGTTGATAGTTACACGTATCGCTCGTTAGAGTGCAGTATATTAGTGTTACACATATTATTCGTAATTGTTAGTGTTGCACATACTGTTCATTTGAGAGCAGAACGACAAAATGCTTTTACTCAGCAATTTTTGATGCAACTAATGTGCTTAAAGTATCAATAAGAATGAAGAAAGTACGCCAACAAAAAATATTACGACTTAAAAATATCTATAAATTCTATGATGTCTTTCAGTCACGGTATGCGTAAAGAGGCGCGGACACTTTGAAAGTGTCTCGAGGTCTAAAGTTAAGAAACACTGCAACAGCGTAGAGTGTCACTGTTAGGAAAGTTGAGGCTTCGCCACCCGAAATTTTTTTAGATACTGAAATTCAATTGCATCCGTGCACCTCAGACGCTATCATATTCTCTAAACTGAATTGTTTACGTTGAAATAAGCACAATTATGAAAAAAATTATTTGTTGAGGCGTTAATAAGTCATGAGCATTTAATGAATGTAAGATATAAACGAATACTGTGGATTGATCTAACGCTTGGAATAGAAGCATTTTAAGCACACTACTAATTCCTTCCAAGGTAATCTGCTACAAAAATTTTAGACCTGAACAACGAAACAAGTGAACTAATTTTTATGAGATGTGCTTGGAAACAAAATTTGCTAGAATATTGAATCCGAATCTTCAAGGTTTAATGGACCCCAAACCTCGCAACTGACATCAGTGTTGGTTTTTGACCTAGAATGCGGCGCGGCAGACAGATGCCTGGAAGATAATAAATTTCAATTTTTAGTAGGTAGGTTAAGCGCTGTGCAGCAGACTGTGCTGGAATTTTAACCTCCTTCCCGATGACGTGGATCGAATATACTGTAAATGACGGAGACTGTATACTGTACATGACGGGGAAACCGTACCTATACGACGGTGTCATAGAACAAATCAGCGATTGTATACACAGTTACCAATCACATCGAACAAATCAGCAATTGCATGCGCAGTTACCAATCACATCGAACACATCAGCGATTGTATGCGCAGTTACCAATCACATCGAACAAATCAGCGATTGTATGCGCAGTTACCAATCACATCCCACACACAACCTGCATAAACCATACCTTGTGACAGCGTCGTGGCACAAGGGAAGTGCACCGGAGACAGCTGTCTGGGAGTGCCGCGACCCACCGACCAGTGGAACTGTTGCGACGCTCCTGACGTAGGCGTCACTGAGGAGAGAGGCGTGCGCGGCTCGCTGCCGAATTCGCTCAAAGTTACCTGTAAGATGCAGAGGAAATGATAAGTACGGAGAAAATGAGAAAGCTCTGTGAAGACGATTTGAAAGTTCCCTTCTAAAAATAGTGGGATGTTCTTTTGTGTTGGATTTGGAAGTTACCTTTGTAAGGGAGTGAAAAGTTATCTTCGCAATAGAATACGAAGGTCCTTTCGAAATAGATTGAGAAGTTTCCCATGGGATGGTTAGGGAAGTTATCTTCGTGATAGATTGGAAAGTTTCCCTTATGAATGGATTAAAATGTTGACCTTGCTAATGGAAAAGGAAGTTCCGTTCGTAAGGGATTTAGAAGTTATCTTCGCAATAAGCTAGAAAGTGCTTCTCATAATTGCGACTAGAATAGTGTCATAAATATCGGAACGGTTTTTACGAGGCACGTTAAATTAAAAAATTCTACATTTTTATTCACACCAATGCTATGATGTAATTTAAATTAACGAAATGAACCGAAGATACTCTTTAGTGGACTTCAATTGCAATCGAATACCTGAGACTATTTAAATTTCCCTACCCCGACTTGAATCACAAATGAATGTTATGAACTAGATATGCAATTCAGTCGTACAGTTAATACTGGCAAAACGACAACGCAGCGAAAATATCTACACAACGTCTAATAAACTGAAAACATGCAGCGTTGAACGATCAAGAACCGAATCACTGTGTTCAAAACTTTAATTACTGGCGGATGCGCATCGATTGTGAGGTAAACAAAGAATAGCGAGTACATCTTCAGTGTTACTTTGAGCATTGTATACGTAACGATGTAAAGAAAAGATACCTTTTATTTTTATTGAATGCCAGATACTTTCTATTAATGCAAGTTTCTTTCAAATTATCTTCTCTTAGCTTCATAAATGTTGACGTCTTAACGTAAGGTCAATTCTAAATCCCTGTTTTTGTGGTAATAATTTGAAGCTTCGGTTACTCATGAAGTGCTTCACACCTGCAAAATACATTTGAAAGGTGTGATCTGAAAATATATCAATTGTTAACTCTCATGACCCGTCGAGTCAGTAAGCAAAATTTTTTAACAACTAAGTGAAATAAATCGAGGTAGGTCCAGATGACGACAAAATGTTTCAAGACGTCCTTCTACAAAACATCGAAGTTTAGAATAAGTAGGCAGCTTTGTTCACTTCCAAAGAGGATTGAGAGCATTTTTTTGCGTTCTCACAGTTGTGTAGAAAACACTCCGAACACTGACAATTTTTCCCTATTCTAACAACAGCGGTTCAACTTCTGCTCTGAAATCGTGGTACTCATTCTGATAATTAAATTCAACATCACAAAATTGCTCCCAGATTTTGGTTCACAAACACCAGGCAACGGCTCCACTTCACAAGCACAAGAAACAAATATGCTTTATGCACAAGAAACAAATATGCTTTCAACAAAATAGCACAGAAACAAAATCCAAATTCTGAAAAAATTCACTTCGTCGTCTTCGTCTTTTTTTTATATTCCAAAATCCTAAAATTTAAGCTTATATCAACCATAACTTGCAGTTTTGACAAAAAATCAGCACGTGCGTACCCAAGTTGACAGAAGAGCTTTGGCTTCCTTCTGTACCGCTACGACAGCGTAAATTGTTTGAAAGTCTGACCATTGATCACTTAACATTTTGGTCGCAATTGGGTAAACTGAAATTCAATATTCAACTCAAATTTAAAGTCAATTATAGTGAGCAATTTAAAAAAATAGCAAACATTATCTGGATCGTGCCTTCATTTAGGTTTAATTAAGTACTTATGGAAACTAAATTTCTGACAACTGGTCGCTCAGCCACATTATGGAAATCTCTTCATGGCCACCGGTGGCTCACGTTGCGGTCAAAGTGCTAATTGCCGACTGTGGAGCTTGTGACTTGAACTCTCAACTGACGACGCGCCACTGAGGCAGCCAACCTCTTCTCCGCAGCTGCAGGGGCTGCATTGAAGAGAGCGGGAAGCTAAACGAAGATCTCGTGTTACTGTTCTCTTTAATGCAATGCTCAGATCAGTTCTCATCCCAGTGTGGTGTGAACTTCCCCGAGACTTTATGAGAATCTGATCACCAAGGTAGTTCTCGCTTTAACTAAAAAGATTTACTTCTCGCGTAAATTCGTAGCCAACTAAAGCAAGTCTCAACTAAAGACCTTAACTTTCCGAGAAGAAAATTCAAGAGCGTCTGCCTTTTGTGTCTCAGAAAATCTACCAAAAGATCTTCCCATATTAGGAATTTTCGTGACAAAACTTAGAGATCACATGTCTGACGACAATTCAAAGTAGAGCAAAGAGGCCGAGTTTCAATTTCATGCATAATTTCTACGTTGTCCGTAAGCCAAATAAAACGTAACACTCTTCAGGGGCTTAATCCTGGCCATTTCCGCTGTGCAGTATTCGGAAAATTGAAAAAGTGATTATTCCTTTTCTTGGAAGATATCGTATAACGTTTTACGAGGAAACTTGATAGAAAGTATACCAGTTTTCTTTTCTTTTTCTTTCTACTTCACCCCTGGCCCCAGCCGTCCCCAAAATCACACAGACCTTGCGTTGTAAAAGAGACTGAACTAGTTCTGTATTTTTATAATTCTTAGAGCTCAATAGCTCTGACATCTAAGACGTGTTGTTCATTGTGTGGACAGAGAGATGGTGCATCTGAATAGAGCAACATGTCGCGGAACTGCTGAAAAGCACCGTTAACTTTGCTGTTCTGAGTTATTCTTTTTATCTGCGCGATGAATGTACGCATGCGAATATACATGTCGTGGGTTGAACCGCTTGTTTCCTTCCTTCAAGAGTATGCTTCCATGAAGTTATAAAATTTTATTTCAAATATTTATTACATTTCATATACATTTTTTCTATTAAATATTTATGGGTTTTAGATATATTATTAACCTTTTTATACTACTGTTTATATATATAGTCCAATTTTCGCAATTCTACGTGGTTTAGAAATGTGGAATCTGGCGATTTAATCAACGTGTTGTGTTATTTTACCCCCACTGTATGTGCCCCACCAAGTGAATTGTTCATTTACACACCGGTGTGAATAAAAAGCATTTTAATAATTTAACTGCTTTTTCTTAAAAGAGATGTTAATAAACGAGTTACAATATTATCCTGCAATTGTATTCTCACACTTTTCTAAGGATAGGAATGTATTCGAGCAGGTAAATTCAGTTTCTTTCAATTTGATACTTACAACCAACTTAACCAACTGCAGTAAAAACGCAAATGTAGTCAGTGAGTTAATATTATATTCTTTCATGTTGTGCTTGTGGGCTTGGTAATTGTGTAGAATTTATTATTTGTTGCCCTCAAAGCCCTTAATTTATCATTGAAGTTTTATTTTCTCAAAGAGATTGGAATTATACGAATGCTGAATTATTTAAAGTAACTAGAAGTTTTGAACACTTGCAAATAACGTCGTCAGCAACTTGATTTTCAGTTTCATAGTAGAGCGTCGCCGACGATCATTATCCACCAAACAGAGAGTATTATGTCATGTCTCTCCCCTCTTAGAACTTTGTTTGGGACAAAATAAAAGTACTTTTGCTTGAGAAGCAGCTAATTTGTTATAATATTTTTGACCTTAATGTGAATCTCAAAAATTGGGATATTGTTTAGTATATTTTCTAGCTTTAACCTCAAAACCGAGGGAATAAACAGAGGACAAAACCGTGTTTCATGTATTGTAATTTCTGTCAAATTAGAGTAGATTAGCTAGTTTGAGACTCCCTAACCCAAACAAAGATGTTCACAGGAGATGAAGAAGGAAGGCACCATTTATTCTGAAGTTTAAAGAACGGGGAATCTAAGCACAAGAGGTGTTTTCACACACCCCAGAGCATAAAAATTGTAATATACGCAATACGTCTATGGAAGCAGATTGAAGTTGAAGAAAATAGAAGATGTTGAAAAACACGATAGAACTAGTGAACTGAAAAAAGATGGTCCGTAACGACACTAAAAACCTGTTCTATTTCAATAAAAAGACGGCTTACCTAACTATAAGTTTGGAACCTCTTATCTTCTTTCCCGTTATAGCTCAAGGTTAGACTCTCTCGTGAAGGCTTACTGATTTACTTACAAGAGCCTGGTTAAAGAAGCGAGTAATTCTTGATTTTCGTGATCATGATTACTAGACTGCAAGATCGAAAAAGCTCAGAACCCTTTCCATCACTAACACGTTGGTGACGAATTGAGCTGCCTGTCCACACGGAGGGAATTTTCATAATACTTGCTCACTGGCCAGTAGTCACAAACTCACTTTTTCTAAACACTTAATCAAAGCTAACTGAAGACACAATCCCTTAAATGCTTGTTATTTTCAAAATTGCTTTATGCAATTGACTTTTATTTTGAGTTGAACATTGAATTTAAGTTTAACCCACCGCGGGCGATGAGTTAAATACGATGCTCTAACCATTCAACTCTTACTTTGCAGGCCTGATCCAAATGTATTCAATCACATAAAATATTCAATTTCGAGAACATGACTGTAAAAAAGCTCTCCAGATTACAAAGCAAAATCGGAAAAAAGAACGTAGTGTTCAAATTCTATCCTATTCGACTACATAGTTTCATTTTTATTATTTAATGGCAAGCGTGTCCAGGGTCATTTGTTATCAACTTAATCAGTTCCAAAAGATTAATAATCGAAAATTATTTTTATTATACTTGAAATCACGCAGGTACAACTCATTCAGATAAGCGTTGAAAATTTAATAGAAAATAAGTGGCCTGTGGTAAAATGGTGCTAGAAATTTTCGACCGCACAACGTAACAACTTGTGAAGATACTGGCGCACACTGGTAGTGAACAAAAATCAACGGTAACTCAGCAGCTGAATTACTTAGTATAGGACGTTATCCCAATAGATTAGATTATGAGTTAGTTTAAGTTTCCCTAAAATACCATGGATGTTCTCTTGCAAAAATGGAGGAAAGCAGTATTTAGTATGGAGTTAAGGGAACAAGATGTGTGTATGCGCAAGCTGTGTCTGTCCTCACGCCCTGTTGGTAGAAACCGCAGCATCGGAAGAAGTTTATGAAACAAGAATAATAATTGAAAAATTATAGGTGATAGGAAAAAGGATAGAAGTTAACAGCAACAAGAAAAAGATTTGGTAGCAATACAGAAAACGTATGAAATTGAAGGAAGGCCAGCTTAACCTTACGCTCGGTATCCCACATCTTCCTCCCGGGAGCGCTAATTCCTGTAAATACAATTATACCTCCCTCAGATGCATTCACTCAATGGACTCAAAAGAAAAATCAAAAGCTAAATAAAGCTTTTCACAGATATACCAACGAATTGAAGAACTTAAAATTGTTCTGAATAATAATAGTAACGAAAGGTATTAACAAAATGAGGAATTGTTCTGAGATAACCATACGGATCTCAGAATAAACACGAAATCTAAAAAGCTCTAGATTAGTTAGATTAGTCGTTAGTTTTAGCCTCCCTACCCAGCAACAAATGCGATCCAAAGAAAGGAAGGAGGAAGGCACCATTTAGTATGGAGTTAAGGAAACGCAGAATCTACGCAGAAAGGGCATAGAAACAGTCAGTTGTGAAAGAAAATTATGAAACAAGATCAAAGTTGAAGAAGAAAGTAGTAGGAGCTAAAAAACAGGACAGCAGTGAACCGAAAAAGGTGGTCCTCAACATTACGAAAACATTTTATTTCAACAAAAAGAAGGCCTACCTAACTCTCAGCTCGGGCCCTCACATTGTACCCCTGGGAGCTCTAATTCCCATAGATACAATAATTGTATCCCCTGAGGGGACTGAAAAGCTCTAACTTCAGAAAACCTTGTTGGGCTAAGAAAATATTTTTGTAGCAGACGACTACCCCCAATATGCAGAAAATACCAACAAATTGCTGGATATTAATTAGCTCTTCTTGTGTGTTCGAGTAAAAGTTTTTGCTTAATTTAGGAGGACAAGCGGTAGTGGTTGCTTAACCAGAACTGAAAGCATGAGGAAGCAGACAGGACATCGGAAGATGTTATTGCTGCAGGTGTGGCCACACCTGGTGCAGAGCTGGAGACCATCTCGTCTCGTTGCTCCCGAGAGCAAAATGGGACACATGCAGAACCGCTCCACGATTGCGCCATTTGTTAAAAGCTTGCGAGAATCTACTGCAAGTTACAGCAAAACTAACGTGTGCCAAGCGAATGAAGCAGTTTCATTTCTCATTTGAAGTTGAATGGACAAAATTGTCAACTAATGAAACGTCAATAGAGTTTATTATTCTGGGTAATCAAGACTTTCAGATGAGCTATTTGGGCTGAAAGTTCAGTAAAGTGTGGATGGCATGTATACAAGATACCGCCCGATTTAAGTTTGTAAGAAAACATAAAAAATGGGTGAGAATGTCCGCATTTTTTCCGCGATCCTAGGCGCATATGTGAACATGGCATGCAGCAATAAGAACCAGTGAAAGTTAATTAGTGGTTTAGTTGCCACACACTTGTCAAGAGATTTAACACTGTGTTTCGCAAGACAAATATATGTATGTGCCTGAATGAATAGCACAACACGTAAGTAAGCTAACATGAATAAAATGTATCTTGTAACGATTTAAAATAAGTCAGAAGGAGGATTTTTTCATCTGTTAGACTGAGTCATTGATAAAATCATCTTGACATTTTTACAGTAACGCATCCAAATTCAATGAACATTTTGACTTGATGCGACAATTAAAATAGGGTACAGAGACAAGAAGGACTAAACGCAGTGCAAGCCGCATTTACGTTACTGAATTACAAATGTATGACTTCAAAAAATAAAAAGAAACGTATTCCTCCAAACACAAAAAAAAATCAGGGATGTGTCCTTCACTCATGTTGCAATCATTTATAATTACAAAGCTATTTTATCAACCACCAAAAATGAAATTTTCACGTTCTTCCAATAACCTTTAAAAATCATGGTAATTTTTTTCAAGTGTAGTGGGTTCCATCACTGTCCAAGGTCGCTAAAAATGTTAATCCAAACATTTGTAACGAGTTCAATTGGACACCTGAAATTACAGAACATCGTTCGTGTCGTGTTTGAACAGCACGGCAAACACCACTTTTCTCCCGTATTGAAATAGCTGCAGGGCTGCGAGCTACAGTACTTTGGTTTACGAAATGAATTTATTTCACTTTCACTTCAAACAGACGATTGGATTTTTTCTTTTCAAAAGAAAAATTGAATTTTAAAGTTTTCTCAGGAAACGTTTCCATATAATTAGACGACTGGTAGTAGGTACGAAACTATGCTAACTGATATGTCAAAGGCCTTATTTATTATAATCTATAGATGCAGACACTATTATCTGAAAACCCAAACGATTGCCTCTAGTTTAGGAAAGAACGAAACAGGGCAAAAATATTTTCTCTGTGATGGCTATCATGTACCTAGAAAATAAATAAATAATTTAGACTCCAGCATTAAATGGCCTTCTTTGGCTTCATGTCAGTATAAATTGCGCTTGTGTCCGAGCGAGAGATTCAAAGGAAAGAAGATGCTTTATCAGGACAATGTCGTTATGAAAGCAAGCTCTGATTCAACTCAGTCGCGCTGCACATAAATGAGGACAACGGCATTGAATAAAATGAAAAGGAACTACAAGAACCTCAGCTGTGCTCACTTTTTATTTACCTGTACTGCCTTTTGTGCAAGATTAACTCGAATATCGTGGGACATCTTCATGTTTTTTTTAGAAGAAATTGAAGTCTCTTGCAAGAAATCAAATCAAGATATTTATTGTTCCGAAATTTACAAGTGAAACAAGCTGTTTTGAAAAAAATGAAAATTTTTAGTCCTCAAATTAAAGATTTGAGTAAGCCTCATTATTTCATGACATACCAACATAGGGACAAAAAAAATGTCCAACTTGTGTAGAAATTAACAAATTAAAGCGGTAGACCACACCTCCTATAAAATAAAGCATAAATGCTCCTGAAATTTGTCGACTACCCTACATAATGGAATTTATGATAAAATTAAAATAGTAAAACTAATGATAAATGTTGTCATCTGAATAATTGAGAAGTAAAAAAATAAATTTTCCCAATAGAATCTTACATAAAAACAAAACCATAATCACATCACTACTAATTGATAACTTAAGCGCGATTTACAGTCATGCACATCACTGTTTGTAGGGTATACTCTCATATATCAGAGAAATTTATACTACATAACAGCTTTGATGTGTTTTGTCGGCTTTAGGACTAGTAGAACACTTTTTTTGGGAGCAGACATAAAAAGAAAAATAGCACAAATAGATGTGAGCGACCTCATACGCTGAAATACGCCATCATTTCCTAGAGTATTGTGAAAATTTTCTATTAAAAGTGCTCTAACTATAGCTTTAAAACGATAGAAGAATAGAATATAAATGGATAGGTGTGTAAAGAAGGAATTCATAACGAAAAGCAGATGAGTTAAAGGAGAGCTATGAGAAAAATTATAGCCTAGCACGTTTACGAAACGTCGAAGAATTTACCGATGAATATCCAAGACCAGACTGAGTAATGACTTTCTTCCTTTCATAACATCTTAAATAACTCTGTTTCTTTTTTAGTTCAAATCTGTTGATTGCATTACCAAACTTTTAAAATGTTATAACAATTACTTATCCTTCCTGACCCATAGCATCAACTAGTTTTCGCTAAGTCTTACATGGTTCTGTTCCCTCTTTTCACAAATGGTGTAGCATTAAATGACTTCAAAAGTAAACTTTAAATCATACCCACAAGGTTACACCTGATTGCAGAGCACAGAATTTCCGGCAAGTTACGACAGCTGTGATAACGATACAAGGACACTTTAATAGACTGTTTGTTCACAGTTTTAGAACCTCCCGACACCAATTTCTTCAATGTTGTCATTTTGAAAACAAATACAGATGAAATCTCTCAAAGGCACTGTATGACATCTTGTCTAGTAATAAGAATATGTTTGAAAAACAAAAAAAATTAAATTCGTAAAGGACAACCGATATTCATGCAGGAACTGACCGACAGCCGTAGAAATCCCCCTAAGCACTATTTAGCAGTTGATCAAGTATTGAGAAGGTGATTGAAATGCACGAACCAATTCTGTGGAAATCGCCTGAAGATACTAGTGGTAGCTTGTCTAGTAATAAGAATATGGTAGAACTGCACAAACAAATAAAATTCGGTGAAGGATGAAGGATAAGCAACATTCACGCAGAAACTGACCGATGGCCGTGGAAATCACCCCTAGGTTATACAAGGTAGCTCGTCTAGTAAAAAAGGATATGTTTAAAGAGCACGGAAAAACAAAATTAGTGAAGAACCAGTATTCCTGCAGAAACTGACTGAATGCCCTGGGAATCACACCTATGTAGGCACTACACGGCGGCTCGTCTAGTAATAAGGATGAGATTGAAATGCACGAACCAATTAACTCCGAAAAGAACGACCAACATTCATGCAGAAACTGACCGACGGTAACAGCATGGAAGCGTGGGAAGGCAGCTTGCCGTTCTTCTCGTCTATTGGGTCCAGCACAGTGACAGGTGCCATCTTGTGCCCTCCACCAGAGGCTTTTCTGCTCAAACAAAAACTGAAAAATTTGTATAGGAATTGAAGGCGTTTTCTTTATTTGCGAAATTTATACTACGGTTTTTGTTAGTTTTAATCAATAGGAAACCGAAGTAACACGCTTTCGCTGTTGAATTCTTTCACCAATTTCATTTAACGAAAAGGCAGAACGGTCAATTATGATACTAGTAAGAATAAAAACAACGTAAAATAAATTTTATCATAAACACAAAGTTTCAGAGAAAAGAGTACGTCAAATTTGAGCACATTTAGTGAATGGACCTAACTCGCCCATGAAAATGGTCCCTCATAAACACATTTTCAAACCATGATCAGTGTAGTTGGCCAGCCTTTAAATATGGGGTAAATGCATCTATCATATGCCTTATTGGTGAGGAGGTTATGAGGGACATGTGTGGGTACGCGCACCTGCGCATGGAACTAATGCTATGGGATGCCTGCACCTTCTCCAGTGACGTGACTGATGAGGTGTTGAGCCTCACCTGCACCAGAGACGTGACTAATGCGACGGTAAGTCCTCACCTTCACCGGTGGCGTAACTAATATAGTGTTAAGTCCTCTCGCGCGCTAGCAACATAACTAATGCGGTGCTTAGTTTTCACCTTCATCAAAAACCACACTGATAAGCAACTAAATCCTTATTTTATCCAGTGACGTAATTGATAATGTGCTAAGTCCTTACCTGCAACAGAAACCTAACTAATAAGATACTAAATCCTTGACTGGATCAGTGACACAACTAATACAGTACCAAATCCTCACCTGCACCAGAGGGCAAGGCAGATGCCCAGGCAGAAGGCCAGGCCCAGCACTAGACTGGACGCGACCACCAGCCAGCCCAATTCTTGGGCCGTCAACATGGCTCCAGCTCCTCGGTGCCGCGTCAGCAGTCTCGGAAGTTGTCCAACAAACACTTCACCAGTTTGGCATGAATCATGACTGTCAACTTAAAGATGACGTATATTATTTTTCAGTCATACAACTCAAGAAAAGGGGATTAGTTGTTCAGAGCGTGCGAGGTTGATGTATAGATTTCAGCACGGCCAATTAAGAAAAGGGGTTAGTCTTTCAGAGGATTCAGCGTTGATTCATTTTCAGCAGGACAACTTAAAAAAAGGTAAGTCTTTCAGAAATTACTGGGCTTGCTTCACGATGCCCTTAAATGCAGTTTTGAGTAAAGTTGTGGTCGTGTATTCTCTTCCAAGAAATGGGCGATAGCAAGGAAGTATTTTTTTCAATACTATGTAATATGCTGTAGTGTAAACAACGTTGAAATGCACAAAATAAAAAAATACTCCTTGCTGCTTCACTATTACTCTCAACAAGGTATATATATTTCCACGTAATGGGGCTTGCATTATACGTATGTTAAGCTACATCACTTGTGGATATTAGCCCAGGAGAGAGCGGTGCAGTTGTTGGCGTTCCTCTGACCCAAATATAAATAGCCATTTGATTTTAAATGTAGTGCTACATTTACCAAGCTGGCAGTCGCCAAGTTTTGAATCATCAACTGAGCTCACTCATAATATTTAAATGTGATTTAAATCGTAAATAAATTATACTTAAGATAAAACACTGCGGAAAATTGTACGAGAGGTTAGTTGATTTCCGCTGGTCATGCGCGGATAAGATTAAATTAGAAATTAGTTTGAGTCTCTCTAACCACGACAAATGTGTTTCGATAAAGAAAAAACGGCACCATTTGGCTTTGAAATAATGGAATGGGAATATATGCACAACGTGTATCTCCGCATCTTGCGTACGCAGAGACCCAGAAGGATTGGAAAAATTCTTTTGAGCATTGTAATTGGTTAACGAGAAAATAACAGGTGTTGAAAAAAAGACAACAATGAACTGAAAAAGATGGTCTGCAGTAGAAAAAACGATTTTGTGTCAACCAAAGAATGGGACTATTAGCTCGGGATCTCACAGCTTCCTCCTCGAAATGCTAATTCCAATAGTTGTATAAACTTGTGGTGTAGGCCATACACAGCTTGAAACTATACGATCCAGAGTTATAAAAATGATGAAATACGCCAATTACAAAATGCATAAAGTGCATTTGGAGGCGTAATTGAATGAAGCAAGACAAATAGTTTCGTTCAATCGGAATAAAAATTCCTGGATCAAAAACCTACCTCTTTCAAATCTGTAATAGACAGCTGCATGATGGAAGGCCATCACTGCTGTTCAAGGTTAACAGAAATGATGAAATTTATTGTTCTGAAGGGACAAAGAATATTGCTCCTATTTTAGATCAGAGGGCTTCCATTGAATGTGTGAATAAAAACAGAGCGCATGTGTGTGAAGATGCGTACACTGGATAAGCGAAATGCACATACTTACATTTGATCTTCAGGAAACAAGTTTAACAATGGATTCAAAATCCGTAGAGTTTAAAATTTCATTCAAACTAAAGGTGTCATGAGCTTGCTAATGTATGCTGTCTATAATAGCGGTTTTAGTATAAAATATGAAAGAACTTTCTAAATAGCTACGTATCATACTGAAAACAGAGTCCCATCAGATTGCCCACTTGTTACAGAGTTCCCGTATACTGAAATACTGATCTTCAGTCGTATAAAATGAAGCAGATTTCCCCAACACTCAAATCCTTCGTTTCCTTTGAAGAAATAAACTTGATTGCTGAATCTGTACCCCACTTACAATGTTTGTAGTCAGAGAAAAGTAAATCTGAAGGAGATGACAGTTGTCGATTTTCCACTTTTTGGTGCCTGAACCTAATTAATTGAATCAAAATAAACAAGTTTTCGTCTTTCCTTTTTTCGTCTCAAATGAGTATTTTACGATTTATAGCGGTAAGTTTAGTTTCGTCATTGATGACGAATGCGCTCGAATATACAGCTACTCATCGGTTTTCGAATTTTTGTTGCTTGAAACATGGTAATAACATCGAAATAAACAACTTTTATTCTATACACTTTTTTCGTCAAATGAGTATTTAACGAGGTATAGCGGTAGGTTTGGTTTCGTCTTTCAAGACAGAGCGCTGGAAGCGAGACGCCATTGCAGTATTGCCATACAACTCGATCAAAGAATTTCTTTCCGCTTCAAAGACTGGAGTTGCGGTAAGTCATTTACCGCTATAACTAATAAAATACTCATTTAAGACAAAAAGTGCATAGAAGAAAACTTGTTTATTTCGATCTAATTAACTATGCTAAGGCATCGAAATTTACAAAATCGACAACTGTCATCTCCTTCAGATTTACCCAGAGAAATCCCAAGAGCCACAAAAATAGGTAAATTTCTAAGTCTTAAGCGGCCCATAGACGGCAATTTTATTGTCAATATAATTTACAATAATAAATATTGACAATTTAATTGATCGTCTGTGGGCTTGATTGACGACCGTCAAATAATTGACTTAGCGGGCAAAAAAATATCATCAATATATTGAGTCAATGATATTGACAATTATATTGACAATAAAATTGATCTTCTATGTGCCGCTTGAGACGTTTCACCAAGGAACTTAAATTAGCGCCAGAATGCACTCACTTGAAAAAACAATAATGGTTTTATACTATGGCTTACACAATTGTGGGTCGAAGAAAATTTGCCTTTACATAAATTTTCAGAACACTGGTTTCAGTACACTAGGCAAAGTGCTCCAACATCATGATTCGAGTATGGTAGTCATATTGACTATTCAAAAATGTGTTTTTGAATATTTTGTGTAGAAGGGAAAAACAATCCAATGGCTAGAATGTATAAAAATAGAATATTCTATTGTATACTCTTTTTGAGAAGAAAATTCTTTATTGGTATGCATAAAAGTAGATAATTCGTCAGAAGAATAATCTCCGAAGAAAATTCTCCACACGCTTAGCAAATTCAGCGCAGGTATGCATAATGATAGAATATTCTTAAAAACTGAAGAATTTGGTTCACATTCGAAAGGCATGCCATCCGGTGTCTTCGAGCAGTTGCCGGTGGTGGTCGTCGTGCATTATGGCTGCGTTCATGAATATTAGAAAACCTAAAATATACAACGTTCGTCGTTCAAGCCCTCATGTCCATGACTACAAACGTCTTTTCCGATTTGACGAGGATAACGTACATTGGATTGTACAAAACGTACTACTGGACAATAATGGTGTTAAGACCAGAGGAGGAGCACTATCAACAAAACAGCGGCTTGAAGCATTTCTTAGGTATCTGGCCGTTCCGGGTTTTCAAGTCGTAGTTGTTGAAGACTTAGGAATAGACCAATCTTCAGTTTTCCATTCGGTTCACTACCTCTGTGAGAGACTCGTACAGATAGCTGACAACTGGATCAAATTTCTTCAAACACGGCAAGAGAAAGAAAACGCTTCCTCGATGTGGACTGCAAAATATTCATTTCCGCAAGCTATCGGGGCGATTGATTGCACTCATATAAAGATAAAGAGGCTTGTGCGTCGGTTCCACCCTGACGAATTTGTTAACGGAAAGGGAGTGCATTCAATTGATGTGCAGGCCACTTATAACTCTAAAGAGTGTTTTACAAGTGTTTGTGCTACTTGGCCTGGCAGTGTTCATGATTCGAGGATACTACGATGTATTCCTACGAATACAAGCAAGTGCTTATGACGCTCTCTTTTTCCCGAAGAATATTCTACTTTGCTCTCTTTTATCACGAAGCAAATAGCAAATTGTTATGCATACCACATTTAATGAATATTCTATTTTCGGTAAATGTAAAGGACTTGACCATAATCGATTTTCCACTTTTGATCAACAAATATTGTTGATGAGACCAAAATAAACAAGTTTTCTTCAATGCACTTTCCGTCGGAAATGAGTATTTTAAAAGTTATGGCATTAAATGAGTTACCGGAACTCCATTGTGCATCACCCTATTACAAACGTAAAGAGGTTGGGTCGTGAGGGGTAGCCACAGTTCTTTTAGTTTTATAATTTTCACTAAAAGAACTGTTGCTACCCCTCACGACCCAACCTCTTTACGTTTGTAATAGGGGGTTTGCTCTTCGTCGGCTTGGTTGGCGCGCGGGAACGCCTGTTTACTTTCACGTCGGACCGCGCGGTATATTTTTCCCCGACTCAAAGACTGGAGTTACGGTAACTCATTTAATGCCATAACTTTTAAAATACTCATTTCCGACGGAAAGTGCATTGAAAAAAACTTGTTTATTTTGGTTTAATTAACAGTCTTTGTTGATCAAAAAGTGAGAAATCGATTATGGTCAAGTCCTTTACATTTACCCTATTTTCTAACAAGGATTTGCTTTTTCCTATTTTTGGAAGAAGATAGAATATTCTATTTTTATACATTCCAGCCAATATCTCTCAGAGAGTTTGCTACCTCCACGTAAGCTACATAAGCTTCTTAACGACTAAGAATTTCAGTTAAATTAAAGTACCAGATGGTCGCCAAAGATTGTTTCTTCAAAAAATATGCTTTCGCAGCAAAAATAGTTAGGAACAAACATTTTCATTATCATAATAACTGTACGACGAACACGTGTAACTGTGCAAATGTAAACTGTAATTTTTCAGACACCGTTGATGTGGCAATTCGTTCCTTCACAGCGTACCATTCTTAGTAAAAACCATAGTTGGAGGCATTGCATTGAACGCTATTGAACGTTTCAGTCACCAATAGTACAAAATTTTCTAGTCAAATATTAGATTTTTAGGATCAAACACCAGATTCTTGAAGTAAAACACCAGGCATTTAGGGTCAAATATTAGAATTGTAGGGTCAAATTTCAGATTTTCACTCGCCCATTACTTCGAGAACAAGTGGATTAACCTTTTTTTGTTTGTAATGAAGGATCTATTTTCGATTTCCTGGCTAAGCACAAAATAAACGACACCTCTCCCCACACGCACGTCACTGGCAGAACTGATGAATCACATGCTGAGCAACAGGTGCCCGGTGCCTCGGTTCCTCAACGGCCCTGCACACTTGTTCACGCAATTCTTTACCGACAGTAAAAACCACCCATGCGGACAAAATGGCCACTCTTAAAATTTACTACTTTTCAACCACATTGTAAACACAGTGACAAGGTTTCTACGCTTCCACCATAGAGCACGCGGTCATTAACTTCGAATTATAACGCACCGAAAAATTTCACCGAGATAGTTTTCGAAAAAGACTTCAGAACTAGAAGCATTGCAAGCTCCAACTAGCTAAACTATATGTAATAGAGAGAGAAAATCGAAAACAAATTTGCATTTCACTCAAATTGGTGAACTACATTCATTGACGTCGACGCAAATTATATTTCGGTATTGAAATATATGAAACATTAGACCTTTAGAGCATAGTCGGCTGTGAGATTTTATGCAATAGACCCAAAGAAAATGCAAAGATACTTAGCATTTTCATTCTGATGATTTTGAATTTCCTAATCTTATTGTGAACGATTGTTAGAATTAGCAGACTCCGTTTTGATGAAGAATGTGATCTATGAGAATGAATAGCCCAAGAGCAAATAATTATATTTCCTACTTTTAGCAGTAGAAGTGCATCAGTTTATCAGCTTAAGGTCATGAATAGAAGAACGTGCTCAGGCCTAATATGAGAGACTATTTGGATGGAACGAATGGATGTTCCGTGTTGATCCACCCTGCTGTTATCCTCCCCAAAGTTACGGAATATGGTTAGTATTTTGAGGAGGATTCACTCAGTATGAAAATGTATATATATAGTACTACATGCCAATAATCTCAGCTGAACAGATTGAATGGCTAGTAGTTGATTGAAGATATGAAATTATGCAACAAACTATAAGAAGCCGACATTGAAAAATTACTAAATCCTAAACCCTTTAACAAATTGATGACAAAACACCCAAATGTCAATTATCTCAGCTAAACAGATCGAATGTCTGGTAATTGATTGCAGATATTATGAAATTATACGACAAACTATATGAAAGCGACATTGAAAAATAAGTAAATCTTAAACCTTTTAACATATTGATGACAAAACACCCTAGTCACCTACGCTGGTAACACCCACGCGTTACTCGGCTACTACCATCGGTGGCCGCGCACTAGATCCGACTAGATGACATCCACAAAGTTAATTACCCCACTAAAATGGCTTGTGCTCACTGCAGAGAATAACTAAGACGATGTTAGCCATATTAACCATCAAATGCAATATTTAGGAACTAAAATGAACAGGTTCATGCTAGTACAAATAAATCTTCTCAGAAAAAAGGGAGAGAATGGTCACATTTGGAATCTCCATTAAGAAGCAGTGGTGTTACGTAGTAATTCCCAAAATTTCTCAAGTTTTCACAGAGAACAGCGAGTGGGAATTTGTTAATTAAATATCACTCGATGTGTTAACGAAATCAATGCAACCGAGAAAGATTAAGTATTCGAATAATTGAAGATCTCATCAGAGATTTTGTTACTGAGTTTGAGTATATTGGAGCTTCGAAGGGGAGCCTATTTAGATATTTTAACCTGAAGTGACCTCGAATAAGGGTTCACCTCTCTTGTGGCTGTGAGCTCGCTACAGTACACTTGTGATGGTATCACCATGAGATTTGACATGTTCTCTTAGTTCTCTCTATGGTCTTTATCTTGTTCAACGGTCGTTGGTGTTCATTCCACCAAAGCTAGAGACTATTATTTAGATGCGGAAATACATCGTCAATTTAGAATATTAGATCTACCTGTATAGAGAGCGCTCGAGTTCACTATGTATCCAAACATTTGGTACGGCACCACGCTCTGATTTCTCTGGAAATAACCTTACGCAGATGATTTAGGAGCTATAGGGCTTACCCTTAGGACATCAGTAATAAATGCTCGTCATGCGTTCAAGCCCTAGAGCACAAGTGAACCCGAATCGGCTCTATACAGAAACTGACCATATACCTGTAAGAATCTAAATAACTAACACACACCATGAATACAAATAATTTTACAGATTTTAGCATTTTTAGATTTTGTGTAAGGCTAAAGTATGACAAAGAATAATTTTCTAAATACATACTTGACTATCTTTCACACGGCCACAACACGTGGGGTCGCTGAGGGAAGCAAGAGTTCAGCCACATCTGCTCAGCTATCTTACACACCTGTAACGTGGACATATTACGAGAATAGCTGCTTTTAGATTTAAAAATTAACTGAGGGCATGAGAACTTCACCTGCGGATGAGTATTATGGAATTTTTGGGCCAAATTTTCATTTGTTACTTCTGTGCTGCATTTTTCCTTAAATTTTAAATTCGCTCGCTTCATCCCTTGGTGTTCGACATTTAGATGAAAACTGGAGGGTTATGCATACTGTAGAGTTCCTGCAAACCGGATTCATACATGTCCAGATGTCAAGGTATTTTGGTTGTCAAGTCATCCGTATGAAAATTAGAAAAGTAACGATTTATTGAAATGTAAATTACTTGATTGCAGATAAAGTTTCAAGGAACATTACAAATATAGGGACATTAGCAAGAATTGCATGCTCATATTAAAGAAAACATCAGGCTAAACCAAGGAATAACACATGTTAAATTAATGTTTCTACAATTGTAATAAATATGGGCTCCATTTTACTCTAATTATTGCAACGTTTATGGTTATTATTCATCTCTATTATCGTTCATTGCATCCTAGAAAACATAGTAATCAATGCTGATAATATTAACTGTATGTCCGGTTATCATGTGAGACCGGTTGTCAGGTGTCCGGTTGTCAGGAACTCTTCAGTACCTGTAAGTGAATATCTTGAAATTTCAACCTTTTTTGCCTGTTGTTTGTGAATTGCAATTTTCGATAAAATTCGAGGTTGTTTCCTCGATCCCCCAGGAAGAATGGCAATTCCCACCTGACGGTATACTACGTGAGAGTTGAGTCTCAGGAAAAACCTGTTACGAGGAAACGTTGTCGGTATACATGTAATTTGTCTTCAGATAATTTAATTAGAATTTCTAGGACTAAGCGCACGCATGTCATTCATACTCACTTTTTTCTTTTTTAAAATACAGTACAACTCGCTGCGTGTCAATGTACTAAAAATATTAATTCCTCAAAATAATTTAAAAAAATGATCTTTCTGCAATATATTGTCTGTAGATATATTGTTGTTTAAACAAATGTATCATTAAAAAATGAATCGCAACTTAGATGACCAAGTTATGGATTTAGAGTTTTAACTAATTGAACCCTTACGGTGAGTTCAAAATTTCGTGAAAAATGAACTTTCAGTCATTAATATAAATGTAACAGAATCAGAGATTGCCAGTTATTATTGAACAGGTATTCCTTTTGCGGAATAGTTGCTGTAAATTCACTGTTTTATGAGTGATTCATGGAGCACTAACTTCACTATTTCCTGTTGTACCTCTATTCCTTATCAAAAGTTCAAAGCGTACATTGCGTTTTTTTTAGGCACTCCATTTTCAGCGCTCTTGCTTAGCGATTTATAGTTATAGTAGAAACTATAAGATACTACAGTGAACACATCCCTTTTTCTATAATATCGAGTACGTATAAATTGAGTGCTACACCCTTAAAGTTTCTATCCCAACAGCCTGCAAAGCAAAATGCAGTACACTCTCACCAGTCAAAATCTCCACTGAGTGCTGCGCTTGCTGAGACCTCAAGCACATGTAATTCGGGAGGTCGGAAGTGATGATCTATTCGCCAGCTGTCTCTCTGATCGCCTCTCGTCGCCTCCAACTGTTGTACTGCCATTAAAAAACGTTTTTGCCTGGCGGACAACTGATCACGTCAGGTCTGATCACACCTGAGCTAGCAGATGCCTTGGGAACACAACTAAGTTTCTGGAAGGCAACGCAGTATATAATGAAACGAATTTCCCAGTGTATTTCGAATGACATAATTTCAGGAAGCACTATAATACTTCCAAATCGGGGAGATAGGATGAAGCAATTAACATTTTCTGATTTACTCATAAACAATAGAGGGGTTAATAAAAATTCCCATTTGCTAGAGTAAATAAAGGAGATATTGTAAGTTGCAAAATACAATCGTTAATGAGCTATGGTACCTTAGTCTCACTTGTAATAGACTAATTTCATATTCATTTTATGACAAACTGCTGCAAGAGCACGAAGTACGTTTGATGTGCGACACACAAGTTTTGAGCAAGCGTACTAGAAAAACTGGCATCTGGAACGACACCTTGTGAATTAAGAAAAGCTAAAATCATATATTTGATGTGCTGAAAGCTGATGAGGATACGAAAAGCAGAGAACAGGGCTTTGGGTCCAAACAACAACACCCTCTGCAAGAACTGCAAAAACTTTCCCTTTCAGGTTGTGATCAATCACCATCTTTTTATGGTTACTGAGATCCGAGTGAGGCCTTCGCAGATGTATGGAATCTAAGCCCAAATACTCCTTCTTTTGGACTTCGATACTAACATCGAATTCACTAGTTGAATCTCTGAAGGCCAGTTGAATGGGAGCATCTCATATCGTGTAGGATATTAACTCCACGCCTACAATATCTTCTCAAGTTTCAGTTATGAGCTTATTTTAGCTCGAAACCTTGTACCACTTCCGTGTAACAAATTTATGCTCCTCGAAAGCTCAGTCTGTACTATGAACGTAGTTACATGTTAAACAACTGCAAGCGCTGTTTGAATAAAGCTTAAACCAGAGATAATTTTATCTGGCCTTCAGCAAGTGACGCAGGCAGAAGATTGAATTATTCTCCAATCACATGACCTAGATTCGGTTTTTGAACAGAATATTCTTCCTGTGAACACCCAAACCCAATTCGGAGCACAAACACATTTAATATTTATTGAGTAACTCACCTGAACAGGTCGCAAGCGCTGCTTTCGCTCGCCATTTTCAACCATGCATGTGAACTTTGCATGTTATTTTGACTTAAAATTTAGGATTTCTTCTTCGCCATCATTTCTGCGCACCACTTGTCATTCTGTCGGAGTTTTCACCTCCCTTATCAGTAAACATAATCTTCGAAAACTAAGGGAAATTGAGTGGAGTGAAAGGGTCAGCTAATCCAGCATTTACAACACTAGTTCTAGAGTAGAACGTAACAAAAGAATTCGTACACGGTAGAAAAATTATAAATCTTCTATGCGGTAGTGGTGATTTTGTGTGCTCTGAGAGAATGCTTACGAGCAAGGTAATGGATGTAGTTTTTCACTAGTGTTATAATAGTTTATGGTTTCTGAGATTTCTCTCAAAGCAGTTGAGTCTTCATACAGTAAACACCGAGACTCTCGGCTTCTTAAATGCACAGCAATAATGGAGTGTTTTCTATTCAAAGCAACTCACCTGGCCTGTACATTCTGACACAGCATTTAAATGGTTTTGCATAATAGCGTGCTCTTAATGTGTCCGTACCAATCACCGTAACTGCCAGCGAGATACTTTCTATATAAGGCGCAAAGAAACGGCTCAACCTTAAAAGATCTTAAGCCCTGAACCTAGCTGTTGAACGTTGAACCACAGAGGGTTTATTCAAATACATGAGGCCAGACACTTGCAATAGCTAAACATGAGGTTTAACCTCGATTGGTTGATTGTTTTTAGTTTACGACGCATCTTTTTCACGTTGCAGGCCAAAAACTAAAATTTAGGTACAGTGGCAAATTCGGAAATTACAGAAAAATCGGTATAGCAGGCTGGTAGGTTAACGGCTAACACTAGCGAGCCTCAGCTCTATGTTTTCTGTTGCTTTCATCACCGAGCCAGTAGTCACAGTGGAACAACTGGTGCAGTTTCGCACTTGCAAGTCTACCACGCGCTTCGTAAAATGGCGCATTGCGTAAGATCAATGCAGGTGAGTCCGCATTCGACGCAAAACAAAGGCGAGTGAGAAGAATGAAAAACAAGGATGCCTAAAATGAAATTTTGTTGCAACGGGCGCAGCGACTACGAGATTTTGCACTACATTTACAGGCAATAAGAACGACATTCACGTCGAGAAACGTTCTTTTCTCCATCCTGAGGCTGGATCTATAGAAACAACGCCGGTATATTGCTCAAAGCACGAGAGTAGTGCACCATACTTTGAATAAGAAAGACACTTGTTGAAGCCCAGTCTCTTCAACAGATTTTTTCACCGGAGCACGCAGCTCCTCTGGTGATTGTAGAAGACAAAGAAAACGAGAAGTAGAGATTATAGAAGAAATTTTTAAACTCACTGAGCTTGTACTTCACTCCTCCTCTTCCTCCAAGAAGTGTTAAAAAAAACTTCGCTACGCGACTGTAAAAATCGGGTAATCAGTACAAAATGAAGAAACGAGGCTCCCCGACTAGAAAAATGCAGCGGAATGGTTTTTATTATTATATAAGAAAGTTTTAGCCTCCCTTAACTGCACGACAAAGATGTTCTAAGAGAGGAAGGAGGAAGGCACCATTTAGTATGGAGTTGAGGGAGTTTTAGTTTTAGTTTATTAGTTAGTTTAAGCCTCCCTATCCTCAACAATGAGATGTAAAGAGAGGAAGGAAGAAGGCACCATTTAGTATGGAGTTGAGGGAACGCGGAATCTATGCACAAGGTGCACAGAAACAGGAAGCTAAGAAAGAAGTTTGTGAAACAAGAAAAAGTTGAAGAAGAAAGTTGTAGGTGCTGAAAAACAGGACAGCAGTGAACCGAAAAAAGATGGTCCGTACCAAAACAAAAACCTATTCTATTTCAACAAAAAGGAAGCCTACCTAACCTTTAGCTCAGGCCCTCACATAGTCCCCCTGGGAGAGCTAATTCCCATAGTAGTAGTAGTAGTAGTAGTACCATGAATTTGCTGGCGCTTCAGTAGGTCCTACTATATCGCGCCGAAGGTCTCGCGTCACAATTATCGGCCTATCGGTCACATCACCGCTGTGGTACAAAATAACCATCAATCACCATCACAGAGCACCATGCAACAAATTCAAGAATACGCAAACTGGTTAGACATTGCAGCCACAAACACAACAAAAAGTCAGTCATGACAAGCACAAATTAAATTCAGTTGCTTCAAACACAACTGCTCCACTAGTTCGGTCATAAAAGCAAGTATTAAGTCCCCGGGAATTATTCCGAAACACATAAAAAACAGAAAATCAGGTTACATATGCATTCATTGGGCAGCCGAGCCCCAGGGGGTTTCAGCTGCCCACCCATTTTACGGCCGAGCGCCGTACCCACGCTGAAGCCCCCGTTGGGCATCACGTAGGCGCACTCGGCCGTATTACAGTTTATCATTAAGATAGCAAAGCTTGAAATTTATTTTTCATCACAAAATTAAATTTTTTGAAAGTATATTGCACGATTCAATAAACGCTCTCAGTGCATCAGTATGGAAGGGGGCACGCTCAGGTTCCGCCAAAATGCTGCGCATCATTGCATCCGGATCATTACCGCGCAGACGTGGGAAGCACGCGCGTCGGACACCTGCATGCAGCGGGCACACGACAAGGAAGTGTTCAACGGTCAAAGGAACCCTGCATCGCTCACAGAGCGGTTAGGGGAGCCACTCCATGAGGTAGATGTGCGTAAGTCTCGTATGACCGATCCGCAGACGGCACAAAACCACCTCCATCCGGCGGCTACGACAGCTGGACGAGGTCCATTCACGCACAGTGTTTTTAATCTTCCAGAGCTTATTGTTATTCTCGGCAGCCCACCGCTGTTGCCATAATTCTCTTACTGCTGCCTTAATTATAGGGTAGTAGTCACGGCAGGGCACAGATGCATTCAAAGTGTCTCCCTCAGCGGCGGCCGCTAATTTTGCTTCGGTGTCCGCTCTCTCATTTCCCGAGACACACCCGTGCCCAGGCACCCAACAAAACCTGACCTGTTTTGAGACGCGTACAAGTCGCATCAACACGTCGTAAATCACACCAATAGCGGGGTGGCTGCTTGCATAGCTTTGAATAGCTTCCATGATGCTCTTCGAGTCCGTGAAAATAGTGAAGTGGTAATTTGGATGTTCCTCTATGAGTTGCAGAGCCTGCTCGACACCATACAGTTCAGCAGTGAACACAGAGGTCTCCGGGAGAAGTCTTCCAGCTCTCACCACCTCGCCCGAGACAGCGGAGCACCCTACAGCGTTACCAGACTTTGAGCCATCGGTGTAGATCTTCACTGAAGCAGCGTGCTGGTCAGCAACATGTTCAAGAAACAGGCCTCTAATGGTGTTAGCCGGCAACGAAAGCTTTTTGGGCAGCCGACACCCAGTGCAGAAAGTCTCTATTGGTAGTCGCCAGGTTGGGGTGCTATCAGGAATACAGGGGCACACTCGCATACCATCCAGCTGCATGGTCTGAACCAGTACATGATAGCTCATGGATGAAGAAAGGAAGTATGGGAAGCGCAGATATCGTCCCAAAGGTGCGTGTACGCTCATCCAAGTTGGGGATAGAGGGAGCTGCTCCAGTCTGGCCAAGAACTGCAGGCTCAGGGTAAGCCGCCGTGCCCAGAGAGGGGGCTCGCCACTCTCCACACACTAATTCCCATAGATACAATACTTGTATCCCCCTGAGGGGGCAGCGGAATGGTTTTAACATTCCTTAGGATCTTAAGTATGACTCCAAATCGTCACACTCTCAAGGGAAAAATGGCTTCTCGTGTATGAAAACAACGCTTGGTAAAAATATTTATTCGTGATTTCAAATGTACACTAAATAGGCAGTAGAACCAAAAAAATAACAGTACAGAAAGGTAATTTTTCCTCTGGCAGCGTAACTTGAAATTAGAGCACTCTATCTTTTCACAGGTAACAATGATGTTCAAATAAATTCGATAATTTTATGGCACAAAAGATCAATAAAAGTACAAATGCATCGTCTATCCGCAGATTGAACTTGTTCTTATTGAATTGACTAACTTACAACGCGCCGTGATGCCTCTCATTTGCCATTCAAAATTTTTGCAACGTACGAACAAAAACACTTGTTTTAATTACCATATGTTTTTAACAATTAACAACAAAGGTGCAAATCACATGGACAGACGTTAAGGGAGATAGCGAATGTGTTATTGCTTTCAGGAAAGTCCATAAAATTTAAACCTTTCCTCAAAAAATATCAGCTATAATAACGAAAGCACCAGCACATAATGTTGCCACACAATCTGGCAAATAAGAACTCCTTGTAATCTCAACAACAGCAAATGAAATAAAACGTTAAAACTGTTTATGATATGCATTAAAAATGCTCCTACACATGCCGTCCTTGCGTAACCGATCTGGCAAATAAGAACTCCTTGTAATCTCAACAACAGCAAATGAAATAAAACGTTAAAACTGTTTATGATATGCATTAAAAATGCTCCTACACATGCCGTCCTTGCGTAACCGCACCATGAAGACGATACAACTAGATTAAAAAATCGATGGTAACATAAAAAAGCAATCACGTAAAAGTGTCTTGGTCAGGTATCAACATTAATGGGAAAACAATCATGTGTGTCTGACATTGTAAGGTGAACATTGCGACACATCAAAACAATCAAGCAAGAGCGTCATTTTCGCGTGAACATGGCTACTGGGGAAAGCAATAAAATGCGTTAGTGTTGGAAAAACAGAAGCATTTGAAAACCATCAAGTGAGTGTGTCATTGTCGAAAAAACACGGAAAACCAATTGGGTTATTATCTGATAAACATGGACGCATTCGAAAATAATCATAAAAACAATTAAGCGTGCCATCATCAGGTAAACATGGAAACAACGGAAAACAATCTTAAGTGTGTCATTATTGGGTGAAGTCGTAACTAAGGAAAACAATCTCAAGTGTGTCATTATTGGGTGAAGTCGTTACTATGGAAAACAATCTCAAGTGGGTCATTATTGGGTGAAGTCGTAACTTAGGAAAATAATATCAAGTGTGTCATTATTGGGTGAAGTCGTAACTTAGGAAAACAATATCAAGTGTCATTATTGGGTGAAGTCGTAACTTAGGAAAACAATATCAAGTGTCATTATTGGGTGAAGTCGTAACTTAGGAAAACAATATCAAGTGTCATTATTGGGTGAAGTCGTAACTTAGGAAAACAATATCAAGTGTCATTATTGGGTGAAGTCGTAACTTAGGAAAACAATATCAAGTGTCATTATTGGGTGAAGTCGTAACTTAGGAAAACAATATCAAGTGTCATTATTGGGTGAAGTCGTAACTTAGGAAAACAATATCAAGTGTCATTATTGGGTGAAGTTGTATTTAAGGACAACAAAGAAGTGCACGCATTGAACATCGTTAAGTAAACATGGCAACATGGGAAAACAAGCAATATGTTAACCATCATTACATAAACAATAAGAAAATGAACAAATCAGGTAAATATATCTAAAGTGGTCACACATAATACAAGAATTCTAAGAAGCACTAAAGCCGATTCTTAAATCAAACCATGAAGCTTGAAACCCGGTCAATCCAACCAGCGATCCTTTCTGTACAGCAGAATAGGAATTAAATGATAAAAATATAAATTGAAGGGAGGAAATCATTTCTGAAAACCATATATTTTACGACATTACAAACATTTGTCTTGCGGATAACCCTTCACTGGGCAACAGTAGGACACAGTTTTTTAACTAACACTTGAATTTCTTCACCATTCAAAATTAAATATTCAGCAAAGGGGTGAAAAATCTGCATGCATTTTCGTAATGTTAAAAAAATATGTCTTTTCTTTACTTTGAAGTCTTCAACAAACACCGAAACTGAACTTTTACTCGCTCGCTATTTATTAACTGGAGACCAGATCTTCACTGCAAGAGCTAAAACATCATATAGAATATAACTGATATTAAAGTGTTTGAAGGAAGCGGTTCCTATGAACACACAGTAAAAACAGACCTCACCTGCATCCCGCATTTGAAGATAATTGCCAAGACGCACGTCACAGACAGCACAAGGCAAGAAATTCACGAAAAAGACACCTAAATTATTAACCCTGTAAACTGGCTTTAAAAATTATTATTGCTTTGTTATTCACGTATAATTTGGATGCAAAATCACAACCATTGTCTTCTTGCTTAAAATATAACGACTCACAAAGGCACGTACCGCACCTGACCGGCATGAATCTTACAAAATTATTGAACACCGTCAAATTATTGAACACCCTCAAATTATAGAACACCCTCAAATTATAGAACACCCTCAAATTATAGAACACCCTCATATTATAGAACACCCTCATATTATAGAACACCGTCAAAATATTGAACACCGTCAAAATATTGAACACCGTCAAAATATTGAACACCGTCAAAATATTGAACACCGTCAAAATATTGAACACCGTCAAAATATTGAACACCGTCAAAATATTGAACACCGTCAAAATATTGAACACCGTCAAAATAATGAACACCGTCAAAATAATGAACACCGTCAAAATATTGAACACCGTCAAAATATTGAACACCGTCAAAATATTGAACACCGTCAAAATATTGAACACCGTCAAAATATTGAACACCGTCAAAATATTGAACACCGTCAAAATATTGAACACCGTCAAAATATTGAACACCGTCAAAATATTGAACACCGTCAAAATATTGAACACCGTCAAAATATTGAACACCGTCAAAATATTGAACACCGTCAAAATATTGAACACCGTCAAAATATTGAACACCGTCAAAATATTGAACACCGTCAAAATATTGAACACCGTCAAAATATTGAACACCGTCAAAATATTGAACACCGTCAAAATATTGAACACCGTCAAAATATTGAACACCGTCAAAATATTGAACACAGTCAAAATATTGAACACAGTCAAAATATTGAACACAGTCAAAATATTGAACACAGTCAAAATATTGAAATCAGTCAAAATATTGAACACAGTCAAAATATTGAACACAGTCAAAATATTGAACACAGTCAAAATATTGAACACAGTCAAAATATTGAACACAGTCAAAATATTGAACACAGTCAAAATATTGAACACAGTCAAAATATTGAACACAGTCAAAATATTGAACACCGTCAAATTATTGAACACCGTCAAATTATTGAACACCGTCAAAATATTGAACACCGTCAAAATATTGAACACCGTCAAAACATTGAACACCTTCAAAACATTGAACACCGTCAAAACATTGAACACCGTCAAAACATTGAACACCGTCAAAACATTGAACACCGTCAAAACATTGAACACCGTCAAAATATTGAACACCGTCAAAATATTGAACACAGTCAAAATATTGAACACAGTCAAAATATTGAACACAGTCAAAATATTGAACACAGTCAAAATATTGAACACAGTCAAAATATTGAACACAGTCAAAATATTGAACACAGTCAAAATATTGAACACAGTCAAAATATTGAACACAGTCAAAATATTGAACACAGTCAAAATATTGAACACAGTCAAAATATTGAACACAGTCAAAATATTGAACACAGTCAAAATATTGAACACAGTCAAAATATTGAACACAGTCAAAATATTGAACACAGTCAAAATATTGAACACAGTCAAAATATTGAACACAGTCAAAATATTGAACACCGTCAAATTATTGAACACCGTCAAATTATTGAACACCGTCAAAATATTGAACACCGTCAAAATATTGAACACCGTCAAAATATTGAACACCGTCAAAATATTGAACACCGTCAAAATATTGAACACCGTCAAAATATTGAACACCGTCAAAATATTGAACACCGTCAAAATAATGAACACCGTCAAAATATTGAACACCGTCAAAATATTGAACACCGTCAAAATATTGAACACCGTCAAAATATTGAACACCGTCAAAATATTGAACACCGTCAAAATATTGAACACCGTCAAAATATTGAACACCGTCAAAATATTGAACACCGTCAAAATATTGAACACCGTCAAAATATTGAACACCGTCAAAATATTGAACACCGTCAAAATATTGAACACAGTCAAAATATTGAACACAGTCAAAATATTGAACACAGTCAAAATATTGAACACAGTCAAAATATTGAACACAGTCAAAATATTGAACACAGTCAAAATATTGAACACAGTCAAAATATTGAACACAGTCAAAATATTGAACACCGTCAAAATATTGAACACCGTCAAAATATTGAACACAGTCAAAATATTGAACACAGTCAAAATATTGAACACAGTCAAAATATTGAACACAGTCAAAATATTGAACACCGTCAAATTATTGAACACCGTCAAATTATTGAACACCGTCAAATTATTGAACACCGTCAAATTATTGAACACCGTCAGTGAACACAACATGCAACTCTGACTATGCTCTGAAGGCCCAAATTACAAACAGACCATCTAGAATCAAGTAGCATTTTCATGGCACAAATTATGAAAGGAAGTAGAATCAGCACCTTCATGGAAGGAAAAACGGGAAGGCACGACACAATGACAAGGAACCGCAAATTACAAAACAGTGTGTACGTGGTTATAAGAGGTCCTTATAAAAGCAAAGAAGTGAGGGAAAAGCCAATTAACAACAGATTCAACAGACGCTGTCGATCACAATCTGTTGAGGGAGCAACCTGAGGTAGAAAGAAGCTAAATGCGAGGGCAGAGACGCTGCATAATGCAGCTTGGTAACTTACGTACGTGTAGAGAACAGAAAGAGTGGTTCTAACCACAGAATAACATGACATTGCTATGATCGAATTTCGCTGTCGCGGCAACTGCAGGGTACACCGCTGACAGGCACACTGACACGAAGTCAACCTTAATTCGATATGAATTATTTGTACACACCTTTGCGACTTAGGAAGATTATACGACTCAATGCATGCGTTTAAATGCTAAGAATTTAAGTACCACTAATGACTTGAAAAAGTACTCTTTCTTTGACAGTACCCACTCTGAGAAGATTCCAATAAAAATGGAAAAAAACACAACGATTTGCGTTTGTATAACGCAGTTTTTGACAAAATTGATGGTTAATTCATGCCTATTCACAACCATAATAACACTGAGCAGTTGATTAAGTACCTCGTCCGACAAAAAACTGAACTCATTTCAAAGAAATATTTCAGTAACACACGACGGCAGCGCAGCTCAAGCAGATAAAGGCGTCGTCAGGGTCAGGAAGCTAAGCGGATAATTGATATTAACGTGTTTGAAGGAAGCGTTTTCTACAAAACACACAGTAAAAACAGACCTCTTCCGCATCCTGCATTTGAAGATAATTAGTAGCTGCAAGACGCACGTCACAGACAGCGAACTAATTAAATTACTAGATTTGAAAAAAATTAAATTTAAACTCATTTCAAAGAAATATCGCAGCCAAACTTTCAGTAACACTCGACGAAGCGCAGCTCGTTAAGGCGTCGTCAGCGACAAGAAACACATCGCCAACTGCACCAGAAATGACTCACCCAAAATATTGCATTACACGTTTACCAACACAGCGAGCGAAACAAGTGGAAATGTTTTAAAACAAACACTGTGCACAGAACTAACACTTGTGACTCGTCAAAATTAACAACTAATTACGAAAAATTAGAACTAATTAAGTAAAATTAAATACACGGTGCAGAAAAAATGTGCAATGATAACCTAGAACTTATATGATTCGTTCATTAGAAAGTCTTTGCAGAGCTGCAAATTTTTAAAAAAAGTACAACAAGTATCAATGCAGAACAGAATCAAATGAATGAAATACTCATCATAAACAATTAACGTTACGGAAGTCAAATTAAGAAAATACAAGGCAAGAATTTCACGTCATGAGTTGATCATAAAATGCTGCCTAGGGAACACAAAGCTTAGATGAAAGCAGGACACACGAACTCTACGGCCAGGTTGGAAGAACTAAACATCTCCAGCTGACACGTCGTCTACGAAGACATCAGATATATATTGGCCTCTGTCAACATCATTCAGCGAACTAGCGAGAGCACGCTGCCTTATTCAATTAAAATACAATGCAGTTAAAATATTCATCGTTCCACTCAGCAACTTAAGCTAGCTTCACATAAGTCTCATCCGTGCTTAAAAAACAAGCGCTTAAAAAAACTAGTTCAAATGGAATAAACACTTTTTAAAAGTGCACTGAAGAACAAAAGTGAGATGAACAGTAAAGAATAATTAACAATAAATTTAACTTTGCGGAAGCTCAACAGCCCAGCAGCTCGACGCAGCAACGTGGTCACCTTGTAAGAGATTCATTAAAAACAATAAACTTCTTCGAACGATGTGTAGGTAACTATAAAAGCAAAGTGGAATTAAAAAAACACAAACAAACAAGGAGAAATAATGCAAAAAGAACATAGTTCGCCAGCAAATTAAACAACTCATAACGAACCCATATGGTCACTCAAATCTCGTCATTCTTCATGCCGTGCCGGTTAAATATATTTGAATACAAAACATCTCAGTGAAAATACACGTCAGATTGGTATTAAATCAACGGGTCTCGAAGAGTTGCTTGCTCAGTCCTGATATTGAAGAAAGACAGCGAGATTACTGAAGTAAATTTATGGCATTACTCCAAGTTGGCACACACGCGTCAGTTCGACAGGATACTCTCAAGTTACGAACACTTTAAAGGTATGGAAGTGCGGTAATATCAATACCGAGCTACATAACGGCAGTCAACAACAATGCTTCGCCCCCACCACGTCCCCAATCTTAACAAATCTGGGCGGAAACTTAATTGGAAGTCCGGTATCAAAAATACCGTGCAACATAATGACACTCAAAAGTAACCCCACCACTTCTACGTCGCCAGTATTTAAAAAATCTGGACGGGGACTGGCATTTAATTAGAAGTACGGTATCATCAATACCGTGCAACATAATATTATGGCAGTCAATAGTGACACTGTTTTCACAGTGTCCCCAATTTTCACAGAATCTAGGCGAGGACTTTGCATTTAATTGGAAGTACTGTTTAATATCATCAATACCGAGCAAGATTTGGCAGTCAATAGCGACATTCGAATTTATACCTCAACACATCTCGCGAAACGCGTTTGTCTCTTTACTAAAATTTGACAACACGAGCCAGGTAACAGAGAACATAATCTGCTGAACATTTCAACAGGCACGTGAATTTCAAAAACTCACGCTTCATATAAAAATTTTGGGCTTTATGACATTAATTGTGACAAAAAGTATTTATTTTGGAATAAACTCCTTTTTCTTAAAACTAAGAGCGAAATTTAAACCGAAACACGACACATGTTTGGCAAAATTTACAAACAAAATGACAATGTTTAATTGCTTTTCCACTTTCTAAACACGACGAATAAGAAAAACTCGAGATTTAAAAAAAAATTATTTTCACATATTGTTGGTTTGACATGCGAAAAAATTATGACAACCCGAGATCTTCTGATTAAAAATGTGACACATAGAGCTGTGCATCGTGTATGCAACGAAAGACGAGACAATAAATTTTTAGAACAACATTCTAACAATTACAAGTAGAAAACAGCGACGTCCCTTGTTTTTGAAACGCTATCCAAAAGTTCATTTCACTGTACGTGCTCCATCACGTAATTCAAAGACTAAACATCGAGCTCGCCGAAACTCTAGAGTCGGGTTTTGCAGTAGGAGCGAGGTTCAGGTCCTCTAGAAAGGCGAGTTCATGCCAAGCTTCGTCCCGAACTCGAGCCGCGCCCTCTTCTGGTAACGAACGTTCGCCCTGAAAAACATCAGAATACAGTAAACAACAGCTTGAATTTAAGCTGTACTGTGAAGTAATTTAATTGCAAATTTAGTTTCACAGCGTGTCTAGGTATTGAAAGTGTCATGAATCCCAATCATCATGGCATATCCCCATCTTCTTCTGAAAGTGACATGGGGAACAAGAATTTCTCTCGATTCTATACACTTATTTTGAATGCAAGATAAATAGGATTTCCGCGATCAATAAAACTTCGAGAATGAATTCGGAGCCAGAAAAACACATTAACTACAACCTCGACAACAAAAATGAGAGGGAAATACACGACAGGTTTGCAAGTTAAGCCGCTGGATCAGAGGGATGCATTCTGTAATGCGTCAACTATCCACTGATCCAAATAAAATAACAAATAATTCTGTTAGAATATTTTTACTTTTCTTAATTACATTTCAAAATGCAAACATTTGATGTCTAAACGCCTTTCGAAACGCGAGAATTTGATTTGGCCCACCCTACAAACAAGCGCTCACCTGATCTCCCGCCTCTTGAGCAGTTCGTTTAGCGGGAGCAGGAAGACGCTCCAGAGGAGCGCCACCAGCCACGCCTCCTGCGGCAGGTCGCCCACGCCGCTGCCGCCTCCTGCCACGGACACGCTGCTGCACACCCCCCACGTGTAGGCCAGCTGCACCAACAGGCTGCCAACACCATGCTCCGGCATTAGTTAGAGTAGCCGTGCTAGTTAGTTAATGCAACCGTGCTAGTTAGTTTAGTTGGTTCCCAGTTTAAATTTTTTTTCTGCCTTACATCTATAGTTTTAGCCGCCCTTGCATTTATAATTTTAGCCAAGTATTTCTTCACATATTGAAGTAAAAGAAAAACTAACTATGCCAGCTTTCTTTACGAGTCCCCAGGCGGATGTTTCACTTCAATATTAGATAGCAAATGGAGACAACTGCAGGCGTACCAACCCTGAGTTGAAATGAGAGGTAGCAACCAAAATGTTGTGCACACAGGCAAAAAATCACATATTTTCGAATAAGTATTCCACATTTATTGATAGATCATTCAGACGACTCAAGTATAGTTTAAAATATGAAGCACCTCAAAGTAAAGTTGTTCTTTCGAAAAATCGAAAAAGTGAAGATCGCAGTTTTGCTCAAGTAGTTCCACAGATAGTATCCGTCCATGTATAGTCAATACAAAAATAACAAATATAATCTGAGGAACCAAAAAAGTAGGCAAAATCTACGAATTTTCAAAGCAATATCACACCTTTTGAGCAACCAAACAACAGCAAACCTCTTTAGAAAGCATAAGAATGACAGCAAAATTCAAGCACCACCCCATTTAGCACGATGAAAACAACTGTTTTCTAGCTCCTCCACACATCACACATTGACTGAACAACACACTCGCACACTTCGGCGAAGCGACAACGCTCATCTTAGCAAGGAATGTGTGAAATTTACTTTATAAAGAAAACAGCAGGTACGAGAAATACCTGAAATTTACGTTATCAAGGAACCAGCAGGTCCGAGTGATGTGGGAAATTTACTTTATCAAGGAAACAATGGTTACGATGCATGCGTTAAATTTACTGCACTAAAAAATGAGGAAGTACGAAAAATGCGTGGTATCCACAGTGGCTTTCCTGTTCTTTGTTGTTTCGTTGTTAATGGTACGATGCATTAATGAAATTTAGATTTCTTTATATCTTTTAGTTTGTTATAATTTATCCTACCTTCAGCGGAAATACAAATTTCAAATATAAGTACGTGCGTATTCAATCTATTTTTTGGCACGTTAGGAATACTTTTTTAAGCCCACTCTAACACATGAAGAAAAGAGCAAGTGCAAAGCATGTAAGATAGTTATGTCATGAAAATAGACAAGAAAGGCTTGGAATGGAAGAAATTTACTTCATGAAGCAAATGAAAGACATTTACCCAAAGAGTAAGGGGTACAGACTCACATGATGAGCACCGTGACAGCCCACACGACGTTGGTGAAGGGGTTCGTCTCCCACACCTGCGACGTGCGGTGCACGAACGACACCGACACCACGCCTGCGCCGGTGGTGAGACGTTACGTATATTTTGTGGTATTTACATGTTATAAAATGAGAGAATACACCGACACCACACCTGCTCCGGAAAGAAAGTGGGACGTCAAGTACATTTTGTAAGTATTTACATGTTAAATACTTACATCACACCTGTTCAGAGACGCACGATATAGTGAGACGTCAAGTATATTTTATACCCTTTAGATGCTATAAATAGAGAAAGTATAGAGAAACCGACACTACACCTGCTCTAACACACACAATAGTTCACACGAAATAGAAAGTGCATTATTTCATAGTCATATTCAAGGAGAAAAAACATAGACATCTGGTTGTACATGTTACAAGATTATTGCACGAATGAATCATCTGACGCAACGAATCCACAGAAGTAACTAAGCAAGCTGAATTTCGATAACCTAAACAGTTGTCTAGTGAGAAAAAATACGTATCAATAATCATAACTTCTGAATTATATACATTGATTTAAAGGTAACACAGATATTTCACTTACACCGATTCTGACACAGAGTGAGTAGGGCACAGTAAACACCTTGTTATCGATATTATTCTTAATTCCAACGTTGTTGAACAGCCTTGCTCTGAATTTTAGTCCTACTTCCAGCGTTGTTGAAACATCCTTTGTACTTTCAGCGTCATTCAACAGCCTTGCTCTGGATATTAATCCTACTTCCAACGTTATTGAAACAGCCTTGCTCTGGACATTGGTCCTATTTCTAGCGTTGCTTAACAGCCTTGCTTTGTATATTAGTCCTACTGCCAACGTTATTCAACAGCCTTTCTCTATTAGTCCTACTATATTAATATAACGCTGGTTTATATTACTCCTACTTTCAGCGTTATTCAACAGCCTTTCTCTATTATTCTTACTATATAACATAACGCTAGCTTACATTACTCCTACTTTCAGCGTTATTCAACAGCCTTTCTCTGTTAGTCCTACTATATTATATAATGCTGGATAACATTAGTCATAGTTCCAGCGCTGATCAACAAACTGCCCCAGTACTCGAGACCACCAAGAGTAACCTGGAGGTAGCCCGGATACTCACACATGTAGAAGAGGAAGAGAAAAGCCGTGCAGGTCTGTACGACCCTCACGGACTGGGGGTAGTGGTCACCCCACCCTACCGTGCGCCGCGCCCCCCTGCTCATGGTAAAATCTTGCTGCAAACTCATGGTACAATCCTGCTGCAAACTCATGGTATAATTCTGCTTCAAACTCACAGTACAATCTTGCAGCAAACTCATGGTATAATTCTGCTGCAAACTCATGGTACAATCCTGCTGCAAACTCATGGTACAATCCTGCTGCAAACTCATGGTATAATTCTGCTTCAAACTCACAGTACATTCCTGCTGCAAACTCATGGTATAATTCTGCTTCAAACTCACAGTACAATCTTGCTGCAAACTCATGGTACAATCCTGCTGCAAACTCATGGTACAATCCTGCTGCAAACTCCTGCAGCATATTTATGGTCCTGCTGCAAACTCATGGTACTGTACAATCCTACTTCCTAACACTATCTCCTGTGAAGTGAAACTACTACCTTTGCGTTACCATTCGAAATTGTACAGGAATTTGCACGAACTTTGTACTGCTGCACAAAGTCATAAAAAATAGGTAAAATCTCCTACTGTTACACAGAATTGAGAAGGAATGTGTTCAAATATGAAATTACCGTACTAAACAGCATAGAAATTTGTAAGAATTTTTTATTGCCCCCACAAAACATTGATGAAATTAGTTCGAATTTTGTACTGCAGTACGAAACAATGATGGAATTGATTCCAATTTAGTATTAGTGTATGAAACAGAGATGGAGCTCGTTTAAAATTAGCAATGCTGCACATAACAATGATTACGGTATGAAATAATGAGAAAATTTTATAAATTTTGTATTACTGCAAGAAACAATGGAGACGTTGGAACAAATTTTGTCTCTCCATGAAATGAAGATATTGAGGTACATCACTGTTTCTCGCATTTCAAGGACATTTATAATACCTGTTCCTCTAATTTCTACCATTTTCCCACCATCTTCGTACCTAATACTTTATTTATCATTTTAATGACGTTGAATTACTGAATATTTACTAATTTTCTTTTACTCTAAATAAACCAATTTTGTACGTTTTATATCACAAAATACAAACTTCAAATTTGATCAATCGGTAGGCCAACTATAAAAAAAAAATATACAAAATAAAGAAGACTCACTGATCGTCGTGCACAACTCTGTAGACGTAAAAACACTCCACAGGTGCCTTCTGGACAGAAGAATCTTTCGTGTCAGAAGGAACATCCTCCGTAATGGACATGAGACCCACGCCGGAAGAAGAATCTTTCATATCGGAGGAAGGATCTTGCGCATTGAATGAAGGACCCCTGCCGGAGGAAGAATCTTGCGCATTAGAAGGACCAATGCCGGATGAAGGATCTTGCCTATCAGAAGTAGGACCCATACCGGAGGAAGGATCTTGCGTATCGAAGTACGAACCATTCAGTCTCAATCGAGAGTCCCCATTTTCGAACACAGGAGGCTGGGATGAAGACGACACAACACCCCTGATCGCCGTGACGCTCCCGTCCAACGACAGACTGTCAGCAGCAGGACGGAGACCGTCAGCAGTTAGAGGATGGTGAGGGAGGAGGAGGGCGCCAGTCGTGGTGAGGCAGAAGCTCCTGAGGACGAGGGCGACACACACCAGCAACACCAGCACCGACGGCAGGAACTTGCCGCCGTAATGGGAGCACACGTACCGCAGCAGCTGCACATTGTGGTGAAACACCAAATTTAAATTTGAGTTCCGTTTCAACTCTCTCACTCCCATTGGGCGAATGCGTCCCACAGATTTTCAATAAACCCAGAGGGATGTATGATTCTTTCATAAAATACCATGGGACAAAAAATCCCAGGGCCCGTAACCTAATCTATGAACGAGCGATTTTTAAAACTATTTACCCAAGTATCCTAGACTTATAAACCAGTACTATATGCAATCAGTTTCAATTTTTTCGAAAAAAAAAATCAGGAAGGAAAGGGTTGACACGTTGCCTGCGATACGACCCACCAATGGGTCTTGCATAAGTTCTTCCTGTTGCGAAACGACCCATTGGTGCGTCGTTTGAAACAATTTAACAATTTTTTAAATTTGATGGTATTCAATAGACACAGTTATTGATTGGTATTTATGAAATCGCTTACAACTTTTGACTACAAATTTGAGTTGCATGTTGAAATTCTGTTTAACCCATCACAGTAAATGTGGTAAAGTTGAGTACTTGTACTTGTGCACTGGTGAAACTCGTATAACAGATACGGTAAAGCAGTTCAGTTTGAAGTTGAGTTTCTCAAAATTAATGTTGAGTTCCTCTTTCCTTCAAACATAGATCAATTCTGCAAGTGCATGTCTATTGTTAACATAAATCTGCAACCTAAAGAGAAATTTTGCCACTTATACACACTTATTTCAATTTTGACACTACATACACAGTACACATTCATAAATTTTATGAAAAACCATAACTGCAAATCCAAATTTTACAACACAAACCTAAAATTTTTCATGTCTAATAATTAAGAACCTAAACAATAATCTCACCACACCAACATATAAACATTCACATATCTCATGTATAAATTTAACAAAGTGCAAACCCATAACGCCTAATTTCAATATGAATATACAAACTTTGACACCATGCATATATAAATTTTGAAAATGCGCACCGAGCCAAATTTCAGCCCCTTTCAATATATTTTCATGAAACTCATGCAATGCACTGAAACAAAAGTGCCCATTAATGAACAAGTACATTGTTTACCACAAGAATCGTGTTCACTGGTCCACAAGTAGCACGGAACACGTGGCAGCAGCGTTTCCGTCAATTTAACCCATTCCATAATAAATATTAAATTACTAGTGAGTAGTTCTCGTATATGCAGGTACTCATGACAATCATTAGGGTGGACACCGGCAGTATTTTCAGTACTAGGATATAGATGGATAATTGGACTTGATCTCAAAATCTTATACAAAAGGTACATTTCATAGACTTATTCTTGAAAAAGTAATTTACACAAAAATAGTAAAACTAAGGCGGGTAAAAACACCTTTCATAAAAATCTCACGATGTACTTTAAAAATAGAGCTTTCGAGCAAATCCATACTCATCTTCAGTATCTGGAAAATTAAATTGAGACAAGGTAAATACGGTACATGAATACAAATTGTTATTGGAAATTAATTGAAAAAAAATTAGGACAAGATATGTAGTGGCGCAGAAGATGCCATATCATTGAGACTTGGCTTAAATTGATGAATTATGGCACTCTCTAGTAACTTAAGGTTATGTTTATCACAAGTTGAGACTATTTTGAAATTATCAGTGTGAATTGGATGGTAAGATTATAATGCGTGATCTCTTATACTGCTGTGCAATGGGTTTGACGCTCTATTTTCCGTACAGACCGACACCCCTTTGTGCTCAGCTATGCGTGTTGCAAAATGGCGAGCAGTCTCACCCTAATAAGTGGCCCCACACTGGCCCCACGTATATCTATAGACCACGCAGCTACGCAACAAAGTGGACATCCCATCGCCGTACCGGAAAAAACCTGCCAATGTTGAAAAAATTGCGGAAAGTAATGCGTGTATCAATTTGCGGATAGAACTTATTACATAAATCACGAATTTCACAAGAAATTTTCTGATTTTGCGACCGTGAAATGAATGGCAGAGTGAAATTAACTACCTTTTTCTTAGCACTTGCGACTGGAATTTTTCTATTTCTAAGGGATTCGATTTTACTACGAAATGTGTTCTCAATGAAAGACATTGGGTAAAAGTTCTTAGCAAAATAGGAACGCAGATATTCTTACTCTCGTGTGAAGTAAAGGTAACATGAACATAATTTGAAGGCCCTGTCAACCAGACATGAAATAAGATTAAATTTGTATCTGAAATTCACAGCGCTGTCAAATCTCAAACCTAACCCGGTATAGCGATAGGATGCCCACTTTGTTGCGTAGCTGCGTGGTCTATAGATATACGTGTGGCCAGTGTGGGGCCACTTATTATGGTGGGACTGCTCGCCATTTTGCAACACGCATAGCTGAGCACAAGGGGGTGTCGCTCCGTACGGAAAATAGAGTGTCAAACACATTGCACAGCAGTATAAGAGATCACGCATTAGAATCTGACCATCCAATTCACACTGATAATTTCAAAATAGTCTCAACTTGTGATAAACATAGCCTTAAGTTACTAGAGAGTGTCATAATTCATCAATTTAAGCCAAGTCTCAATGATATGGCATCTTCTGCGCCACTTAATATCTATATCTTGTCCTAATTTTTTATAATTAATTTCCAAAAACAATATGTATTCATGTACCGTATTTACCTTGTTTCAATTTTTCGCAGCCTCACCTGAGAGTTGGGCGCCAGCGCGTTCTTGCCCGTAGCAAGCCTCATGACCACCGGGTTGTGGGGCGCCGCTACCAGCGACAGAGCCAGCAGCGGCACCGTCACCAGCAGCAGGAACACGACGTCACCTGGTCCACAGAATGCAATGCGGACGACTCAATAAGCAATGCGTACGATTGAATAAGCAATAGAAGCTTGATACTTGACAGTAGAACCGGATCTTATTTGGATACTGGAATGTGGAGTGTAACCTTAACACATGACAGCAAAACCGGGTCTAATCTTGATACAGGACAGCAAAACCAGGTATAATCTTGATACGGGTCAGTAAGAGTCTAATTTTGATACGAGACAGTAAAAGAGTCTACCTTTGATACGGCACAGCAAAACCCAGTCTTATCTTAATACGGAACAGTAAAAAAGTCTTCTAACCTTGATATGCGAACGCAATAGCAGGTTCAAATTATATAAAGACATAACGAGTGTAACCTTGACACGGGTATAATGAGTGAAGCATGGACGCGAGACGGGTGTGACGTTAAATAGCGAGAGTAACTTTTATAAGAGAGAGCAGAATGAAATAATAAAAAGTACTATTTTATTGTGCACCCTAGTAGTCTTTATGTTTTCAAGTCTGTAATCAATTTACACCTGAGTATTCAGCTTCAGCCAATGCTCACGAATGTACTCAATACAAATAAAAATGCCGTAAAATGCACTAACAAGCTCAACTACTGAAAGCAGAGAGATACAATATACAACCCATGTAGGAAACACAATAAATTCTGACTCACATGAAAATAAGCTCTATAACATTGCATAAATGTTCAATGGCGCTCTAGAACGTCCAAAACCGCACTATCCATCCATTTGTACTCTAATCTCATACAACATTTCAAGTGAAGACACACTTCGAGTGAATGCAGAGCATCATTTGAAGACTGCACGCACATCATTTTAAGAACCAGTCAGTACACGAACATCATTTGAAGACGCACACACGCACAGCATTACAAGAACCACAGTGAACATCATTCGAAGACGTACACACGCATTACCCTACAAAGACCTCTGGGAGCCCCAAGCCCAAGTTACCGGTGTGCAGAGGAGGGGGCAGGAGCGCCAGCAGGGCGAGGAGCTGCAGCAGCGCCAGGGAGCAACAAGCGCTGGCCCAGAACTGCAGGCAGTTGGTGCTGCACTGCAGCAGGTCCCGGGCCTGCACACCAACGCTCGAAACTTACTTCTGCAAGATTTATTTCAATTTTCACCTGAACTTTATTTGTGTAGCTCTCGATTAAATCGAGAAAGTCGTTGTCATGGAAAAACGCAAAAGATCTCAAGGAATAATCGAAAGCTTAGTCTGAAAAATATTAGTTCATCAGCTGAGAAGTGGAAATCTCTTCATGAAAATGGGACCTTAACGTTAGTTTTTATTAACTTATTTTGCTAACTCACAACATACTGCTCATCGTACACTAATTTAATTGCTAAAATACATATGCTTTGCAAAAACGTTACTACTCCGAATTAAACATGCATCTTCAAATTTAATGTAGAGTTTACTTCTTCGTAGAAATATGCATTGATTAGATTAGATTAGTCGTTAGTTTTAGCCTCCCTACCCGCAGCAACAAATGCGATCCAAAAAGAGGAAGGAAGAAGGCTTTATTTAGAATGAAGTTAAGGGAACGTGAAACCCAAGCACAATGTGTATTTCAACAAAAGATACCTGCGCATAGAAACAACAAGGTAGAAGAAAGTTTATGAAACAAGATTAAAAGTTGAAAAAGAAAGAAGAAGGTGCTGAAAAACAGGATAGCAGTGCACCGAGAAAAGATGGTAGGTAACAAAACAAGAAAATCTGCACTGCTACTTCAAAAGAAAAAAAGCCAACCTATCCTCAACTCAGGACCCCACATTTCCCCCGGAGACAGCAAATTTCAATCCTCAAGAAAGATGAAGGCCGGCCTCATCAAAATCAAAAAAATTAAAAAACTCAACCCGATTCCAAAGAAAAAAGCCTACTCCATTAATGAGAAACATCAATGTTACAAAATAATCCACTACATAATAATACACAGTTGTTAATTTGTCGCATAGTGGAATCAAGAAGGATGTGCTCAATGACCGTAGTTTTGATACGAATCCTCACCAAACCTGATTCCGTCATAATATGCATCACCAAACATTATCCAATCCCGTCATTTTTGACAGATCTTTTACACTAGTTAGTAGTAGCAACAAAAGTGAGGGCGCATCACGGTAGAGGAAACAAGGTAGGTTCAAACCAATATTTTTTTTCGTTGACGGAGTGGTTTTGCTGACGTCACGGCAACGAACCAATAGCAGCGCTCATATTGCACCTGGTAGCACTGCTACTCTCAAATCCGGCACCACTATTGGCCACGGTAGAGGAAACAAGGTAGGGTCATTTCTACGGGAGAAAAAACATCTCCTCTTGTTCGGCTAGCCAATAGAAAGGCTTTATTTCAAACAAAATTTATGACATCACCAACACGCCGTGTCTTTAAGCCAATAGCGGAGCCAAATTTGTGGGTAGCAGTGCTACCAGCTATACTATGAGTGCTGCTATTGGTTCATTGCCGTGACGTCAGCAAAACCACACCGGCAACGAAAAAAAAGACTGGTTTGAACCTACCTTGTTTCCTCTACCGTGCTATTGGCCTAACGACATGGCGTTTTGGTGACGTCATAAAGTTTGTTTGAAATAAAGCCTTTCTATTGGCTAGCCGAACAAGAGGAGATGTATTTTCTCCCATAAAAATGACCCTACCTTGTTTCCTCTACCGTGGGACGCACCTTCTCAATGAGCGGCACGAGCGAGAGAGGCGACGTGGTGAAGTGTAGAGCGGTGGGGAGGCTGTGGAGGCGCGTGGCGAGCCCGGTGGGTGACAGCCGGCACGGGGGGTCATCGAACACACGCTCCCGCATGCACACCACCGGGTACAGGGGGTCCACACCCACACTGCAACACAGGTTTGTTTGTTGCTAGGATCTCGGTGTTATATCTTCGTGGCTCTCTAGAATTATTGGCTAGTGCTACATGCTTAATTTGTCGCTGTTCTTCAGAATTACTGGCCACCCCCTCGGTGTTGTACCTTCGTAGCTCGCTAGAATTATTGGCTATTGCTACATGCTAAATTTATCGCTGTTTTTTATAATTTCTGGGCACGCCCTCAAAGCAAAATTTTCGCTGTTCTCTAGAAGATTAGATTAGTCGTTAGTTTTAGCCTCCCTACCCAACAACAAATGCGATCCAAAGAGAGGAAGGAGGAAGACACCATTTAGTATGGAGTTAAGGAAACGCAGAATCTACGCAGAAAGGCATAGAAACAGTAAGTTGTGAAAGAAGATCATGAAACAAGATCAAAGTCGAAGAAGAAGAAAGTAGTAGGTGCTGAAAAACAAGACAGTAGTGAAAATAAAAATAGATGAACCTTAACATAACAAAGACATTTTATTTCAACAAAAAGAAGGCCTACCTAACTCTCAGCTCGGGCCCTCACATTTTCCCCCCGGGAGTGCTAATTCCCATAGAAACAATAGTTGTATCACCCTGAGGGGAATTTCTCCAATATGTGGCCAAACATGGTACGATATTATAAGCTTGAGGCAAAAATTTTATCGCAATTACATCATAAAGAACATTGGTATGTTGAAATAAACACGAACATCAACATAAGTCACCGACTGACCTAGCATCAGTCCTGACGAAGAGCGGCACGTTGTCCAAATTAGCCGAGGACCCCATGAGCAGGACGACTTCATCATTCTCCTGCATGATCTCGAGCATTTGCTGTGTGGCGGACGCGGTACAGTCTGTGAACAGCGACACCAGCAGCGGCACGTTGTCCACGTCTTTGAGGTGAGGTCTGATGTTGTTGATGCCTTTGGGCAGGCGGGCCTGCAACGCAACACGAGGCTGACATATTAAAAAAATAATATGTTTTATTCCACTCAATCTTTATACCAATCAATCAATCAATCATACATTTCTTATTGTACAATGGTTTTTCAAATGCCTTATAACTAACACCAGGGCTCAATGACGGTTATCTCCAGTCAAGCAGGTACTCATTTGCGACACCTGGGTAGAGTGGGGAATTGTGGCCGAGTTCTCCCTTTTTCCAACGGGGAGAATCCCCGGGCGGCCCGGCCGAAATTTGAACTGCCGACGCCTTTCAGTGAAGGGCGCGTTCTTAACCACTCGGCCACGGTGACCACAGTTATTGTTATTGTTACTAATACAGTTATTGAACTCATGAAATTTGACGTTGCAATGCCGAACCAGAGTTATAGCTCGCATCGAAAATACTGTTTCTATTTAGCTCGCATCCCTAGGACTGTGCACAAAAAGACATTATTATTATTATTATTATTATTATTATATAAGAAAGTTTTAGCCTCCCTTAACCACGACAAAGATGTTCCAAGAGAGGAAAGAGGAAGGCACCATTTAGTATGGAGTTGAGGGAACGTGGAATCTATGCACAAGGTGCACAGAAACAGTAAGCTAGGAAAGAAGTTCATGAAACAAGAAAAAAGTTGAAGAAGAAAGTAGTAGGTGCTGAAAAACAGGACAGCAGTGAACCGAAAAAAGATGGTCCGTAACAAAACAAAAACCTATTTTATTACAACAAAAAGGAAGCCTACCTAACCTTTAGCTCAGGCCCTCACATAGTCCCCCTGGGAGGGCCAATTCCCATAGATACAATAGTTGTATCCCCCTGAGGGGGCACAAAAAGACAGGGTTTGATTTGTGTGACTGAACTTGATAAAGATAACGGTATTTAATTTAAATCACAGCAGACTAGATTAGCTGAACCTAAAGTTAGTGTTAATAAATTAATGTGTCATCGCCATCATTGATCGAAAAAATGTTCAGATTACCATCTTATTGAGTCTCACAGACCCCAAGCTACAGTGTTGAAAAAATGTAAAGATCATAATCAGTGACACATTTCTGTGCACACTCGATACAAAAAATTGTTTTACCAATTCAAACCAAACAAAGTAGCCTATATGCCTATTGAACACCTGAAGTGAAATCACAAGTAGCAGAGAATAAGTTACACTCCAGCAAATGAAAATTTTTTCATCACTCACGGAATATACCACGTTGATCGCGAAACGTAACATCAAAGTAGCAGTGAATAAGTCAAACTCCAGCAAATAAAAAAAATTCATTACTCATAGAATATATCCGGTTGAACGCAAAACGTAAAATTAAAAGCACAAGTAGCAGTGAATGATCCCCACTCCGGCAAATGGAAAAGGCCACCAGGACACCCACCCTGTTGGACATGTCGAAGTTGAAGCAGGTCGAGTGCTCGGAACTGTCGGAGGCCCGCGAGTTGTTGCGAGAGGAGCCCAAGTCGAGGCTGTGTGCTTCCTTGAGAGGCGTCTTGAGCAGCTTGTCGTCAGGACGGCGGGTGCTGCCTTCATGGCCGCTCCCATCCAACACATCACTCGCTCTGTCAATGTCTATAGTGACGGTGCCGTCGATTGGGGTGTCTCGTTGGCCAACTTCTGGACACCTGCTGCTGGTCCTGGGACAGTTGGAACATTCACAGCCTGGGTTATGACATTCCTGGCCAGCACAGTCAGGACTCCTGTGCATGCGGTCACATGACTGTAACTGATGAGGGCTCACTCCGCAGGACCGAGACTGAGCCCTGGGGGACTGCGGTGAGTAATACGGAGAGTTGAAGTGAGGCGAGCGACCGGCGGACTTATGAAGGGGTGAATAATGGCGGTGACGGGGTGAATAACTGTGGTGGCTGGGTATGGGGGAGCTGTTCGGTGCGTAAGTCACAGGTTGGAAGGAAGAAGGGTGAACAAAAGCACCACCCACAGCAGCAACAACACATCCGCGGTAGTCAAGATCACAGATAGACCTGTAACATATTGATGAACCCGCACGTTACTGGAGCGTTCAAGTAGAGAGGGAGTACCACTGTCCTCGGGTGGATAATGATACAAGAAAAGCATTAGTGTACACTCAGGCAACAATAACACGCAAACGCCTTGCATGCAGCATTTTCTAGCTCTTCAACACACTAGGTGGTAGGTAAATCAGCAGTAGCAATGGAGGCAGCAGGAGATTGTTCCTTTTAGAGCTGTGTTTATAATTCCTACCGTAGAAAATACTAACACTAAAAGAGCATTAGTATACCATGAACGCCTGTGGTAGGAACAACTGTGTAATTTCTTTACAAAGAGCCCCAGGTTGACGAAAACAAAGCTGATTTTAACGTTACCTTGTTATGTATAAAAACCTCACCCTGTGTTTACATGTACTAATTATGTTTGCATCGCATCAAACGACACCATTAAGGCAGAATAAATTAATGCGAGTTAGTGGTAAGCGTTCCATTGTGGACAAACGAATTCATAAACGAATAAGAATTCAAATCTTCAATAACAGAAACGTTATTTCCAAAATTTAGCAAAACAACTCTAAGAAAACAAAACAGAAAGCCTTATTAGTAATAAAATCAACCAATAGCAGTAGCAATTTATCAATACAACACGTTGAAAATTTCTAGAATTTTGCAACTGTAATTATGAACCCAATAAATTAGGATACCACACCGCTACTACAGAATTAGCACTGCATTAGATTAGATTATTAGTTAGTTTAAGCCGCCCTATCCGCAACAGAGGCTATCCAAAGAGAGGAAGGAAGAAGGCACCATTTACTATGGAGTTTAAGGAAACGCGGAATCTATGCATAAAGGGCACAGAAACAGAAAGCTAAGAAAGAAGATCATGAAACAAGAAAAAGTTGAAGAAGAAAGTAGTAGGTGCAGAAAAACAGGACAGCAGTGAACCAAAAAAAGATGGTCCGTAACAAAACAAAAATTTATTCTATTTCAACAAAAAGAAAACCTACCTAACCTTTAGCTTCGGCTCTTACATAGTCCCCCTAGGAGCGCTAATTCCCATAGACACAATAGTTGCATCTCCCTGAGGGGATAAGCACTGCATTCCAAGCTACTAGTTACATAACTATAATAATTACGCCGCTGTAATAACTTCGATACCCGCGCCGGCTTTAACAAAAAAACATTAGTCGAAAAACAAAAACAGTAGGTTCCCAGTCTAACTTTTTTCGCCGGAGCATGCATGTTTTTCGCCGTCTAAGTGATTTTATTACTGCATGCAGGCGGCGAAAAACATGCATGCAGGCGGCGAAAAAGTTGAACTGGGTTAAAGCCGCTGATGGCATTATAGTTGATAAGCATTTGAGAAGATGTATTGCTGTAACTATAGTAGGTGCTATATATATACGAAGTGTATATATAGTATACGAAGAGTTGATGACTACATACTGAAATGCCATGAATGAAGTAGGTAGGCCGTCTTACAAAGCAGGAATACATAACTAAAATCTGCAAACAAAATATATTTTGGGTATCAGTCAAGAAGCGGACTAGTGTGAAGCAGATTGTTACAACCTATGACGTGCATTTTATTTCATGTTTGACTCCACATAAATCTAAACGGTGCAGTGAACAAAACGGCGACCTGCAGAAATATAAACGGTGCAAATTCAGGCTGCTTTATGTATCCTGTTCATCTCGAAAAACACCTAGAAAGCGCAAAGAACATTAAAGTCCGGATTACCAAAGAGCTTCACTGAGTCTCCATAGTTGCTCGATATCTGAGCGCCCAGCACGTCTGCAAAAGTTAACTGCCCCACCGCCACACACGACACAACAAGAAAAACATACTGGCTACGTGACACACAAAGTGTGAACGAGAAGAGTTCAGGTGTTGCGGAGATCTCCAGATCGGAACCTCAAATCTTCCTCTTAAAGGCGCTAATTTTCAACATTATAGTTGTATTTCCCTCAGAAGATGGTGAAAAAGCCAAGTGCGCGCGAAATATAGAAGTCCCAAAGACCCATCTACAGCTGAAATAACCTAACAGAGTCCCACTGGGGGTGACAGTCCACCATAGAATAAAATATCCATATCTTAACTAACTAAACTCTATTGCTTATCATATGTCCACTAAGAAGAGTTTCCTGATCAATTCCTGAGAAGAGTTCCTTAATCAACACAGCAGGAAACATAAATTTAGCCTTAGCTTTCACAAATGCATTGATCATAATAGTTCTCTTATTACTTCAGTAAGCCACAATGTAGACATAAACTTGAGTTTCACGAATATTTAACACACAAGAATTCTTTCATCAACTTAATTGGTCACGTCGTAATAAACACACATTCAATCAGTTCAACGAGACGCAATGCTTATAAATGAGCTGCCGTACTGTCCGTTAATGCGCTGTAGCAATATTTAACGCAAACTAATTTCACATGCTTTATTTGCTCACAACCAAAACCCCAGCAGTAAATGGTCCAAAGAAGCAATATTAAAAGTACACAGACAGTAATTAGCCACAATGCTGCAACAGGTTTATGATAATAATGACGAACAATTCTGAAGAACTCACAGCAGCAAGTTTTGTTTCAAGATGAAGCTCTCAATTTAAAAACGAATTCAAAATCCGAAAGTGGGTTACAAAGCACAGAAATTATAAAAAAATGAATTCATTAAACTAGTTAATTAATTTCGGCAAAAGACAAAGTCTCCATGTTTTTCTGACAACGGAGTTGTATGTAAAAACGTAACTTTTGCATCATATAAAATATGAACATGGAAAATTTTCATTGATTATCAGCCTTTATAGTAAAGCAAATAGATCCATCCCAATAATGAACACAAATGAAATCGAAAATTTTACTAGCTTCCCAAATTTAAAAGCGAAGAGGAAAAAGATGAAAAATCAGTAAGAACTTGAGAGACAAAAACATATGATCAGATGTACCACAAAAAATCTCAGCCACGCGACTTTAATCTTACATCACAACCGCAAGTAATTCAGCATTGATCACTTCAAAGCTAAGAAATTCAAAGAAGAAATTTAAGCAGGAAAAGCAACTTAAGCAAAACTTGAAAAAATAAAATCTGGCGTATGTCGCACTCACAAGTACAGTCAACGATAAAATTATTTCTACACACAACTATGTCCTACAATATACTTCATTCATTAACGTTATGTTCGTATGATGTTGAAATTTCTATAAGCTACCAAAATTAAAAAAGGAACATGAAGTTCCATTATGAAAATAATAGATTAAACATAAGAAAATAAGAAATTTTACTAAAATGGAAGAAATAAGACTATTTGCACAATGGGGAAATAATAATAACAAATTTAGGGATGAGTTTCCACCAGATTCACCAGCAATTCGCAACTACGGACCCCCCTAGTTTACACTAGGTAATTATAAACAGCGCTAGCTAAGCCCCCCAAGATGGGGTTCCACCACATTGGGGAAAATCGTCCAACAGATTTCAGTATTAACGTAATTGAGTAAAATTATAATATTTTATACGCGATGTATTCAAGAATGTTCAAGTAGAATATTTTGAAGAGTATTGCTCTAGCAGAGAGCGCCAAAACGGTTTTGTAGTAATTATATCATATCGTAAACATTGGTCTTATTTTCATTTTCTAATTTAAGAGGCACGATTATGCTTTAAATAACTCCCTGCCTCAGGGATGACTTGAGGCAAAAATGGTATAGTCTGTTCCTGGCTACGTTTCCACTGTAGGCAGAGAAATATAAAATTATACCACACGGAAAATAGCTACAGCACTAGTTGAAAATGTTTTAGCCACCTCTAAATCTACTGCTGTAGAGAAAAAGTGCAAACAATTAGATGCAACACGGAGCTTCCTTGAACATAAAAATTCGAAACTGTCACCTAGGGTTGCACAAAAACTGCGCCGTGAAGTTAATGTGAATTCCAGGGTTTTTTTTGAACAACATCGCCAAAATTTTAGATACATCGAGTTTCACCCTAGGTCATCCGTGCAACCCCAAAATAATCATTTTTAGGAACGAATACTTAGCAGTGATGAACAAATATTGAGTTTTTCGATATAATGATGTAAATAATATTAGCCACAAGAAATGCGAGGCTTTCCTCTGAACAGTACACACTACCAACAGTAAAACAGAACACAGCACCAACAGTAAAACAGAACACAGCGCCAACAGTAAAATACGGAGGAGGTTTCACGATCTAAGGAAATAGTTTTACCACAAACGAAATTGAAATCTTCGTGCTAAAAAAGAAGCACTGAAATCTGATGGCTAAACTGGAATGCTAGAAAAAATTTGAAAAATATACTCAAAAAATTTGGAGCAACTCCCAAAGTGGCTCCCATAAAAACATGACCATAACTGTTCATTCAAACCAGTGGCCAATAGCTGCAATAATTAATAAAAAGTAAAAATGAATGAATAAATAAATCAATTAAATTCTCTTTTAGCCTTTGATCCAACTTGAATCGTGTTGGAAATCTACAGCTGGAATTATTGGAAGTTCGAAGGACCTGTGGCGCTCATAAAACCTTAAGAAATTAGTGCGTATGAACACAAAGGCAAAAAATATCTTCGCAGAAACTGGTTCAAATCTAATCAAAAATGATAGCAAACTATTGCTTGGGCATTGTCTGGATATTGTGATTAAATCCAAGTTTCCGACCCACTGAAGGTTTTCAACTTCAATTTTCACATCTTTCCCACAACTTCCACGGTATATTTATTCAAATTTAATCTAACCATCTGGAAGTGGAATTTCTCATTTCTTTCGTGCACAAATTACATAACAAGCTTGGAATCATGCAAACTGTACTGACATGGAAAATTGACGAGTGTACAAATAATTTTATCGCTTGCTATATCTGCACACTAATAACGCTGAAGCGATATAATTATGAAGGCACAACAAAAAATAATAGGCAGAAGAATCAGCAAGACATCATGAAGATACAGAGCGACATTGGTTTAAAGAGGAACACAGAAGCATAAATTCACAGAAAGATTGCGCTCATCTCTAAAACAGATGTCTTCTTTACCCGAACAACACTAATGTAAATTTCGTAAAATTAACACTCCTTAGTCGGACTATCATTAAGAATTTAAAGACGAAGAATACAGCACGGATAGGTATCATATTTAATACAATTTAACAAAGCTAAGTTTAAACATGTGAATTAGTCAATTTTGAACGTTTTGGAGACCAGCTCCATTTTTTTGTATACATTTTTTTTTCTTTCTTTCTTACCGATCACTTTTGTCACTTTTCTCACTGTTGTCATGAACAAACCAATTTTGATTTTTATGTTTTCAGACTTACTGAAGATGGAGCTGGTCTCCGAAACATTTAAAATTGACTAATTCACATATTTTAAACTTGGCTTCGTTAAATTGTATTAAATATGACACCTATCCGTGCTGTATTCTTCGTCTTTAAATTCTTAATAATGTAAATTTTAATTTACAATAACATTAAGAAACCTGCTCATTGCCCACTGAATATTGATTGTTTAAATGTAGCTGTTACTCCCAGCCTGGATAACGAACCATGCACAAGGAACATCAATAGTCTTCAGGTAACCCTACCACAATCAAGAATCATGCACACATAACATTAATACCCTTCAGGTAAACATTCAACCCAACCACAAACCATGTACACGGGACATAGAAGTTCATGCGAGTATAAATAATGCTCACTACTCCACTCTATACAATTCACCTAAAGTTGCCTACACTTCTCTGTAATTCTAATTCGAGTCAACGAGAGTATTCAACTCTCCCTGACAAGAGCACTATCACAAAAACATAAGTACAGACTGGATTCCCTCAGACTAGTAGCAAAGAAAATGGGACTACTTCTTCCATCTTAACACCAATTGAATATTTTACGCCGTAACTTCTACTGCCGTTCTACTAAATAGATTTTTCTTTATTTTATTCCGACAGAGAGACTAAATGCTATGATTTAAACCCGTAGCGACACACTCTTGATATTTCAGTTGAAATGACCATTTCGATTCCGCATACAGCCTCTCAGGGCACCCTTACCTTTTGACGTGCGCATCAAAGACACGACAGCAAGAACACAAAGTTTTATTTTTTCACTAGCAAAACTGGGATAAGGCACTACTCCTAGAAAGCCATGCAATTGGTGGACAACACGAGTACTTTCATTGAAATCATGCATCATTTTCATCATGAGCGGTTCCTTCAGTGGTTCATCAGTATCTTGTCTCTCTTTAACAAAATGACACCCAAAAAAGCATTTGTTTGACAGTTGAGAGATAATAAAAAATAAATTTAACCAAGGCCCCAACAACGAATCACAAATTTATTACAATCCATTTTAAGTATTAAATTAAAGCCCACATTAGTTCAACACTGAATGACGGTGACTGTGAATAGTGAAGGCATCGTTTAAGTGTTAAGAAAAACAAAATAGCAAACACGTTCACACGCAAAAAAAGCACTTTAAAACGAGCAAAAATATTTGTATAAGGTGGTATGAAAAATGAGCAGTGTGATGGAAACTATGAAGAGTTTCAGAATCGATTCTGAATAAACAAAACGCATGATTAGACTCCAAAAACTAGATGCTAGGAGAGAATGATGAAAAACGCAGTTAAAATGATCTCTATTCGTTTCAGTTTCACTACATAAATGACATATCTGGCATTAAAAATAAATCTAAGATGAAAGCACACATCGAGACCTTCCTTCCATATGTATTGACGACAAACACTTTTTGTGATTTGATAATTGGAAGCCTTTTTATCATACTATTCCTTCTTTAAATGTACGTTGACCAAAATTCAAGCTATTTAAGCCCTTTTATAAAAACATCGTCTCTGCACAGCACCTTAACGCTCTGAAAATTTCCTGATATCCTAGACGCTTTTAAATACCACTCGACGCTCTGTCAAAACAACTCAAGTATCTCCGTAGATTGACTAAACAAAGTGAAGAGAGCGGTTACTTTGATTGTCTTGTGTTTCAACTACTGAACTCACACGCTACTGCCCACTGTACAGCAATACGAGAGTTGCAGTCCAAAAAAATGTGGAGCTGCTTCCCAGTCTAATAACCTTTTCGTTGTGGTTTCAATAATTTTAGCCTCCCAATTATAACTTCTGTATAGAGCAACTAACATTACAGATGCAAAGACATATATGTTAGAATGAGTTAATACGCATAATGTTATGCAGGTGACCCTTGAGTCATACAATATCACCTTAGGCGGACCTCAATCTATATGGCTAAAAATAGGTCCCAGTTATTCATTATTTACATCAAGCCTCTTACTAGTTGATTCACTGGGACTTATTTTTATCATTTTAAGTTGGGGTTTGAACAAGATGGCGCATAACTCGATGATAACAACAAAAGGTGGTGCAGGGCGTTATATCAGGAGGCACAGTGCTATCTGAGACCTCAGTGTCGAATTAAAAAACTTGTTCATCACTAAAGGAATGGAGGTCTATATTTAGAGACCTTCATTAACTATCTAGCTATTAATTCAGTAACACTCATTTACAGTACATTTATCAGTCACCATTTATGACATCAATCCTCATTTTTCATCACTCAAGTTTCCTACTGTAAATTGCCATAACTTTTTCCTTGACCCGCATTGGTCACCGTGCATGTTTCCATTACTAGTTATTCATCAGCAACGCATTTTGCGTCTTCATCACTCAGCATCTATACTCAGGTATCATTCTTTACACCGCAACTAAGTTGGACTCCAAACTATGAGAAAATAGACTCGCAGAACTAAGATAAAAACTGACATACTACACAACACAGGGTTCTACTACGCAAACTACACGAATACAGGAGAAGCCACAGAAACCCAAACTCTGATGTAAACAGCAATAACTCAATAAACAACATAATTATTTTCGTCCAGTTTCTGCCAATAGATGGAGTGTATCAGTGATGCACTGATCACTAATACAGAGTGCAGCATTCAGTGGCCCTCCCTAGCACTTTCAACATAATTAATGCAAAAGTGTCGGCACATCAAAGAAACGCAAAGATAACAAATCACAAAACCGTGTCAAGACTTTGAAGATCGCAACAATTAGAGTCGAACTGCAAGGAGAGCCATGCCTTCTAAATTAAGGCTGTGCTTAAAAAAGCAATAGAAAATCCAAAATTAAAACCCAAACCTCGGCAGATTAGATGCAATAATCTGTCACTTTTTGGGGCTTGAAAAAGATGTCCAAACCGAACAGGAAGATCATCTCAAGTGATATCAAGCATAGCAGTCAAATATCAGTCCAGTGGGTTGCTGATGCCTTGTCCCAGCGTGCTGGTTATATTCCAGTCTTTTGAGTCGTTTACAGCAACGTGTTGGTCCCTCTGGGGGGGCATGCGTCAATTTGGCATTTCGGTCAGGTAGCGGTCTAGTTCATGGGTCTGGTAGCTGTCTAGTTCATGGGTCAGGTAGCTGTCTAGTTAATGGGTCAGGTAGCTGTCTAGTAAATGGGTCAGGTAGCTGTCTAGTTAATGGGTCAGGTAGCTGTCTAGTTAATGGGTCAGGTAGCTGTCTAGTTAATGGGCCAGGTAGCTGTCTAGTTAATGGGTCAGGTAGCTGTCTAGTTAATGGGCCAGGTAGCTATCTAGTTAATGGGTCAGATAGCTGTCTAGTTAATGGGTCAGGTAGCTATCTAGTTAATGGGTCAGATAGCTGTCTAGGTAATGGGTCAGATGGCTGTCTAGGTAATGGGTCAGATAGCTGTCTAGTTAATGGGCCAGGTAGCTATCTAGTTAATGGGTCAGATAGCTGTCTAGTTAATGGGTCAGGTAGCTATCTAGTTAATGGGTCAGATAGCTGTCTAGGTAATGGGTCAGATGGCTGTCTAGGTAATGGGTCAGATGGCTGTCTAGTTAATGGGTCAGATAGCTTTCAAGTTAATGGGTCAGATAGCTGTCTAGTTAATGGATCAGGTAGCTGTCTAGTTAATGGGTCAGGTAGCTATCTAATTAATGGGTCAGATAGCTGTCTAGTTAATGGGTCAAGTAGTTTTCTAGTTAATGGGTCAGGTAGCTGTCTAGTTAATGGGTCAGGTAGCTGTCTAGTTAATGGGTCAGGTAGCTGTCTAGTTAATGGGTCAGGTAGCTATCTAGTTAATGGGTCAGATAGCTCTCTAGTTAATGGGTCAGGTAGCTGTCTAGTTAATGGGTCATGTAGCTGTCTAGTTAATGGGTCAGGTATCTGTCTAGTTAATGGGTCAGGTATCTGTCCAGTTAATGGGTCAGGTAGCTGTCTAGTTAATGGGTCAGGTAGCTTTCCAGTTAATGGGTCAGGTATCTGTCTAGTTAATGGGTCAGGTATCCGTTCAGTTAATGGGTCCATTATCTGTCCAGATCATGGGTCAAGTATTTGTTCACCTTATGAATAAGATTTTGAAACTTCTTATGGGTCAAATCTGCTCAACCTAAAGATCTGTCTAGCTTATAAGTAAGGCTTTAGTCCAAGTTATGAGTTTGGTTTGCCCATGACCTGACTTGTGGTGATGGTCCAGAGAGAACCTTCACCACTCATTAGGCCAGGGCTTGCCTGGCCAGGCGTACAGCACACCTCATGTGTTGGTCCAGCCCAGAGGAATGGGAGGAGGAGACATCAGACGACTCGTCGTCTTCAAACTTCACCAGCGATGCTTCCATGTTGATGGCAGCAGGTGCCGAGTGGCTCAGGACCTTCATGCCCTGCAGCGCGTTGTTCCTGAGCAACATAAGAACATTTGTTACAAACACACGTATAGTGGAACCCTACCGCCAATACATGCACAGTAGAACCCTACCACCAATACACGCACGATGGAAACCTACCAAAAATACAAGCGGAGTGGAACCCTACCACATATACAAGCGCAGTGGAACCCTACCACATATACAAGCGCAGTGGAACCCTACAACAAATACACGCATAGTGGAACACTACCAAAAATAAATGCGCAGTGGAACCCTACCACAAATACACGCATAGTAGAACCTTACCACAAATACACACATAGTAGAATGCTACCACACATAAACGCACAGTAGAACCCTACCACAAATACACGCCCAGTGGCACACCATAATGCAGTATCAGACACAGGGATAGTCTACGCCATACTTTTCAGGTGCATGCAATGAGGTCCGAAAAGATGTTCAGTTAAATGTGATACATTTTAAATGAAAAACTAACCGGTTCTCTTTAATGAATAGTTGATTGTGTGCTAGTTTCAGCCTCCGTTAGGAAGGATGAAGGCAAAGACGATCTTAACAGGGTAGAGAGAAGGTACCATTTAGCATGGACTGTGGAAAACGGGAAATCTATACAGAAGTTGTATTCCCACAAATGATACACTGAGCATAGAAACAGCAAATTAGGAAAGAACATGAAGAAAAGACAAAGAAGAGATAACATACAAGGCATGAAAACTGAAGGAAGCAAAGTAGGCACGAAAGATAGAATTCCACAAGGCCTATCTATATTTGAGGTAATTTAACAGCATCACTCTAGAGGGCACCAGTTCCCAAAGCATGGGATAGACAAACCTAACTAGCCTAAACTTATTGCCTATCCTATCCCCCTGAAAAGCATCTTTCTTTTACACATCTTAATCACATTATTTCTAATACACAACACTTCTACCTTCCTTCAGTTTAATATTTCCTATAGCTAACGCTTTAGTGTCTAAAACTTAAATTCTATGGTCTTACCTGCCGGGCACGAGCCTACGCTTGAGGCTCTTGCTTCGCTGGCTGAGGGGAGAAGCGGGGGAGATGGAGGGGTGAGAAGCAGAGGGAGGAGGGGTGGGAAGGTGGAAAGAAGGAGGTGAGAAGTGCAGTGAGGAGATATGAAAAGTGAGGATGAGAAGAAGAGGTGAGAAGTGGGGAGAGAATGAGGGGCGAGAAGTGGGGAGGAGGACGGGTGGTAAGTAGGGTAGGAGGAGGGTAGACAAGCCGGAGAGGTGCAGTAGGGAGCCAGAGGGTAGATGCGGGGTGCAGCAGGAACACCCGAAGTCAAAATAAAGAAACACAACACATCAAGTTAGTCCAACAGTATAAATAACTAAAAGAATGAACCATCACAGTAAACGTATGCCAGACTAGCAATGAATTTAATTCATCATGGAGTGAAGGGGGCTTAAAAAGTACATATTTACACAGCAAAGCACAGAAAGTTGACGTACATGCAGTGAAATTTACAACAAACAAGTCAATTTCAGTCTTACATTGAAAACAAAAAACAATGAAGCTAATTTCAGTTTTAGATTAAAAAAAAAAGAAGCCAATTTTAGCTTGATATTGGAAAATTTTACAGTGTTAAATAGAGCATCTATAACTTATGCAAAAATAACACAAATATCAATAACATTAACGGATGTTCGACTATTAATGAAGAAATACAGAAAATTATTATGATAGTGTTGGGAAAGACATACTGCAATCAGAGGGCAAAGTTTTTCCAATTAATTAGTTTCTTTAATTTTCATGAACTCAAAGTAGTAAACCACGGAATATTTATTAAAATTTGGAATTTGGGTCAAAATGCAGTGCATAGAAAAAAAATCAGAATAACTACTAGAAAATTGAGATAGTGAGTGACAGCAGTCACGCTATGCAGAAAATATACGTTCACACGACATAATTCAATCATTTGTAAGCAACTCAACACAATACAAGAAAATGGAAAAATATCACATGACACATTACACAGAAAAACATACATTCAAACTAAATAGTAAAAACAACCGTTCAAAAAACTCAACAGGAATACTTAAAAATTAGCAAAAAATATCAAATAAACAATCATGAAAACTAACTCAACCAAACACGAAAAAAGATTCAACATGATTACAAAAAAATCAGCATTCACGCTCCTTTAAATTTTTACATAAAAAATATATATTCATCGATTCACTTTTTGGAGACAAACACACGAGAGGTTAGCTCAGGTCCAACGAAAGCAGGGCAACATCAATGAACGTGGAATAGGAGGACGTCATGAAGCGCGCATGCATCGGCAATGAATTATCAATAATGAATGAGAGGATATCAATAACGAATGAGGATATCAATGACGAATGAGAGGATATCAATGACGAATGAGAGGATATCAATGACGAATGAGAGGATATCAATGACGAATGAGAGGATATCAATGACGAATGAGAGGATATCAATGACGAATGAGAGGATATCAATGACGAATGAGAGGATATCAATGACGAATGAGGATATCAATAACAAATGAGGATATCAATGACGAACGAGAGGATATCAATGACGAACGAGAGGATATCAATAACGAATGAGAGGATATCAATAACGAATGAGAGGATATCAATGACGAATGAGGATATCAATGACGAATGAGAGGATATCAATGACGAATGAGGATATCAATGACGAATGAGAGGATATCAATGACGAATTAGAGGATATCAATAACGAATTAGAGGATATCAATAACGAATTAGAGGATATCAATAACGAATTAGAGGACATCAATAACGAATTAGAGGACATCAATGACGAATGAGAGGATATCAACGACGAATGAGAGGATATCAACGACGAATGAGAGGATATCAATGACGAATGAGAGGATATCAATGACGAATGAGAGGATATCAATAACGAATGAGAGGATATCAATAACGAATGAGAGGATATCAATGACGAATGAGAGGATATCAATAACGAATGAGAGGATATCAATGACGAATGAGAGGATATCAATAACGAATGAGAGGATATCAATAACGAATGAGAGGATATCAATGACGAATGAGAGGATATCAATGACGAATGAGAGGATATCAATGACGAATGAGAGGATATCAATGACGAATGAGAGGATATCAATAACGAATGAGAGGATATCAATAACGAATGAGAGGATATCAATGACGAATGAGAGGATATCAATGACGAATGAGAGGATATCAACGACGAATGAGAGGATATCAATGACGAATGAGAGGATATCAATGACGAATGAGAGGATATCAATGACGAATGAGAGGATATCAATGACGAATGAGAGGATATCAATGACGAATGAGAGGATATCAACGACGAATGAGAGGATATCAATGACGAATGAGAGGATATCAATGACGAATGAGAGGATATCAACGACGAATGAGAGGATATCAACGACGAATGAGAGGATATCAATGACGAATGAGAGGATATCAATGACGAATGAGAGGATATCAATGACGAATGAGAGGATATCAATGACGAATGAGAGGATATCAATAACGAATGAGAGGATATCAATAACGAATGAGAGGATATCAATAACGAATTAGAGGATATCAATAACGAATGAGAGGATATCAATAACGAATGAGAGGATATCAATGACGAATGAGAGGATATCAATATCGAATGAGAGGACATCAATAAGGAATGAGAGGATATCAATAACGAATGAGATGATATCAATAACGAATGAGAGGATATCAATAACGAATGAGAGGATATCAATAACGAATGAGAGAACATCAATATCGAATGAGAGGACATCAATAAGGAATGAGAGGATATCAATAACGAATGAGATGATATCAATAACGAATGAGAGGATATCAATAACGAATGAGAGGATATCAATAACGAATGAGAGGATATCAATAACGAATGAGAGGATATCAATATCGAATGAGAGGATATCAATAACGAATGAGAGAATATCAATAACGAATGAGAGGATATCAATAACGAATGAGAGGATATCAATAACGAATGAGAGGATATCAATAACGAATGAGAGGATATCAATATCGAATGAGAGGACATCAATAAGGAATGAGAGGATATCAATAACGAATGAGATGATATCAATAACGAATGAGAGGATATCAATATCGAACGAGAGGATATCAATAACGAATGAGAGGATATCAATAACGAATGAGAGGATATCAATAACGAATGAGAGGATATCAATAACGAATGAGAGGATATCAATATCGAACGAGAGGATATCAATAACGAATGAGAGGATATCAATAACGAATGAGAGGATATCAATAACGAATGAGAGGACATCAATATCGAATGAGAGGACATCATTAAGGAATGAAAGGATATCAATAACGAATGAGAGGACATCAATAACGAATGTGAGGATATCAATAACGAATGAGAGGACATCAATATCGAATGAGAGGACATCAATAACGAATGTGAGGATATCAATATCGAATGAGAGGATATCAATAACGAATGAGAGGATATTAATATCGAATGAGAGGATATCAATAACGAATGAGAGGATATCAATAACGAATGAGAGGATATCAATATCGAATGAGAGGATATCAATAACGAATGTGAGGATATCAATATCGAATGAGAGGATATCAATATCGAATGAGAGGATATCAATAACGAATGAGAGGATATCAATAACGAATGAGAGGATATCAATAACGAATGTGAGGATATCAATATCGAATGAGAGGATATCAATATCGAATGAGAGGATATCAATAACGAATGAGAGGATATCAATAACGAATGAGAGGATATCAATAACGAATGAGAGGATAATAGTGACGAATAAGAAGATAGCAATAACAAATGGAGAATTTGGTATCACTATGCAAGAACAACGATAGCCGAATTAGTGCTCGATGCAAGAAACTGAGAAGTTTCAAATTTAACAGCAATTTCAATTTAGGACACCACTAAAAAATATAAAGCACGATCGAAATGAGGAAAAAGTTGCATGGACAAAAAACGGGCCCTATAAAAACATGGTGAAAACGTTGAACAAAAACTATTTACAAAACATGTCAAAAAATAACAATTCAAACCATTTTAACAGCTCTGCAGTGTAGACGTCAATCAGTAGGGTAGAAATCATGAAGCAAAGTAGACATGAAGCAGCAGAGTAGACATCAAGCAGCAGAGTAGACATCAAGCAGCAGAGTAGACATCAAGCAGTACAGTAGACATCAAGCAGTGGAGTAGACATCAAGCAGTACAGTAGACATCAAGCAGTGGAGTAGACATCAAGCAGTGGAGTAGACATCAAGCAGTACAGTAGACATCAAGCAGTGGAGTAGACATCAAGCAGTACAGTAGACATCAAGCAGTGGAGTAGACATCAAGCAGTACAGTAGACATCAAGCAGTGGAGTAGACATCAAAGTAGACATCAAGCAGTGGAGTAGACATTAAAGTAGACACCAAGCAGCAGAGTAGACACCAAGCAGCAGAGTAGACACCAAGCAGCAGAGTAGACACCAAGCAGCAGAGTAGACACCAAGCAGCAGAGTAGACACCAAGCAGCAGAGTAGACACCAAGCAGCAGAGTAGACACCAAGCAGCAGAGTAGACACCAAGCAACAGAGTAGACACCAAGCAGCAGAGTAGACACCAAGCAGCAGAGTAGACACCAAGCAGCAGAGTAGACACCAAGCAGCAGAGTAGACACCAAGCAGCAGAGTAGACACCAAGCAGCAGAGTAGACACCAAGTAGCGGAGTAGACACCAAGGACACAGCGCAGCAACACCCATCACACAAAAAGAAGCGAGAGACGCAGGGTGCGCGGCCACACAAGACGCTCAGGCGGAGAGACACGCCAGCGACGCCCGGAAGGAAGCATGAAAAAGAAACAAGCGCTCGAGCTGACCAATGGAACACGCCAGCTCTGCCGCTCAACAAACCTGAGCCTCTATACTCCGTCACTGTGAGCACCGTCAGGTGAGCAGTGCTCAAATCGTGTCATTCGTAAGTTAATAACGAAGGAGTGTTAAGTTTTTGAAAGTAAGTAATATTTAGAAAAAAAAAATTTTAAGTGTGCTTTATTACAGTTATCGAGATACAGGGTATCAGGAATTCAATGCAATTCAATATCCATAATTAACTCCAAGAACTTATGAAAGCAACATACTTTCGCGAAATTTTATGTGGTCACTCATGGGAGATGAAAAAGTAAATGTTGGAACAAAAATGTAACTGCAAAAGTTTTTTTTTAAGGAGAAGTTAGAATGCAAAACATTTGAAAAAGGTGAATAAATAATTAAATATTCAACTTTTCTGCCTTAAAAATAGTTGACAGGCCTGTAAATGTAGAAATCGTAAGGTAAACAACGATTACACCAGAATTAAAAAGAAAATATGTTTTTAGAACACTCACAAAAACCGTCCATCGAGTAAGAGAAGTTGAATCAAACATACACCTTAGCAAAAAAGAGCAGTCAGGTAAAGCGGGCGTCAGTGAAAAGCTGTTAAGGCTATGAAAGGAAAAAATATCGCTAAGGAAGAAACTGTGACGCTAAGAACTGTAAGATTTAGAATCTCAGTGAAACGTCAATTTGCATCGATATTTTGACCTCAAAGTTATTCCAAATTGAATAGAAATATGTACATATTAGGAGCTCATACGAAGTTCGCCACCGGTTGACACTTCGTGACTCAGGTCCAGCATTGCTCAAGTTTCTTTAGAAAACAATGTCAGTTTTAGAAGCCAAACACAGCTCAAAAGCAGGCATCAACCAAGCTCTCATTTTACTCAAACATCAATTTCTTTCACACAATGAAGCAAAGATATGACAACTGAGTCAGTATTCTGATGATGTTCTGTGGAGTAGATATACCATTAGTTCAGGAATTGCTGTACCACCAGTGACAGGATGCATAACATATTCTGGACAATAGCTGTATCAGTAGTTCTCGACACTAGCGGGCAAATGCTGGTGACCAGCACCAGCAAATGCCCTGGACACCAGCTGTACCAGCACCAGTAAACGTTCTGAATATAGTACCAAATCCTAGATACCAGCTGTACCACCAACACCGCGTCTTGGATACCAGCTTTACCGGTACCAAATCCTAATTATCAGCTGCACCAGCACCAGCACACTTCCTGAACACCAGCTGCACGAGCACAAAATTCAAGATACCAGCTGTACTAGAACTGTTCCACAAACCAGTACTGCACACCAGCTGCATGGATCCGCAGCACCACCAGATGCAAGCTCCGCACACCGCACCAGGAACCAGTAACCAGGAGACGCAGGAGCGCTATCTCACCTTGCCTTGGGGCGGGTGTGGGGGTGAGGGAAATGGAGGTCTTCCTTAGAGGAGCGGGTCAGCGAGAGCCCTGATGCTCGTATGGAGGACGTGTGGCACGAACCAACGCCCCCCTCAACGCCACTCCTGCAGTAGAAATGAATATCTTAAATTATTTTACCAAGTAAGTTTCTCAACACTTTGAATGGCAATTGGTTAAACTGAAGTTCAATATTCAACTAGAATTTAAAGTCAATTGTAATGAGCAATTTTAAAAATAGCTACTTTTAAACTGGCTCATGCCCGCATTTAGCTTTAATTAAGGATTTATGAAAATTGAGTTCGTGACTAATGGTCTATCAGTAGTTTTATGAAAATCCCACCAGTGGCGTAAGTCGCTGTCAAGTGTTTACGACTCTAGTCTTATCAAAAACGATCTCAAAAGAGCAAAAACAAAGGACTGTTTATGCATAAGGTGTGATCCCACAAAGGATACCCTGAGCATAGAAAAAGGATTGGGAAGGAAGAGGAAAAAAGAACAAGGAGAGATAGCGAAGAAGGCATGCAAAGTGAAAAAGCAGAGTAGATAGTCGATAAAATATTATACATAGGTTTGTGACTTATGTAACCTAACAGTATCACCTGGAAATGCAAATCCCCAAAGGATAGATTAATCTAAGTAACCTAAACCGATTACCTATTCTATAACTCATGCAGTGTGCAACAGAATATGTAAACCTATGCCTACCTTTACTTTCATGTTGTGGAACTTCAAAGGGCTGCAAACTGAACTATCATCTCTTAGTGCACACAGGGATAAGCGAAAACCAAAGCCTTCACGGGTTCTATGAACATTCCTCCCTCATTAAAGCTTTATCATTGTAAAATTAACCTTACCAAGTTTCAGCAATGTGGAGTTTAACGTGAAAAGGTTTCACTCACTTGCGAAAATTCTCCACCAGTAGGTATCCACGATGGAAAGTTTTCTCCCTAGAGAGTTTCACCAATGTAAAACTCTACTTTAGCATCTTCACTTATGAAAGTTTCACCCACAGAAATTGAATCTAAGAGAGTTAAATAGGATTGCATCGTCAACAGCAAGGATTACACTAAAGCGGACGATGGTCAAAATAACATTACAGAAACCTTTGAGTCAAATTCATAAAAAGTCTACCAAATAATGAAGTTACACCCACACCATCTCTTCACCACTACTCTTGCTGACTACTTTAGGTAGCTCAAGATACCTTTTAGGAGCACTAAGCCCTATTCAAAGAGCACTAAGCCCTATTCAAAGAGCACTAAGCCCTATTCAAAGAGCACTAAGCCCTATTCAAAGAGCACTAAGCCCTATTCAAAGAGCACTAAGCCCTATTCAAAGAGCACTAAGCCCTATTCAAAGAGCACTAAGCCCTATTCAAAGAGCACTAAGCCCTATTCAAAGAGCACTAAGCCCTATTCAAAGAGCACTAAGCCCTATTCAAAACGCACTAAGCCCTATTCAAAGAGCACTAAGCCCTATTCAAAGAGCAATAAGCCCTATTCAAAGAGCAATAAGCCCTATTCAAAGAGCACTAAGCCCTATTCAAAGAGCACTAAGCCCTATTCAAAGAGCACTAAGCCCTATTCAAAGAGCACTAAGCCCTATTCAAAGAGCACTAAGCCCTATTCAAAGAGCACTAAGCCCTATTCAAAGAGCACTAAGCCCTATTCAAAGAGCACTAAGCCCTATTCAAAGAGCACTAAGCCCTATTCAAAGAGCACTAAGCCCTATTCAAAGAGCACTAAGCCCTATTCAAAGAGCACTAAGCCCTATTCAAAGAGCACTAAGCCCTATTCAAAGAGCACTAAGCCCTATTCAAAGATCACAAAGCCCTATTCAAAGAGCACTAAGCCCTATTCAAAGAGCACTAAGCCCTATTCAAAGAGCACTAAGCCCTATTCAAAGAGCACTAAGCCCTATTCAAAGAGCACTAAGCCCTATTCAAAGAGCACTAAGTCCTATTCAAAGAGCACTAAGCCCTATTCAAAGAGCACTAAGCCCTATTCAAAGAGCACTAAGCCCTATTCAAAGAGCACTAAGCCCTATTCAAAGAGCACTAAGCCCTATTCAAAGAGCACTAAGCCCTATTCAAAGAGCACTAAGCCCCATTCAAAGAGCACTAAGCCCCATTCAAAGAGCACTAAGCCCCATTCAAAGAGCACTAAGCCCCATTCAAAGAGCACTAAGCCCCATTCAAAGAGCACTAAGCCCCATTCAAAGAGCACTAAGCCCTATTCAAAGAGCACTAAGCCCTATTCAAAGAGCACTAAGCCCTATTCAAAGAGCACTAAGCCCTATTCAAAGAGCACTAAGCCCTATTCAAAGAGCACTAAGCCCTATTCAAAGAGCACTAAGCCCTATTCAAAGAGCACTAAGCCCTATTCAAAGAGCACTAAGCCCTATTCAAAGAGCACTAAGCCCTCTTTTAGGAGCACTAAGCCCTCTTTAAGGAGCACTAAGCCCTCTTCAAGGAGCACTAAGCCCTCTTTAAGGAGCACTAAGCCCTCTTTAAGGAGCACTAAGCCCTCTTTAAGGAGCACTAAGCCCTCTTTAAGGAGCACTAAGCCCTCTTTAAGGAGCACTAAGCCCTCTTTAAGGAGCACTAAGCCCGCTTTAAGGAGCACTAAGCCCGCTTTAAGGAGCACTAAGCCCGCTTTAAGGAGCACTAAGCCCGCTTTAAGGAGCACTAAGCCCGCTTTAGGAGCACTAAGCCCGCTTTAGGAGCACTAAGCCCGCTTTAGGAGCACTAAGCCCGCTTTAGGAGCACTAAGCTCGCTTTAGGAGCACTAAGCCCGCTTTAGGAGCACTAAGCCCGCTTTAGGAGCACTAAGCCCGCTTTAGAGCACTAAGTTTTCTTTAGGAGCACTAAGCCCGCTTTAGGAGCACTAAGCCCGCTTTAGGAGCACTAAGCCCGCTTTAGGAGCACTAAGCTCGCTTTAGGAGCACTAAGTCCTCTTCAGGAGCACTAAGTCCTCTTTAAATGGTGGCAAATACAAATTTAGCGTACATGCACGTCCTTTTATGAGCTCGAGAACCCTGTTTACCTGCAAGGATAGTTTGCTTCTGAATATTTTCAAAGAAACATCTCTATCAGTACACCAACCTAATTGTAAATTTGGCAAAAAAACTGAAATAAAAAGAAAATTAATAAACCCAAAGAATGAAATACCTATTCAAAGAGAAGCGTACTTTGTTTTGTCATCTAGGAGTGAGATGTGACAATTCCAGCCGCTTTCTAGCCCCATCTTCTCGGAAAAGACTCTGGAGCGCAGCTCATTTTCTTTGCTGAAGTGCACAAAGCGGATGCAGGAGGACTCGAGCTGCTCTATGAGCTGCACCTGCACACACACAGCAACGGCCGTGAGAACGTTTTGCATAGACGCCAGGCGCACGTTGAGAGATGCGACCTTAATTAATACGCTGAAGAAACAATGTTGGGTTTGAAATAATTATTTGTAGTATGCTAGCCAGGTAAGCCCAGGTGATTTTATACTTAAAATAATATCTTCTCAGATGCGAGCTTGATACGCAAATGGAACGTGATGCTGGAGATTTTTACTTGTGAGATATGGGCCAAATACAGCAAGAGTACTACGTTGAAAATGATTGATAGCAAGATGTGGATCACACACGCCAAGGTAATATGGTATTGAAAATAATTTCTCGCAAGATGAAAGTCGACATACACAGAAAAATTTGACGTTGAAATATAATTACAAGTCATGAGAATCAATTTAAGACAAGTCAATGGCAACACACTGAACACACATATCGATAGTCAAGAGAAGCAAGACAATAAATGCAACCAAACTATAAAGTGAAGAAGCCATCACTAGCGAAAAATTTTAAGCTACACAAATTTCTTAAAATTCTAGTCAGCCAGACTGTACAACGGGCATGAACCCCGCCAAAGCTATTACAGAGCTATATCACAGAGCAAATGACCAAAACAAACATATTAAGATATGATCGATACGTTATCCAAATTTTGATACATATTTAAAGAAAAAATCACTCAAAAATACATCCGACAGAAGAAATGCGCTAAAGAATATTATACCATGCACCATATTTTAACCAGCATTGTTAATGCATCAATATTTCAAAGAGTAGCAAGCACATTTAAAATCATGAAGTGCCGGCATCACTGTGATACCCACCATGTCAACCTTGGCCTGGTACTGCATGGTGACCATGCCGATGAAGATCTGCTTGCACTGCATGTGGAAGAGGTCGTCCACGTCGTTGACTTCCTCATACTCGGTGTGCGCCTCGTCGCCGAACAGCGCCTCTGCCACGTACATACAGAACATATAGACAAATACGGAACAGCATTTGTCTACACGGGAACCGTATTTGTCTAAATGGGAGACAGTACAGTGAGAAAAAGAGCTTTTAAAATTGAAGTTAAAATGACTTTGTTTTGCGGTTTGGCTTCAACTACGTTTTTCTTTTGACTCAGGACAGCAAAATTACTTGTTTGATATTTACACTAGAACGACTATGACACGGTTAATATACAAAGTTTTTCTTTTCACTCAGTACTGGAAAATTACTAGCTTGATATTTAAGTTGGAGTGACTGTGTCTTACAATTAGTTTTCTACTAGGTGTTTCCTATGACTCAACGATGCAAAATTACTAGCCTGATATTTCAATTGAAATAAATGCCTTAATAAGTCTGGTATTAGGTTTTCCTTTCGACTCAATACAGCAAAATCATTTTACAGGTCTTTAACTCAAAATAACTATATCCTCCAACAATTAATGTTCTAATATTTTTTTGATACAATATTACACAGCTACCCGACTTACAATCGAATTACAATTGTTATATTCTACTATTAATGTTCTACAACTTTTCCTGTGAGCCGTTTCTCCAAAACTCCACGACTGAAATTTAAATTGAAATAACATTAAATTCTAAAATAAATCCTCTATTTTACTAAAGAAAAGAAGTCTTTGATTCATTTATTTTCTACGAGAAAATAATACAAGCGATTTTTTCTTCAAGATATATCTTGAAAACTATATTTTAACATGGAATCCTCATTTTGAGATAGAGATATAGAAAAACAAAGGAATAATTTTCTAAATTTTTATAACGGTAGGCGCATATAATATTATCAAAATTTGTATCCAAGTTCAATTTCTTCCCACAAAAATAAGATTCCACTCATTTCACTTATTGCAACACTCATTCATCACATGATTCCACAGGACAGAAAAACACCCATTTACATTTTCCAGGAGACAATACACCGAAACATAAAACCAATACTCCCGTCAATTAAAAACATACATGTTACTATTATTACAACTATTATCAACAACAAAAAATAACTTCAAAAAAAGAGAGGTTTCTCAGACCTTCCACTTCGAGAGACCAACCAGTGCTGTTGTATGGCGTGGGGCTGCGGGTGTAGAGATGCGTGGGGTCGGTAGGGAGCTCCATGTAGAGCCTGGTGAGCTCGGTGTTCACGACACACGGGCTGGGGCGGTAGGAGAACGCCGTGCAGTATGCAGACAGCGACGTCCGGTGGTAGAAGTCCAGCAGCTTCTTCCTGAGGTTACAAGGTGTCATAACTTGAGAAGTATTCACTTAAAATACAAGTTAAAATGTCACTATTCGAGAATAATTCACTACCAATAGAAATGAACGATTATCAGATTAGATGAGTTAGTTTAAGATTCCAAAACCCCAAAAAAAGCGTTCCAAAAGAGAAAGAAGGAAGGGCACTTCCTAGTGAGGACTTGAGAAATCTATGCACAAAGTGCATAAAAACACTAAATTGAGAAAGAAGTTCATGAAACCAGATAAAAGTTGAAAAAGATAGAAGTAGATGCTAAAAAACAGGACAGCTGCGAACCGAAAAAAATTTCCCGTAACAGAATAAGAGGCCGGTTCTATTGCAACAAAAAGAAGGCCTACCTTATCATTAGCTGGGGTCCTCACATATTCCTCAATGAACGCTAATTCCCAAAGACGCAAGAGTTATCGCCCCTTGAGGAGTAGAAATGAAAATGTTTAACTATTGGCAACCAATCTAACAAAAAAAATTGTGTTTGGAATAGTGGCCAAATGGTTTTGCTTTAGTACGATATATCAAGGTCATTTCACTTAAATTATCATTCATGAAACCCAGTTTAATTTGAACTTTTGATAGAAGCATTCGAAATATAAGAACAATATGAGTGATTTCTCCAAGTCCATCAGGAAGGACGCTCCAACTTTACCAGTGACGCTCAAAAAAAAGCAATAACTGACATCTGCAGCAGCACTAACCGATCCTTGTCAGTCAGGGGAGTGAGGTCGGAGCCGTCCCAGTAATCAGAGCAAGAGTCCAGCACGATGTCAGCGGTGCCCTGGTCAACAACGCACATCTCATTGAGGCATTCGTCAGTGTAGCTAATGCTAGCACCTATAAAGGAGCCAGCAACATTGTAGAAACTAAACAACACAAAGGCCGGTGGTGAAAGTAGGTATAGGAATGCAAGATGAGAATTAAGTTCGTAGAAAAGGAAAATACAAGTAAGCAGTCTTTCGAGTACTGCAGATATTTTTTGATAGAATGATTTGGTAGAAATCCTACTCAGCACCTAATAACTTTAACCGTATATCTGTCACTGATTTTATAGACAAGACCTAAAAAACACAAGTTTAGCTACCTCCGCACAAGATACAGATAAATGAGAAAGTTCAGAGCTCTCGAAACAGATAAAAATGACAAGTGGACCCACTGTGCTGAAATGAGACGCGCAACAGAACACAAAAGAAAGCTGAACTGAGCCGCGCAACAAGACACAAAAGAGAGCTGAACTGAGCCGCGCAACAGGACACAAAAGAGAGCTGAACTGAGACGCGCAACAGGACACAAAAGAGAGCTGAACTGAGCCACGCAACAAAACACAAAAGAGAGCTGAATTGAGACGCGCAACAGGACAAAAAAGAATGCTAAAATGAGACGCGCAACAGGACACAAAAGAGAGCTGAACTGAGCCGCGCAACAGGACAAAAAAGAATGCTAAAATGAGACGCGCAACAGAACACAAAAGAGAGCTAAAATGAGACGCGCAACAGGACACAAAAGAGAGCTGAATTGAGAAGCGCAACAGAACACAAAAGAGAGCTGAATTGAGACGCGCAACAGAACACAAAAGAGAGCTGAATTGAGACGCGCAACAGAACACAAAACAGAGCTGAATTGAGACGCGCAACAGAACACAAAAGAGAGCTGAATTGAGACGCGCAACAGAACACAAAAGAGAGCTGAATTGAGACGCGCAACAGAACACAAAACAGAGCTGAATTGAGACGCGCAACAGAACACAAAACAGAGCTGAGTTGAGACGCGCAACAGAACACAAAAGAGAGCTGAGTTGAGACGCGCAACAGAACACAAAAGAGAGCTGAATTGAGACGCGCAACAGAACACAAAAGAGAGCTGAATTGAGACGTGCAACAGGACACAAAAGAGAGCTGAATTGAAACGTGCAACAGGACACAAAAGAGAGCTGAATTGAGACACGCAACAGAACACAAAAGAGAGCTGAATTGAGACGCGCAACAGAACACAAAAGAGAGCTGAATTGAGACGTGCAACAGAACACAAAAGAGAGCTGAATTGAGACGCGTAAAAGTACACAAAAGAGTGCAGCACCGAAGGAGGAGGAACACCCAGGCAGACAACTGTCACATACCTGGGTGAGGAGCTCGAGCTTGTGCGTGGCGGTGTCCCTCATGAGCACGGACACGAGGTGAGGGAAGGGGAACTTCAGCTTGGAGACCATTAGCGACCGCGCCAGTCTCCCCTTGCTCGCCAGCTCTGACGGCTAACGCTTGTAATGAGTGACTGGTCAGCTAGTGTAAAATTGGCTGTGCATTGCAGATCTAGGTAGAATGGTGAGGCGCTCTGGCACTTCATAGAGAAACGCCAGTGTCTCGCATCACCAGTAAACGTCAGACATCTTGATTACAATTTGATGCTTAAAACAGTACACAAAAATACAGCTCCAGTATTTAATATCACACAAACATGTAACACCACATAAATTTGCAATTTTGAACGCCACACTAACTTCAACTCCTGATACAAACAATATTTTGATTCAGAAAGTAAATAGACATAGCTTATAATGACAGAACATTTTACCACATGTCTGAAAACGGAGAGCTGATGCTCGAGCGTGAAGGGCTTCTGGGCTGTGAGAGAAAAGCCCATCTGCCTGGCCAGCTCGCACAGGCACCTGCACACACCACACAATGATTCTTCACTCCCTCTCGGCTAAACACGTTCACCACAAATTAATACATATGTGTGCCGGTTAGTGAATTGCTCACTTACGTACCAGTAACATTGGCTACTATCTTACTGATTTCCTTCATTTAAATAGACTATGGCGTACAAGTTGAAATGTTTTCGAGCAATTATATTTTTCCAGCTTGTTAGAAAGGATAGAAATTTAATCAAGCATTAAAGACGGCTTTTCAATTCTGCTTCTTTCAACCTAACCAAACCAGCCGTAGAAATCGTGAAAACGTAAGGAACGTGCTTAGATGCTCATTAATTGTAATTATCTATCAATTCTGTTTATGAGCATGTATATGAACAACAGATTTACTTCAATAAAGAAGTAAAGAGTGGAAATCAGAGATTTGTAGGAATATTAATTAGAATACATTACTGAGAATATATTTCTCCTACATAGGATACAGAATGAGTAAAATTCATAGAGAATTACATTTCTTAAAAAGCAATGCCAGGTGCATAATGAACTGTTAATTTTACAGTGCAATCAAAAGACATGATACAAATAAACTACTCATACCCACAGCAATTAGGCTACCTCACTATTGAATCAAGTTCTGAGTAGTGAAAAATTTCATTTTGACTCTCAATTCCAACGAAATATGAAGCCCAAACTCTAACAGTATCTAGGCATAAAGAAATCAAAGATACAAAGATCCCCAAAACTCAAACACATAGTTTTGATGGCATAACGGAACATAAATTGTCATTTTGTTAGTTCCGGCATATTCTTAGCTGTAACAAATGCAATCACTATAATTATTTGTCAGACGCAATTAGTGTCAAATCATCAGTGCAGACACAAAACATGCCGTGAAATAAAGAACTCGCTTTATTGCTATCATTATCAGTCTCGTATTCTGACACAAATAATTCCATGAAATATCCGTACCAGCTTCACATTATATAGAAACAACACCCAGGAAGGCAGAACACGCACCTCCTCTGGGACACAGGCACCAGATCTTGCGTGTACCCAGCCTCATTGGTGAGGTGACCACAGAAGGCAGTGTAGTGCGCCTGAGTGTCGGGATGACACGTGTTGAGCAGCACGGACAGCCCTAATGGCTTCAAGGACCCCAGGAAGTCGCGCCACAGAGGTTCATCAAAGGACAGGCCAAAGGGAGTGGCGTGGTCATGGGTGAGGGACAGCAGCACTGGCTCCGACTCAACAGGTGATGGCAGGTGGTCGGAGAAGTCATGGTGTGCGATGTCTGCAGTCGCTGTTGCAATGCCGTCGCCTCCGTCTGACAGGTTCACCAACTGCTCTCCTGGTGCTAATGTTTCCTCGTCTGCGTCCAGCGAACAGCTGCTTGAATGATGGTTTGGTCTGTGTGCAACATTGTATGTAAATACACTGCAACCAGTACAAGTTATGGGCAAAAAAGGGTACATTTATAGGCAAAACAAAAACGGGTGCGTACACAGAAAGGACGGATTTAACCCTTTAACGCCCAAGTGGACTGTACGGTCCTCTTTTGAAAATAGCCTCAATATTTTGTATTTCTCATTAAATTAGTTTCCTGATGTGTTCTTTGGACTTCACTGCCGAGTGGCAGCTTCTTTCTCACCCCACAATCAGTGACTACCTAATGCCAGTGCCAGTTTAACCATGGTGGTTGTGATAACGGTAATTTGAGTATAAAATGTGGACGTTAAAGGGTTAACTATAAAAATTAATCAAAAAAGGCGAATTTGTACATTTCTAATTGTGGTTTAATTTTTTCTCCACTAATTTAAAAATGACTAAACAGAACTTATCCAAAAGCAAAAAAATGACCTAAATTGTAAAGACTAGAAAATACTCATAGCGTGAGCCATCTCACAATAGTCCAGGAGTCTGCACAACGTAATCCTACTAACAAGCACATCCAAATCCCATTCTACAAACTATATTCAACTACACAAAAACTTACAATAGATGAAGGGTAAAAAATCTGGAGCGCTTCAATTTCTGGGGAAAGATTGCTGTAAGTTTACAAATTAAAAGGGTTAAAAATTACTAATTGCAGTAAGAACAAAAAATAAGGGTAGGGAAAATTACTTTGAACAGACAACATGGGACAGAATTAAGCATATGGTTTAGAAAAAAAAAATAGAAAGGGATAGAGAGAGGCTGACTTGTTTTTGGCGGCCGCTGCTGCCGATGGGTTGTCAGTAGCTGCATGGGCGGGGCTGCGGTTGCGCAAGAAGAACAGCTTTTCGGCGGTCGGATTGGCCCAGCTCAGAATGCCCTTCTTGTCTACGCAACACAAGTTCTGTCACACAAGTAACAACTTCTGTTATGCAAGTAACACAAGTACTAGGATACAAATAACACTAGTTCGGTAAGACCAGCAATCAAGTTTTCATGCACAAGTTCTGTAACCAAGTGGAAATAAGTTCTGTAACCAAGTGGAAATAAGTTCTGTAATAATATGGCACAAGTGACCAGACACCAGCAAACCAGATTCTTTTCCCCCTATGATGCAAATTTCTCTACAAGTCAACGGTCATAACCGATGCAAATATTTCAGTATGCTAACCGATTTCACTCAAATCTGGCTCACTCAACCATTTATAGTTGTTTGACTTTAAATGTCTCACTCTCAAATATCAATTAAATAAGATAAAAGTATTCATAATCCTAAGTCATAAGCAAGGTAACATGAACAAAACCAGTAAAGCATTAAAGACTTACTAATATTTTACTGGACAATATTAAAGACTTACTGACCCACATACATTCTCCAAACAAGGAACCTAACATTTTGTCTCAACCTCGTGAAACAACAAAATAACCTTGACCAACTGAGTTATCAAGATACTCAAAGCATTTCCGGCTTTTCTCGCCCCTAATTGAAGTTACCAAATTTTAGCACGGTTTCATTTAATTTTCATTTCACTAAACTTCACAATTACCTAATAGGATGCAATATTTCAGTAAACACAAGAAATGATGAGACCAGTTACGGGTTAAACTTACCAACATCAGAATTATATTCCAACAAGAAAAATCTTATAGATCATCGAATTACTGAACGTTGCAAAAGACAGAGGTATGTGTCAAGTGCAAACTCACACTAAGTGCAGCAACGCAATGAGATATAATACAAGTTGGAAAACAGAGAACATGATGAGCAGCCAGTGCTAGAAACGACTCATGGAGAAGTAAGAAGACACAGAGAAGGAAAAAACACCGCGATGTAGAAGGAAAAGATACCCACGGAGAATGAAGCAGACTTCATAGAGATGGAAAAAGCACAATGGAGGAGGAAAAAACATATCTGTAGAAGAAAAAAGCTACGGAGAAGGAAGAAAACACATAGAGGAGGAAAAAGACACACATAGAGAAGGAAAAAGATACACATAGAGAAGGAAAAAGACACACAGAGAGAAGAAAAAAACACACAAAGAGAAAGAAAAAGACACACAAAGAGAAGGAAAAAACACACAAAGAGAAGGAAAAAGACACACAAAGAGAAGGGAAAAACACACAAAGAGAAGGAAAAAGACACACAAAGAGAAGGAAAAAACACACAAAGAGAAAGAAAAAGACACACAAAGAGAAGGAAAAAACACACAAAGAGAAGGAAAAAGACACACAAAGAGAAGGAAAAAACACACAAAGAGAAGGAAAAAGACACATAGAGGAGGAAAAAGACACACATAGAAGGAAAAATACACATAGAGGCGGAAGTATACACAGACGAAGAAGAAATAAGACACTGACTGTGAGCGATGAGAGCACGTGGAGTAAATTGGAGCTCCTGACGCAGGTGGTGGGCTGGCCCCTGACGAGCTGCAGCGCGTGTTGCAGCACCAGCGGCCACTGCACGGCTCCTGCAACACACTTCCATTACTGCCAGGTCCACTACAGGTTAATTCGTACCTGATCAATTCAGTTCGTTCCATTAGTATTTGATCATTTTAGTTTGTTCCATTGGTACCTGTTCATTGCAATTACTTGTTTGTACACTACCATAATTACTGAGTTCCACAATACTGAACGGCACTACAAACATCAGCACAGTACCGAGCCTACTCCACACACCAGCACAGTACTGAGTAGGTGAGTACACTACACACACCAGCAATACCACCACAGACAGTACCGAGCTTGGGCGAGTCGGAGCTCCGGGACTCATCTTCAGTGGGAGACGGAGGGTCAGGAGGACACAGGCGGGTGGAGTCGTGTCCGTCACTGGCGTCCGAGTCCCCGCTGCAGCGTCGCTGAGGGGCAGCACAGGCACTCATGTCAGTATGGCAGAAATGACTGGAACACCATCACATCAGCACCAGGGATATTGGTTTATGCTGACATCAACACTATATAATAAAACGTCAAGTGTCTCCATAAATTTATAAATAAATATATTTTTTTTTTGCGGAATTTCTTCTAAGTTATTGCAACGGGGATTTGTTTGCTTGGTTGGTATTTTAGATACCATTCAAATGGTATAAAAACCGAGCATCCACTCACTTTTGATTATAAGCCAAAAAATATTGCGGCATGAAAATTACATCTATTATTAAGAGCATGCAGCTTTTCACGTGGAAAAGGATACAGCAAATATTTTTTAAAAAGTTTTTGGCTAATAATAACTAAATAAAAATACACAGTTGTGGCTTGGTTGGTGCCTGGTTGGTGCGTGTATCTATGACGTTTTTAAAAGGGTACTCAAAGGTCATATCTGTGGTAGGTGTTTCACCAGTGCACAAGTGCAAGAATATTTTAATCGCGAGTACTTTAGGATGGATATATTTGTTTGTCATCCATATCTTGAGACTTATTTAAGAAAGTTATCGAACCCTGACATTTTTGAGGGGTCGTGTACGCTAGTATTGCATAACACAGGAGCATTAGGTAACACACAGCTATGGAGATACTGATGGCAAAGTATAAGAAAACTTCAACCACTCGGGCCTAGTTTACATCTGAAACCTTAAAGTAAAATCATGAGACAAAAAGCTTTCATAGAGTCAATAGCTAAACACGGGTAAACACCCCAATCTTTTGCCCGAATCACACTTGGTCATGAGACTTGAAGCATTCACAAAAAGTCATCAAAAATGAGCTTCCAAGACGCTAACATTTCAGCATAAATTAGCATTTGAACCTTTCTGCTAGAGTTGGAGTTGACATCAGGGCTTGCACTCCTGCCACTCTTGCCACGGGCCTGATGGAGAGCAAGCACCACAGACGAGGAGATGACGGTGAAGGCGCACCACACAAAGGGCAGCAGTAAAGGCAGCAGCGGCAGCACCACGCAGAACGGTACAACGAGAATCGCTTCAACCACATCGCCAGACCTTAATCCCTGCTCCGCAATGGCAGTCACTCGTGTAAAGAAACTACTGTTGTCGTACGAAGAGAGGTTTGGCTGATAAGTGCTTCCTGATGACAAGTCTGACAAGCGGTTTCCAGTGTCTTCATCCTCCGGTGACCAAGAGGGTGAGAGGTTGTAGAATGTGGAAGAATTGAAGGGCAGGCTGGTGTACAAAAGCTGCACGGAAGGCGCGGTGTTGCACCACACACCGTAGTACAGCCGAGTGCAGCTGATCAGGATGCACGCCACCTGCAGAGTAAAAAAAACTATAGCTGCAGATAGTTTTAATAAAACTGCTGTAGCATCATCATCAGAGGTGTAACTAACATCGCATTTTATGGGATTCTTTTTACGAGACTCGACATATATTTAGATTCTTATGTTAACGCAGTAAAATTCTGTTTTCTTTCTTAGAGTAATACTTCAAGATTTACATCACAAAATGTGTCAGGTTATTTCGCAACGAATACAGAGTGATGAATCAGATCGGCTCCTGAAGAGCAGACCCTTAACTCAGTTAATATGTAACTATGGCAGTAAAGAGTTGAACATCAGTTTGCCATCTCTATGTAAGGAAAACATTGCTGTAGCAACAACAGGAACACGCTCTTGGTTTGAGTAAGTAAATGTGTTCTTCAAATAAATTCGTCCAGAATGTACTGAACAAAAACCATGCCTCTTAATTAAATAAAGCATAACTTTTAACACAGTGGACTTAATGCAGTAATAAAATGTCTCTCTGAAAAACAAGTATTGATTAAGATAACTCTTTAATTTTTAAACGAACCAGACACACAGGAAGTAGATCTTGACAATTTATACATCAAAGTAAACATACACTACAAACAATAGTCCAGTAGGCATTCCATGAGAAATAATTTACAAGTATTTGAGCATCGTGATTACTTTTATGAAACTCTTTAGTATGAGAGTGTATAAGTTGCATTAAGAACCACTATAACAACTAAAGCGAAGTACGCCGTTCAGTATAGTATCACACAATATTCTCGCGTTGACTACTCCAATTCAACATAAGTCTTCAGGCAACATCCAAGCACCAAAAATGTAGTCCAACCTATAATGGTACACTAGGACGAACGTAATGGAATTCTAACAATAAAAACATTCTTCATCGAGTCTCCAATAGACATCACCGTGGCTGCTACTCTATCTTCTCACGCCAACTGGCCTAATGCATGAACGGTCATCAACAGAAATAACTAAACATATTAGATAATAAGTTAGTGTCAGCATCGTCAACCACCAGAAAGATGTTCCAAAAAACTTATGATGAAGGCACCATTTAGTATGGAGTTAAGGAAACGCGGATTCTATACCCAAGCTGCGTCCACACAAGATCCATCGCGCATAGACACAGTAAGTTGAAAAGGAAGGCGATGAAACAAGATATAAGTTGAAGAATAAATTTAAACATGCTGATAAACAGGACAGCAGTGAACCAAAAAATATGGTATGGGTAACCTTAATATACTTACGGCTGTATCCCCTGAAGGGAACTCGCATCAAAATACAGCCATAAGCATACAGTATTTTCATCACCACTTCCTTCCTTATGAAAACGACAGCTCTAGCACCTCACCAGCAACACAGGCACAAGTATGGCCTCCATGCCCCACGCCATGACGTTCCTCTGCTTCTGGTGGACGGACACAGGTCGCTGGGCTGCCTCCTGCAGGAGAGTACGCAGCACAGGCACAAAGGGCGTGTGCAGGACCCGGTGCGCCTTGGGCACGATGGGCAGGCGCACTTTGGGCGACGTGAGTGCCTCTCCGCTGACGCTCTCTGCAGGACACGAGTACGTCGCGCCTGCGTACAGCGGCGTGCACTCGGCCAACGGCTCGTATTTCTGCACGTGGCGTCAGGAGATTAGATGTTAGTTTGAGCCTCCCAAGCCGCAACAAGATTAGATTAGATGTTAGTTCAAGCCTCCCAAGCCGCAACAAGACTAGATTAGATGTTAGTTTAAGCCTCCCAAGCCGCAACAAGATTAGATTAGATGTTAGTTTAAGTCTCCCTAACCGCAACAAAATTAGATTAGATGTTAGTTTGAGCCTCCCAAGCCGCAACAAGATTAGATTAGATGTTAGTTTGAGCCTCCCTAACCGCAACAAAATTAGATTAGATGTTAGTTTATGCCTCCCAAGCCGCAACAAGATTAGATTAGATGTTAGTTTGAGCATCCCTAACCGCAACAAAATTAGATTAGATGTATCTTTGAGCCTCCCAAGCCGCAACAAGATTAGATTAGATGTTAGTTTAAACCTCCCTAACCGCAACAAAATTAGATTAGATGTTAGTTTATGCCTCCCAAGCCGCAACAAGATTAGATTAGATGTTAGTTTGAGCCTCCATAGCCGAACGCTTCCAGTCATTCTACCCATACCTTAAATAATGTTGGTTACTAGGCATTTCCTTAAAATTACATAGTTTGGCCGCCGCCTGGTTACATTTTTCTATTCTCTTTGAAAAAGTCATTGCCAAAGTTGAAATAATTTTAAAAAAAGCTTCTTGAGCAAGGAACTCCATGTTTCTCATTCGCTACTTCCTTTTTTGACATCGTTAATTCTCGTTCTATGTGCAACATTCTTTCATTTTCTTTCTAACATGCATTTCATAAGACTTTTAAGAATGCTCCAAACTAATTCAAGTGTGTTCAGTAAAGCAGAAGCAAATAAAATTCAAACAAATTTATTCGTGTTTCTAAATAACAAGTATCATTTGACTGGATTAACAAATTCCAATCCATTGCTGCATCGAGACTTTGAGATGAATCTAACTAAGTCTGTTCATATACTCTATAATTTCATTTTGTTCTCTACACGTCATCAATACAAACTTACTCAACTTTCATTTTGTTCTCTACACGACATCAATACAAACTTACTCAACTTTCATTTTGTTTTCTACACGTCATCAATACAAACTTACATCTCTTTTACATAGTCTTTTCTACTACTCTATCTAAAATCACTGCCGTGACTGGGGCATTACGCGGCCTTCGCAGCGTAGCAAAAATATTTCCTTTACCACAGTAGTTTCATGCAGTACCATCGTTCTGAGTAAAGTGGTTTTGTGCAGCCCCACGGCAGCCTCTGCCGCCATCTTAAATGATGCAGCGATCTGCCTTCACGAGAGCGTTATCTACTGAACTTATAGTTCTTAATGCTCTAATCTACTGAACTAGTAGTTCTCAATGCTCTAATCTACTGAAATTGTAATTCTTAATGCTCTACTCTACTGAACTTGTAGCTCTTAATGCTCTAGTCTATTGAACTTGTAGTTCTTGATGTCCTAATCTACTGAACTTGTAGTTCTTGATGCTCTAATCTACTGAACTTGTAGTTCTTGATGCTCTATTCTGCACAGATAAACTTTATCTTGTTCCTGTGCCTGCTGAACACCAACCGGCCCAAGCGGTACACAGTCTGCTACGAGCTTCTGTCCAGGTCGGAGCATGACGGTGTCTCCTGCGACCAGCAGCGCCGCTGGCAGGTTCACCACTTTCCCGTCTCTCACACTCCACTGCAGGCTGATGCAGGGAGACTGGGGGGAGTGTTTGTGAGGGTAGTGACTTGTTGCCCACTGCGTCAGTGGGATCTCTGCTGCACAGTTCAACGTTTCTTATACTAGATGCTCTTGCTATAAAAGGAGGGAAATATTATGGAGCTTGACAGGTACAAAAAAAGCTATTTCCATCGTCAGTTAGTGATATTTTAAAGCAAACAAAAATGAACACAACCTAATATTTTACAATTCGGAAGAACTATAACTTTGTGCAGAACTGGCTCACAATTTTCAGTCAACTGTGAAGTTAAATATATACTGTACTGATGATGCAGCACAGCTTTTTCAATAAATATCATGAGCTTCACAGCAGACACTTGGTATGTCGATAGATCTGTTTTCACTGGCCAAAATTAAGTGTTGTTCAGCCTAAGCATTGTACCTCTAGTCGAAAAATTCAGCCAGGATTCTGCTATACAGTAAACAGGTATAACGTGGCACAATTATTTTAACAGAGAAATACGTTGAGTCAAGCTTCCCATAAAAAAAAAGATTTGCCATTTTCAAGTTATCATAAACACAAACTTCAAACACACAACCCACATACACGACTAACTAATTATCATCAAATTTCAATGCATAACTAGAATTAACAAGCTTCCCAAAGTAGAGCTTTCAACCAACACTTGAGCAGCGCGAGCAAATCAGAAGTGAGCGTCGTCATCTCGGAGTGGCGCAGCCATGCCTCTCTGACCACGATGGCGGCATTGAGGGCGCACAGGAGCAGCAGCAACACACCCACACCCGCCAGGCATGAAAACCTGGAGACAACTGACCACTTAGCCAATACAGTAACCTGTAGTGTACCCTCAAGAATGTTAAAATAGACTTTAATATTCATAGTGAAGTTTATTGGTTATGTGTACATGAAACATTTACAGGTCTGCTTGTAATTAATTGAAGGTTTAACCCTTTAACGCCCCAGAGGACACCAGTGTCCTCTTTCAAAAATACCCTCAATATATTGTATTTCTTATTCAATTAGTTCCCTAATGTGTTCTTTGAAGTTCACTGTCCAGTGGTAGTTCCTTTCCCTTCCTGATATTGGTGACTGCCTGATGCCAGCGCCAGTTTAGTGACGGTGGTTGTGTTAACGGTAATATGAGTACAAAAATTCGGACGTTAAAGGGTTAAATAGTTTTAAAAAAATTACTTACAAATAAATAAATTAATTCTGTGAATTGAAGATCCAATTTGTTATTCTTGAGTTTAAGCACATTGAGATTGCTTTGTAATTTTGAATTTTGACTGCCCATTCTGATTTTGACATAACAAAACTTACACTACTGCAAATCCAAAATTACATTGGTCAAACTTGAAGACCTGAAAATGAGTGCTAACCTTTAACACACATAATCAGTACAACTCAACATACAATAAAGGTGATTTCCCATAGAGGACACAGTAACACAGTTTACATATTTACACACAACTGAGTTCACACAATGTACAGTAGTCTACACACAACACAAACAAGTTCACAGCTTAATGACCTATACACAACACAAACCAGTTCACTGCCTAATGGCCTACACACAACACAAACAAGTTCACAGCTTAATGACCTATACACAACACAAACCAGTTCACTGCCTAATGGCCTACACACAACACAAACCAGTTCACTGCCTAATGGCCTACACACAACACAAACCAGTTCACTGCCTAATGGCCTACACACAACACAAACCAGTTCACTGCCTAATGGCCTACACACAACACAAACCAGTTCACTGCCTAATGGCCTACACACAACACAAACAAGTTCACAGCTTAATGATCTATACACAACACAAACCAGTTCACTGCCTAATGGCCTACACACAACACAAACCAGTTCACTGCCTAATGGCCTACACACAACACAAACCAGTTCACTGCCTAATGGCCTACACACAACACAAACCAGTTTACTGCCTAATAGCCTACACACAACACAAGCCAGTTTACTGCCTAATGGCCTACACACAACACAAACCAGTTCACTGCCTAATGGCCTACACACAACACAAACCAGTTCACAGCTTAATGGCCTACACACAATACAAACCAGTTTACTGCCTAATGGCCTACACACAACACAAACCAGTTCACTGCCTAATGGCCTACACACAACACAAACCAGTTCACTGCCTAATGGCCTACACACAACACAAACCAGTTCACTGCCTGATATATTACACACAACACAAACCAGTTCACAGCTTAATGGCCTACACACAATACAAACCAGTTTACTGCCTAATGGCCTACACACAACACAAACCAGTTCACTGCCTAATGGCCTACACACAACACAAACCAGTTTACTGCCTAATGGCCTACACACAACACAAACCAGTTCACTGCCTAATGGATTACACACAACACAAACCAGTTTACTGCCTAATGGCCTACACACAACACAAACCAGTTCACTGCCTAATGGCCTATACACAACACAAACCAGTTCACTGCCTAATGGCCTACACACAACACAAACCAGTTCACTGCCTAATGGCCTACACACAACACAAACCAGTTCACTGCCTAATGGCCTACACACAACACAAACCAGTTCACTGCCTAATGGCCTACACACAACACAAACAAGTTCACAGCTTAATGATCTATACACAACACAAACCAGTTCACTGCCTAATGGCCTACACACAACACAAACCAGTTCACTGCCTAATGGCCTACACACAACACAAACCAGTTCACTGCCTAATGGCCTACACACAACACAAACCAGTTTACTGCCTAATAGCCTACACACAACACAAGCCAGTTTACTGCCTAATGGCCTACACACAACACAAACCAGTTCACTGCCTAATGGCCTACACACAACACAAACCAGTTCACAGCTTAATGGCCTACACACAATACAAACCAGTTTACTGCCTAATGGCCTACACACAACACAAACCAGTTCACTGCCTAATAGCCTACACACAACACAAACCAGTTCACTGCCTAATGGCCTACACACAACACAAACCAGTTCACTGCCTAATGGATTACACACAACACAAACCAGTTCACAGCTTAATGGCCTACACACAATACAAACCAGTTTACTGCCTAATGGCCTACACACAACACAAACCAGTTCACTGCCTAATGGCCTACACACAACACAAACCAGTTCACTGCCTAATGGCCTACACACAACACAAACCAGTTCACTGCCTAATGGATTACACACAACACAAACCAGTTTACTGCCTAATGGCCTACACACAACACAAACCAGTTCACTGCCTAATGGATTACACACAACACAAACAAGTTTACTGCCTAATGGCCTACACACAACACAAACCAGTTCACTGCCTAATGGCCTATACACAACACAAACCAGTTCACTGCCTAATGGCCTACGCACAACACAAACCAGTTCACAGCTTAATGGCCTACACACAATACAAACCAGTTTACTGCCTAATGGCCTACACACAACACAAACCAGTTCACTGCCTAATGGCCTACACACAACACAAACCAGTTCACTGCCTAATGGCCTACACACAACACAAACCAGTTCACTGCCTAATGGATTACACACAACACAAACCAGTTTACTGCCTAATGGCCTACACACAACACAAACCAGTTCACTGCCTAATGGATTACACACAACACAAACCAGTTCACTGCCTAATGGCCTACACACAACACAAACCAGTTCACTGCCTAATGGATTACACACAACACAAACCAGTTTACTGCCTAATGGCCTACACACAACACAAGTCAGCTCAACAGTACATAACACAACAGCCAATATCCATACAACACAAGCTAAAATATATAAATTGATATGTTCTCAATACAATAGCCTACACCCAAGACTCAGTTTTGCTACACATTCCTATAACACAGCACAATAAATATACAACACAACAGCCAATATGCATATAACACAAGCTAAAATACATACATATACTCAACACAATAAACTACACACAAAAACTATTTTGCTACACATTCCTATAACACAACACAATAAATACATAACACAACAGCCAATATCACACAACACAAGCTAAAATACAGATATACCCTCAATACAAGACTCAGTTCTGCTACACATTCCTATAACACAACACAACTGGGCACCTGACACTGGGGTCATGGAGGCAGCCAGCCACAATGAAGGCAGCACCAGCAAGTAACAAAGCCAAGACAGCTGGCCACCGGAACACAGACAGCTGGCTGCGGTGACTGAATGCTTCCTGTAGCACAGTGCGCCACTGATGCCACCTGCACACACCATCATATGTGGCCAACATCACAGGTAGTAATTTAATTATTTATGACTTTATTTAAGATTTTTTATGACTTACTTAAATCAAATGTCTCCTAGCTGAACATGTCAGCCACTAGACTGGACTAGGCAAGTGCTTGAATCAACATGTCAGCCTATTGATTGAACATGCCAGCCTTCTGATTAGACAAGTCAGCCTCTTGACTAAAAATATCATTCTCTTGTCTGTGCTAGTGATAACAATGAACATAAATAAAAGATTATAAATGGCAAAGGGACATATTTAACTCAATATGAGCAGCAGTCTCTATATAAAACCTCTATATAATACAAACAGGCTAATAGCAAGCTGCCATTTAAAAAATAACAATTGGGCATAAAAAATCAGCCAATTCATTACAGATGTTAAATGAACAGACTTAAATATCAAATAAATTATACAACTATAGCCCTAGGTAATGTGTAAATTTTGTGATGAAAGCATGACTGCTGGTATGGGCTCACCTCTCAGTGAAGAGATGCTCCTGAATAACAGAACTAAGCTCATCATGGAGATGTGTCAGAGCTTCTCTTGTTGAGAGGCCAGGAGGCTCCTCCTCCTCCATGCTGGTGCATCTAGATGACAAAACAAAAGTATTAAAACTATAAATATATTCACAAAGGCCATTTAATTGAACAAAATTTTCATTTTCTTAAGCAGTATTGAAATTCCCTTTGCAATATATGGACTAACATTTAAAGCTCTCACTCTAAATTTGCATTTTAACTCAAGAGTGCCTGTTAAAGTAGTAATTGCAGGAAGTGGAATGCAAAATTGAGGGAGTAAGATAACAATGCATGGATTTTTATTGACCATTATAATATGCAGATGTGATTATGCAGAAAATTTATAAACATGTAAAATAACATGAGCTCGAGCAAAAATTGCAGTACCCTTTTGCAAATACTAACACAAAATTTTGAATATACAGTATAGTAATTTAAAGGCAGTTCAATAATTGCACTACATTTAAAATTTTTTACAAGAAACTGATAGGAATTTGCAGGCAATATAAAGAGATAAATGTTGAGGATTAACCAGGAATCGATTTTCCACTTTTCAAATCCGAACATAGTTAATTAGATCAAAATAAGGTAAATCTGAAGGATATGTCAGTTATCAATTTTGTAAATTTCAATGCCTTAGCATAGTTAGTTAGATCGAAATAAACAAGTTTTCTTCTATGCACTTTCCGTCTCAAATGAGTATTTTACTAGTTATAGCGGTAAATGACTTACCGCAACTCACAGTGTTTGAAGCGGCAAGTAATTCAAGGAGCACGTTGGACAGCAACACTGCAATGCGCACTCCCTTCCAGAGCGATCGTCATTAGAGACGAAACCAAACCTACCGCTATACCTCGTTAAATACTCATTTGACGAAAAAAGTGTATAGAAGAAAAGTTGTTTATTTCGATGTGATTACCATGATTCAAGCAACAAAAATTTGAAAATCGATGATTAGCTGTTTATTCGAGCGCATTCGTCATCAGAGACGAAACTAAACTTACCGCTATGAATCGTAAAATACTCATTTGAGACGGAAAGTGCATAGAAGAAAACTTGTTTATTTTGATTCAATTAATTAGGTTCAGGCACCAAAAAGTGGAAAATTGATAAATGACATGTCCTTCAGATTTACCTTATTTAATTGCATATTAAGCCAATAAAATCTCCAATAGCAAAACTAAACAATAATCAAATAGTACTAACTCCTTCTATTAACAAAAGAATGCACTTAAAAGAAGTACCAAATCTTTTGCAGTTGCTATCATAGTTATAATTAAATACAGATTTTAGCTCTAAAATAACATAAAGAAGGTTTAGTGGTAAAATCTACTTCAACTAATTCAAAAATAAAAAATTATAAGTATTAAGTCTTATATTTGCTCCGTTTTTTTTCTGAAACATCTCTTTTTTTAGGACCAATAACCCGGAAATTAGAGTTTCAAAACTTTTACACCTGTCCTATTAAAGTAAAATGGATAACTGGTAAAAAATAATATACTAGATGACAAAGAATCTATACGTCAGAGTACTAACACAGTCACTTTAGATCTCCTTCGAAAAAGTGTGTCAAATTAACTTGACTCTAACTTTCTGCTAATACGTTAATTGCTGGAAAATATTAATTCACGCATTTAAATTGATGACAAAAACTATATTTTCACTTAGTATATTACTGCGCAATTATCCAAAAGACTTACAAAAGAACAGAAGATGTTCAATTCTGAATTGATAATAATTAAGTTCCAAAAAATTTGCTTGGTACACTTGTACGCAACGATGCAACAACGAATCAGCTGCTCTATTTCAGAATTCTAATCCAGAAATCCGCCCAGACTGAAAGCCTACAGATATCGTTATGTAAGATCTTTTGTGGTATTTTGAATAAGAGAATGAAAAATTTAGTTGAGGAATTAGGAGTCCTAGGTGAAGAACAGAATGGTTTTAGGCAAGATAGACGTGGGGAGCATAATCTGTTTGTAGTGAGTGAAATAATTGAGCGAATGAAGAAGGATGATAAGAAGGTATATTTAGCATTCCTGGATATTGAAAAGGCGTATGACAGAATGGATCAGGTTAGACTGTTTGAAATTTTGAGAAAAGTTGGTTTTAGCAGAAAAATAGTGAACATTGTACAGAGTCTGTATGAGAACACAAGTGCTATCTACAGGTTAGGAAATTTGGAAACAGGGCAAGTGAGGAGTGTTAGAGGAGTGAGACAGGGCTGTACTCGGTCCCCCCTGTTGTTTGGATTGTACACAGAAGAATTAGCAGTTCGACTGAGAGGGAGTGGCTTAGGACTGAAAGTTGGTAATGAGAGACTGAGCTGTTTGTTGTATGCTGATGATGTGGTTGTGGTTAGTGAATGTGGTCATGAACTACATAGGATGCTTGACATTGTGAACGGATATAGTACAGATTTCAAGATGAACTTTGGTGCCGATAAAAGTAAGGTCATGGTTATAAATAGTGATGAGACTGATAGAGACAGACTGTGGAATATTGGAGAAATCAGAATAGGTAGAACAAAAGAATACAAATATCAAGGTTGTATAATGAGTGAAGATGGATGTACTAGAACTAAAGGTGAGAAAGTGGCAAAAGCAATGCAGTGGAGTGGACGGTTAAGTAGTGTGGCCAGATACAGAGCAAACAAGTATGAATGTGTGAGAGGAATGTGGAAGTATGTTGCTGTACCCAGTGTCATGTATGGTATGAGTGTTCTTGCTTGGAATGGAAATGATCTTGAAAAGCTGGATGTGATACAAAATAAGGTAGGACGTGTAGCATTGGGTGCTCCAAAATTGACAGCTACAGAAGCCATTAGAGGTGACCTAGGGTGGAGCCTATTTTCAGAAAGAATGATGAAAACTGTGCTGAATTATAAGGTGAGAATTGAAAGAATGCGGAATAGCAGGTGGGTAAAGCGAATTTTTGAATGGAATCTGAGTGTGAGCTACTGGGAGAAAGTATGTTGGGGGCATGCAAGGAAACTTAGTATGCAAAAAATTATTCATGTTAGAATTGGGAGACCTGTGGATGACTGGAGTTTAATAACTGTTGGAGGTGTAGGGCCTGAGTGGGACTGCAAGAGGTGGAAGAAAGAGATTGAGAGGCAAACAAAAGAGTATGGATTGAATAAGTGGAAGCTTAGCATGATGCGGAAGCCTACACTTAACTGAATAGAATAATGAAGGCATCTACGGATGCTTTATTTCCAATCAAGCCTGATACATATCACCTTGTACATTGGATTTTCAAATGCCCTATAACTAACGCCAGGACACCATGACGCTTTCCCCCGGTCGAGACCGGTACCCATTTCAGACACCTGGGTAGAGTGGGGTATTATGCTTGGAATTTTTCTCCTATACCCAACAGAGAAAATCGCCACTGCCTGCGCCGAGATTCGATCCTGAGTCCTTGCCGCACGGTGGCAGAACCTCTACCACATGGCTATGGCGGCACTGGTATATGAAAAAGGAAGCACCTAAGTTTGAGATGTTCTATGATGGTAGTTTTGTAAGTCAACTCTTGTTTGCTGTGAGATGTAAGTCATTGAGTGTGAACAGACGTACATGGAGATGGAATGAGAATAATAACAGATTATGTTGGCAGTGTAATAGTGGAGTGGAGGAAACAATTGAGCATTTTGTGCTGGAATGTAGTAAGTATGAGCAAGAGAGAGAAAGTTTTATGAATGTGGTGTTTGAGCAGTATGGAGAGAATGAGTGGAATGCCAGATGTGCTGAAGATGATTGCGGTATGAGCTGTCTTGCTGTATTGGATCAGGAGTGTAATGTGAGTATCATTGAGGCTATGAAAGTATTTCTTGTGCGTGCCTGGAGTAAGAGACAGTGACTGGAATGAGCCAGTCAGGTAGAGTGGGCTGTAATAAACCAACGTGCCTGGGGATGGTGTTTTGACACACTGGTTGTCCCGATGATGCCATCCAATGGTGGCTTGTGACAAGGATTGGTAGATCCTGAGTAGTTTAGTGGACAAGTCTGGTACCAGGCGCTGAACTCTTTGTGTGAAAATTGTGGAGGGAATTGTAGGCCGTTACAAAGGCCCCGACACTGTCGGCCCTCAAGTTCAAGTTCAAGTTCAAGTTCTAGTAACGCATTCGAGCAAATAAGTAAGAAAAAATATAAGCATCAATTGATCACTCAATCCTTGCAACCGAATTGCGATGACGTTTCAAGGTTTTAAATTTTTGGGGAGGGAATAAAGTGCAAACTCTACAAGAAAGTGAGTTTTCTCTGTAACCTTCTCTGCCTGTCTTTTTATTTTAATAATAAGTTATACATATAGTATAACAGAGTAGAAAAAACAATGAAAAATGAAGTGATCATGGAGATTATTTAGTAATATAAGGGATGTGAAATCCTTATACGCTTAGTTTTGAGCAGTATTGATATAATCTGCTGTAGGCCGAATGTGCTGCGTTTAGTTCAGGTGTGAGTATGTTACAAGAATGTAGGAAAAATACAAAGTAATCGTTATTGATGCAAGAGAGGAATATTCTAACGCATGGGTAGGTTAAGAGAGACTGATTTTAAATAGTAAGTCATCAGGAAAAGACTGAAATAACCTGCCAAGCATGGCAATTTGTTAATGATGAACCGACTGTGAGGATTTGCTCACAAATAGCTTTCATTTTATTTCTCTGTCCTTCTAAATTAGGTATAAACAAACTTAATTTCAGAATAAAATTCAAAGACTCTTCAAACGTTGGTCTGGATCGAAGTAGCGAGCAAAGAAACGGAATGCAAAATGTTCACTAGTACTATGTACCAACCATGTCGTATATGTACGAAGCCTGTCATATAAGCATATAAAGAATTAGTGAACCAAATTTTGTTGGCTTATGCACAATTCTATGCAAATGTAGATTTGCGGACTGTGACGACCGCTTTGTGGCATTGTGAAGCGCGGCCCCAAGGACTTGCGTTGCTGGCTGACCCACCGATTCTTCGTTTTATCCTCTCGTTGCAGCTTTGTCAACCGACCAGTTTGTCAACGGTACAACCTTTGAGCGATTTCATGGCCGCTAACACCATCAACCTTGTGAACTTAACCTACTACAAAAAATTATGTACTGAGAAACTTTAACGCATCAATTGACTCCAGTTGAAACTGAGTCAATCTAGTTTTAATCGCACTCGTTGATTGTTTACGCATCAGTTAACCTTTAAAGGGAGGACTGAAGCTTGTGTGCGTGAATCTGCTCCTGTTTATTTTATATGTGCACTATTTTTTCCTAACCACTATCAAGATGAGTTACTTGAAAGTGAACGTAAAGCTCTCTCATTTAATTTTTTCGTCATAGGGAAAAAATTTTGAAGTTTCACTGTTTATTTTTCCTGAAGAACTTCAAAGTTTCTTACTCGAAAATTGCTTTGTGTTATGTACGCCATACGTGTGGCTGTCCTTGACTTGAACTTGAGAACAAGGGCCTTGCCTGACGCTAACTTTTTCAATTATACCTGCTCATGGTCGGCTGCACATGAAATGACCCAATGTAATTTCTGAGTAGTTTCTTTAGACGAGTCTTGTATACAAGCCCAGAACTCACAAGTGCCCACCTGTGATATGCGTTTGTTCATAAGAAAGAATAATAAGATATGATAAAAACCACTTTTGCATTCACTCATATCGCTTCAAAGTTCTGGTCCGGGTTTAAATTCTTCGAAAAAATTTATTGAAGAATATTTTATTACTACATGCTAGCTAGGTTATGAAACTATGGACTTTCATCTTAAAATAATATCATAAACATTTAATCATGAAAACTGGAAAATGAAGACTTTCATGACATACTTCTTGTCATTTTTTTGTAAAATTTTAGAAAATAATAAAATCTTCGCGAAAGAAATATTTTCTTGTACGTTACATTTTCCCTTAAAATTAAAGAATCCTTGTCATCAAATGCACCTCAGCGTGTGCTGCATTATGTATTATAGCTTATTTGAAATGTAGTATTAGTCCGCGTAACACGATATGTACTGTCCTTGAAAAAGTAGGTGGAAAATTGTTGTCAGCTGAAAATATGCAGTATTGCGTTATAACTCTCAGCAGAGACTTTTTCTATGAGGATACAGAGAATTTCAACGGTAAGTAAACTTGCATAACGAATTTTAATAACTAATCATAATTGTAATTATGCTGTACACGTTTCATTAATCGTAATTAGATGTGCTTCCTAGCACGGCTGAGAGCGCACCATAAAAGAAAAAGCGCCTTTACTATGACAATCACCTAGCACGATTTGTCTTGTTATTCAACTTAGTGGAAAGTAAAGTGCGAGCTCACTAAGTAAATAAATTTTTCAGTGTCAATGAAGTAGCAAGGATAATAAAAATACCGGGACCTTGAAAGGAATAGCTTTTGTATAGCAGTAACTAATGGATTCCGTGGAGAAAAATATGAGCGAGAATGAACGCCTTCTTGAGTTTTCCAAGCAGGAATATCACATATATAAGGAATATAAATTTCTAACCAGCAACGACAACCGTCTAAAAACATAACTTCAATTTTTATTGCTCAATAGTCTGCTACCAGCTATTACCAAAAATATGTATAAATATAGTTTCAGATTCTAAGATTTCAGTCTAACAACTTTAACTTTTGCATCGATTGCAAGCTAATTTGTAATGATTATAAAATCGTTACAGATAAGTAGTAAATCCAATTTACAAATGAACTTACAAATGGACATCAACGAATCCTACATTTATGATCAAACACGAACATGAAACACTAGGAGCAAACCATACATCCATGTCAAATAGTCACATACGCACTGTTACGTAAACAATATCTTCAAGTTATCTGTTTTTATAGTTTCAGTACGTTTGCTTTTATTAAGTAACATTCATTGTAGCTGCTCAAATAATTTGCTAAGAGAATTACCTCAAACATCCAGCATGAGAACCACAACAGACTCTTGGAAGCAGCCGAGATCGTTACAAGAACATACTACTGCGCACGGCGTCAGATACACACAGTATAATTGTGCGCTGTCGTACTTTAACCAAACTTTAAATTCTAAATTTATACCTCATAACCGTACTTGCAAACATCAACGGCTTTAAATCATGTGCAGAAAATTGAGCACATTTCAAAATAGTCATTTTACGTTGCTTTTAAGGTTCTACGCCGTCACTTATTGAAGTAAGTGAATTGAAAATGATTTCATTATAACGAAACTCCCCACTTTTTTAAAGAGCCTGACCTCATTATAGAATATGTTACACAACTCAACTACGCCAAAGATTAAAAAACATTCTGTTATTGTATTGCAAGGATTCATTCATCGCGAGCCCCAAGGAGCTTGATCTTATATTGTGGATGATAACAGTGTTATCAAATTGACATATGTATAGGAGCCGCGTTGGTACCACTTCTCAGACGGTCCATGTCCAGTTGTGTCTAGTTATTGTGTTCCAAGGATTTATTCATTGTTAACACTAAGGCATTCGATTCATTCTGGAAAAGATGGCAGTAGGATCATTAAGTTTAAATTCAGAAGCGAATGATATCGTTCCTTGGACAAGTTATTCGTCGCAGCCCAGTTTTTCTCACTATAATTGTGTTCCAAGGATTTATTCATTATTCCCTGCAACTGATCCTTTACCGTGGAGATGGTTATAGTGGCATTAAATTGATGTTTGGGATAATTAGGCATGGGTGACACTGCTTCTTAGACGGGTATCTTGTCCTTGTCTTTGTAAGGCTCGGAGCGACAGAAGAGCTGCTCGAGAAGCACCACCGCTGCTGCCGTCACCATGCTCGTGCCCATGAAGTAATACACGGCAGAGAAGCTCCCAGTGTAGTCCACCAGGGCTCCTGGAACCAAACGAGGCATTTGAATGTTTTGTAAACTTATAAAGTCAAGGAAATACAAGAGAAAAGTGAACCAGAAAGGTGGTAGCTGCTGGGCAATGATTGTGGGCAACATTATCCGATACAACTCGATCACCGCCATCCACAAACAAGAGAGGCCTCTAACTTTGAAGGTTTTAGTTGGAAGTCAAATAAAGATATCCATTATTTGTGTCATCTTTGCAATTTATTAACCGTTTTAATGTTATTTTATCACTTAATTTAAACTGTTTTATTGCGTTTTGCAACCACGACGAGTGTGACGACACTCGCAAGCGCGACATGCCGTGCAGGTATACACATACAAACGAGCGAGAACGACCAGCGTGCTCTCAGACTGGAGAACTATTCTGCGTCGCCTAAAAAATATGAACAATGGAAAAATATGGTCGATCTTCCTGTTATAAGATGTAAATTTAAGTGAGCCTAAACTAATGCAAGCAAATATACCCCCAGCTATTCAGCTAATATATGCATAGAATGTTATATACCTCGAGAATCGACCGCTTCAGTGAAAGGACTAATACCACTTTAAAAACGAAAAATTTACCCTTGATAAATTTTGTAATTTCATAATTTGGGACTCGCAACATTGCTAAATTGAGTTTGCAAGGAAATAATACATTATTCAATCAACAAAAATATTATTTAATGAAAAATCGAAGTAGTTGATGAACCATAGAACTAAGTTTTGACGGAACAAGAATCAAGTAGCGATGTTAACTTTTAGTTGTAGCAGAGATTTCTGTGCAAATATTCGTTTCTGAAGCCCACGTCGCTCAATGGACACTGCAATACTGAGGAGATGCACGCATTTTACTGAATTAAAGAATTTTTATCGAAATCCCTTCAGCAATTTTTAAGATCGGTCCCAGGTTGATCGTGAGAATTTGTGTGCACACACTCGTGCGAACATCTAGTGATGTTTAGGCACATTAACATTGCAAAAACTTATCACTTGATGCATATTTCATAAATTTTTAATCAAAGTTTTAAAGTTTAAATTAAAAGCTTATAGCTTAAGCGTGTTATTAACCGAATAACATGGAATTTACAACATTCTAATTAATATAAACTGATCACTGAACGTTCATAAGTAATCACAAATTATTAAAAATCACTGTAATCTTATAAAGTTGAAGATGGAGAAAGGGTAACAGAATTTGTGTACAATGTATATAAAACACATTGAACAATGTGTTTTTAAAAATGTGTTCTTAGACAATTAAAATGAAAAACATTAAAAATTTACCAATTAAAATACATTAATGTGCATAAAACTCAGTGCCCCTCAGCCGTTTTTGACATATCCGTTGAAGATCTTGTGCGCATTGTGTATCGTCCGGAGCACTCGAAACGGCTCAACTCGATTTGTATTTATTCTTTAAAATTATCAGAAAAATTAACTGAACTCGTGTTAGGTAAAAGCTATTTTTTATTTCTGCTACTACCAATAAAATATGAATGACGATATCAGAGAACGCTGTGACACAATATCAGATCACTCTCATGGGAAAAAGGAAAATCATACTATTCTTAGAAAATAATCGAGTTCTTTCAAAATTTTCATGCTTCCTTTAAATTGCCATGTTAATCGTAAGTCATAACTTTCCTCGCAAAATACCATGCTAATATTTTTCATACGTCGACCTAAATATTAATTTTAACTTCACGAAACTTCCTCATGAAAAAATCCACAATTTTTCTCACAAAATCTTGACCTTATTTGATGTCTCATACTTTCCAACGTCATGAAACTCACAAAAATGTCCGACTCCTAAGTTTACGAGCTGTTATTGGAGTCGTAAAATTAAAAACTTTAGTAAGTGCCAATTCAGCGGGTATTTCCAATAGGACATTTCGGCATTCACTGTGAGCTCGAGGAGTTTTGCTGTCTTGTCTCTACCACGGTCTTTCTTTTCTTCAATATTCCAAATTATAGTTTACTGTGTTTTTAGCCGCATCAGCTCACCTGAAATCATGACTTCCCAAACTCATGTCTATGTAATATTCGATCCTAAACTCACTTTTATTTAATATTCGAGTGTAAGAGAGAGACCAGGTGATATTTCAATCATGTTAGTTCCCGCAGATGATTCTTGAGGGCTTATAAACACGCACCGGTACGCAGCCAATAGAGCCGCCGCATGCAGTACCTCTCAAGCTTTTGAAGCTCTATATTTAGCTTTCTATTCGTGCCGGGCTTGTCTTTACCACTCATTCGTACACACGGCTGGTAATAATTGCCTACGCTGGGAAAGCTGGTGTAGAAGACGAGTGGTAACTGATTACGCTGGCATGGATAACACCCACAGCTGTGATGATTGTGTACTAGGGGAAGTCTGGATCATGCGAATGAAAATTTTGAGAACTGTGAAGCATATGAAATGAAACAAGTGATGCTCTCGACTGCTTCTTCGTAAATTTTTATGCGTAAAACATCAAATAAATACAATAGCCCGCGGTATGCAAGAGATTGGGCAATGTATTGAAAAAACAAGTTTGGCATTAAATTCACCTGTCTGATGTAAAACTAGTTAGCAAGGTTTTATGCATCTGATTGTACGCTTTCCATGCAATATAAGACGATTTTAAGTATTCGAAACTGCTTTACTTGTAAATGAGCATCATGAAAAAAGATTAGTGAATTCTGAGGGAATGAAAACTATGGGGCTAAAGAGGCCTCCTCGAATACTCTTTTTCACCTTTAGTTCAGGAATAAGAATTGAAGACACTGCTAACACGGGTCACTGAAGGTACGTTCTACTCAGATTCAAATTGTCCAAGGAAGATGTTGACGAAAAGAATTAGTTTCATCGCATCAATTTTCTATCTCTGTTTCGAGAAAATGAAAAAGCATATGTCAAAATGTTTTAACTGACAATAGGCAAACCTAGAACATATTTGCTTAAATTAAATTTTAGTCATATCGAATCATAATGCCCATCGTGTAATTGTTTTGAACCTGTTATTTATATATTGTTGTATCAGTCATAATATTCTTCGGTGCTGTTCTTGCCTTATGTTGAGTATAATCAACAAAATAACAGTGAGAGCATAACTTACCGACGCATGGTCGTGGGATATCCTTATATTTATCACTTTTAAAAAGCTAGCCTCACTGCCATTATTAGATGGTTCGGAAATTATTAAAAAATATATAAATTAATTCAAAACCTTTTTCTTTATACTCCTACCTTTTCGAAAAGCACATCAGCCTTTGAAATTCCGATATATTTTGCTGAAAATATGACTCCGAATGCGAATACTTCAATGTTTCTGAAATTATAAAAAATACTTTATAACAATCAGCGTAATGAAAACATTTAGTGCGATAACTTTTTGAAACTTTTTACCGTTTTTCATTAAACCTTTCTATGCACTTCGCATCAAATTGCTCACTGTCGAAGTAATATTAAAGGCTGGATATTTCAAGACTGCTCCCTGGCTAGCTCGATCATGAAGGCCACGCGCTGTTTGTTATGCGATCTACAAGAGCGATAAGACATCTCTTTAACCTTGCGTCGCATTTGAGCTAAGATGACTTGATCTCTTGCCCTCTGGAGTGCTTTCAGTCGCACCAGTCAACTGATATTGCAGGTTCAGGAGCGTTTGAAGCATCGCATGCTTGGCTCGTGACGCAGTCTCGGTCAATGAAATGGAAATAAGTGTTTTCGAACTAAAGTTTAAGAAAAAATTTGAAATAATTTGCGCTCAATCTATCTAAATATCGTAGGAGCGTTTTACAAAAATGCAAATTAAAAAAGATTAGAGGAACAATAATAAAAAAATCACACTGATGAGGTAGGAAGAACTTCCACATTCAATTCGATGTATGAAATGGTGGTTCATATTGCATACCCTATACTTGGGTGTGAGAACCGTATAAATATATGTTTCTCAGGTGCATATTGAGGTACCGTTCAGTTTCGAAAAGGTGAAAACTATTTAATTTAATAAAAATAGATGAAAGTTACTCATACATAGAATATTTGGGCTTTAGGTAAGTATCGCAGTACTCAACTTCATTGCTTCGAATTATTTAATTCATGATATTGAAAGCGTGCAAATTATTTCCCGCACTAATGGAGCATAGTTAAAATGTAACACGTTCAACTCTAATCAGTTTTTATGACCAATGAATCAAAATAATCTGCATGAGGATAGTTTAATAAAGTTAAATAGTTGATAAAAGTTAAATAGTTGATTAAAGTTAAATAGTTATTTAAATTTAAATAGTTAAATAAAGTTAAACAGTTAATTAAAGTTAAATAGTTGATTAAAATTAAATAGTTAATTAAAGTTGAATAGTTAATTAAAGTTAAATAGTTATTTAAAGATAAATAGTTGATTGAAGTTAAATAGTTAATTAGTTGTTTAAAGTTGCATGGATGTTCTTTGCCTGGCTGATCAGCGTTCAAAAGATTGAATAAATTTATGAGCGTCTCCACGGCGTTTTGAAGTTGTACGCTTGTAGAATTTTACACGATGTTCGTATGACAAAGTTATCGCAGGACGTGAGAAAAGTTAGGATCAATTCGCATGGCTGCTGTGCTAGACAAGAATGATTGAGGTTTAGAGCTGAAGAATAAATGCAAATTGCGATGTTACATAAGCAACATATTATTCCTGTACTGGTAATGCAGTATCACTACAAACTTAATATGGTATTCCTTTACATGCAGTACATACAATTTGTGCTCGTCCATATATTTACTTGCAATCCCAGCTTACGAAATATAATGTTACAGATCTTAGCATCCACTTTTAACACTTTCAATCCAATGTTTATCAAGAAAAGTTGCGAACAACTCCAAGCGGAACAATAGTTTTGTAATAATATTTGATAAATTCCTGTTGCGATGATGTTGAGTATGTCATGTATTTAAGATAACTCTAGTCATTCGCCCAAAGTTAGAGGATTTTAGATTTAAACTTGGTGATGAGTTGGTAATGAAAAAATGCACGGAGAATATGAAGTGAATTCCTACTCTAAAGAACATCAAAATATGTGAGTATTTCTGAACCTATGTCCTCAGTATTTCCAAACCTATGCCCTCAGCATTTCCGAACCTATGCCCTCAGTATTTCCGAACCTATGTCCTCAGTATTTCCGAACCTATGTCCTCAGTATTTCCGAACATATGTCCTCAGTATTTCCGAACCTATGCCCTCAGTATTTCCGAACCTATGTCCTCAGTATTTCCGAACCTATGTCCTCAATATTTCCGAACCTATGTCCTCAGTACTTCTGAACCTATGACCTCAATATTTCCGAACCTATGACCTCAGAATTTCCCAATTTATGACCTCAATATTTTTGAACCTATGACCTCATTATTTCCGAACCTATGACCTCAGTATTTCCGAACTTATGACCTCAATATTTTCGAACCATGACCTCAATATTTCCGAAATTATGTCCTCAGTATTTTTTAACCTTGACCTCAATATTTCCAAACTTTTGACCTCAGTATTTCCCAACTCCCAACCTCAATATATCCGAACCTATGTCCTCAGTATTTTCAAACCTATGTGATCACCAATGAAAACTATCGCAACAAAAACTACTTATCAGTTAAACGCTGAAAAGAAAAAAATTACGCTGGAATGAAGAACTTGATCATTTATTCATCGGTAGTTCACCTCACTACACTGGAAACAAAAAGAGGTACCTGCATGAGTGCATCACGGAAACCAGGCGTAAATGTGCTCCGCCTCAATAATTTTGTCAATTTAAGTCAATTTGATTTCTTATACTTTAGCACCAAAGATAGAATTGTACGTTCCGAAACTTAAGCGTTAAATACTGTTTGTTCTTTATGCTGTTTTTTTATTAGACGTGAGATTTAATCCAAATTGATGAATTATAAATCATAATTTTCTGGCAAATATCTTGAATCACGCGCGAATAATCTCAAAATTAACTGATTTTGAGCAAACAAAATCAATTTGTTAGCTAGCGCACAGTAGCATGAAAACCTTCAGTCGTGTCGCCGTCATAGCTGGTACCTGTAGGTGCAATTATTTTTGTCACAGCTACGCTTCCAGAATAACATTAGGCGCAAAGGGCCCTCACTAACAATACTAAATAACACCCAAGACCATGGTCAAGGCTACGACTGTATCCATGCGAACGCGCTTCTCCAGTGTGAATGAATTGGCTTGCTGTTCACGTTCGGATAATTGCACACCTTCAATTAAGGGCTCAGAGGGCATAGCAATGCCGGTTTAAGAGCGCATAAAAGTTGCACTCATCAGACAAGAAGCCTGTATTAAACTTTACGTTAAAATGAGATTCAATTCTACAATTATTAAATTAGTGAGATTTTGTAAAACAGCAGGATTGTTTCCCTTTTTACAAGTTACCCCCCCTGAAATTCTCATATTGGTGAGGTTTTGTAAAACAGCAAAATTGTTCCTCTTTTTACAAGTTAACTTCAAAACTATTCCGTTAAACCACACATCATAATAGCAATTTCAGGATAGTTGATGAAAATATTAGGAGCAAATAGTTTTTAACACTATGTTGCAAAGTTTTTAGATTTTTAATGAGTTTTTACTTCGGAAGGACAAATCCACTGCGACTTACACGCACGCTGATCACGTGCCCTATGCTGTTCACGACAGAGACACCAGACATGACGGCCGTGGACGCAAGCGACCGACCCAACAAATTGAAGATCGAGTCATGTTCCCAGACTTCACTTTAATAATTTGGCCCTCAATAAGACTTGCACGTACACACTTACTAGTGCAGGGCACTTGATGTGTTCGGATCATACGTGTTGCTGCTGGTAACTGGGAAAATTAGGGGAGACAAGTATTTGCTGGGAAGAATTCAGGCAAACGCTGAGTCGTTTATGCGTATATAATGCGTATTCCTCTGGGTATATTGTGTTTCTGGAATCAAGTGAAATTTTTGAATTTACGATGGAAATGAATAACTAAACGCTAAATTTTCCTTGTTTTGATAAGTGCCATAGATTGTGCATTTAAGCTTACAGAATTAGCGACCCCTCAGATAAAGCTACCCACTAATGACGTTCATAATTTGTTACTCAACAAAAACCTAAGTCTGGAAAAAATTACGCATTTCAGGTTATTGCATCCAAATTACCCATCATTATATACACACGTAAAAAATACTACCTTTCCACTCACGCTCCTGCCAAACTTACCACACGTAATCAATTTAAGACAGACAAGAAAACGAACGAAACCACATCAATCAATTCAAGATAGACACGGAAACGAACAAGGCCACGTCAATCAATTCAGGGTAGACACGGAAACGAACAAGGCCACGTCAATCAATTCAAGGTAGACACGGAAACGAACAAGACCACATCAATCAATTCAAGGTAGACACGGAAACGAACAAAACTCACCGCTGATTTGAGGAGAAATGAAGTTCATGAAGCCCATGCAGAACCTGATGAAGCTGTAGGAGGAATTGAGCTTGGCGATGCCGTGGTTCTGAGCGAGCACGGTGGGGATGAGCACGAAGTAGGCGCCGATGCCCACACCGTAGGCGCACAGCAGGATCGACATCGCAAGGAACGTGTCGCTGAAGGAGATGGCCAGCACGGCGGAACCTCCAAGGGCACAGCTGTGTATCGCAGTGAAAGTCGTGTTTCAAGAATAAAAAAGTTGTACCTACTATTCTGTTCCTGGTTCGTTCTTTGGTATTTTGAATTGAAAAGGAATGGTTTTCATGATATTTAGTTAACGAATTAGATAATTGTTCTACTGCATGAAGGAATCAAAGAGTTGTATTCGCTTTAAAATGTTTTTGAATGAGGTAACGCATTGCATGGTGGTTTTAGAGCAATTGTGTTCAATGAATAAATCGTCTGCACAACTGAGCTTTATACGAGTTTACCAATAATTGTTCAATCGTCTATCGATGGAAGATTTTCTCTCTAATGTAAACATGTTTTAAACTGCAATTCACTCAGCTATACTGGAAAATCTATACTCACTAGTCCAGGGTTTTTGCTCACTAAAGCAGTTACGACACTTACTAATGCAACGTGTCTGTGTTAAGCGATCGACGCGGTAATCAATTGCACACCTTGCACTGACACCATGCAAATAATATTTAAAAGTCGACTTCGATGAAGCTAAGTTCTTAATTTACCCAACTTTCGCTACTGATGGATCACAGAATGCTAGTCTGCGCTATATGTGTCTTTTTGGACAGTTCTAATTTTTATTGAATACTTTAGACTATTATTTTAGGCTACGTCATCATTTTTTTTCATGGCCCTTACTCGACTTTGATTTATATTCCTATATATATATATATATCACGAACTGTTCGGATGATGAGACTGCCCATCTTCGCAGTCAATTAATTCTTCAGCGAGTTTTACCTAAAAAGCTTCTTCAGTTCTCTGCTGCATTTGCGTGAAAATTCCCTCTGATTTACTGCATCGAAATGATTGGAATGTTTAAAACTTCAAAATCTCTATCCCTCAGGAGTATTTTACGAAAAATTTTTTTCCATTACTCAATGCCTTACCTCACTAAATAGATGTAAGCAGTTGGTATGATTTTCATATCAGCAAGGAAGCCGATGCCGAGCCTTCCAACCAAATCGACCACGGAGGAGACGGAGAGCATCGTCGTCACTCTGGATGGGTCAACGCCCACCGACTTGGAATACGCGTGCAGATAGAAGAGCGCGTGCGGGGCTCCCACTGCTACCATCATCACAGATGTCGTAAAGATTATCATCCTGCGCGTCTTCAGTACTTCCTTGTCAAAACAGGCTCCAAATACTTTGAATATGGGCGGACAGTGACACCCATTCGAAGTTTCTTCCTGTTTCTCAGTCGGTTCTTCGCTCAGTTTCGCAGATTCTTTAAACTCTTCACTAGCAGGTGCACTAATCACAGGAGTTTCTTTGAGGTCCTCGGTAGGTGCGTCTTCGTTAGTTTCATTTTCATCTTCGTCCGTTTCTGGAATGGCAGGCTCATTTGGTATGGAACAGATGGACGAACCCAATTCTTTCGCTCCTAAAGAAGTCAAATTGGTACCAGGAGGAAGTCTACTGGCAGCCTGTTTAGTGAGGACCATCCGGCCAAGAGAACTGTGAACTTTCCTGATGGAGGCCGGTTTGGAGCGATCATTCAACCCAAAGCCAGAGTTCGACTTGAAAATAATGTTATCGGGGGCCTCAGATTCACTCACTGTGTGTGATCGTTTCACGACCGGCCGCATTTCAGAGGTAGGCACGATGTTGATATTTCTCTCCATAGAAACATTCACACTTCTGGCGTACTCGCAAAGATCTGGAACGCTGCCTACCATAGAGGTGCTACGAAGGAAAGAGACGTGCTGAGTTTCTTCGTTGTTACTCATCTCGGACAAAAGTTTAGAACTCCTAACACGGGAAAAGAGGGAACTGGATCCTGAACGACGGAAGCTCTGCTTGGAATTGGAGGGATGGAAATCGTTTGCGGAACCCTCACCGTGTGATAGCAAGTTTTTCTCACTATCATCTCCATTTTTTTGGGTTGCAGCCATTCTAGCTCTCTCTCGAGCTTGTATTTTTGCTTGCTCTTTCACAGGCCTGTACAGAAGAGAAGCGACGGAAATATGTAACTGCAAAGCTGCTAATAAAAGGAAAGTGCCTTGGAGTCTGTATTCTGAGAGCAGATATTCGATGAGCGGGGGCATGTAGAAAGACCCAATTGAGTTTCCTGAGATGACGATCGCTGAAGCGATAGCTCTTCTGTCCTTGAAATACAGTGAAACTATTAGAATACCAGGAGTCTGAGTGAAGCCTGCGCCCAGACCTGGAATAAGAAAAAAGATCCTTTTCTCAAATTTGAATCCGGCTTCAAATTGCTTGGACTGACTTCAATTCTATGACTGTCCTCTGACTTTCATTTTCAGACATTTAGAAAAAGACTTTTAATGTGCGATATTGAAATATTATGACACTCTTCCGTAGATTTTCCTTGAAATACATCAAGTTTAGGTACAAATAGAAGGTATGAATAAGATCTCACTCTTCCTTTAATCACAGAACGTATCTGAAATACGCACATTACGCATTTAGGCTATTTTTGAGCAGATTGATGTATTTTTAAAAGATAAATGGTTTTTGAAACTCTAACCGTAGCCACAGTGCCCAGCATCATCGACAGATCAATCAAACATGCATACATTTACGTAACCTGAACAGCAGTAAAATTGACCGAAATTAAACAGTCAACATTAAAATGCCATTCAAATATTTAGGAAATTTGTGCTAAAATTAAAAAACAGGGTTGCACCATACTTCGCGGATATATCCAACCGTGAAATTTCAATAATTTTTACGTAGCTAAAAACTGAAAAATAATGTGATTTTATTCAATTTAATGCACTGCAAAAATCGAATGATAGTCTTCATACGCTATAAGAAAAATGATACGCCATAAGAAAAATGGAAAAGAAAAAAGAAAAGCCAATCATTTCAAAAAACTTGATACATGAAATATTCCTTAACGTCTGGGTAGAAGGTAGAAAGTAGATCATAGAAAGTAGACAATAGCCTTTTCGGGGGTTAATTACATTATTGGGAGAAATGACAAAAATACGTCCTCTAGGACATTTTAACCTACGGAAGAGAAGGTTAATAGAAGGTTAGTTACCTGTACTGAAAGAAGGTTAGTATTGAGCGGGACTGGTAAAATTTTCCGACAACTGGCCTCAGAAAATTCTACATTGAAAAAATAAACAATGCATAAACAACACAATACATGAAAATAAACATTACACAAAAAAACAATGCATCAACAAACATAAACAGTTACTTCTCCTACATTCACTTTGGTTGCTAAAAGCGGGATGGTGCGTGAGATAAGAACTGGGTGGCGGAGGATTTGGGCAGCAATCCGTGGAAGTGCCCCTTAATTCGTTTCTGTCACCAATTTCTATTCTATTAATTTTTGAAAAGTAGCCTTAGTGTTTACTGACCTGTGTGTATTCCGATGGATAATTCAAGCTGTGTGAATTTTTTTGCTGAGTAGGTTTGTGTTTACTGACCTGTAAGTACTCCAATGGCTAATATAAGCTGCATGAATTTGTAATAACATAATGGCTAATATAAGCTACAGAGTAGCTTTGGTGTTGACTAGCATTGCTTTGAGCCTGTACTGACCTGTGAGTACTCCGATGGTGAATATGAGCTGCGTGAGAGAGGTGGTGAAGGCTGAGAAGAACATGCCTGCAGACACCAACAAACCGCCACAGAAGGACACCTTGCGTGACGTGTACTTCCTGCAGAGTATTCCTGCGATCGGTGCTGTGGGTAAAAGTGCATACACAGGTCAGCAAAATGCAGTAAGTTGAGAGTTCTCAATACGTGATACTCTCATATTCAAAATTGACTATAAGGATACGTCAGTAACTCGGAAATTTGAAAGTGGATAATTGTCTACGTGAAATGCTCAGAAATTTGGAATTGTTTCAAACACACTAAGGTGTACGTTAGAAATTATGCACTTTGAAAGTTTAAAATTGCACGTAGTACCCTGAAAATTGAAATTGCTTTAGGAACGTCAGAATCTCGGGAATTTAAAAGTGGAGAATTGTATACGAGCAATGCTTAGAATTTCGAAGTTGCTTCTAGCACGATAAGGTGTATCTTAGAAATTCGGCAATTTGGAAGCTGAGAACTGTGTGCACGTGATACACTGAAACTTAGATTGCTTAATTAAGGGAACGTCAGAAATTCGGAAATTTTAAATTGGAGAATTGTGTACGTGCGATACTTTGAAATTCAAAATTACTTCAAACATGTCGAAGAGGATGCGAGAAACTTTGAACTTTAATAATTTTTTGAAGAGCTTAAATTTGTAGTTTCATGTTTCTTTCAATAGATGTAAATGACTAATGATATTCCTAATCAACTGCTCTCAGTTTCTCCCGGTTTAAATTTTTAGGTTCGAAATTAATATTCCAGCAGGATGAACAACTTCTTCAGTTTATCTTTATACTGTTCTAAGATACAATGTTATTTACGGGATTCAAAGATAATTGGAATTCATGCGAGTAAATTTCATAAATGTATTTCGAAACAACGATGTATTGTAGCTGAGTTATTAGTGTATCTTTTGCAGACGACGGAAAATACTCTTTTATTCTAATTAAACTTAGCTCATTATTTATTTTCATCAGTACCCTTCATGATACATTGATTAGAGTCCCTGTCTTCGTGAGAAAATTTGACCAGTTGGCAGAGATAACGAATATCAAGTAACGATCTATATGGGAAATTGCGGGCAATTCACATTTCTCAGAAATCATTGTCAGCATTAGCCGGGAATGAGCTACCGTTATCTCTCAGATCCGAGAAAAATATTCAACCTTCAAACTAACAAAAGAGAAACTTTCGCTTCATGATAAAATATTCATCAACCACGTGCTTATTACTGTGAACCTTAGCTCGATGTATCAGCGAATTGGCTTCCATCAGCTTTATAGGCGATAAGATAATCATTTTTTGACGCAGTAGCCTTCAGATATCTTGTGCTTTGACGTTTATATTTAGCACGAGACCAACAACATGTTTGACAGAATTCGTCTTCTCGCTCAGCGGAGAGCAAACATTGTATTGTCTATTTCGTCAACAACCGCGAGCATCTGGAGAGAGAATTTCAAACAATTTACATCTTCGCAGTCGTACAGCTGGCTTTCGGTAGATCTCTACAGAATACAATTTCAATAGCGATGCTTTCGGTAGACCTATGTACAATACAATATCTATCGCGATGCTTTTGGTAGATTTCAATATAATACAATTTCAATCGCGATGCTTTCGGTAGACACAGTACAATACAATTTCAATTGCGATGATTTTGGTAGATCACAGTACAATACAATTTCAATAGCGATGCTTTCGGTAGACACAGTACAATACAAGTTCAATTGCGATGATTTTGGTAGATCACAGTACAATACAATTTCAATAGCGATGATTTTGGTAGGTCTCTATACAAAACAATTTCAGTCGCAATGCTTGTGATCGATCTTTTCACATTGCAATTTCAATTTCGATGATTTTGGTGGAAATCGATACAATATCGACTGAAGTCAGAATTCAGTTATATCCGGTAAATCTCTGCCTCCCGCCAGCTACGTCATGACACTCGCTCTCTCTTGTCGTGGTCTGTTAAGTTTGTAGCTTTTATGCACATAAAAATCCCGTTTGTTAATTCCAAAAAATTCTTGTCGTTTTCTGGGAAGCTGTCTTTACGTAAATAAAATCCGTTTACTATTTCATGAAGAACAAAGTTACGTAGATGAGTTTAGAGCACACTTTCACGGGCTACCTTGGCTGTCGCTAATTCAATTTTTAAAAATCTTTTGCGTTGTTTTACTGTGATTGATTCAATAAGCTACGAACAATACTGATAAGTCTGGAGAAACATTCGTAAGACATGGAATTCGCAGCTACGTATTGTTTACGTGGAAGGTATTACATTTTTTATAAAGTCTCATGAAATTTGAAATTTGATCTTTTTAACATTTAATTACGTGCGTAGTTATGAGTGCGGACAGAGAGTTTAAAGGCAGAGCCGGCTAACTGCCCAATAAGCCATCCTTGATCTACTGTCACGTCCTTAATCCACCGGCGAGGCGGCGACACGTCCTTGATTTTCAATTGGGAAGGGCAAAAAGTGTGATGATGCGAAAGCAAACAGGCGTTCATCAGATAGCCACTCCAAAGAAGAGCTTTAAATTTTCGTAAAATAATCTTTCCATCTTTTCTGTATAAGAACGTGTATGAATATTTAACTCGTGAATTAAAAATGCAGAAATAAAAGTGCTCGGAAATTCATAGAAAAAAGGGTTTCGTTCCATAGATCCACATGTATTAAGATCTCAATTCATCTTTTGATCCAACTTTAAAGAGTTTTTCCGAACACTTTCAAATTCATAAAAAAATAACAGCAAATTTTTGCCATTTTAGTTCCATGTTTTAGGAAAGTAGGACAAAGTTGCACATGCTATCTAATGTTTGCACTTTGAACCTCTGCTTGTCCTCACAAACGAGATAAAATTGATACGACTTGTTTGGCCCCAGCAAAGTACGTGAGCGCGTTGTTACCTACAGTGTCTCTGTTTTGTCTCGCCAGATGTACGAGCGATCTCACATGACAACAAAAGTCGTTCAGTACACATGGGATGCCGAGCCATTTTGTTAATCAAAATACCCACAATTTCAAAAAGATAAATGTTATTCAAATAATTGTTTACGAGCAAAACAAAAGAGGTTGAAGAAAATTTTCCTGTGGTTTATAGTGTACTTTTACGTCTGTTTGAACAAGATGGCGCAAAAGCTGCACACGGAACTGGCAGCATGAAGCCATGGATTTTACTACAGATTACTGAAATAGTGACTGTTGCATCAATAATAGATACCACACTCTTTTAATAGTTATAAATTTTGCAAGATTACAGCTAGTAATCTTGCCAGCAGCTTGTGTAACAATAACGCATTCCGCACACATGCACGCAGTAAATTCAGTAACTTTCTCTGGTTAGATTTTGCATTGGTTCATTACGCCCGTGGTATGCATTGTAAAGTGTTAAATAATCTAAAAAAAAAATTGCCACGAATAAGAAAATTTTACTTAATTTAATAATAAATTTACATTTTCTTCACAGTTATTGTTTTTTAGATTTATCATTGCACGGCACATGCCACGGCCGTGAAGTGCACGCTGAGATATTTTACAAGAGAAAGTTACTGAATTTCCTACATGCGTGCGGTATTCATTACTGATATACAAGCTGTTTTATTTCTAATCTGCCGCAAAATTTATAACTATATAACTACTTCATCTAAGAGTAAGCTTTATATCAGTGTTTTTCATCATGAATACCGAAATTCTACATAATTTAGTCTGTCATATCTCAACGATATTTAATGAATTTACCTGCTACTTTTCACAACGCCACAAACTGGCCATGATGCACACAATTCAATTAGATATATATGATCTATTTTGGGAAACTAAATTCTTTATAGAATAATTCCAACATGTAAAAACTCGTGCGCTCTTAAAAGGGTGATTTTAGTACTTGATCGAGTGATCATTTCCAGAGTCATGTAACATTACCGAATCGATGCCCAATAAATCTTGAAAACAAAAGTAACTTTACGAAATTAAGTTATCCGTTCTCTTTCGAGGTTAACGAAGTCTTGAAACTGAAGACACAGCTGTAAGGACAAACGTCGAAGAAGAGTTTCTTCTTTAACATCAGTGTCCGAGACAAATACTTATAAATTTCCCCTTGCACACTAAATATCTTCATGATGTAAAAGATGGCAGAAAATAATTAAGTTTCAATGCGAATTTTTTTCCTGTGTAACAAGAATTTGCTCTTCATTTTTCAATTTTTAGAATCTGTTTTACCAGTGAAAGGGTTACACTTTTGTAAGTTAGAATTGCATGCATGTCAGCAGCACCTATATTTCAGAATGCTTTATTTTTGCGCAAAAAAATTAAAATTCATCTTTATGATAACACTATATCTTCAAGGCAATCAACGACGCAATTCAAATGATCGGTTAAGTATTAAATTTCCTAACCTTCCAGAAAACACTCGATGCTAAAGTTTACTTCCGAACTGAAAACCGAAATTCTAACCATAGTATAGTAAGGTTGGTTAGCACTGATGCAGTTTAAACTCTCCCGGTATTGTTGTCTGTGTTAATACCTTCCATATACTTCTATTTATACCAAATATGATTTAGGAATCTATTGAAATTAATATAAAAGTTGAATATATTTTTTTAATAGGAATAGTTAGTATAGCGATCATCATATTTAATGCAGGGAACTTTTCTGTATTCAAATATTAAATTTTTGCTGACACAAATACACGGCAATAATCAAGCTCCACGCGGACAAAAAATTTTCACTAATTTTATGAGAAGTCAGCATTTGTGAATAAAAATAAATCATGAAAGAATTTCTGATGCCTTGAACCTTCTTGACGTCAGTTGAAGAAATGGATATGAGACCAGCCATAATGCCATGTATAAACATCATGTTATACCTTCAGAGTTTGTTTTTATCGATTCCTAGTACGTGAACGATATTTCTAATCTCAGTGCATCACGCTTTTGATAACATTTTGCTCGTGATTTTCGTTATCAGTGTCAAAAACCTTCGACTGACTTTACCACTTCACCTGCGTGACCGACATGCGTATCAGTGACGTCACAGGCGTGCTTGCGCAGGAATAGTCGAGCGTGAGTGATGGTTCATTTCTCAGTTTTATAACAACAATTTTTGAGTTAAGGTTACCGACTTTCCATAGAAAAGTTAATTAAAAAGGAAAAATTTATCATTGAAACACTATCTCACGCTTTTGAGTGTCTGAGATGGTATAAGTTACTTTTTGAAGTATAACAGTGTTTTAGTTACTTTCAGAAAGAAACTTACCCATCTTTGCCTTAGAGCTTAAAATGAACTGAACTTCCCTCAAATTCTTTCGCATGCTTTGTAAGTCACAGCGCTGTAATTTTTACCGACACCATCCTTCGTGTAACAGTGACAAGTTTACCGGAACTTTTGCGGTAAAATAAAGTAGGCAATATCCTGCCCTAAGCATCACAGTGATCACCAATTTCTGGCAGCAGTAAAACTTGAATTTCCCTCTCGGTTGTTGGCACTTTAAATGACAATCCCTCTCACTCGTGAAAATGGTCTCTTCACAAACAATTTTGCGCAGAATTTCGAAAAGGTAACCTTTTGTGGACGAAACAACAATTTCGTCGAAGGTAGGGATTACCGGAGAAAAGAGGAAGAGAGGAGTTTAGTTTTTGCCATTTTTTAACTCCGTAGCCCAATTATGTCAAGTGTTCTTTTGAATTTCAAGTTAGATATCAAAGCGTTGCCTGCACATCTTAGCTATTTTTTGTTACTCTTTATATTTTGTAGCACAATATTTCTGGCATAAAACATAGGGGACCCAAACATAAGTATAATAAATTTAAATTAATTGAATAAATATAGTTTTAATTTAGGAAAAATATTTTCCAGACTTTGAAAGATAGAGGATCGGGTTGGATTATAGCTATAGAAATTAATATTAAGCGTAAAGTTACTAGAGAAGTCTTGAAACTGCTACATGACAACTCGATTTTTAGAGAAAAAATTTAATATCATGGGAAGCATAGAACTAGGTTTTTTATAAGTTAAAAAGTAATTATGTTAATCCGACTAGATGCAATTATATTTTCGTAATTGTGCATTGAAAAACACCCCGTTGGAATGAAATTATTTCATTTATTGTTCAATGGAACAATATTACTCTATTGTTCTACCAATACGCCTTGTAGTATAGGTCAAGCTTTGTGCGCTTTGAAAATATTTGTCTTCGGATCCGATAATAAAAATTCATGAAAAATTTTCCAAAAGCAGAGAGCTTGAAAGTATTTATTTTGCAAGTCAATGCAGCGGATGGTACAATAAAGCTGAATAAATAAAAATTCAAAGATAATTGAACCTTCACGAATAGTAGTTAATCCCCCATAATAAAACAGGCGTAATCATCTTAGTTCCACTGAAGCGAAATCAAACAATGAATTCGGTGACCAAAATTGCAGCACCTCATTTTCCCAGTCTAACTGTATCGCAACCTGCATGCATGTTTTTCGCCACCCAAGTAATTAAATCGCTAAGGCGGCGAAAAACATCCATGCTCCGGCGAAAAGTTAGACTGGGTATACGGACTGTGGCAAGATGCAAACGTCACCCCAAGCGCGCTGCAGGCTCGGAGATCCATTCTTATCTCGGCGCGTAATTCAGTGTATGATGGAGCTGGCAGGAGGCACTAACGATTCTAGGATTATGTTTAAGAGAGTTAGGAAGTTTTTTTGGAGTTGTGAAAGAACGTCCGGGATAAAAGTGTCAGGTCATCCCATAAGTTCTGCCCGAATTATGAATAAATAAAACATGCAAGTGACTAAATGTTACACTTAATTAAAGATTCAATCATGAATGATATTTTTTCGGAATGTGATAAGAGTTGTATGATATGAGTGCCATGTTGAAACTTTATTCATATTATTTTATACGCCAATTCTGAGTTATTTAACTCAGAATTAATAGTTATAACTTGTCCCTATAATCTGTCAGAAACGAAACGTTCCTGCAGCATTCTTGAACCCTAGAGAAAGCTATTTTGTAAGTTTTATTTTCCTCGGTTGGAAAAAATCACAGCGCTTCGCTGATTGTGGAGAGCTTTTAAAGAACTTCCGGTGGATTTCAATCTGAGAAGAAGGCCTCACGGTGATGGATCAATACTGCACATTTCTAGAGCATAAAAAGGTGTGCAGTTAGATGTTTGGATAACACATCTTTGTATGAAATTCATAAGTGTTCTCAACATGTATGTTCACACACCCAGCAACGTTAATTTTTTGAACTAGAATTGGTTTTCAGCTGGACTTAACATTTGAAGAAAGACAAAATTTGCTCAATCATCGCATCACACTGATAAACTAACATGACTACGCCACATCAGTGACCTGCGAAACATTTCGATATACCAAGCCACAAAGTATGAAATATGACAAAAAAAGTCGAAGCCTAGAAGCAAACAAATTTGCAGTCAACAGATTTTCAGTAGTTGTTGCTAAGCCTTCAGTAAATTAGGGTGTTAATGGAACATTTCAAGTAATTACAAGAGTTCCAAAAATTTTGACAGGTATGAGTAATTCGTTAAAAGAATAATGAAAACGAAATGCTGCTTGAACGGCTGCAATACTTACTTGTTAACAATCTTTTTCTTTACGTATTTTCACAAACTGTCTGAAAATTCTCCCAGTAACTCCTATTCTCAAAAATTATAGAAAACAGGTTTAAGATTATAGACCAATTGCTATCTTGATAATATTTTGGTAAAATATCTTGAAATATTTTTACAATGTGTACGCTCACTTCGAACAAATATTTTTTCTCTGTGATAAATCATTTTGCTTCCGATCTGAAAAATCGACGACAGCGCAAGCCTTTCTGAATGATTCTCAATAGCGTAACTCCAGTATCGAACGCTATTATCCAGTAATATTGTTTATTTCGTATTACTTACCCAAAGCATTTGAGTAGGTTAATAAAGAAGAGCACATTACTCTCAAATTAAGCATCCAGCATTTCAGGAGTTGCTCATAGAATGTTTAAATCAAACCTTACGAGTTGGGCACAAGTTATTCCGATTGGTGACACTTTCATGGAACTTATGATATTAGCCAGGGCGTTACACGAAGATCGGCATTGGGGTACCTTCTGTTTTTGAAATTCATCTAATATATTATTAACCGCGCTTAATTCTTTGCATTTTAACTTTTTTATTGAAGACAGTGGTCTCTCTTCAATCGTTCTGAGTAATAACTTTCATAAAATGGCTAACGGAATCAATGGCGGGTCAGGAAAAAGTTCCAATATGACTTGAGACAAATAATGAACGCATAATGTCCATGAAACTATATTTTCAAATTCCTTTCTGCTTTAAGTGAAATGCATCACTATCACTCACTATAAAACCGGTGATGGCCAGATAGTAGCAATGAATCTATGTAAACTTTTGTAAATTATCATCGATGAGAATTTGCATTCACTGAGCATGTCTCGTTCATTAATTTTAAAACATTTAAATCAATTGGAATTTTTCATATACTAAATCTCGTATTGCCTGAAGAAGCTTTAAAAATGCTCCATAAAATATCAGTCCATCCATTTCCCTAATATGGAATAAAATTATTGCATGGGACTGGGAAGCATAAAATGAATGTTCCTTTTTCCTCTGCAGATAATAACCATTAGTGCGATGAGAAACTGATAATGCAATGCTCGTACGAATGATTCAATCAAATACCAAGAAAATGATATTAGCTTTCAGACCTCTACTTATTTCCCCTGTGTAATTTCATATCGTAAACTTCCAAGGATGAGAGCGGTATAAACCTTAAACGTTTAGTATCTTCTTGAAATGACCATCACGCTTATTGATAAGAATTCGTAAGAAATTCACATTCAATAAGTGTAACAAAACCCGATCTGAATACAGTTTTCCCTTCATTTAAATTGAGGCTCGGGACTCGTTGTTTTTTATCATCCGTGAGAAAAACTGTTTTAGAGCATTTAAAAATTCTTGGCTGTCATTTATTGTTAAAGTATTGATGGAAACTGTCAAGGTATAAGTGTCTCCTCATCATTTAATTGTTCAAATTGCTAAGCATACTGCTGTAAAATGAATTAAACCCTAAATCTATTTTTGATGAGATAATTCTTGCTCGTGTCATTAACTTAGAATGAGAAATTAAATTACCATCACATTTCAGCACCTCACGTTAAATAACTATTCGACCAGTCTAGTGTACGTTCAAGCTAAATGGTTTAGAATAAATGAAATTGTACGCGTAGAATAAAGTTCCTTGCGATGCCGTTGTAGACATTGCAGATAGTCACCACAAGTATCCCAGTCAAACTTTTTCGCCGGTGCAGGCATGTTTTTCGCCTCCTAAGCGATTTAATTACTTGGGCGGCAAAAAACATGCATGCAGGTGGCCAAAAAGTTAGACTGGAATGTAGTTGTATCTCAACCTACGCATTGCTATAGTTCTAAAAAATGATTCTTAAGAAGCTTGCGGAAATGGGTTACTTTATTTAAATTGTTTGAATTAATAAATATGTTGAGTTAAGGGAGCAAGTAATATTATTAAAATCATCATAACTGACGAGTTATTATAACAAAAATAATAATTGATGGAGTGCGTGAGCCATTCCACAAGATGAATTATATTTTTGGGTGTCACGTGCTTTTACACGAGAGGATTTTCTCGTTGTACAACTCAGCGTATCACCAAATTATGAAGAAGAGACATCAAAGGCACAAAACAGGTTGCTCTTTATCTGCTCCTGCACGTTAGCGCGCCGAGACTCCACATGCTGCTGCACGACTTCCAAGTGTTGATAGCATCACCTTTTCTCAACAAAGTTTTCCAACGAGGTTATTTTTCCAAGTACATAGTGGCCTTAAGAATCAACAAACATCGGGCTACTCTTAAGGTTTGCAGATGCTGAACTGTTGAAATTTTGTATTTCTTTTGAGTGTATTCTGTTTCCGCTTTGTTCTTGTATCGCTTGTTCTAACAACAAATTAAAGAATTACAATTCCTCAAGTTTAAATCCTACTGCCCCACGCATGCCTATTTAGCAAACAGACTTTTTACGGCGATCGGGGCAATAAAACAAAAGTTTAACACGAGGTAGACATGGCCCCAAAATGTTATCAAATGTAAAAGAAAGTATCCAATAAATGCGGGCCACGCAACGGCTACAAGTTATTTCAACGCTACAGGTACTGTCTGTCAAGTACTGCAATGTTTACGTTGATTGGAATGCGTTCTCACGATTCCTCCTTGAGGGACGTGACAGCTGCCTCAGAACTCACCAACGAGCAGCCCGATGGTGGAGAGCAAAGCAGGAATCCAGGAGGCATGGTATGCAGAGGCGTCTGGAAATCTATTCTTAACCTCCACGTAAATTAAACTGTAGCTCTTTATGAACCCTACTATCCACATGTTGACGATGCACGCAGCCACCACGATCACCCAACCATAACCTCCGTCAGGAGGCACAAATTCTTTCACGGGATCAGGTTTGGAAGACTTGACAATCTGAGGTTTCTTCTTCTTCTTGGACTTCCCAATGAGTGAGGACATCAAACTCGGTCTTCTTCTATCTTTGTCCGGTAAGCTATGAAAAGATCCACTTAGTTTCGTAGAGCGGGGGGATTTCGGACTGGCCGAGCTTAGGTCCTCTCCAATGTAAAAACGACCTCCGTTGTTTATGTTCAAGTTCAGAGAAAGATCTGAAGACTGAGCCTTCTGACCTGAACCTCTCAAAACTTCTTCGGAATTGGCCAGAAAAGCATCTGGAATAGCGTTCACGGAAGCTGATTGCACAGGCAAATCACAAATATTTGGGAGCGAGTCGCAACGTTTCTCGGCATCCGATATTCCGAACTGATCCACTATTTCGGACAATATTTCCGCGGAGAGATTAGCTACAATCTCTGGTTGGTCTTCTCTGCAATTTTCTTCGGCGACGCCTTCTGCAGCGCTGACGGCGGGAGGGATTTCTTGGCTGGGCAAGCTTGGAAGTGAAGAAGACAGGTCTTGATCTGAGAGCGACGGTGCAACTTCGTCATCTCTGGCGGTCGCTGATGTAAAATCGAGCGCCTCGGATTTCTCTGCATCATTTTCAGACATTTTGAGATCAATATTCCAAAAAGTGCTTGCTAAACATAAATTTATCGCGCATCTAACACCAAAATTAACTAAAATTTGTCACTCGGGTTCTATTACGAAGTCTTACATTACAAATACTTCAAAATCCAATCTTTAGTATAACGTATCACTAGAACTTTCACTTCGACGACGCCACCAGAACCAGCGGCACTGGCCATCCTACTGGCAGTCGTTCGCTGACAGCACTCTCTGACCGCACTCTGACCACAACGAGTGCTGGCGGCTCACTGAGGATACCGTGCTCTACCTTGCTCTCGTTCGGGGTGGCCGGCAGTTCGTAACAAGAGATGATCATCATGGGCCACTGGAAGAAGAGAGCAAGAGGGGAGCGTATACGCAAGCGTGAACTGGTCGTCGGAAACTTCCATCAGGAGCCGTGGTGCAACAGCCTCTGTTCGTCGCTTGTACACACGCGGCACGTTTCGGTTTTGTCACCCAGTTGCCATAAACTCCAACAAAGTAATTATATCAAAAGTATGAAGGAGTTCTCGTACGAAGATCTCTTTCTCGGTTTGTGATCTGTTTTCATGATTTCCTTCATATTTTTAGAAGGTATAATTCACGAAGGGCGTGCTCGGGGTGCTTAAATGTTGCAACTTTTACGACATCAATCCTCCATTATTTCTTCTCAGTGATAGCAAAAGCGTAAAAAAACGCGTTAATATCCTTGCAAATGAACTCCAATCTTTGCTAGGCTATTAACGAATCAATCACTCACTAGTAATTTACCACCATTTGATTTGGAAAAATAAAGTTTAATTGCAACTCTTTTTAACAATTGTCACTCTACTCTGATCATGAAAACATATAGAGGAGCTGAGGTTGGATTTTCTAACAATTTACTCTGTCCAAGTGACGCAGCTGGCACCATAAGTAAAAAATCAACTAAACTTCGACTATTATGTAGTCAAGTACAACCTGGCCACTGGTAGTCGACATGGGTAAAGATTTTAAGTAAGCGAAATCTATTTGCAGCAATGAAAATGATCTAATGAGATAAGATATCTTATCATGACAGTAATTCCTCTTTACCTCAATAATACACCAGTTCATTTTGATCGAACGGCCTACTTTCGTACGATAGGTACACCTGGCCGCATGATATGCTATGCTGCTTTTCCCATCAATGTTTAGAGAATTCATTCCTTTTTACCCACTTATTCGTGTGAGCAGAGACAAACATGCTATACGGTAGCCATAATTTTTTAACCTTAAAAAATAAAAGGATCGGTTGAAAACATTAATGCAGATATTCAGTTCTATAGTTTCGTTAGTCTAGTCTAAAGTTTTCAGCGGAATTCTAGTCTCAGCTGCTTGGGCTTCTTCCCTCAGTAGCGGAGTTGCGTCAGCTCACCACTGCTGAAATGGTCACGTTCGAAAGTGGGATCTACTGCGAGGGTAAAATTGAAGTTTTCATGACGTATTACGATTGTGGATAAAATCTAACCCAGAGCTGATTGTTATTATCAAAAAGGGTTGTCGGAATCAGACATCAATGTGCATTGCAATTCATCTCTAAAAAGAATTGAGCTACATCAACGGGTTCCTCAAACGTGGGAAAAATTGTTATATATATATCTTTATTTCCCGTCCAAAAGACTCAGAGGGGTGGTATATTAGGGACTTTAGTCTGTAAAAATTACATCTTAGGCAAGTAATATAAATAAAATGAATGTATATTTTTTTCACAATCATACATGAGTGCTTAAATTTGCGCTGTGCTTCCTTTTGATACATTCACAAGCAAAGTCAATTTTTTAGTTAATATACGAGGAGACGAACATAACAGACACGAAAATTACTTCACTGTCAATCTCCCCTAAAAACATGAACATCATAAAACATCTTAAGCTTACTACTTTTCATTTCGCTTTCAATTATCGAAATAAATTAAATCCTTCACGTTCCTCCTCCATTTCCATCAAAATCTGATTATATATGACTCAACAGTCCTGAAATTCACTCCCAGCTCACACATTTCCTTAAGAACATGAACGCCTTAGGGCACGCGTACCGTATTTTTTTTTGTATTCTTTACGAGAAAATGCTTGCTCGTTCTGAAAACGGCACGCTCCTCGCACGTGCAGCGATCGATTGTCGACCGCACAACTCGACTGCGAATCTGTGGTTGTGATTGCGAAGCGAACGTTGATGGTGGTCACACACGACACCTGTAGGGGAACAGATGTGACTCATCGCTGCTCAACGTTTCCGTAGTCATGCGTGGTAAATTGATTAGCTGAGAATGAAGTGAATCAATGACGACCATGTGACAGAAAAACAGAAACGTGCAACTTCCAGGAACGGAAATTATTCCGCACGTTTCTAGCACACCATCGCATGTGTACCGTTTCCAGAAACTAAACTGAATTCAAATTTGACAATTCTGACTTTTTATGTTCCTCCACTGGGATTTTTACACGTGCCTGCGGTGTTCCTTGAGATAGGGTTTTGTGCTTTTGTATTTTAAGTGGGTGTTTTATGTTAGATATTTCACCGATACTTCAATGCCATTCCTTGCTGAAAGAAAAAACGATTGTCTTCCTCATCACATCGGATAGAGACATGTTTAACACAAAAAACGCTAAAATTAGCGAGAGGTTTTGTCAATTCTTAACTCAACTTAGGGTTGGATTAATTTGAATTTGACTTGGAATAATTCGAACTTGACTTGGATTTAATTGAACTTGACTTATATTATATTAAACTTGACTTGGATTAATTTGGAGTGAAAAAGTTGTAGTACGGGTTCTCAATGGATGATCAATAACCTGAGCATCGACTGCACATTCATTAATTTCTTAGCCTGTTGTGCCAATCTAGTAACTTTGAATTCATGATACAGCAATTTTTTTAATTTTACGCTCCTATACTTTAAAATAGGATCGCATGCTCCTATGTATGAAAGAAGCAATGGATATTTATCAGAGAGTCTGCGACCATCAGTATACTGCAGTCTTTTGCCAATCGTCTTCTGAAATTAGTCTACGGAGAAACCGCCGTTTATTTTTGACGAATTTTCCTACTCGCGTATAGTAATTTAATAAGTTTTAAAAACGTCGGAGTGACAAATTGTTCAAGGAAAGAGCAATACACTCACTTTGAATTGCATTCAATACACTTCCAATGTACAGTTTTGAGTCCCAAATTTAGGTACTATTGCTGCTGAAGGTGACTCTGAGGTGATGCATGGCGTCGTGACTCCCGTAGCTCTCATGAACTCTCCGTCTCGTCCCTTGGCAGCTCCCCAAACGTTTGTTGGCAACACCACGAGAGGACTTTGCTCCCCGAATATCTCCCTATGACCTCCATAAAAATGATAACTTTTAGACATTTGTTCTGAAGAGTCATCCCCTTCGCCGTGTAAGTTTTTTTAGCCCTGGTCAACATTTCCGAGGCAGTCTTAAAGACATTTATGCGTTATCAGTAATATTGGTGGCTGGGAATAGTTCTCAGTAAAATTTTTCACTAGTATTAAATGTTTATTTTGTTTTGAGAATAGGCGTCAATGATCGTAAGAAAAACTATGCAATTTATCACCAGATGCGAAACCCCGTTTATTAAAAAATACCTAATTCTTCTCTAGATTTATTTTGGAAAATGGTAAGGAACACGTCAAGAATCTAACTTCTAGCTCTAACTACTAGCAAAAATTATTGGACTAAACTACGTTTAAGGTGAGACGCGGCAGCTTCATATTCTTTTTATAAATTACGGCCGACAATTGACAAGTCGCACATTCGAGCCCTCGAAACAGTCAGTCGATTAGCATTCAAGTGCAAGACATTCGTATTTACTCTCCGCCGCGACGATAACATTCATATTTACGCTTATTACGAAAGATAAGCTGATGCACTCCATTCTATACCTTAATTACGCCATCGAAGGACACGATGGTTTCATGGACATATTCTTCAAGCTAAATACGATTGTACAACTACATTGAATAACCAGCAAACTCGTTGATTGTATTTCAAGGTAATGACTAACTGTCGTTGTTTATTATATTCTTTTTCACATCAAATGTGTGATATTTTGAGCATCGAAAGCGCTTCCGCCTTTTTTTGTTCTGGCATAAACTTTAGAAAAATCATGTGTTCGCGTAGGAACTTTTACACTACATCTATGATTGACCAGAAAAGTTTCAAAATGTGACCAGCGGACACTACAATGCATTGGTTCCCAACCTGGGGGTAAATTACCCCCTGGGGGTAATTTAGCATTTTTCGGGGGTAATGGAGGGGTGATAGAAAAATGTTAAGAATTCTGAAAATCAAGTAAGCATTGGTATTAGGATTAATGTTAACTTAGTCTTAGTATTTTAAGTTGTAAAGTAAACCTATTATAAGTAAGTAACAAAGCTAAACCAAATAACAATAAATATCAAAAACTAATATACAGTATTAGAAAAGAAAAAATATATAGCTAAGTGTGTGGTAACCGAAAAGTATTTTCACAAGTATGCTTGAGGACACAAGTCACTCAGTAACCCCGATGACTCATCGACGAGTCCAGTACGCTTCACTCCAACCATCTCACTGATGCTCTTGGCATCTTTGGTAAGTCATTAGAGATGAAAAATGTACTTCTAAAATAAATAAAAGAAATTATCTCTAGTGTTTTAGCTTAGCCATATATATATATGAGTGTTGACAACATTTTTTGAAAGGGGTAACATGCTTAATGTGGCATACTAAATTGGGTAACAAGCTGAAAAAGGTTGGGAACCACTGCTACAATGTGAGCCCTGCAGTTGTGCGGGAGTGCTTTACGTTGGTGATGGTCGTGATCGTAGTCAGTGAAGTTCTCTTCCTTCCTTCTACCAAAACTATGATCTATTATGTGTTTTCAGAACCGCTCATCAATTCTGGCTGAGCGGCTGATTTTGTAATGAGCTCAGAGTATTTTATGGGTTCACGTCCTAATTGTTTTGTATTGGACTCGAGTGCCCAATCTTTCAACGAAACGTTACTTTTTTCTTTGTTGCAAAAGAAAGCTGTGAAGTCATAGCCATAGTTGTGGTCAAAACAATGGTAGTTATTGACCTAAGTAATTTTTTTAGCATGGCCAATAGACCGCAAGTGAGCTCTAGTATGGAAGTATATATAGTCAAGTGAAATTAGATACAACCTTGTACACTTCTAGACAATAAACATACCACAACATACATATGAATACTTTACATTATCAACTTTCACATGTATTCCAGTTTCTGTTTTTGAGCTGGTAAAGAAATCGATCGACGCTGATCCGTAGATTAATGTGAGTGCAGTGGTCCCTGCTAAAGAAAAATATTTCTTTTCAAACTTCGAACAGCGCTTTAAAGTACGAGTGGGGGAAACAGTGAAAAGTGGTATTCTGGAAGACAAATCCAACAACTATGCAGCGCTTTACTAAGTTTTTGTAAAAAATATGTTGAGATCTAGGGTGATCGTATCAGCCTATATCATGAACGGCATAAATTGATCGTATCAGCCTATCATGAACGGCATAAAGTGATCGTATCAGCCTGTCATGACCGGCATAAAGTGATCGTCTCAGCCTGTCAACCAAAATTCCGCTAGGATTGCGGAGCGTATAAATAATGAACCTCGTAAGGTTTCATTGTGGATTAAAGCTAATAAAATAAGTCTTAATATCGATAAAACAAAATATATTACATTCTCATACAAGAAAAATATATCTCTCCCACGCATTAAAATTGGCGAAGGTGAAATCGAAGAAACCAACTCAAGTAAATTCCTGGGCATCATAATAGACAAACATCTAACTTTCAAGGAGCACATCGCTCATATTAGTCCTAAATTATCAAAATCTATCGGAATCCTAAATAAAGTTAAAAATTTCCTGCCTGAAACAGCCTTACAAATGCTCTACCGAACGCTCATTTCACCATACTTGCAATACGGAATAGAAGCATGGCACGGAACTGATAAAAATAAAACCAATGTAATTTTTACTCTGCAAAAAAGAGCCATCAGAGCAGTAAAGAATCTAGAATATAATGTTCACACAAATGATTCATTCAAAAATTTACGAGTACTTAAGCTTTCGGATCTCTACAAAATCTCCATTTGCAGTTTCATTTACAAAACATTAACAAATGATGGCGACAATAGCCTAAAACAATTATTAACTGCGCAAACTGGTCATCACGACCATTTAATCCGAAATAGAAGTAAATTCATGCTTCCTTATTACTCAAAGGCCCGGTTACAACACAGTATCCTCTTCGTTGGAACTAAAACTTGGAACTCAATACCTGCGGAGATCGGTGAAAGTAATTCTTATAAGGTATTCAAAAGAAATCTTGAGTCTCACTTCCTATCAGATTACTAGTCGTGTAAGATCACCAAGTCAAACCTTGTCCCCTACATAACTGGTCCTAATAATGTAATTTGCCATGGTTAATATCGCCGATCTTCAGTCTGTTCTTGAATCGTTCGTCGAATATACTGTTAAATCTAGTCCATATGAACTATATTGTAAAATGAAGCATCTAATTTCGAGTTAATTATCTCATTGATCAGTCTAATGCGTCCCTAGTTTAAGTGAATTAGGTTAAACTTTATTGTACTCCTTAGACTAACGTTGATGGTAGGATGCCCTAGAAGTCACTGAACTTATTCGGGCCCACAGGTAGCTATGCTCAAATTTGACCATTGTACTAGACTTAAAGAAACATTGTATCTCTGTATCAGCTGTGGTAAATAAATTGTTTAAATTGTTTAAAAATGAACGGCATAAAGTCATCGATCGTATCAGCCTGTCATGAACAGCATTCATGCGCAGATTAATTTCCCATATTTTACGCGTCTCCGAGCTGGTTTGAGGATTGTTAAATACAAAATTCACTTTAATGACCAAGTTTATTTCCACTTGATAATCAAGCTTAAAAGAATTCGCACAGTTGTGATGGTCTTATTAGGTAATAAAAATATAAAACCTCAACGAGTGAAAGAGCGATGAAATGCAAATTATGCTATTCATACGAAATTATTCTTCGTTTGGTAATGGCAAAAAATAAGCAAATTATTTGTCCTCATAAATTTCTTTAAAAAGTTTCTCAAATCCACTTTACTGCATTCAACACCTCATGAGTTCACTCGAAATGATGGGCCTGAATTATAAGATATTTTAACCCTTTATTATAAAAAACAAAGTTTAATTATAAGAAATTTATCGGAAATATCTAAGCTTTACTAGTTCTGATTTAACCTACAGGGAAAATAAATTCAATCGACGAAATGATTTTTTTCATGTAAACCAGAATCTTCAGTTAACTCAAGCTCATATCAAACATGAACAACCTTCAGTGGTTCAGCATACTCAATTTCGTAGTTTTTAATTAAGAAACAACTAAGTTGCGGTAAATAACTATAGGTTAAATCTCATAACTTCACACAAAATAATACGTATCACAACTTTTACTGGAGATAACGGAACAAAAAACAATTAACAAGAACTTTTCTTAAGGGTGGATCCGCTTCATACAACTGAAACCTCCAGCGCCTTAATCAATTAATTATTTACTGTTTTTATGCAACGCTATTCATGTAGTACCGTCCTTCACCTGCTCGCTCGTTACAAGAATAAATAAGTACATCTATTATAAAATAATTTAGATAAAGCTCCTGAAGTCTGAGAGAAGTTTTGATTTTCGCTCATTCCTTGGTTCTTAAATTATTCAAGCTTCTCTTTTATAACATTTGGAAAAACTAAAAGGGGCAGTAATATTAATCGGCATAAAACCAAAAAAACGTCGTGTGGTTCCATGAAGCGCACGGCATATGGAGTCGTTCCTAGTATGTAGGGAGGCGGGGAGCCACCTCGTGCGATTCCAGAACAGCAAAGTTTTAAAAAAAACTCTTCTTCATAGAACGAATCGAAATGTAAATTTTCCAGTCAGTTTTTAATACCAGTATAAAGTCGTTAACTCCAGTAACGTCTGTAATGCAGATCTGTTTAAGTTAAATATTCCCACGCAAGTTAAAAATAAATTTTCTAACACACTTTTATTCGTATAGATTTTCATTATGTATTTACAGAGAAGGATTCACAGCCGTTGAATTTAACTTCCTTTTAACTTCAATACTCTTCGAAATACGGATAAGTATTTTGAATTTTAGGTTGGAGGTCGCAAAAATTTGTCTAGTCTGAAGGTCTTAACATGAAACGAAGGTAATCAAAAATTCAAATGTGAGTGTCATTCCCTTTCAAATTATACCCAATTCATAGTCTTTAGTTGAGTTAGGTTCTTTAATATGCAAGGCCTTTATTAATAAATGATCTGTTCCTTCCTTTTTATGAAGAGCAACTTCCCTACTGTCGCGGAAATTTTTTTTATGGCAGTCCGTAGCTGCGGCTCTAAATTCTCACATGGTTTGGTTCTGTTGGAATGTAAGGTAATTATTCAGTTCCAATCTCTGCTCTGCGACGGTGAACAGTTGCTGATCGTAGTATGTGGCTCCGAAGTTATTTCAACATCCGCGATAGATTCATCATTCTGTTTCCCCTTTTTCTCTCTCTTCTTCCACGTTATCTCTTTTTTGCGTCTGCTCTTTTCCTGGACTCAGTAGAGGCAGGAAGGACACGGCCAGCACGCTAGTCCCCATGAAGTAGTAGCAGCTCGCGTAGCTGTCTGTGAAGTCGACCAGCGCACCTGGAGCAAGGGAAATAAAAATCAGAAAGACAGATATTATAAGAATCAGTGTTGATGTAGTTGACCGAGCCGTGCTCTCAAAGATCTTCCCAAGGCTTATAAGTCAGAGAGAGCATTGATAAAATCTAAAAATAGAAAGGATCAACATAATTCACATATAAATTTACTTTACTCTCCTCTGTAACTAATTAGAGAATTTATACACGCATGTATAAAAAAGTTAAATTTTAAAGATGAAATGTACCTCGCAATGTTCAAAGTTAAATGGTTAAATGGTTAGAGCTTATAGTAGCCGCATTCACACAGATTCCGTACTCGATTGTTTGCCACAATTCTAAACTTAGTTGATTTATTTTACACGTTAAAAATGAAAGTTTTCGAATTTGAAAAACTAAAAACTCTTTGCTCCGAGAGACATCAGGGGTCCCTTCTTGCACCAAGAAATATTTTCATAAAAAATTTTTGGTGGGAAAATGATATTGTATTTTTGACTTGCAATTATTGCTAATTTTTAGCTCATTACCTAACGGGATGGAAATAAAATAATAAAATGCTGGCATACATACTTTCTTTACCTTCCGCACCGCGAGAGGAGGTGCTTGCTCACACCGGAGAGGTTCTGAGAATTAAACGTAGAAGTTTTTTCGCCCTTGGAATTTACGTGATGGAGAAAAAATAAACATCGTTACATAGGAAGTAACTTCATTGTTTGCTATTCCATTATTGGAATCGAGTAGAATGAATTATTTTTTCTCTTTCCCACTCAGGAGAAGGAAACTAGTGAATGTAATGCAAGATTAATGAAGAAGAGAGCTCTTCTCCTCTTCTATCAAATTTATTCGCTTGCTATTGTCAACAGAGGGGCTACATTCAAGCGAAAATAGCGCGTGGTCTGGTCGGATTGAGCCTTAATCTTTTGAGCCGTGATCTTCAGAATCTTTTACGTCCGAAGAGTGATTTTTAGCCTCCCGCTATGGAGAAAACGTCTCGAAATAAGGAGCCAAACCTGGGCATTCAAGCCGGGATTCCAGCAAACCCACCACTGATTTGAGGTGACAAGAAGTTGGACCCCGCCATGAGCATCCTCACGAAGCCAATGGACGCCGGCAACTTGTCGCTGCCGTGGTTGCGGGCGAGGATGGTGGGCAGCAGCACCGTCCAAGATCCGAGACCCAGGCAGTAGCCGCTCATTGCTGCTGCAAGAGTCGCCGTCGTCGTGGCGAACGGGATGCATATGATGCACGACCCAGCCAACGCGCAGCTGCACACCAAAAGTTCAGAGATACAAATGAGATTCCGTTGCATGATAAGAGAAGAGGAACGGTGCTATAGTGAGCCCGACCGATGCGCTGCTGCATTCCAGAATTACAGAAATACGAATGAGAATCCTTTGCATAATAAAAGAAGAAGAACGTGTTGTAGTTAGTCCGATCAATACACAGCTGCACGCTAGGAGTTGAGGGATACAAATGAGGTGAATTTATCTCCACATAAAAGTTAGGGCTGTGGTTCTATTAAAATGTAACTCAAGTAGGATCTTTTGAATAATCTGATGTTCTTATTCATGAGTAATCTTGGGCAAAAATTAACCCTCACAATTTTAGCTCTTCAAAAACAATCGACAGCAAATATACCCTCGCTTTTATTGAATATAAAATTCGTTCACCCAATGTTTTTCGAATAATTATACCCATCACAGGATAGTAATCAAATTTAATGATCTGTTGCATGTTATATCGTTTTGTCGGTACGAGCACGCCTGCTCTCAGCAGTGAACTTGTGCTGCCTTACGTGGTGGATTCGATCCGTTGACCGAAAAAAAGATAACATATTTCTGTGCAGGTATCTCAATTTATTTCTGATCTTTAACGAAGTAATAAACCATTCTGCACTTACAAAAATTAAATCAAAACCGGTAATGAGCTATTCTAGATTTTTCATGGCTTTTTAGTGAACTTCACAGTTTGTTGATCAATTTAGGACCTTTATGCTAAGAATTTTTAAAATCATTTTCGTTGTAATGTATTTTATGAATAAATTTTTTTAGACGAACTTTTTATTTTTATTTTTTGATTGAAAAATACAAAATTGTTTCTGTTGTCCACAACACCTTGCCCCAGAAGTTCCGCACGATCATTGAACGGAAACGTGCGGTTCTAAAATAGTTGAAAATTCATGAATAATAAATACAGTCTTTCTTTTCTTTCTCATCCCACCGTCAACGGTCGTGAGGCCCTCGGGCCCCTTAGGGCCGGGAAACCTCATTAGGCCTCCTGGCCCTATGAGGTCAAGAGGGCGCGTGAGGCCGGGAGCACTTAAGTCAAATGGCAAATAACGAGGAGGCTCCCAAGGGCCTCGCCATCTTGCCGCTCGAAGATCATAAGAGGAGACAATTTAGGTCGTCAGAGCGGTAGAGCTGACAGCGTAAGCTTTTATCAAGCGAACTTGACAACGCTATGTGCAGCAGAACGTAAGAGAATTGGCTTCACTACAGCACGTACCGTTGCGCCACATCCACTGAGAACAAGGATACCCCAGCTGTACCGCTATGACGGTGTAAGTTGTTCAGTAACTTGTTCAAAGCACAGTCTATTTTAAATTGAGACTTTTGCTGGGTGTGCGCATCGCATCTATCAAGTATATCCATAGCTATGAATTCGATAGGAATGTTGAAAATATTGTTGTTAAATCAGCACTCGAGAAACGTGTGAATGTGAGGTGGTTGAATAAGCGACCAATTGTGATTTTTACGAACACTCCGAATGACGATAAAATCTGAGCTTCAAAATATCAATTCAATAACTTTATTTGATTGATCTTAGCTTTGACCGAACCACTGAGCCCACAAACTAATCAAATTCATCGACGCTCCTCATCACGAACTTAGTAAAAAAGAAAATATTTCATGCCTAACAAATCATTAAATCAGTCTACACTGAGAAATGATTTTGTTCACGTGTAAACGAGCAGCGAAGACTCTAGGTGAAGAAACTTTCTATTAAATAAAAATACAAATTAAAATGGGAAGGAATGGGGAAATTTCGTATACGAACCAGCCTAAATATAAGAATGTCGCTGGTATAATACGGGTGTCAGCCAGGGCGCCCACACCAAGTCTGCCGGCGACGTCCACTAAAGACGTCCCTGAGATGACCGGAGTGACAATGTCGGAGTCCGCACCTGTGCTTATGAAGAGAGCGTGCAGGTAAAACATCGTGTGGGGTACTCCCATCTTTACGAAAAATGCTGATATGCTCATCAAAATCATCGGAGCTGTTCTTAGTACTTCGATATCGAAGAATGTCCCGAAAAATTTCCCAATGAAATAAAAGGGTTTCCCTGTTCTTGACTTCTTTTTTCGTTGAGTGCCCTCGCAGCTATCACACTGATCATCTTTGCAATCATTTTCATTGTTGTTGTGTAGAATTTCAACAGTTGTATCGGAACTTGAGTAATTCAGTGCATTCATATCTTTTGCCGATGCACTCACAACACCTCTGTTACCAGACAGTTGATTTTCACAACTGTCTGTCAATCTTTTCTTTATTTCAGTTTCCGAGGCTGACTTCAGGAGCAAAGAGAAATGTTCTCCTGTACCTCCGCTTTCAGGCATCTGAGGTTTTGACTGTGTATTCACAATTTTCTCCATGAATTCTTCATCATGCAATTGATCGTCAATTGAGAGTTTTAAATCAGACAAAGAGTGCACTGATGACTCGCTATCCGAATCCTCATCAGTTTCCCGAGAATAATAATTTCTGAGTTGCTCATTGGAAGTGCGACTTACGGCTCTTCTTGGTGAACTTCTAGCATCTCTGATATCATTTGATAAAGGGAGAACCTCAATCTCTAAATCAATTCCTAACGAGGAAATGCTTCCTCTTTTACGGCTCTTTTCTTTCACTTCGTGAACTTTATTGCTCATCTCTTCCATGGGAAGAGCATTTTGAAGTTTTTTATCGCCTTGAACCATCTTTCTTCGGTACTTTTCCTGCACGATGGCGTGCACGGCGGTGGGCCTGAAACAGAAGCCGGTGACCACAAGGTTAAGTTGGATGGCAGCCATGATGACAAGTGTGCCTCTAAATCCGTATTCTTGAAGGAGAAATTCTGTGAGAGGAGGCATAATAACGCTTCCTAAGGCGTTGCCAGACATGCAAATGCCTGATGCAAAAGCGCGGCGTTTGTCGAAGTATTTATTGACGATCAAGATGCTTGGGGTGGTGACGAAGCCTCCGCCTAAACCTGAAAGGAAATAATAAAATCAAAATAGCGAACTCATTGAGTTTGAAACTCAAGAAATAGCAGAATATATTCTGCTTACTGACAAATCATGAAATTTTTTGTTTCTTGTCTTTTGATTTAAGCAGTGGGCTGTTTCAGCGATGGAAAAATTGAAATCAAGGATAATGTTTCAACCTGAAAACAAAAAGCTTACACACACAGCCGCGAACTACGCTTATCATTGTACGAAGAAATGAAATTTTGCTTTCTGCTCACCTTCAGTCGTTAGCAGGAGAAGAATTTTTGTCTTTTGCTTACCTTCGTAAGTAAATAGAAAATGAACCTTTGTCTCCTCCTTACCTTTAATTGTAATCATAAAAGGTCCCTTTATCTTCTGCTTGACTTCAATTATAATTACAAGAGCGACCTGTTTCATCTGCTTATCTTTAATTTTAGTAATCATAAGAGTGACTTTTGTCCTCTAATTACCTGGATTGTAATCAAAGGAGCGACCTTAGTCTTCCGTTTAATTTAAATTATTCTTAAAAATTACTCTTGCACTCTGCGCACCTCTATTCGTAATCACAGAGGAACCTTTTTTCTCTGCATGCCTTTAACCTACACTGAAATAAGAGCCGCACCCGTCTGTCTGTCAGAAGCCAGCCGAAAGTGTGTGACGAGCGTATCTGTGATACAAGCTTCATCAACTCCATAATTCCCAGTGTATTAATTCATCAAATTCGAGTAGGAATGAATATCACGTGAATTCAGAGGAAATGGGAACGTGTGTGATGTGATTTGTCGAACATTATTCGATGGGCCGTGTGCACTCGGCCTCATCAACTCTCGAGAGATTTAATTTTTATTATTTCTTACGGTCTTTCTTTCAATTCGTCGACGTTCTTATTTCAAATAGAGTTGGGTAGACTATATAGTTACAATAATAAGAGGGACTTTTGTCTTGTGCTAACCTTTAATTGTCCTCAAAGAAAAAGCTCTGTGCTCTGCATACCTGCAATTGTAAGCAGGAGAGTTACTCACCAGTGAGGACCCCGATAGTGAAGATGAGATGGTTGAGGGACGTGGCGAAGGAAGAAAGAAACAGGCCACAGAAGCACAGCAGACCTCCCACGATCGTAACGGGGCGTGCGCTGAAACGCTGACACAGCGCTCCAGACACCGGAGCTGAACACACCAGATCTTGTAAGTCTTTCTATTTTTCATGTTATTTAATTCAGAACTTCACATGTAGATACATTGAAGCTTAAGGATATACACCATTACAAGTTAAAGCTCTTTATATCATGTCGAAAAAAAAGCGTGGGTCAACTTTTTTGGAAATAAAGGGTTTTTCTTTCTTTTTCTTTCTTTTCGATGTTTCCATAATGACGGGCTTTGGATATTCGTTGCATGAACAACATTTTTTGATGATTTATAAAAAGGTCCAATGATTGAGGTTCCATGTTTTACTTTTTTAGTTCATGATTCAAAAATCTAAAACTGACTTTTTCGAACCTTTTATCACATTTGTTTCCAATTTATTACCAGGCGACTGACTATGAAACTGACCATGAATATTCATTGCAGTGCAAATAAATATCAGTACACATTCATTAAATTAGAATACAACCACTAACGTCCCTCATTATTTTCACAAGCATTATCTTTTAAGTTTTTTGACTAAAATCTTAGCAAAGCAATGATTATATTCGTGTTACTATTCTATAAGCTCTCCCCTTCATTGCTGAAAGAGAGTCGTTAGTTACACGTTTTCGTTAAGCCATTCAGTAACTTAGGAGAGAGGATTTCAAATAGTTACATTTATAGTGAAAGTAAGAGCAGAAAATAAAAAGTACTTTGAACATGATTATTGCGGATAGCAATAATCTAGACTTTCAAATAGTTCTATTTATAGGGAACGTTTGAGTAGAAAATAAAAGGTATTTTCAACATGATCATAGCTGATTGCAATAATCTACACTTTCAAATAGTTCCATTTATAGTGAAAGTAAGATCAGAAAATGAAAAGTATTTTCAACATGATTATTGCAGATAGCAATAATCTACATTTTCAAATAGTTACAATTATAGTGAAAGTAAGATCAGAAAATGAAAACTATTTTCAACATGATTATTGCAGATAGCAATAATCTACACTTTTAAATTGTTCCATTTATAGTGAAAGTAGGAGTAGAAAATAAAAAGTATTTTCAGCATGATTATTGCGGATTGCAACGACTGTCACTCAGAAATGTAAAGCGTCATGTCAAGACACGTTAGCCGCGCATGAGGCACCCGTGATCAACTGAAGAGAAGAAAAGAGAGCGGGTATCCAGGAGGCGTGGTAGGCAGAGCTGCCAGGAAAGGTTTCTCGGATGGCAGCGTAGAACACAGTGTAGCTTTTGAAGAATCCAATGATGCAGATGTTCGCCATGCAGGCAGCGCACGCCACAACCCAGCCGTACCCTCCATCTGGGGCCGTGAACTGTGACACCAAGGGAATCTTTCGAAAATGAATGTTTTAAAGATGAATGTTTTAAAAATGATTGTTTAAAAATGAATATTGAAAATGATTATTTTAAAAGTAAATGTTTTAAAAATGAAGGTGTTAAAAAATGAATGTTTTATAAATGGATGTTTTAAAAATTAATGTTTCAAAAAAGAATCATCCAAAAAAGGATATTTTAAAACAAGGCATGCTAGAGAAATGTTTCCTCCATTTGGGGCCGTGAACTGTGGCACTAAGGGAATGTTTCAAAACGAATGTATTAAAAATAGATGTTTTAAAAATGAATGTTTCAAAAAAAAGATCATCCAAAACAGGATATTGAAAAAAAGCATGCTAGAGAAATGTTTCGAAAAATATTGGGTTAAAAAATGGCGTTTTAAAAGTGTTTTGAACAAGAATTTTTTGTTTCAGTCATTGAGGTTCAATCTTGTCGATTACCAATGGAGAAACACCAAGCAATTGCGGGGTTGGGCTCGAATGCTTAATATTCTACTCGAAAGATGATAAAAAAGTTAATTTTAAAAAAGATACATAACATCACAGGTTTTAAAATTTCCTTCTTCAAAGATCCTTAGTTGATAAACATACATGGGTGTCATAATACCCATGACATTTATCGACCGTGCTAATCCATAGGTTACAGTGGCTTCTACCGCAACGTTCTTCAGCCATCGTGTAATACGACACTCCCCCCCTAAGGATACTTCAATTCAAATACAACAGTATAGTTGTTAACGGAACCCTAGACTCTAATTTTATGAGGTAAAGAGCAACGAGGGACCATAGGCTGATAAACTATTATTGCTAAATTAGCTTCAAAGAATTACTATGATAGTCATTTAAATGACTGTTTGTCTGAACTTCGCAGGGTGTAGCATGCTGTCGAATATCTTTTTATAAGCAGAGGACAGATCTCTGTCTCGACTGCACGCTAGTTCCTGTCGATGAACAACAGAACTCTTAAGCGTCACGTTTGCTGGTTGCTAACATGTACATAGAACCAAAAAAAAAAAACACAGGAATTTTATCAAAAATTAGTGCTTATTAGTTTCAATGCAGTGATATATTATTTTCGTTTGTCAATTGTCGAGGAAAAATGATCTGAGCAAATGATCCTCATCTGCGCAGCCATAACTTTAGCATTCTCAGCCCGTGCACGACGAACAAGATACGAGTCATAGTACTCATAAAATAAACCTTAAGTAGCCTTTATTGAAGCTTTTTTTTAAGCGGTTAAATTCAGGAATTTGGGCAAGAAATGAGGTAAATCTGCTAACCCGGGCGGCAAATTTTGTGATGTGCTAAATTTGAAATTCATTTTTTCTTGCTGCTAACTCTAGTCGTACAAGGTCAAAAATTATTGTACAGCTCCAGGGTTACTCAGTCGCTCGAACATCGACTGCACAAAATATTATCAATAATGTATAACTACCTAGAGCTACTGGCACTTTGACTGCAAAATATTAAAAAAACTCAGACTTCTATTTAGTTGTAAAGATTATCTTCATTCCAAACTGAGATGTTGATGGAAACTACGACTTTGCCGCTACAATGAGGATTTTATAACGTTTATTTTCGCCAGAATAATCACAGTTTACATTTGTTTTGTGCCGCATCAATATTTCATCGACATTTGGAAAAGATACACATTTCCGGCACGCAGCAAATAATTTACAGCTAACTCGATCATTGTTTTATTATCAAATAGCCGTTCTAAGTTTCCAAATCCCTATCCTTAAACAAAATCTTGCTCATAACATTAGTAACTTATGTGCATTGCGCCGCATTTTTTATTTTTTATGAGATAGCCCAAGAATTCGACTTCGACAGCTGACTTAAATAGACGATGCCGAAAGGTTGTTAACCTCTTCTACAGCCAGTACCCTATACGGACATCGAGGCATGTGCCTCGCAACTCCCTAATTCCAGAATATTACTTCAAAAACTGATAAAATCCTGTAAATAATGCTCAAGCATTCTAATTTGCATAATTGTGCAGTCTGGTATCTCTTTCTGATCGCAAAGGCTTCGGCAACCGTTAACAAAATGACCAACTTCGCATGGCAATAAACTAGATATCAAATTTAAATCAGCCTTCATCGAAGCGAACATTCGATCACAGTAAAATTTTAAACTGAAGTGTCCGAGCACTGTATTAGCGCCACCAAAAATAAATCAAAATGGGCATGGAAGCTAGGGTTCGGTTGATGATCAATGATGGTAACAATAACTGTAATAAACTCTCAATGTGAATAAAGCGATTATAGCTATCTTTTTGCATATTTGAGCATACCGGGTAAACAGAATCTCGCTCACTTGTAAACAGTCCAAGATTTCATCTCTAATAGCATGCTAAGCCAGGATCTAGTACACAGTATCACCAAAAAAGAAACAATTCAGAACAATGCCATTTTTATTGTATTAATGCTTGGTATGAGAATGAGTGTTCGAACGTGTGCAGAGTCACGTCTGGTGTAGGGATAGACTAGAGTCTGCTTATTTGAGCTGAAGTTCGAAACTTGAACGGATGTTTGTTGAAATTAAGGGTTCCACAGCAAAAATTACGCGTCGGCAGCTCCAAAGACGTGCGAGACCCAAGTTCACGAAATCCAGATCGTGGACGTGTCATGATCAGTCATACTTATGAGGATAAAAATATAGTGTATTAATCTAAACTCTGAAGGACAGTTTGTTCTTTTTCCCACAATGAAGCTATTGTTCAGCCATGAAGACGGCTGTCATTATCAATTTGATGCAAGCAAAAAACAACTTGCGTTATGCAACTCTCCAGAGTGCACCAAAAATAAGCCATCAATGCTCCTCTGCTACTCATGGTCATGAAATTCTTATGTATGTGTTTCAGTTGAAATTTGAAGAAATACTTTTTCTAAACGGAGCTCATTAAGTAGCTTTGTAAGATTTCTGCCCGCGTATTTACGAAAGAATAAGCACTTTTCGCTGAAGTTTGAGTTCTAAGGGAATGTATTTTAAATATTTAAATACATTAAGCAGATCTACGAGATTTATACCATCTTACATTCGAACAACACCACATACAGTGTATGGGTCTACTTACTTATAAGATGCAGTACATAAAGTTTCGTACGAAATGAATAAGTTGGACATATTTCAGCTGTTTAAGTTGCGAATCACATGAAATGATGCATAACTCGAGTATCGACAGTGCTCCCTTATCTATACAACTGTAATCATGTCGTGAATATATATAGCGCGGGAAAACCATTGCTTGTAGAACGAAGCTAAACTATTTTTTCTGGGGGATGAAAAAATCAGTACAAAAAGAAGAATTATTTGATTTGATGATAGCCACTTGAAGTAGTTTTAACCAGGAATACTGAGATGGATTTGAATAGCAACCATTGTAATATTGTCCGCTTTGTTTGACTATTAATCTTAGAAAACACTCAAGTAAGGATCATGGTCACCTATAAAAATCAGCGTTCATCAGAGTAATGAGAAGTGGCTTTTAATACGTTGACTGCGAGTCATCCTCAAAGTTTTTCCTGCTGCGAAACGACCCATCGATTGATCGTTTAAAAAGTTTTAATAATCTTTTAAAATTAATGGTATGTAATAAACCAATTAATGTGTGGTGTTTATCAAATTTCTAACATTTGAATTTAGATTTGAGTTGGAAACTGAATTTCAGTTTAATCCATCGCATTCAATGTGTTAAGATGCTACTCCGAGTACGCACCGTGCTGGCTTGGGACGGGATGCACTTCTCTCCAGGTTTTCTTCATAGTTACAGCACAATTAAGGACAATCTCAGACAAAAGATTAGATAACAAACTTTGCTTTCTTCTAGCATAGGGAACGAATGCGTCCTACCTCATAGCGCATGCTGAGACAGGTAATTTATGATGAATTGATGAGGTACTGACAGGAAACAAGGGGTTCAGCTAGGGTGAATGACATTAGCAGTAGGTTGTACACCTCTCTTAAAAAGGAATATACTGTGACTTGGTTATAAGTGCAAATGTACATGAGTTTTAAACTGCGTAAACAGGGTTAGAGTAAAACGGTAGCTAGTTTATTTTTCGGTTTAATAACTTCGTGCCGAATACTTGGAGATGACGGATGCATAAGTACTTAAAAAGAGTTATATACTTAATTCTTTATTATTATTCTATGTTATTCATCGATCAAGATTTCTTCGCTGTAGAGTAGGGATTTAATTCTCATTCTGAAAAAATCTCGGCACGCATTCTTTATGAAAAACAAATCACGTACGCTTCACATATCATACGACTCAAGGTGAATACCTGCATTCATATAAACCATTTTGTACTTCGACAGGAAGAATAATCTTCACCACTGCAACATCGGCCAAATCCCGGAATATAAAACCAAGACCTGACTACTATAACTTACGCTCGGCATCAAACTCACTAATTTACTTCAAGTGTCGCAGGTTCAGGCGAAAACAACACGAAAAACAAGCAACGACCTCGGAATTTACACTTGCACCTCACGCGCACCCATTCTGATGACAATCCGCATGCAACTGGCAAGACCGGTCTTGGAGGCTCCGACGCATGCGTGCCATATGAGAACGTGCAGTTGTGATACTAGGCACCGGACACCGCGAGACTGGCAGGTGGCATAAGGGCACCATCGCATCTACGCGCTAATTGAGAGACCGAAATTTTAATTTTTGGTCATGCACAAACTACCGTGATTTGCCCATACAGGGTGTCCCAAAGAATGTAATCACTCTTTGATGGCCTAGTATTCATGCATTTTCTTTTGAAGGGAAGTACGTATTTGTTGACATAGATACAAATCTAAGAATTTAAACTGCAGTGAAGAGCATCCATTTTTAAGATATTAAATGCCATAAAAGGAAACTCAGTTGCACTTGAAAGAAATGCATCAAATACATGAGTTATTGCTATATTTGTGTGCCGAACAAGCCATGTTCTTTATTTTTGAGTGTAAGTTTGTTTACGCATTTTTAGATGTGCGTGCTGTGTTGCGCGATGTTCTCTATAAATTACTTAGTGACTAACCTCTTCTCAATACTTGATTGCCATTTACGATGGTGTTTCAATCTGCTCCGGTATAGCGATTTTTGTCTTTTTCTTACTTCGATAATTTCAACTAATAACTTGGGAGTTCCGAAGAATTCTTTAGTAGTATTCGAATTATTTATGAGTTGTTAGCAATCTCTTGGAATGTAAAATATCCAATAGATGATATTTTTCATTTTTTATTCAACTACCCCTTGACAGAGTTAGACTATTAGCACGCCACGTGTGGTTTGTCAATTAGTACGCCTCGTATATTCTGTCTATTAATATGCCTCGTATGGTCTATCTATTTGTACACCTCTGGTAGTTTGTCTATTAGCCCACCTCGTATAGTTGTCTATTGTTATGCCTCGTATGGCTTATCTAGGATGGTTTGGCAATTAGTACTCCTCGTATGGAACTTTTGTTTTAGGACGTCTTATGTTAAGAAATTTTTAAAAGCCAATATGTTGGCGTGTATCTCATGTGGCAACTTGGAAATGAACGGTTTTCTTTCTTCTTTCTTTCTTTCCAAAGATGAGTACATTTTTTGGGACAACCTGTATCGTGGGAGTTCAGATCGGTTTTGTTTCATTCCAGTGACCAAATCGTGAGAGTAAATTCATTGTCTACCATAATTGTTATGTTATAGAAGAAGTCAAAAGAGTTAAAATATTAATCAAGTGACCGAAATCTTGAGTTACAGTCCACCGATTGCTCTATCCTGCTGAAATAGTGAAGGTTTAGATTGGTATTGTTTTAATCAAGGACCGAAAGATTGATTGTGAGTTTCAAAAGTCCGGTGACTGTTACTAATATGGGGCAAAACGATGGCAAATCAATCATTTCGCTAAACAGCTAACAACTTCATTGATCCGTATATAATCGGTAAAGAATTTGTCTCCCACGTTCGCTTTGTTTAAGTGGACCAGCGGGGTAACCCTATGCTTTTCTCTGTCTTCTTTCAAGAGGCAACTCGACGTCAAAAATATGACTACCGTGAGATTAATCATAGCTAACTTTCTAATTGAAAAGCATTCCCCAAATATAAATTGAAATGAGGTTTATCCCAACTTTTACGAACACAAATATTTAAATTTTGAGTACATTTTATAGAGAGAGGCTTTAACTTTCGTTATCAATATGTCAAGTGAAGTACGGCTCAGGCTAAAATAAATCTATAAGAAGGACCACATTGAGAGTTTAATAATAATAATAATAATAATAATAATAATAATAATAATAATAATAACAATAATAATAATAATAATAATAATAATAATATAATAATAATAATGAAGGCATCTACGGATGCTTTATTTCCAATTTCAAGCCTGATATATATCACCTTATACATTGGATTTTCAAATGCCTTATAACTAACGCCAGGACGCCATTACGCTTTCCCCCGGTTAAGACCGGTACCCATTTCAGACACCTGGGTAGAGTGGGGTATTGTGCTTGGAATTTTCCTCTATACCCAACAGAGAAAATCGCCACCAGCGCCGGGAGTCGAACCAGGGTCTGCCAGAACGGAGGCAAGTTCGATAGTCGGACGGCTACGACGAGCACAGTTATTAAAGATAATTTAGGCATTGAGATGGTAAGTAAAGAATGCACTGAGATTTCCTTCCAACTCACTGAGTAGGATCGTGCTTAATGGCCTCTTCTTCCTTAAGAGTACACGTCATGAAGATAAATGAAAAGAGCGAGCCTCCGCTCCACGTGGAGTAAAGAAAGAATGCTTAGTCAAATAAGTCTGAAACATATCATTTTGAACATTGATTTTCAAATGCCTTAGAACTAACATCAGGACGCCATGACGGTTACCCTCGGAAAATCCGGTACCCATTTCCGACACCTGGGTAGAGTGGGGAATTGTGCCTGAATTCTCTCTCTCCTCAACGGAGAGAAATCACCGCGCGACACCGGGATTCGAACTGCCGGCAACTTCCCGTGAAGAGCGCGTTCTTAACCACTCGGCCACGGTGACCAGAGCGGCCTCATTACAGCTCCATAGATACAATAATTGAACTCTCTCCCCCCCCCCCCCCCCCCCCCTTGAGATCAAAAAGTGTTTCAAGTGACTAAATCTTATGTGTGAATCCAGTAACTGATGCGCTTAAATAAGGTAGAGGAAGTTCAGGATTGAATTCTGAAACACTTTACGTCGTCTTTGTGGTGCACCCAGCGGCAAAAGTTTTTCTGTTTGAGATTTTTTCAACCAAATTTGAGCACACAGCATTTAGTAATCCTGCATGATTGCTAGATCTTGTGCACTCAAAGGTAACAGTCAGACAAAATAATTTGTAACGAACTTTGTTCCTTTTCCCAGCGGAAAAATATCAGGGTTTTAAACTCTAGAATTCTCTCCACAAAGGGGGAGCATTCTTAACAATCTGGTGAATGTTGCTTTCAAAAAATTTGTCGTAAAAAATCTGTCGTAAACCCTGGTAGGAGGGAAAACATAGTACCCGACAAACACTTGGTGCTCTTAATTATAATCGAAAGTTTGTCGAAGCCTTTTCATCTAATCGTGCACCTGAGTTCAAATCCAACCCTATTATTTCAGTTATTAACCGGAAAAACATTTCCAAGTTCCCATACACAAAATATAAGAAACCACTAAAACTTTCAATAAAGAATAAACTGCTTAAAATCTGAAATGGTAGTTTTCAGATGCTTCATAGCTCAAGAATTTTTGATAGTAAATTTAATATTTAGGAAATCTGGTATGAATTTACCGTTAACTCTTGTTTGCCAATTCATGTGTGATGGATGAAATACAACTGTAGGTTTAACACTTCGAATTGATTTTGAATTATGTAAAATTGTGATGTTCAAAAGGTAATAACTTCAATCAGCACTCTTAAAAAAACTAAGAATCTCGATAAGAAAAGTTTAACAAGTCTACATTAAAGTTATCACTCTATGCAACTTTGTCATGCTAAACTAATTTTTCGAGTCTCCGTCTGTTGACACGGATTACTGAATTCGGCATAAGGAGGTCCGGTCGGCTGAAAGGCAAAGAAAGAGCCAAGAAGATTTTTGAATGCCAATTGTTAGAATTTAGCAACATGAGCATTTTCAGCAAGTACAGTTATGAAGATTATCCCGATGGCACTCAGTGTTTGTACAAGACAGCTGTTGTCACTGGATACAGTACATTAATAGGTAATTAAATATAATTTCTACTAGGGCCTATTAATTTCTAATAATTATCTAGCCTAGAAATGAAAATATTTTATCAAATCTGACAAGGTTATCAGTAATATTATGAAATGATTTATTAGTGTAAATGTGTGTGTATAAAATTTTTCTTTTTAATTTTAATTTTCTAATAATTTATGCAACTTTGTTTTTTGAGTTGAAGAAAGGATTTTTTAACTTGAAGACTTGTTAGAAATTATATAGTTTTGATGGCCTTATGTCAAGTTTGTGGCTTAAGGTTAACCAAATTGTTCCTTAAATATCAAAGTTCCTGTTCAAAAATGCTGTCATCTTGCAATAAAATCTAGGCCTTTTAAGGTAATGTTGAATTTTTAGCATACCATCTTTTGCCCTCAAAAGTGTTGTCAATGATATTAAATTTTCCCTTAATTTCCTCTAATGTTGGAAAAATGGGTCAATTTTTACTCAAATGTTGTCAACAATTTTTATAATTTTGTTGCCAATAATCAATAAAGGAACACATTTAACTAAAAACGGTTTATAAGAATGACATTATGCTTGCTGATGCGTTATTTTCAAATTATTCTAGTTTGAAGTTGGCTTCCGCTCGCCAAAGGAAGTGAGCGTGCCAAGCGGAATTGAATTAATAACAGAAGCTAACCCCCTATTACAAACGTAAACAGGTCGGGTCATGAGAGGGAGCCACAGTTATTTTACTGATAAATATAAATAATGGTTCTAACCCACCCATTTAGATGGCGTCCACGGTAAATTAGTTACCGAAACTCAAGTCTTTGAAGCGGGAGCGTGCGTATGGCGACACTGTCATGGACGCTTACTTTTGGAGCCAGTGTGCCAAACAACGTACCGGGAGGCCGCCATTTTGGAGCTGATGTAAACAGAATTGTCACCCAAATGGGTGGGTTAGAACCATTATTTATAATTTTCACTAGAAGAACTGTGGCTCCCCCTCACGACCCAACCTGTTTACGTTTGTAATTGGGGGTTAGCTTCCATTATTAATTAAATTCCAATACAACGAAAATATATACGCCGCTTTAACACAACCACCATCACTAAACTGGCACTGGCATCAGGCAGTGACCAATATCAGGGTGAGAAAGGAACTGCCACTTGGCAGAGAACTTCAAAGAACACATTAGAAAAATGATTGAACAAGAAATACAATATATTGAGGGTATTCATGAAAGAGGATACTGGTGTCCTCTTGGGCATTAAAGGGTTAAAGTGTCAAGCTCTAATTCACTGAATTTGGAATTTGTTAGAATGTTAACTAGAAAAGGCATCTTGCCGTTAAATTGGAGAGAAGAGCATGGGCTTGAAATGAAAGCATATCGTACATCTTTGGTAACTCCAAATTTTTAATTGCACACTTTTTTTTACTGTGAAATCAGTGATAGCAAACTTTTTTCAAACCCTGGTGCAAATGATAACTTTCATAGCTCAAATTTATTTTCAGGAGCAGCCATGGCAATGTTTGATGTGATCAACCTCTCCAAGCCAAGCAACATCGGTGGTGTGCTTGTCAGATTCCCTCGATATGTGGTGCCGGGTTTTGCTACTGGGTTTGTGTTTGCCCTGACTACGTGCACTCTGGCCCAAGTACGCCAGAAGGCGGATCATTTCAACTACATGTGTGGCGGTGCTGCTGCTGGGGCAATGATGGGAGCTTGCAGTAAGTTTTCTGAGCATTATAGACTCCTTTCCAAAATTTATATTGTACAAAGAGTATTTCTCAGTAAAAGTTAGTACTGTTTATATGTTGAACAAAATTGATCTGAGCTTCTTAAAACTTTGCTTCTAGGGCCAGTTTTGTAGTTTATGAAGCAGGAATTACAGTGCACTTTGATGAGCAGATATGATTCATTTCAGACCTAGTTGGAAAAAAACATGAGGGTGAGAACTGAAGCAAAGGCATGTGTTCCTTTTGTTGGAAAAAAATGTGCTTTTTGTTCAAAAATATGCTTTTGTTTTGATGCCTAAACTAACTTATAACCTAATCTATATCTATTTGAGTGTTAAAGATTGCAAAAATGTTATGCATGTGATAGCACTGAATTAGAGTTTATTCATAAATTTTCAAAAATTTACCTTAAAAGTAGTTTCTACAGCAGATGCTAACAACTAATTTGGGGCTACAAATCTTTAAGTCACCAAAACTGCACAAACTTTATAGATAGTCCACTTGTTTGCTTGCCTTAGCATCAATATTGGGTCTGCATTTGAAGGATTCCAGAGGTCATCGGGTTAGGGATGTTTTGGATATTTAGGTTTTTTATGGTGTACTGTGGGGAGTGGTGCTCTCAGGAGGGGACTGTTCGGGATAGGCCTTTGGGGTTTCGATCTTTCATACCTACTTCGCTTTTTCTAGTTTATATATTTTCTTTGTTATCTCTTCGTTTTGTTTGGCTTTTCTTCCTCTTTCTTCCTAATTAGATGTTCTTATGTGTGGGGTATCCTGAGTGGGAATGCATGGTGTACATAGATCCCCAGTTTTATACAGTCCATGCTTAATGGTCCCATTTTTTTACTCTTTCTAGATTGCCTTTGTTGTGGTTAGAGTGTTTAAACTAACTGATATGTTACTTATAATAGTAATTTTTGAAAATTAAAAATTGAAAAAAATGTGTTGTGTGCTCATCTATTGAGCTGTATTCTCTTTTATCTTTAGCTTAGTCCATTTTTGAGAAGCAGAAAAAGTTAGAAAACTATGTACCTAAGAAATTTCCTGAAAAACCATGTGATTCCATTCCTATTCAAAGTTTTTTCAAACCTCAGGATGTGTAATAATGGCAATGCACACTTTGTCTACTTAGAAACACTGCTTGGGAATGCAGTGTCATGCAATAACAAATGGAACTTGAAATTATTTAAAAATGAATTAATTCCTTTGTTGATGACTGCTTGGTTTTCAGAACGATCCTTCAATGTAGGCACACCCTGCACGGTGCTGTTCGCCTTGGCTGCTGTGCTCTACAAGGAGGCCCGTCTTAAAGACTACGTCTTCTTCCCCAGAACCCAGCACTGCTGTGCCTCATACGACACCTATTTTGCTAGAAGCGACTGGACTCTCGCACCTGATAGGCCCAAGTACACAGGCAATGAGTAAGAATCGAGGCAGTATCTTTCATACCTAAATTTTGCAATGACAAACCAACCACCTGGGATATTTTTTGTGGATATCACCTACTTGAACCTAATTTGAGCCGTCAGTTTACATGCTGGTTTTACGGCTAATGCGAGTGCACACAATGTAGTTTCCAGTAATGGTTTAGTTTTTCTGGTAAAAATCGTGTGGGGGAAAGTGTTGTACGTATGTGTGTGATGTTCTCATTAGGCAGTACTTGAATCTACCAACTTTTATCCAAACGTTTTTGTCATTTTCATTGCAAGAAAAGATTATCTGAAGAGTGTAAATATAAGTTATTCGATTAATAAGCCGTTTCATTTTATTTGTTATTCAACCTCAACTATAAATTATGTATAAGGTATTTTGAGAAGATAAGAGGCTAATAAAAGATGGAAAATGCCGTTTGCAAATAAAAATTGAAGGATCTGTTGCGCTCAAAGTATTGGTGGAATTGAACGATTTGCCGATCACTTATTCACTTCCATTCAAGTGCCTAGGGTCATAGTGAACAAAGTCAAGTAAAGGCACTTATCTGTTCTCTCGTTTTGAAAGAGTAAATATTCATGCTTGATGGGGTATAGAATAGCTACAAAATAGTTATACACAAAGGATTTTGGACTACACAATTCAACGTCCATACTTGCCGATTAACTGTATTGACAACAAATTTGAGGTCAAATATACGCTTGCCATACCTAAATGCTTCCTACTATCCTACTGGCTGGATGTTCTATTGTTTCAAGCAATTGCCGTCTGGACACTTCATGAACGATCTTGAAGTCCCGAGCATGCTTGCATCACTGAACATTACCTGCCACTATGCCGTTCAAGTGAAACCTTCCTTGCAGAAATTTAGCAGCTTTTTTATTGGATTGGTGGGTAGAATTTTTTGCTGAACTGGACATTTTTAGATCATTGTTCAGCGGATGTTTGATAGTTCTCGCATTGTGCGTTCTCTGAGAGCTATTGCAGCTCACTGAATCGCACGATATTGGGGTATCACCAGAGCAAAGCTGGCTCTAGTTCTCTATCACGGTAGAACAAACAAGGTAGGGTCAAACCAGTCTTTTTTCCTTTACCGTGTGGCCTTGCTGACTTCACGGCAACGAACCAATGGCAGTGCTCATGTTGCATCTGGTAGCACCGCTAGCCCCAAATCTAGCACCACTATAGACCTTACGACGTGGCGCTTTGGTGACGTCTTTAAGTTTGTTTGAAATAGCGCCTTTCTGTTGGCTAGTCGAACCAAAAGAAGCGTATTTTCTCTCATAGAAATAACCATACCTTGTTTCTTCTATCGTGTACACTCCCCTCAGGGGGATACAGGTATTGTATCTATGGGAATTAGCGCTCCCAGGGGTCTATGTGAGGGCCTGAGCTAAAGGTTAGGTAGGCTTCCTTTTGTTGAAATAGAATAGGTTTTTGTTTTGTTACGGACCATCTTTTTTCGGTTCACTGCTGTCCTGTTTTTCAGCACCTACTACTTTCTTCTTCAACTTTTTCTTGTTTCATGAACTTCTTTCTTAGCTTCCTGTTTCTGTGCACCTTGTGCATAGATTCCACGTTCCCTCAACTCCATACTAAATGGTGCCTTCCTCTCATAGAACATCTTTGTCGTGCAATTAAGGGAGGCTGAACCTTTCTCATATAATAATAATAAAAATAATAATAATAATAACCATGTACACTATGTCATCAATATCTGTTCCCATTTTTTGTCGTGGTATTGTTATTGAAATCTAGAGTGAGAATCACATGCGTAGATTATCTGAAGAGAAAATATATATTTTTGCAGCCACAGTACTATTGATGCTTCTTGGATCACTGACAGCATTTTTTGCAGACTCGAGTCCAGAGTATTGTCTTGTAACTTCACTGACTTAGGTTCATAAAAATTTGTGAAAATTTGCAGTTTTTCTTTGATAAAGGAATGTGCTCACTGAGTAGAATGACGTCCACACGAGAGACTCGCAACACCATTCTTTAATGTCTTTACACTTGTTACATGCTTCTTAAGCAGCGCAGCAGTGAAACCTTGCAAAAAGTTTAACTCAATTTATAAGTAGGGAATGAAAGGGACATGAAAAATGCATCAATTTATTTTAGAAAAAAGTAATATTATATATCTATGATAACATAAAAAAGTTTAATTCCTATGAATTTCTTCCGCTTTTATCCCTTGCAAATGCAGTCCAATAAACCTGATTGAACAATATTGAATCATAGCTGCTTGAAATCTGTGGATAAATTTGTGGCTACCAGACTTTGTATGCGGACACCCAGTTGATTGTTACAGTTTCAATGCTTCTGTGACTATATAATTCCTGTACGAATTATGGTAACTCTCCGAATAGCGTAACAAATCTTTCGTATTTGCGATAATTTTTGGCGTAGATATACCATGTGGAGAGACGCACTACGTAGTGTTATTTTTGGCCATGACTCCGAAAAGAGCTCCTCATGATTTTGATCAAATAATATCTATTAGATCTATGAATGAATTTTTTTGAAGAGCTTCATTTTCGTGGAAGCAATAAATATCAATTAGTTCGGCATTTTTTATAAAATTCAAACTGCTGTTATCAAGTAAAAAGAATTAATCGTTATACTCTGGCCAATACAAGATGTAAACCTTAACCTACTCGGCAGAATAGAATATCGCAGTAGGAACCTTCCTATTAGCCCATTCTTCTGCTCCCAAGTCCTGTGCCGTCAGACCTCATAACGCTCAGAGACCGGACTACTTTTGAAGAGAAAATAAACGTTTATTCAGCTACACTTCTATCGATGCTTCTTGGATCACTGACATTTTTTGTGAACTTTACTTCAGAAGAATGTCTAGTAACTTATCTTATATCAGTTCATCAAGAATTTGTGTAAGCTAGCAGTTTTCCTTTGATGAATTAAGCAGTAGAGCAGAAAGAACAGTAACCTTCACAGCCATCAATCTACACGTACAAGCACCTGTGCAGCCGCATCAGCTCTATAAAGCATTGTTTGAGGTATCATTTTGCTTTAATCGACACTCATGCGTGATGGAACCCTCGTAGCAAATAAATATTGCTGAAGCTCCAGCTGTCACTGAACTTTTATAGGACTAATTACTGTCGAGTTGAGTGCTCCTAGAGGGGAAAATGTGAAGTGGCGAGCTTAGTGTTAGGGAGGCCTTATTTTTGTTGAAATAAAAGGTTTTCTGTTTTATCACAGACAATCTTTTTTTCGGTTCACCGCCTGTTTTTTAGTACCATTTACTTCCTTTCATCGTGTTTTGTAAACTTATCTAACTTGTTTCTATGGGTCGAGGATCCTGTTGGGAGCACACCTTGTGCATAGATTTCCCGTTCCCTTAATTCCATACTAAATGATGCCTTCCTCTGTCCTCTCTTCGGAACACCTTTCTTGGGGTTAGCGAGGCTTAAACTTATTAATCTCATACTTCGTTCCCTTAATTCCTTACTAAATAATGCCCCTCTCTCTCTCTCTCTCTCTCTCTTTATCTCTCTCTTCAGAACATCGTTTTGGGGAGACCTAAATAAATTTTTAATCTATAATTTAACTCTAAATATTTTATGAAGGAAACAAGTGAAACACAGCTCTGTGTACACAAGGTATGTATAAAACCTTTCTTATACAATTGAGTGAACTACAGTCGATATTCAAGACGCCACCTAATGCAAACCTCAACTTGAACGAAGAAAAATTATACCCAGATGGTCACAACTTGAATCAAGCATCGTGTTAGTAGAATAGCGGACCAATACTTATTCGTACTCGTTTAGGTTCGCATGAGATGACTAATAATTCTATGTCCGACTTTTAATGGTTTTAACACCACCACGTAAGTTGATACGAGACGAGGTTAATGCTTTTAACGCCAACACGTAAGTTGATACGAGACGAGGTTAATGGTTTTAACGCCAACACGTAAGTTGATACCAGACGACGTTAATGGTTCCAACGCCAGCGCGTAAGTATGCATGGGAATCAGGATGGCAGGTCTGCTGGAGGCGACGGCATGAAGACCAGGAGGATGGAACCCAGCATCATGCAGGCCCCCATCAGGTAGTAGGAGGGCAGGTAGCTGCCCGTCCCGTCCACCACCGCTCCTGTCGGGGCCATCGGGCGATTGATTAGTTCACATCCATGATCGAAAATAACCACATGGTTCTTGTTTGGTGCTGCTATAGCGTGAGGTCTACCGCACTGTAGCATGAGATCTACCTCTAGTTAGTACTATAGTATGAGGTTAGGTTAGGTTACTATTGTAAATTACTCACTTCCATACAATTAATTTAGCGATAAACACTTAATTTGTACCTCAAACTGCATCCGAATAGGTGACATATGGCGGTATACCTCACGGTATAACGGTACGGTAGCACCCATTGTTCTCTAAAAAGCAAACAGCTCCAAAATACTGTACCTTGGTGTGTCATTGAAGCTCACTGCGAAGTGGGCAACTCCTATTATGATACTTCTGGTTACATTTGGACCCTAATGCGTTATTTGAAGTTCACTGCCAAGTGAGCAGTTCCTTCCTTTTTCTGGTGTCGGTGACACCCTGATGCAAGCGAAAGTTTAATGATGAAGAATAAAGGATGTTTTATTCCAATCAAGCTTGATACATACATATCTTGTGCGCTAGTTTTTTAAATGCCTTATAACTAACACCGAGCCACAATGATGGTTACCCGCGATCAAGCCGGTGCCCATTTCGGATACCTGGGTAGAGTTGGGAATTGTAGCTAAGTTTCTTAGAGCACTTTTTCCAACGAGGATAATCACAGGGCGGCACTAACGGGATTCGAACTCCCGACACCTTCCCGTGAAGGGCGCGCGCTCTTAACCACTCGGCCACGGTGACCACATGACGGTGGTTATGATAACGATTTTATGAGTAAAAATTAGACTATAAAGAATTAGTCATTTTAATCCGATGGCACTTAAATGTATTAATTAATATTTTAATTCGCTGCGAGATATGCCAATGAATTGGAAAACGCTTCGATCAACCATGGAATACTGCTTTTAGATAATACACACTTCGAACGTCTGACGAACAAGTTTATTAATTTCCATTTCTCAAGTGCATCTGTTTGCAGTTACAATAGTTTTTCAGCTATTAACCGAAATGGGGAGGAAATGCAACAAATCCTTGAGTAAGAACAGCTCTCTATACGTTCTCATTTCCGCCGTTTTCTACATAACGGAGGAGGTGCGTGATCTGGTAAATGTATCGTACGGATGCCCAATAATTTCCGTGTCAACGTGTAGCACTCTTATTACGTCACAGAACAATCAAATAATGAATATATTGGTTAATAACGGAAACTTCATTAAATTACCAGTTATCTAAGTTAATTCACTGATACCTCTGTTAGTAACCAGATACTTCAGCTAATTACCGGATTCTCCAACGTAATCAGTTATCAGGCATTTTAATCAGTAAGCGCTCACTAAAAATAGTTATTCGACACCCCTTTATCAAATGACAGCACAAATGAACACGATGAATTGGAATGGGAGAATATTGGAGAAGTCTTGCTCACAGCGCAAAACTTGTCTCCTCCACTTCTGGGACGAGCAAAAATACAGTCGATCCTCCAATTATACATCATCTTAACGAACCACCTTAATTATACGGATACAAATTAGTAACCCACTTATTCATAACGTGAACGAGTTATCTTATGGTATCACCTCAACTCACGATTAATATTAGTAACCTACTCTTTCACGACTTGAACCAACCATCGCATGAGTTAAATATCTGGGTCCGTTTACTCGTGTAAGTTGAGGTTCGCATAAAATGATGGAGTCGAGCACAGATTTCGTGCGAGAACACGACCCTCGGTCTTCTGCTCCGCTTATTAACGCTTGGACACTAGCGCTTCAGTGTGGGAGAAATATCCAGTGAGCGAGAACAATGGGGCAACGATGCTGTGTGAGCAAAACAATGGAGCCAGAATAAAATTTCAAATCCCCTAAAAAATGTCCATGCGGAAGAACAATGGAGGAAGAACGCAAGCAAGAATTTGAGAGGTGGCAGAATACGAGTATGTACATTCTTCCGACAGTTTTCTAGCCTCGAACTCGTTCATAACAAAAATATAACTTTGCATCTAACGTAAAGACTGCGTATACGTAAATATATCTCTAACGATGCAAAAAAAAAGACATGGAAGAATTTATTTGAAGAGAATATCATATTTTTGAGGCACGCTCAGCATATAGCGTTAAATCATGAACTGAAGAAATAACGGAGTTCAAAATTTAATTCGTTCAACACATGAAGTATCTGGCGATTGATCTCTCTGGAAAATTTGCATAGCGCAGAAGTAAATGCAAGTGAGGTGACTTTCATAGTCAAGAAAAAAAACGATTCGGAAAAGCTGCATATTTAACCAAATCCTTGGAACTTAGCGCCGCAAAATATCTCCATTCCTAAATCAGAGCAGGAAATTTAGCAATTTCAAAAGCTCTGTTTTTAACTCAATCCTTGAAATTTTGCGATCATAAAAACTTTTTCTCCTAATGCAGACAACTTATTGAAGACCACATATGATACAGCGGTTCATTTTGAAGCATTCGTTCTCCAATCACTGATTCGAAGAAAAATTGAACGAGCAAGACTGGTTAGACGAGAAAAAAACCGGACACAACATTGTAAAACAATAAACCGGCTCTGAAGGAAAAAACTTATTCTCGAGCCTATTCAATCACTAAGTACTTTTGTATTACTTTTTGTATTACTTTTTGTTGCACTAATTCTCATGTGAGGTATTTTGTACGATCATTTTGTCGTGACCCTCTTTATTTTATCTCGCTGAGGTCACGGTCTTCATTTTTCTCTGCCGTTATTCTTTGTTGCGATGCATGATATTTTCCGTGTGATATTATTAGTCGTGACATTAAGATTATTCGTCACATTTCTTTTATTTTCTACTTGTTAATATCCAGGTAGCTGCCACCAACTCAGAGTAAGTCTGAGTAAATATTTAATTCAATCTTCGGTAAGCGTAGCGACCGGCTTAAGGCCATAAATTAATCGTGCATTCTAGCCGTGTTTCCTGGCTTCAAACATTATCTTTCTTTCCAAATCAATCTATCTCATCTCTTCCTATCTATCTGAAGGATATGGAGAACACAAGGATATTAAAGAAATTCGCTATTAGACACCGGGAAATATTGAGACATTAATCATCGAAATTACGCAAACTAAATTGAGCGCACGCGACCTACGCATTCACATCCTAATATACTCAGAAGCTTGAGTGGTGACTGGGGTTTGACATGAAATCAGAGGGAAACTTATCTTGAGATTTGGAGATTGGTCTCGCCGTTTGAGTGTCGCCTGGCTGGCGCGTTGGAGCAAGATCGCCATCTTTGGTTGAGGGCAGAGAAACCGGGTTGATGGCTGGGGCTATGCCGATAGCAATCTAGATTGATGATCTCTAATTTACGTTACGCTGGCACTGCAGTTGAGTATTCTTGAAGTTAATCACTTTCGAGTGAATGAGGGCACAGATATTCTAGGGTGGCTTTGAGTAGTGAATTTAAGAGGCAAGACCTCGGCCCAACTGGACCAAGGTAGAGGAACAAACTCCTATGCGACTGCTTGTGATCGTATTCTCGCCCCAACTGCCCGCTCTCCCTCAGGCACCCGCGTTCGGCGTCACCTTGAGGTGCCAACTTTGAATAACGACTTAACAAGGTTACCAATAAGAACATGATATATCCCTACAATCGAATAGAAAACATACATCATTAACCTTACCCTCATTACTATATAAAAATCCCCACAAACAATGTTATACATATTAATTAAAGCAAATGAAGACATCCGTTGAGGTTCTTGGCACCTTCGGCTGGCGTGATCGTTCGCTACTTGTATCAGCGACGTTCGAACGTTGTTCCTGAAGAGTCGATCGTTCTAGAATTTAACGATGTGATGCTTTCTCGCAGAAATCAGGCTTAATATTCGGTCTTTTGGATCATTTATGAATAAGTCGTTGGCCGGACGATTATTCGGATCCTTAGCGATATTCCTTACACAGTTATGCAGAGAAGCACAACAGAATCCCCCGTGGCCGAACAAATCACAAGCTCCTGCTTGTGTTCGAAGGGCTTATCTTCGATGTTGCTCACACGTGCAGCCGACGCCTTTAATGCGCGGATCATGGGAAGAGTCAAGATGCGTACAACTAGAGTTTGCTCTTCTGGCGAGCGCTGATTTAGAGTCGTCAAATAAAGAAGTCATTACAGTTGTCCTATTGGCAAGACCGTGTCCTATAGATGACTCCGACTACTCCCTCCGTTGCGTGGATCACTGCAGTAATCCTTGAGAGTGAAAACCCTCGGAAGTGTAGCGAACACTTCCAAATACACCCAAGTCGTATAGTCCTGGGCTGCATAACTTGCTCCACCACTTTGCAGAAGTCTTATAGAGATCTCCGAAATATATTCCGTGTGTCGTCGGTCGAAGTGGACTACAATCTCGTGGAGTTCATCATCTTTTTTGGGGTTGCGTAGGATTCGCTGCCTTTATGCTGAGATCTTCGAGTTGATACGTTGATTTTTATCTGGGCCTCCGTATTGTTTTCATCGTCGTTGATCACATCAGAAGCCGTCGTCGTCGAATCCATCCGAAGTCCGAAGTCGTGATTAAAATCCCTATGTTGAGCTGTCCTTTAAATTTTAAATGCCAGTCGTTTTCTATTCACAGTGCCTCAGTAGAAAATTAGCTGCGGTCGTCGACCCAGTCCGCTGATAAGAAATTTTCTTCGCGTACTCGTTTTCTACGAGTCGGTGCGCGAGCTCAGGTCTGCAGCTGCGTGTCGAGATAGCCAGCTGCCGCCTGGCGAAGTTTTCTACGCCTCGCCGTTTTCTGTTAGTCGGCGCGCGAGCTCAGGTGGTTGTCGTCTTGCGTCGTGCTCCAAGCGTCGTGTAGATGGTGGAGTAGGGAGCAGGGGCGCAGCGCATGCGTGGCCAACCCGTAGTAGTGATGCCGTCCGAGCAGGGCGACCGTGATGCGTCTGTGGTGGAGCCTCTCACCACTCTTGATGACTGGCGAGTGATGGTGCGCCGGCGCAAGCGTTCAGCCGCGCTCAGCTGATGTCATCCACCATTCCTGAAAGGTCAATCCCATTAAGTGTTTGTTCTGATATTCTTCTTTAATTTCTCCCAAGTCTCCCTCTTACACCACATCAACCAAGTCTCCCCTCTCAAACTCCCAAGTATTTACAAAGGGACTTAAGCATCCTACGTTTGAATTTTACGTTATTATAAGCAAATCACGAATAGAACATAAGGTTCAAAAAATTATTTAAGTATAGATCGCAAAGTTTAAATTTAATTACATCCTACAAGTACACACACATTTACGGAATTATCGAAATACATGAAAGTGAAACAAATTGAACTATTTTCCCCACACAGAAATATTAATTACAAAAATTATACATAGTATTTAAATTTGACCAACTCGACGCAATGAAATTCATAGTTATGTTCGGGACCAGTAGAACGTTTGAGCAAACATATCAATATGAGATCGTCGTGACTGAATTCTTTCGTTAGAAATAAATCCTGGCTGTATCAAATTTTTCTTTGAAATCACGAATTGAATTTATTTCACTATTCAGATACGTTGTTGTGTTTTCCTAGTAGTTCGAGCATCATTTATACTACGTTCCAGTGACAGTAAGAGTCCCCATGTGAGGTATTCGCAGGCTGTTAATTATTTGAAGAGTAATAGTAAATCTAATTCTTTAGATTATACGCCAAAATGAGATTGTTCCGAAGAATCGTGATTAAATTTTGAAACCTTAACTAACTAGTAATTCTAATAGCAGACAAATGTCTCCAGTTTACATTCATTCTCATTGGAATAATGTCATTGGTAATTGGATTCGAATTCATTGTACGTAATACCCAGATAATTGATCAAGAACTCGCACATCATATTGGGAAAAGATTAAATTTATTATACGTTGACTTTAAATTGTAATAGCAATTCCTAGCATCCGTAGTAAATCCTCAGACAAATTTCGTGCAAGATCATTAGTATTTAAATTTTGAATAATAATTCACATGATATTGACATAATTATGCCGTGGTATCCGCAGTAATTTGTTTGATGAACGTCGAATAAGAAATTTTTACACGCAGTAATGATGAAATAATTAAATTTTTACGTTCTCACAAGTAATTAAATTTATCTTTCATTAGAAAAAGGTAAACATTACATGCCTAGACTAAGAAAATCGTGATTCACAACATTTATCGTTCGCATTTTTGAAGTTTAGAATCATGGAAAGCTGTTGAGTGTGGCTTTGTGGCAGTTCGTACGCCGGTACGTGGGCTTTGTTTATGTATCACATGCCATTGGCGTGGGGGGAGCGAGCGGCTGCTGCGGTAAGCCAGCCCTACCCAAGGACTTAGGAATGTTCGATCTTAACATTCGTCTCCAACGTAGCATGTTGTTACATTTCAGTTTTTACATTACAGTTTTAACGTTGGGTAGTGCAGAAAATGTTACATACATGGTAGTTAAATTGAATTGATGGAGGGATACGTTGCACATCCGTACCTATTATGAGTCTATCGACAACATTGAAATATGAAATATTAGTACAACATTACTCTATCGTTCCAAATGACATTCTGCAAATAAGTATTCATTAGGAAGAGAGAGACGAGATGATTCAGATAAAGAAATTATTTTTAGTCGGCCAAATATCAATTTTTAAATTTGAATGTTTGAATGCACGTATATATTTTTCGGAGGTATAAGTTCGGTAGGCATGAGATTTTACAGTAACATTTACATTTAAAGCAAAACTCAAATCCCACCGCTGCCACCATATGTCGTGACCCTCTTTATTTTATCTCGCTGAGGTCACGGTCTTCATTTTTCTCTGCCGTTATTCTTTGTTGCGATGCATGATATTTTCCGTGTGATATTATTAGTCGTGACATTAAGATTATTCGTCACATTTCTTTTATTTTCTACTTGTTAATATCCAGGTAGCTGCCACCAACTCAGAGTAAGTCTGAGTAAATATTTAATTCAATCTTCGGTAAGCGTAGCGACCGGCTTAAGGCCATAAATTAATCGTGCATTCTAGCCGTGTTTCCTGGCTTCAAACATTATCTTTCTTTCCAAATCAATCTATCTCATCTCTTCCTATCTATCTGAAGGATATGGAGAACACAAGGATATTAAAGAAATTCGCTATTAGACACCGGGAAATATTGAGACATTAATCATCGAAATTACGCAAACTAAATTGAGCGCACGCGACCTACGCATTCACATCCTAATATACTCAGAAGCTTGAGTGGTGACTGGGGTTTGACATGAAATCAGAGGGAAACTTATCTTGAGATTTGGAGATTGGTCTCGCCGTTTGAGTGTCGCCTGGCTGGCGCGTTGGAGCAAGATCGCCATCTTTGGTTGAGGGCAGAGAAACCGGGTTGATGGCTGGGGCTATGCCGATAGCAATCTAGATTGATGATCTCTAATTTACGTTACGCTGGCACTGCAGTTGAGTATTCTTGAAGTTAATCACTTTCGAGTGAATGAGGGCACAGATATTCTAGGGTGGCTTTGAGTAGTGAATTTAAGAGGCAAGACCTCGGCCCAACTGGACCAAGGTAGAGGAACAAACTCCTATGCGACTGCTTGTGATCGTATTCTCGCCCCAACTGCCCGCTCTCCCTCAGGCACCCGCGTTCGGCGTCACCTTGAGGTGCCAACTTTGAATAACGACTTAACAAGGTTACCAATAAGAACATGATATATCCCTACAATCGAATAGAAAACATACATCATTAACCTTACCCTCATTACTATATAAAAATCCCCACAAACAATGTTATACATATTAATTAAAGCAAATGAAGACATCCGTTGAGGTTCTTGGCACCTTCGGCTGGCGTGATCGTTCGCTACTTGTATCAGCGACGTTCGAACGTTGTTCCTGAAGAGTCGATCGTTCTAGAATTTAACGATGTGATGCTTTCTCGCAGAAATCAGGCTTAATATTCGGTCTTTTGGATCATTTATGAATAAGTCGTTGGCCGGACGATTATTCGGATCCTTAGCGATATTCCTTACACAGTTATGCAGAGAAGCACAACAATTTCATAATTAAATACCAACACTGTTTTAGTTTTTGATCATTCTTCCCCGTGATTTTTGATTACTTTCAATCACTCTATCGTAATCATTTCCTCAATGAAATGAAAATAAATGGAGTTCAACTAAATGATAACACAAGTAAGATAGCGTCGCGATTGGGAGAGCAAACTCGTTAAATTTCTGGAATATTCTACAATTCATTGCAAATTATAATGAAATAATTCCTTAACAGCTACCCTGCATTTGTAACCTTCACACAAAATATTCACTGTTATTTCTACGTTCGAAAACATGTTATAATAACACGACAATGAGGCGCGTGTTCGGAAACGTTAACGCTCATGTGACTAGGACATGCCTCACGCAACTTAATTAAAATAGAACTATGAAAAAATTTGTGTCAGACAATACAGAAACAGTGAGTTAAACACCAGAGTACCAGAAAGGTTCTGAAAAATCAGCGGATTTTTTGTACAATTTTTCATTAAACACAAAGTAAATGATTATCAACGGTAGATAATTATGTTCCGTTGGTACTCGAGAATTATCAGACACAGTAGGGCTTAATAAAATTCTTTACTACTGGGGTTGCTAGAAACAAGAAGGATATTTTAGATGTGAATGGACAATTAATCTATGAGTGTTGTTGTTGTACTATGCAATGTGCTATGGTGTATATTGATTGAATAGCTATGCTAATTGGATAGGTTATTTGATTAGGCACTGCTAATATTTCTGCTATACTAGGCAAGAATATTAAAAACTGTTTCATTGCGAAGACATTTCTTGCTTCAGTTAACACAGGCGAGCCCAATCAGCTGACGCAAGTTGAAAATGCAAGCAAGGCGCACCAAGTTCAAGACCTCAGACGCAAGCCAAGTCTGTTCCCTGCCTCCCATGCCAACAAAGCACGTGACTGTGGGCAAATCGGTCGTGTTGTGAGCTCTTGCAGCCAAATTTGCATCCATGTTCTGATTTGAAACACCCAAGTTGGCTCATTCAAGCTTACTTATAGATTGATTTCCCAGAGAAATTTTAGAATTTGTTGGCAAATTTTCATGTTTTTTGCGCTTTCAGCCTCTGGGGGAGTGAGTGAGTGAATGAGTGAGTGAGTGAGTGAGGGAAATGCAAGCTCATTGAGTAGAATAATTTCCCATATACCCTCTACTCCCTAGGTATTACTCTTACTATATTCAGGTTAACGCACATGTTACGAATCTATAACACTGTCTTTTGGTGTTGATTCACAAATAAAAAATAAAACAAATGAAGATTGAATAACAAAACTTCGCATGACAAAAAAGCATACTAGATAAATTACCAGGGAACAAAAAAAAAGATGGAATAATTTTAGTCAGTTACTTTGAGGAAAAGCAAAATACTGCATTGAAAATTACCTTGATTTCAAGTAACTGCCTACTTCAATAGACAATCAGCGATACTGATAAACAAAAGGAAAAAACCATTTTCACTAAGCTGCGTTCTGTAATTCAGTATATTACAGACAATAGTTTTCATAGCTTAGAAGCAAAGCTAAAATATGCTACTTGGGACTCACAACCATAATTGAGAATCAGACGATAAAAACCAACCCAATTAATAAATGTTCTGAACAATATTTCCCTGGTCAACAAATAAAGACGAAGCCTTCAACACTTCACTTCTGTGTTCAAGGTGTCGAAAATCAAGCTACGTTCTGACGAGATGGCAACAAGCCAAGCTTTGCTTTCTAGCTCTCAATTTCTTTGCATTTTTGTTGTTTTAGAAATAGCGAGTCTAGGTAACATTTTTTATAAAGGAAAGCGAATCTGTAAAACATGTTTTGATAAGGAAAGCGTGTCTGTATAATTTTCATGAGCAATAGCAAGTCGCCACGAGATTTTTCCTGGAAAAGTAAATCTAAACCCTTTTTAACAACAAGAGATCTATAGAACGTGTTTTATGAGAAATACGAGTAGCTTGTCTGAGCAGTCAGCCTTGTGCTTTACACGTTTAAACATTAATATTGACTCGTTATTGCTTAAAAACATCAGTATAGACAATGGAATCGCGGAGCTCAAACATCTATGTTAGTAACCGTTGTGTCCTTCAAGGGGTTCTGCATAACGTCACAATGATTTTCTTCGGGTAACTTGTGGTAAACTTCGGGTAACTTGTGGTAAACTTCGGGTAACTTGTGGTAAACTTCGGGTAACTTGTGGTAAACTTCGGGTAACTTGTGGTAAACTTCGGGTAACTTTTGGTAAACTTCGGGTAACTTGTGGTAAACTTCGGGTAAACTTCGGGTAACTTGTGGTAAACTTCGGGTTACTTGAGGTAAAACTCGGGTTACTTGTGGTAAACTTCGGGTAACTTGTGGTAAACTTCGGGTAACTTGTGGTAAACTTCGGGTAACTTGTGGTAAACTTCGGGTTACTTGTGGTAAACTTCGGGTAACTTGTGGTAAACTTCGGGTAACTTGTGGTAAACTTCGGGTAACTTGTGGTAAACTTCGGGTAACTTGTGGTAAACTTCGGGTAACTTGTGGTAAACTTCGGGTAACTTGTGGTAAACTTCGGGTAACTTGTGGTAAACTTCGGGTAACTTGTGGTAAACTTCGGGTAACTTGTGGTAAACTTCGGGTAACTTGTGGTAAACTTCGGGTAACTTGCGGTAAACTTCGGGTAAACTTCGGGTAACTTGTGGTAAACTTCGGGTTACTTGAGGTAAACCTCGGGTTACTTGTGGTAAACTTCGGGTAACTTGTGGTAAACTTCGGGTAACTTGTAGTAAACTTCGGGTTACTTGTGGTAAACTTCGGGTTACTTGTGGTAAACTTCGGGTAACTTGTGGTAAACTTCGGGTTACTTGTGGTAAACTTCGGGTAACTTGTGGTAAACTTCGGGTTACTTGTGGTAAACTTCGGGTTACTTGTGGTAAACTTCGGGTTACTTGTGGTAAACTTCGGATTACTTGTGGTAAACTTCGGGTTACTTGTGGTAAACTTCGGGTTACTTGTGGTAAACTTCGGATTACTTGTGGTAAACTTCGGGTTACTTGTGGTAAACTTCGGGTTACGTGTGGTAAACTTCGGGTTACTTGTGTTTTCCCAGATATTTTCCAACATTGAACAGAATAGCAAAAAGAGAATATTTTTACGGCTTTTTTCAATCGTTCAACTATCAAAATAGAGTTTTAATAATTTATAATCGTATAGCTACCAACTAAGAATAATAATAATAATAATAACAATAATAATAATAATAATGATAATATTAATGAAGGCATCCAAGGATGCTTTACTTTTTATATTAACGGCTAACATAACACGGCTAACGGCTTTTATAACACGAAATTGAGAAAATTGTATCGCATCTCATCTATACAACTTCACGGGAGGTGTATTGTACTAAAATGAATACAATACACAAATTAGCACAAACAATAAATTCAATATTACACCAAAATTTGCATTGCTTCAATATTTGGAGAATTTCAAGAGCTCAAACAATCAAAATATGTATTTTTTCTCCATTTTATAAGCCTTCAAGTATTCAAGCGAGCATTTTCCAGCATTTCGGTCAAGAAGTTAACTTTCAAATAACCTCTCATTTGTGTGTCCCCTCAGAGTGAACAAAGTTGTGCAAGAACATTTTTGACTTCTACTGATTTTTCTCAACTCTATTTAGGCTTAAAAATTGCACACAAAATTCGTGTTGGGACTTGTCCAGGGGCCATTGCACCATACGCAAAAAATGGTTCACCTCTAGTGGTCAAGCATCAGTCACCTCGGTTTATTTAGGCTTAGATGCAGCCGACCAGTCCACTCGTATCAGGTACGTAATCGATACGCTCCAGCCAGCCGCCCTCTTATTTACGCCTCACTTCAACGCCAAAATGAACCGGGGAAAAAAGAGGTACGGCATGTTTCCAAATGATAATGTTGTAGCATGTTACCAAAAAGTTAATAATGTAGTATGTTTCCTAAGAGTTGATGATGCAGCATGTTCCCGTACAGTTAATGTAGCAGGTTTCTAAAAAAATTATTATGCAGTATGTTTCCGAAGAGTTGATGATGCAGCATGTTTCTGAAAAGTTGATGATGCAGCATGTTCCCAAATTGTGGATAATGCTGCATGTTCCCGAAAAGTTGTTGATGCTGCATGTTTCCGAAAAGTTGATGTTGTAGGATGATCCCGAAAAGTTCATGGTGCAGCATGTTCATGAAAAGTTGATACGCAAAATATTTGCTGGCGGAGATGAGAATGAAAGTGTTTTATACTTCCAAGGAGGAAATGTATAAAATGAAAACATAAGTTTCGAAAATTTCTTAAAGGTCCTTGGTCCATTTTAAGGCTATTATAGGGGATGTAATAGCAATGTCATTGTTTAATTACTGAGAGGAGACGAGAAAAATGTATTTTGAAATATGTTTTTTAAAGAGCGAAAAACTTGGAGGCTTGAATGAAAAGTACCTCCTGTCAGCGTGATATGAACTAAGCAACTAGACCGTTGATAATTATTAAGCACACTGCACATACGTTGGAATAGAGCCTTCATAGTGTACTCAACTACGAACGCAATACTAAAACGAGCAAGTATTTGTTTTCCACGCCTCATCACTGCGGGAAAAAATTCTTTCTCCCCAACACCGGGAGGAAATTCAGGAAGAGCGCGTTGTATTATGATGTACTACACCCCGTGCTTCCCAATGGATATGGAAGTTCTGTCATTCAAAGCTTAAACCAAAACCGACTATAAGCCCCAATACAGTTGGAAGTGACATTCACTGAACTTGAATGATTTTTACATTAAAATCTTATCAGCCCGCTGAAGTAAGCATGAGGATGAAATTCGTAGATTTACAAACAGTTCGCTCTCAGTCAGTGCTACCAAATTGTGCTTACAGCCTGACAGCCTGAGTATATTGGTATCAGGTACAGTTCAAAAGGGCCGTCGGAAGTCGGGTTTTTGAGTGGACATTCGCACAATTCAGGGCGTTATCACGGCAATGAAGAACCTACTCAAGTAGGGCTAGATTTTTATCAGCAATTAGACGCGGTAACCCTACGCCACCCATGAACCTTTTCGTGACCCTTGGCTACGTACACCAAATAGCACAACTTCTAATAAGATTCCTGTGGTACGCTTGTAGTCGAAGCCATAGTAACTGCTATTACAATAATAGTAATACTGTGAGTATTTAGTTGTTAAACTTTGACAAATTAAACCAAAAATAGCCATATTGTAGTCAAAAGCTACACACAATGTCACTTTTAGATGTTTATGCCGACAACTTAATGGGAGCATTAAAATACAGCGGTCATGCATTCAAAATATCACACGTTACATGTGCGTATGCATGGTCTATCAAAATGACAAACATACATACATCGCGCACCAAGGTGGTTACAAATTATCTAACGCAGACATCCAAACCAAATGAATTCTACAAACGTCTTTATTTAGATAAATTATCGGACTGCTCACAATACTATGCGTTATCTCCTCTCGCCAAATCACCTTGATCCTCAGAAAAATTTTAAATTGACGATTCATATCCCTACAGCCTTCATCTTCCCACCTGAAAATAGCTTTATTTTGCAATAAATACGATTTGTTTGAGGCTTGTTCACATCGTTCGTGCAGACTCTTACTCAAGACAGTAAACTCGTGCTTGCGGTTGGGCACTGCAACGTACAAGAACAGACCAGCGGTTGTGTGCTGAGCGATCAACAGCTACACGATCTATTTTGCCAAGCTGCAGACACGCATGCGCTCTGTGATCACACCTTCATGACGGAAGATTTACCCTATTGAAATGCTGAGCGTGGAAAATTCCAATCTAGGCTATTCTGATTTGACCCAAAAAAAACGCGGCATCATGAAAGCGACGCTGAGTTCGGTTGTGCCTTTGGATAGCAATCGCTTCCGAAAGTTGCATTCTCTTGGCTTATAACTTGCCCTGTGTATTATTACGCATTGCTGTGCTCAACAAAAAAAACTCGGGCATGCAACAGCGGCGAAGAAATTTTTATGCGAGCTAGAATAACTGGACACTATAATAATCATAGCGCCCAGTCGAGGCAAGTATTTGTATGATCACCGAAACCGTGTATGATTACCCCTTTAATATTAACATTTTTGAAGAATTACCATTATCACAACCACCGTCATTTGACTGGCACTGGCATCAGGCTGTCACCGACATTAAAAGAGAGGAAAAACTAGAGAACTTCTAAGAAAATATTAGGAAATCAATTTTACGAAAAGTACAATATTACAACTATTTTCGTATGGTCCTCGGAGGCGCTAAAGACTTAAAGCTTATATAACCACAGGAACATGAACTGGACAAATAAATAATTTATCAAACACAAGTGACGCTTCAGTAAGAACTATTACATAGAACTATGACAGGGTAAAATATACATACCTCTTGTTTGGCGGAATAAGTTCAGCAACTCCTAGGCCATACTTTGATAATTATCTTATTATAATATGCATATCGTTACTTAATTAAGAGCCTTTATCATACACACTCTAGACTGGTCGTACAGATTTTCGACCTAAAGAATGGGAAACAATGTTTAATTTTGCCATTACTCCGGCGATTTAGCTTCTCCCGTCTCAGAAGGGGGATTCTATAAATACTTAAAAATGAGCAATACAACTGCTTTCAAATAAAATTAGTAACAAAACTGCTTTCAAACAAAATGAGCAACGGAAGCTTAAAAAAGAAGTACAAAACTGGTTTCCAAAAAAAATAAGCAGCGAAACTGCTTTCAGACAAAATGAGCAACGAAACTGCTTTCAAAGAAAATGAGCAACGAAACTGCTTTCAAAGAAAATGAGCAACGAAACTGCTTTCAAAGAAAATGAGCAACGAAACTGCTTTCAAAGAAAATGAGCAACGAAACTGCTTTCAAAGAAAATGAGCAACGAAACTGCTTTCAAAGAAAATGAGCAACGAAACTGCTTTCAAAGAAAATGAGCAACGAAACTGCTTTCAAAGAAAATGAGCAACGAAACTGCTTTCAAAGAAAATGAGCAACGAAACTGCTTTCAAAGAAAATGAGCAACGAAACTGCTTTCAAAGAAAATGAGCAACGAAACTGCTTTCAAAGAAAATGAGCAACGAAACTGCTTTCAAAGAAAATGAGCAACGAAACTGCTTTCAAAGAAAATGAGCAACGAAACTGCTTTCAAAGAAAATGAGCAACGAAACTGCTTTCAAAGAAAATGAGCAACGAAACTGCTTTCAAAGAAAATGAGCAACGAAACTGCTTTCAAAGAAAATGAGCAACGAAACTGCTTTCAAAGAAAATGAGCAACGAAACTGCTTTCAAAGAAAATGAGCAACGAAACTGCTTTCAAAGAAAATGAGCAACGAAACTGCTTTCAAAGAAAATGAGCAACGAAACTGCTTTCAAACAAAATGAGCAGCGAAAATTATTGCAAACAAAATGAACAGCAAAACTGCTTTTAAGCTATCAGGAACTGATCCAACACTTACCGATAGCTTGAAATGTTAATTAACAAGAATTCGTAGCTACCCGAAAATGGGTCTCGCTACTCGTTCATGTTGCCATATTCTATTGTAAATCCGATGACTTAGGGCGCGATGAAGGGCGTGAGCCGCTCTACTCGTTCATGTTGCCATATTCTATTCTAAAGTTCATGCTACCATATTCTATTCTAAATCTTACCAATGACTTGGGGCGCTATGAAGGTCGTGAGTCCCATGGCGAGCCTGATGAAGCCGTACGTGGCAGGCAGCCTGTCGATGCCGAGGTTCTTGGCGAGGATGGTCGGCAAGAGAACGATGAAGGCGCCGACACCGAAGCTGTAGCATCCCATGGCCCCCGCTGCGCCCAGCAGCGTCGACGTGCTCGGTACACTCAGCGCACTTGCGCTCGCCAGCATCGTGCTAGCGTCGAAGAAGGAAAGCTTTTTTTTTTGAACTCGTAGAAATTTTCATGAGAGACAAAAGTTTCATGAGCCACAATGAAAAGCAGGAAGTGCAAAAAGCGCTCTCGCTTACCAGCTTTGTGCTAGCGTCGAAAAACTATTTTCAGCTTTCAAAAAATTTCAAGAGCTTCAAATTTTGGCATTAAGTGCTACGAGTTGCCGCGCTTGCCAGGATCTTGCAGCGGCGAAGAAGGAAAGTTTATTTTTTCAAATTCGGAGAAAGTTTCAAGAGCAACAATGTAAAGCAGGAAGGGCAAAAAGCTCTGGCGTTTGCCAGCATTGTGCTAGAATAAAAAAAAAATCTATTTCCAGTTCGTAAAAAATTTTGAAAGCTTCAATATAAGACAGGAAATGCAACAAGTGCTCTCGCTTGCCAACATCCAGCTAGCGTCGAAGCAATAGAGTTTTTTATTTAACTCTTAAACATTATCCGGTAGTTTAATATTAGGCAGAAAGTGCAACAAATAGATTAAATGTAACAATGCTAGAATAAGCATTGTTACATTTAATCTATTTCTTGCAATTTCTGCCTTTTTCGGCTCTTTTTTGGCTGAAAATATCGGCAGTTTCTCCGACCGGTAGTTATGCACTTTCTAAAGCTTTTCGGCCCACGTAATAGAACCCTACTCGTATATCAAAAACACAAGTGCTTCTAAAGTCATTGGGCGTGGAATTAGGATAAAGATTAAGATAATTAATCTAAAGCTTAAATTTTCCAAGAAAAATCTGCGTATTTGTTACTCTGGACAGCATTCATGTACTCATCTGGAATCAATTAAAACTAAAATTCTGAATTGAGTTACATTCGAATTTCAGAGTGGAGCATCCGTAGCATGAAGTTGAGAAAAAAATATGCTCTACACATAATCTATTCTGATAAACAAACAGAATTTCCTAAAACTTTCAGTGATTGCAAACCCAAAAAATAGAATCTTTATCTCAGTACTCAATTAAATTATCGGTAGCGTGCCGTGAACAATCACTATTAATAAAATATGTTTTATTAGCCGAGATGACTACGTGAGATAGACCTAAATTGGTTTTACAGTTCTAAAATAAAAAACATGGGGCGCCTAGGTTTCATAATGGAAATGAGATTTTAAAACTTAACAAAGCAAAGAATTTTTCTCAGCCAAGCTTTCAATACAATTGACTTTTTATTAGCCAAGCTATCAACCCATTTTTTGGGTTATCATGAGTGTGACTATCTCATAACTTGCAGATCGTATCTAGGCTACAAATTACAAGTAGAATCCTGGGACACCTGTTTTCCAAATATTACATGATAAAGAAGGAAAATCCTATGATTGGGGGAACGTGATTTTAGAGGAATAAATTCAACGATCACTTGGCCTGTATAGGACGAGGAAATCAATTTTTCTGTCCATTGCAGAGGCAGGCGCACCAAGCTTCTACGAATTTTGGAACATACGCTTTACTTAACAAAGCGAATGCCCGAAAATTCACTTGAAAGAATAAAAACGGAAACCACCACTCACCAGCCAACGGTGAGGTGAGAAAGTTTGAAATAGTTGGAGTCGGCAATGAAGCCAATAGATAAACGTCCACATAAATCACAGACTGCTGTGATGGACAGCAAAGACGTCACTTCCGTTCCTTCCATTCCGACCGACGTGTAAAACGCGTGAAGGTAAAATAAAGCTTGAGGAACTCCCATGCTGTAAAGAGACGCTGATAAGCCCATGATAATCATGGATTTAGATTTCAACACGCTCATGTCGAAGCATTCTCCTATTGCTTTAGCGAATAACTTAAAATCTTCTTTCACTGTACTCTTTTGTACCTCAGAGCTGGTTTTCTTTCTCAAACTCATACTGGATCTCCTCAGTGATCCATTTTCATACATTGCGGGTTTTCCATATTCTTCACCCGAATTATCAAGCAAAGGCATAGAGACATTCGGTTGTTTCAAACTGACGGCATCGTTAGCGATTTCAGGATCTTTCTCTTTGATGAAATCCTGTGCTGGGCCTTTCCAAGCAACTGAGCTGCCGATGACAAAACGACGAAGGGAAATCTTTCTTGACCGAGAGTGCTCAGCTTGTCGTACGTTGGACTTGTTGTGCACGGAGTGGGCTTGTGCTGTTTCCGAAGAGACATCCAGAGCTCTCAAGCGATTCACATCTAAATGAAGGGCACGGTCCGTGTACTGGCATTCACTGGAAGAACGCTTTCTTGTCGGTCTTACAAACTCTTCTGTCGAAGCGATGTGATCCATGCTGGGCTTCTTTTCTTCTTCAATAGAAGAAGTGTCTCCAATTTCGTTGCGCCAGACTTGCATATCAATTAAAGACTTTCGAAATTCCTTCAAATTCGGAACGCTGGCTGTGAGGGGCAAACTTCGGTACGAAGAGAGCTCCAAAGTTAACGACTCTCGAGCTTCGTTGCGTTTGTGGTCAGCTGTATAGGGGACCTTTGAACTGGACTTTTGGCCGTCACCAGACGGCAGAATGTCAAGCTTTGGCCACTTTTTCTCCTTGTTGAGATCGTCAACAGTGAGAGGTAGCTGAGCTTTGGCAGAACGCAAGGCCCGTTTTCTATCGAGCTCCTGAATTCGGGTGTGGACGTCCGTGGGCCTGAAAAGGAAAGCGGAGACCAGGATGTGCAGCTGCAACGCTGAGGCGATGAGGAGGGTCCCCCTGAGGCCGTACTCCAGCAGGAGGTACTGCAGAAGGGGCGGCATCATGAACGCTCCAATAGCGTTACCCGACATGCAAATTGCGCACGCTATTCCTCGATGCTTATCAAAGTACAAGTTTACGATGAGGATGCCAGGGGTTGAAACAAAACCCACGCCGAGACCTGAAAGTGAAAGTCGTTATACGATGCATGGACAAGCGGTGGAATGGGAATTTCCTACAAAACATATTCGGCGCAAACAAAAACAAAAATCGTTCGCGTCTTTACGCGGTGAACATAAACTTAGAGCAAGACTTATAGGAAAATAAATTAACCGACTACCTTGTGTTAAAAATAACGTGGCATTGATCCTTCCAATGATTTTCATCAATATTATGTACATTTGAAGTATGATTTTTTATTCGTATTGCAATGGATCAGCTGTCAACATTTATTTCGATTATGTAGTGCTTAAATAATCGGAGAGTTCACTGAATACTTATTGTGTCTACGAATTTTAATAGAATCCATATCAAAATACAAAATTAAAAACACGCAACATAGAAGCACAGTACGATTTATGCACTAAAAACTCATGCTTTATAAATTTGAAAATTTTAAATCTCATAAGTGCGAGGGAGTTCGTTAAAGAATGCTAATACTCCCATAACAGTTATCATATGCATGCATTCTTACCAAATTCATTTTAAAGAAGACAAATATGTTCCCTTCAATGTAGCTGAGAAAACCTACCGCGAGCAATAGATCAAATGTGATAAAGAGAACTGGCACTGTTTCAAATCCTGATTCACTGACCGACCCTACCGTCCACAGCGCGTTCCTTACAACGATGTTTAAATACTACTTCATGTTCCATAGAACAATATTTAAATTGATGTAAAGGTAGCTAATGTCACCGTACTGTTACTTCTGAAAACTTGCAAGTGGAGGAAATTTGATACAAAGGTTTTCACCGAACTCAATCTCAAATTCCCTAATCTGGGAAGCGGGATGCTAATTTTGAAATAATTAACGTCGTCGTAGTGGCGGTACATCTGGCAGCGTAAGCTCGAAGTCAGCTAAGAAGAATTCATATTTCCGGCTGTGCTGCCACGACGACATAAAAAACTGTTTAGGAATCTCGCCCCAATTTTAAAACTCATGCGAAAAAATACAGTCGTTGAGTTACGGGCTTACGCAGAAGCAGAAAAAAGTTGCTAGACAGACGTCTATCTAACGACAATGATAGGAGCTTGAGATGTTGACCATTTGTAGCTCACACAAAGGGTGCGCACTTGCAGTAGTAGCCTTCAGAAGTGCATACGATAAGTCAAGTTTATCATTGACCCATGAACTTGACTCTCGAAGTGAATGAAGCGAGTATCTATCGCTTTTTTGACAAGATACTGTGAGGGTCGTGCAATAAATGCTTTGATTGCCTATGAAAAACAATTTATTGAAAAGCAATATCAGCGTTCATGCCCAAGAAGCGTGTTCATGTAGAGTTGAATGACGCAGCACTTTCGAAGTCGCCGCGCGCAAGCAAGAGGTGACGTCGGTTGTGGCCGAGACTTCGCGGTAACAATGACCATTAAAATCTTAAATGCACCATTAGCTTGAGCATGGCAGTGCAACGCGCGTCGCATACGTTAACGTAAGTTGTAGATTTTGATGAATTATTAAAAACTCAGAGGTTTGCATAAGCCTTAACTCACGCTCACACAGTATAAGCAGAAATGCTACATGAACAAAGGTAGTTCACAATGCGAAAAAAAAATCTAAAGAAACTACGGCTGACATATTTGAGCAGGGAGAGATGCCACCACGCACCGGTAAGGAGCCCCAGGGTGAAAATGAAGGGTGTGAGGGAGGTGGAGAAAGAGCTCAGGAAGATGCCGGTGAAGGCAAAAAGTCCTCCAGCGACGGCGACTTTCCGTGCCCCATACTTGCGGCACAGCAGACCTGTTACCGGCCCTGCACGAGCGAAATTCAGAAATCTTTCAAACACGGCGTTGGGCCTGTATTTGCTAATCAGTGATAACAAACACAGTCAACGTAACCAAGTGATTCTCTGATATTACTTGGCTTACAAAAATTGTTTTAAATTATTTATTATTTGCTAAAATTCAATAAAATCTTATTAAATGATTTGCTTAAATCCAACAGGTCGCTGAGTAAAAAACTAGCTCAAAGTTAGCAGTGACACTGCACATGAACCCCGATAAAAACTGCAAATCGCTATACCTTCTGCCAGAGACACATCCAATCACAAGCGTTTAAATTAAGGTAACTTTTCAACATTGACAAAACCAATGGGCGTAGGGTCGGAGAAGCCAGCGTTATAGTCTTACATAACATGGGGAAAAAGAACTACAAAAAGCGTGCTGTTCTTGTTCATGAATTGTTCGTGCTGAAAACCATTCACAGTTATAAGATATTGAAAGCTGCGTCGGCACCTGAGATGTGCACCTCGTTATGCTTGAAGGCTCCATTCAGTTCAACGAACAATAACAATTCACTAACATTAAAATAGACGAATCTCATGTCTATGCACACACACTAAAATACCTCTGTTCTCTTGTTCGCTTCCGGCATGGAAAAATAACTCGCTTATCGAAACCCCTCCAGACATCTGTTGACACGTTGACGCGTATTGGTACGTATGTGTACCACTCGGTAAATTGCTCATTTACGTACCAGTGTCCACGTATAGCAGTTCAATTTTTTCACTACCTTTATTTAAATTATATTATGGCGTACGAGGTAAAATGTTATCGTTGTCATATTTTTCCCGGTTTTTATAGAGAATAAAATTTTAATCAAGCAGTAAAGACGGCTTTTCAATTCTGCTACTTCTAACCCAGCCAAGCTGACCGTAGCAACCACGCAAACGGAATCAACTTGTTAAACGTGTTCGATGGTCACGACAACAAACAAACATCGGCATCTTTGGGATGCTTTATTTCCAATCAAGCCTGAAACAAATGATCTTAAGCATAGGTTTTTCAAATGTCTTATAACTAACACTATACATAGGACACCATGACGGTTCCCCCGTGAAGCCGGTACCCATTTCCGACACCTGGGTCGAGTGGGGGTATTGTGCTTGAGCTTTCCCTTATACCCAACGGGGAAAATCGCAGCGCCAGCGCCGGGAAACGAAAATGTTATGACTACTGAATATTATAGACTTTCGACCTAATAAAGAATGAGCATCACTAGAGTAACTAAAGCAATTAAGTTATTATTCTTAGCAGCTGCTAATCAATCATAATCTTCAGGACCCAAGGAACTATATCGACCAAGTGCTGCTGCACAAAGGATAGCAAGAAGTGAGGACTCAAGGTCACTTCGTGTTCCAGCTAACTTTTAGCGCTCGAATACCTCAATCCAAACAACGAGAAAAACATTCACAAGAATTTCATCCCGAAATTTGTTTGCATCGTGCAGTTCAACTTTGTTGTACTTCTATTGCTCATCTTGCCTCTATCGCACATTTTAATGAAGCTACGCCATCTACAGCGAAAGAAAACGTGAATGCAGTGATGAAATCGATGGCATTCTAAATATAGCGCTTGCGTTTTGGTCTCCATTCAGCGGGAGAGCAGAAGCCTTACATGAATGTAGGTAAAAAATAAAGCGTAGTTACCATTTGCAATGACGAGGAAATTTTGTGGTATTGGTGAACCAAGATAATGCAGGTTCGACAATTCGGAGAAAAAAACGATCATATTCCCTGGGGTACGTTGCGGCAGAGAAATAATGATTTAATCTTACACGTTGATTGGTGAGCGAGTGCTACAGATGATCCAAAACTTAACTCGGTTTGTACCTATTATTGTAACCCACCACTTTCTAGTGACGTATATTTGTTTTTACGCACTAAAATGAGTCACGTGTACAGCCCATGCTAATCGAGTGCAGGTTATATAACCGGTGTACAGTCTGACCTGAGCACAGGTTACACTGCACATAGCCAGTGTACAACCTTGGTTGAGTACAGGTTACACTGCTCATGGCTGGTGTACAACCTAAGCTGAGTACAGGTTTCACTGCTCATGACCTGTCGTACAATTTGGATGCCTTCACTGCAGTTCATCGATCTCACGAGTCGGGTCATCAAAAAACAGATCAGTTCTAAATGCACAAATAACAGGTGAGCCACGTCGTGTTAGATGTTATTGTAGAGTTGTGGAGACAAATGCACTGTCATGCATGAGACAATCATTACTCAGAAAGTGATAACAGTGAGGAAAAACACTTAGCAGTGTTATCAGTGTTGTTGATCACTTACTCTAACGTAGATCGCCTTGCTGGTCAGAATATCATGAATGGTAGCCACTACTTGAACAGCTTGTTATATCGATGATTCGCAGCTCAGTCCTTTTATTGCTTTGTTATAAGCCCTACCTTAGAATTTAATTCTTTATTTTATCTTCATGTATAGCTTATGATTAAAAATATAATAAACGTGTATATATATACAGCGTGTTTAGGGTGATAGATAGTTGGATTAGAACTCATTCACTTACTGTCAAACCTTGGTAATGCTGAGTAACGTTCTATACTGCAGAATATTGTACTATATATAATATTCTACAGTGTAGTAGATAAGACATTAAGTACGTAAAACTAATATCGAATTCAAATATTTCCATATAATATCTCACATATTATATTTGTTGACAATCTTCGACAACAATATCATTAACCAAAATTGTATTTTTATGCGTGTTTTTCATCATCCTCTTGGAGACACACTTCGATATAATAAATATTGTGAGCAGATAAAATCGCGAAGGAACACTCAGAGGTACGAAATATCAAATCGTTAGAACGACATTTGCGATTGTATCCTTTTACTCATGAACAAAATTGGTTATAAAGTATGGTTATAAAATTGGTTATAAAATTGGACATTTATTTTCTACCTATCTGTTCCAGTTCAACGCGTGTTAAAATACGAAGATAATCATTTATCATTCACGTGAAGGCAGAAGTGCATTTAATACCAAACAACATGGCATTGCTTAACATCAAGTGCAACTACAATCAATCTGTACGATTTTAATTATTGTGCATCACTGAATGAGGTTTGCGTCCGCTAACGAAAATGACACTTATCACCCTCTGTGATGTGTAGCTTTAAAAATAAAAAGAATGTGTTCATCTTCGTGTCAGTCCAAAACTGCTGCTGTAAGTAATGTACCATTTGTATACAGTACGTGGGTGTTAAAACTTCTATGTAAGAATGGAGGGTTAGAATGTAGGACGATTTATTACTTTCATTTTTTTAAATCGTTGAAAACACAGTACAGAGGCAGATGTTTCGTAACAGCGACTTCTCTGATGAGTCTTAATTGTTGAAGGGTTTCAACACGAATAATTTTTAAAATTTCAATTTCTATAGAATGATCACAAACTTACTTCGATCGATGAATGACTTTTAAAATAAATCCAATAATCTTGGATTGAAACTTGCTCTTACTGTACAAGCTCCTGGAAAAACATTGGTACACTTTTAAATGAATTTCTTGCAAAATGAAACTACAACTCAGTGACTCAGTTTTTAGCATAACGTGCCATTAGCAGGACTCATTCACTGTTATAAATAGTCAACATTAACTGATAGACAAAAAAAAAAGAATAAATTGAGCTTATCTTGTTGAAATTCGATATTTTAGTCTATTATCTAAACACGTGTTTGTCGACGCATATTATTTTTTATAATAATATCACCAACCCACACAACAAACACTAATATTTGTACAATGAAAGCAATCATCGAACACAAAACTGCAAATTCGCCTCTATTCATGCAATACAGATGGTTTCAGAATACTGCGTACAAAAACACGGTCAATTCAGAGAGATCTAACAAATGCCTCCGACCTCACATCACATGTCCGACAATTTGCGCTGCACGTATCATTTGCCATTGGAGTAATTCAGCGGTGCGCTCTCTCTGCTGTAATCATTTGATCTCACGGACGAGCGGGGATACAGAGTGTTTTTGTAGATGATGACGCAGGTCGCCCTGAAATAACTTGGTAGGTACCATATTTTCAGTCCGTCAGATTCGGTTTTTTCGTACATGCGTATTGCTCAGTTGCCGAGCACATGAATATAACTAACATCAGTACCAGAGGTAAAAACGGGGTAAAGCCATTTCGCGGTTACCCGGTATAGTCATGAATATGCCTAATATATAACTAATTATAAGGCTAAAAAGGAAATAAAGGACTCTCGTGAGGATCTGGCACGAATAAGTTAGAAATCGTGACGTCTTCTCTGTGGAGTTGTAGCGTCGATATACCACACTGGTGGTACGTAGGTAAGGTAAAAATAAAGAAAATATTATTCTCTAATTGTCAGAAATGATGAACGTTCTCGAATGGGTTTGTGAATTAGTCCAACTTTCCGTTATACTTATCGGTTGAATATTTCAGACACCAGTAATGTCAAAATATTATCTATAGAACCATATTCTACGAAGTTCGCCTATTATTCAACTTCCCTCGGTGTTGAGACTTAGCGAGCGCAAACTTACCTAGCAAAAATCCAGTAGTGGTGAGCAATGCGAGTATCCACGACGCTTGGTAGGCTGAATCTCCGTACTCGTGCATGATTCTGAGGTACAAAATGCTGTAGCTCCTGAGAAAGCCAACAATCCAAACGTTGGCCATGCAAGCAGCCACTACCACCACCCACCCGTACCCTCCGTCGGGGGGTACAAACTTTCGCTCTTTTGTGACCGGGGTCGCATCATTAGGACCACTGCTCTTGTATTCTTCTGAAATCTTTTGTCCGCGTAAGGAAGTGTTTTCATCGGCGTCAGATGAAGCGTGGGACGCAGACGGCACAATTTTGATGGTTGGGATTTGAGAGTCATTGAGGAGGCTGCTCGATTCCATTACATTCGGGGACTCGGATTTCAAACTTTCGGTGTCTCCGTTGCATGATAAGCTGAAACTTATTCTAGTGGGTGACGACTTCATCGAGTCTGTTTGGTCACAAGAGGACAATGCACTCTCTGCAGGAATGTGATTTGTTTCATTTTCTACGTGACTCAAACTTGTTCTTTCAGCGTTTTTGTCAACGTCACAGTCGTCTTCGAATGGACTGACGATTGTTCCGTGTCTGCGAGTGCGGATGTTACTTTCGTTATCCAGGTGTAAATCTGTAGGTGCATGAGCGCTACTACTGCTTCCTTCCACCACCATTTTCAACCCTCAAAGCTAAACTAGCGTCTTAATCATTAACTTTCAACTCTGATAAACAAATGGATCATTTTAGTTGAGTGCACATTGAGTGTGAGAAGACTATCTTAAACGCGGAACACGTACATGTATATTTCTAACAATATTTTGCGGGATCAGTACTAGAGTCCTTAACGGGTTTTATTAGAATTAAATTGGGCAGTGCCATGCGATGAGCATATTTTCTGCACGTAATTTTTGGAATGTTTTTACAGCCTACGAAAATTTGACTAATATACAGTAAATCAAAATCACCAACTTTGAAGTTATTGAGTCCAACAGGAATCGAATATAGCAATGAGGACAGTAGGGGTTTTTACTTACGAGATACTTTAACAATTTATTTACCACAAGCGAAACAGCAGTAGATTGTTTCTTAAGTCTAGTAGAATTGACACATTTGAGTAAAGCTACTCGTGGGCCCGAATAAGTACCTCGATTTTAAGGGCATCCTATCATCAACGCTATTTTAAGGTGTTACCGTGGCCGAGTGGTTAAGAACGAGCCCTTCACGGGAAGGTGCCAGGAGTTCGAATCCCGGCAGAGCTGCAGGTGATTTCTCCCGTTGGGAAAAGGGAGAACTCAGCCACAATTTCCCACTCCATCCAGGTGTCTGAAATGGGTACCGGCTTGACCGGGGGTAGCTTTCAAAGCGTCCTGGTGTTAGTGATAAGGTATTTGAAAAACCAATGTACAAGATGATATGTATTAGGCTTGATTGATTGGAATAAAGCATCATGTAACCTAACTCACCTAACCTTAAGCCTCTTCAACGCTGTTTCGTCCCTTGTTTACATTGCGTTAATTGCATTTTTGTAATCGTGTTGCGTTATACTTAGTTCATCGTGAGAACCAATTTTTTCCCTTCCGATTCGGAGATTACGATAGGAAAGATCAAAACTTTACAGCACAGTCATTTCCAATCTTATCATGATACTTTTTTGAAATTAGGGCCTGAGAATACAACTTCATTATTTATTTCTAGCGATAAATTTATCAAATCATATACTACAATTTATAAGGTACCGTTTTAGTAACTGGATTTGAGAAATTCAAGGTTAGAAACACTTTGTTCCTATCAGGGGATCAATATGAAAAAGATATTAGATAAAGTAGTCATTTTTCGATTGCGTTACGGCTATAACACTGTAACACATGTCCAGGGGCTCTCGGAAAACACAATACTTCTCTAAAATGACGACATATAAAAACGGAAGCATGAATCATTAATTTCTATAATTTGCATGCTTGCAGTGAGTTTATTTATTCCACAAAGTTTCCATTTTCCACAGTGTTAATAGCGTGGTACGCGCTTGATCTCTTACACCACCACATAACCGCACGTCTCAAGCGAGACTGCTCGCAAGTCGCAGCTCGAGTAAAAAAGGTCAAGGAGTACAGCAAGGAAGCTTCATGAAAACACGACTCAGAATTTCTGGGTTGAGGGAGAGCCATTGTTCAGAAAAATAAACGATAAAAATTTATGAAGTCCATGCGTTAGTTGGGCGGCTTCTTCTCAATTATATATACATATATATATATATATTATATATATATATATATTGTTCTTCCAAAGAAACGTAGTTACCGTACTTGGATAAGGTAACTCGCAGATTTTGCTATAAAAAGTAAATTAGAAAAAACAGTATAAATTAAATACTGAATCACGGCCTACCGATTTCTTGAGCTTTATGATGATTACAGACATTTCTTTAGAATCAGCAACACTAACTTTTTTGTTCTGCGGCTGCGTCGCAGAGTTGCCAACTGGCATATTTCACTGCCAAATTTGGTCATTTTTGGCAGTGAAAAGTCATTTTGGCGATGAAAAATTGCAATTTGGCATTTGGCAATGAAAACGATGGAATTTGGCATTGGAAGCTATTTTTGGCAGAAAACTAGTATGAAAGAAGTCGCTTTGCTATTTTCATATATTGAGCGAGCGAATTGGCGCCCTTTTTCAGACGTTGTGGACATGAAGAGCTGCAACGTAATACGTATTATCGAAGATCGAACGATTATTGTTTAAGCTTCGATCAAACGTGTTAGTAAAGGCCCTATTACACGAGGCAACATTTTGCCTCGACTACGGCAACTGAAATGACGCAACTTGTGGGTGCGCTATCACATTCACATCATTCACATCATCATAATCACATGAGGCAACCAGTCTGGCGTTCCCAACTTCAGAGGGAGGTTGTAGCTCGCCGTGACTGCGGCATGTGACTTCATATTTCATCATTAAATGAAAAGCATCAAGAACGTATACAAAACTTAGATCCTGTTTTACGCTTTTAAATGTCCTTGTTAGGGTTGGTGGTGATGAGTTAAATTCAAGATAGTTATTAACGTCCAATCCTAATCTTTTTACTCGACAGTGCTTTTCGAAATTGTAAGAGAGGGATAATAAAGCATGGGGGAACTCAGCTTGGATTTCTTTATTGAAGGAAGCCGTGATGAGCGATGGCGTGCTTGACTTCGGACGGTCTTCTCTTAGATGAGAAACTCCGTGCAGGCGAGGTCCGGCGAGCGATGACGTTGGTCAGGTGTAAGTGAGTGTGTTTGTGGAGGTTCAAGGTCTGTTTAATCTTAGCGACTGACAGAACATCAATTTCACTCGTGACGTTTTGATGAGTCACTATTTGTGGGTTCAGACTTTAGAATAATTCCACGGTGTGAAAAGCAAGTTGTCGTGGTTGAGTGGGTAGATTAGTAGCCATTTGTAGTAATACACTAGGCTCTACTAAAAGAAGAAAAAAAGAAAAAATGTTTATTTCCAAGTTGTCACATGAGATACATGCCAACATATTGGCTTTTAAAAGTTTCTTAAATATAGGGCATCCTAAAACAAATGTTCCATACGATGAGTACTAATTGACAAACCATCCGAGGTGTACAAGTAGATAAGCCATACGAGGCATAATAATAGACAAACTATACGAGGTGTACTAATAGACAAACTGTCAGAGGTGTACAAGTAGATAGACCATACGAGGCATATTAATTGACAAAATATACGAGGCGCACTAATTGACAAACCATCCGAGGTGTACAAATAGATAAGCCATACGAGGCATAATAATAATAGGCAAACTATACGAGGTGTACTAATAGACAAGCTATCAGAGGTGCACAAAATAGATAGACCATACGAGGCATATTAACAGACAAAATATACGAGGCGTACTAATAGACAAACCACGTGGTTTGCCAATAGTCTATCTCTGTCAAGGGTAGTTGAATGAGAAATGAAAAATATGCCCTAAAAATATGCAAAGCCCTATCACCACCAAAAACATATTTCATATCTTCTCGATATTCACCACATCATGCGGACATGGGTACATGGGATAAAATAGAGATACAGTGTAAGTCGGTTACCACTCATGATTGACAAATATCTACAAAATATTGGTAGAAATGGGTAAACAAACATATATTCAATATCAAAATTCATAGCTTGTACAACATACGGACAGAAAGATTATTTTACTACGAATCATATGCTCAAATTGCACTTTATTTCATTAATTATATATGACATTAATCCGATTCACAGAAACGCCCTCTGGGGAAGTGATAGATCTATTTTTGAATCATTTCGCTGTTGCAATAAAATTTATTAACCGAATGGTTTTTGCGTAAAGAAATGAAATAGAAACATGTATATCTATTTATGTAGATACATATATATACCTACAAACGTACACACACATATTAATATATATACTTATTGAAAATAAAATATTAGAAAAAATACATATATAAGATAAAAGATAGAAGCAACCTACCATCTACTACACAGAAAATGACAGCTGAGCTCACTGTAATCCTAAGAAATTTTTCGCATAAAAAAAACTAAAACGCAGAGAAGACTTCGAAAAACATAAAAATGATCTGATGAGCTGGTTTTTAATTTCTTCACAGAAATTTTTAAGAAAAATCAGGTTATAGTCAAGAAGCAACACAACTCTTCAGCATTATACGGACATGTGTACGTGGGATAAAATGGAGTAACATTGTGGCCGGATATCACATCTGAGTGGAGAATATTCACAAAATTGGCACATATAGGAAGATTAGGCCTTGATCCAAAATGATAATTTTAATTACAGAAATTTAGAGTTTTTTCCGATTTGAAAGTTCAGTGCTAGTGTGCGCTGAACGCACGGAAAAAATAAAAAGATTAAATGCAATGCTTAAATTACCCCTTTCCCCCCAGCTCAGCCGAAAATCGATTGAAAACATCTTCGAGAATGATTTTGAAATAGCGAGACAACGTTAGCCAAAAATTTAATTCATTATAAACTTTGCACAACCCTCACATCTATAAACCTGTTTATTGGTGTACACACAAAATGTATTTCATGGTATATTTGTCATACAGACGTTAAATATTAATACAGAAAAGAAAAAGAAATAACAAAATAAAGATGAGGAAATACTCCTAATTATGGAAAGAAAGTTCGTTCTGCTGCACTGAACTGACGGCTGTGGTGCTCATTGTTGTTGACAGAAATAAGTAAGATGAATATACGAATCGCTTAGCAAACGTAAAATGAAATAGTTTCTAAATTTCTAACAGAAATTTCAGGAAAAATTAAAATTTCTGATAGATGGGAAGTTCACACCGAAATGCTGCAGGCCCTATGACAGAGATGCAAAATGACGTGACACATTTACTCTAAATTCTTTTCCAGTTTAGAGTTTTTGATATGCTGGGGAAGCTTGTTCCACAAAAAAGCTCCAGAAACTGAGAGAGCTTTTTGTCCCACGTTAGATGAACGGTAACTGACTAAAACATCGTTCCTCCGGTTTGGTCTTTCGTTTGGGATATTAGATGGAAAAAATTTTACCACCTCTGCATTACTTTGGGGGAGGTACAGAGAGGAGAATACTCGTCGAGCTTTCTGGATCATGAATCTGTTCGGTATTGGGATCCAGTCGAGTTTTCTTAAAAGAGGGGTGACATGATCGTATTTATTGAAATTTCCTTTGCATACCACTTTGGCGGCGAAGTTTACACATTTTTGCAACTCTTCCTGACGACATTTAGGTAATTCTCCCCACACAAGACTGCAGTAGTCAAGACGCGATAAAACTAAAGACTGAATCACTAATAACCTAGATTTTTCGTCAAGTGTGTTCTTTATACGATGAAAGAACATTAAGGTTCCGTTAATTTTGTTGCACATTGTTTCGACGTGTGAATTGAAAGTCATATTTTTGTCAAACCAAACACCCAGATTTTCAACCTCATCGACTCTCCAAATGTTAGCTTGAATGGTGGTAAATTTTCAGTCGCATTCTGTGATCCAAAAATAATGCATTGCGTTTTACTTGCGTTAAGTTTGAGGCCATTATGGTCATACCACAATTTCAGATTTCTCAGAAGGTTTTCAGCGTTGGCTTGTGTTTCTGTTAAATCCGCTGTTGAGCTTGTCATGGCAATTTGTACGTCATCAGCATACATTTAGATTTTTGTGTTTGCCGGCATGGTGGGGAAATCGTTGATGAAAATTGAAAATAGGAGTGGGCCGATGATTGAACCTTGAGGAACGCCAAAATTATTTGGTATGAATGATGACATTTTGTTATTCAAGCACACTGCATGAGAGCGGTTTCGTAGGTAGCTTTCAAACCACTGAGTGTCTATTCTGAGGTTTGAAATTTTTTGTAGAAGTTTCTTATGCTCAACACTGTCGAAAGCTTTGGAGAGATCAAGCAATAGTAAGAGAGTTAATTTTTTTTGGTCAATATCATTGTAAATTTTTTCTGTTATGTTTAACAGGGCGTCCTGAGTACTGGTATTCCTCCTGTAAGCATATTGATTGCGATGCAGTAGATGTGACTCGTCTATGTAAGACGAGAGCTGGTTTGTTATTACTTTTTCTAATATTTTGGACATAACAGGCAGGAGACTGATTGGTCTGTAGTTTGACGCTATGTCGATATCACCAGATTTATGTAATGGCCTAATTATGGATAGTTTCCATTGATCGGGAAACTTGTTTGTGACTATAGATGTATTTATTATATAGATGTGCTCTCGATTTATTATATAGATGTGCTATAGATGTATTTATTATATATATAGATGTGCTCTCCGTGGCACAGCGGTTAAGGGATCGGACTTGTATGCTGGAAGTCGCGGGTTCGTTCCCAGCGCTGGCGCGAAGATTTTCCCCGTTGGGTATAAGGGAAAGCTCAAGCACAATACCCCACTCAACCCAGGTGTCGGAAATGGGTACCGGCTTTACGGGGGAACCGTCATGGTGTCCTATATATAGGCTTAGTTATAAGACATTTGAAAAACCAATGCTAAGATCATATGTATCAGGCTTGATTGGAAATAAAGCATCCCAAAGATGCCGATGTTAACCTAACCTTATTATCAAGCGAATAAAGGGTGCTGTGACAGGGAAGCTGTCTTTTATATGTTGGAGGCTTATGCCATCATGTCCAGTCGCTTTAGTATTCTTTAGTGAGTATAAGATTTTTCGTATCTCTATGACGCTAACTGGCTTTGGTCTCCACTTGTTGCTACTATTTGGGGATGAAACATCGCTCAGATTTGCCTCTGTAGATGTGTCTGAAACTGTCCTAAATACTTCATTGAAAACATCTTCGCCAACTTTTGAGAAGAAAGTGTTAAAGTCATTCGCCATTTCTGAGGGGTTGTCAAAAGTGCTTTTGCAGTCTGAATTTTTATACTGAGCAGCTTCTCTAATGATTTCCCAAGTTCTTTTAGGGTTTTGTTTTGCCGCCAAGAGTTCTTTGTGGAAGTAGTCCCGTTTTGCTTCCTTAACTTTTCTTCGTAGGATCTTCTCATGGTCTTTATATAATTTTCGACGCGTACTGTCTGATTTATTCAGTTTGTACTCACGCTGCAAATTTCTTTTAGCTCTGCTCAAATGTTTTATCTCATCTGTTATCCATTTAGAAATTCTTGGCTTAACTTTCTTCGTAGTGAAAGGTGCGCATTCGTTAAGATCTGATACGAAATTTTCGTTGAAAAGCGAAACTTGTAGATTGACATCATCGGTGTTTTCCATGCCTTGAAATTCACTCCATCTGTCTAATAGCTTTTCTTGAAATATTTCAGGGGAGTAGTGGTTATTCATGCGATATGTAATGTAACTAGATTTCTGTTTCTCTTTTGCAATATTGATTTGGCATTCTACCGAATGTTGATCAGAAAAGGACGGTAAGATTTTAATTTAATTATTTAATTCAATTATTTGTTCTGATATCTCTCGGACGTTTCGTAACGCCAGCTCCTGCACTCACTCATCATTGCACAATAATTCTCATGTCAGTTGTCTCTCTCAGTTGCCATTTTCATGTAGTTTGTAAGCATATTGTGTCCGGGCTACCGTCATTGTAAAATATAGGAGTGGTCAAGTGGTATAGTAAATACCATCAGGACGGTATTTTAGAAAAGAATATTTTTTATATATTCTTGAAAACTTTGATTTAGTGTTTAGTTTTACAGCACCAACGTCAAAGCCTTATTTTGACACCACTTCCTAATCTTGCACCACACTCCATTGTTAAAAGCACTCGCTATTTTACTCAGCATAACTCAGCTTCTGCTTTGCTAACACACAACTGAGCAAACACAAATAGACCTATCTACACAAAACAACGACGTATGACTAAATTCAACTCCAGTAGAACAATTTTTAAAAATTTTGTCAACTACAGTTCCAATAATACATCCTTAGTTCAAAGTCCTACGTCTTAAAATTGAATATTACAACATGAGCATCACAGAGGTGCACCTAAGTACAACTCTTGATGTATTCAAGTTATTCAATTTTAACACTTGAACTTTAAACTTCTATCCTTCCTACAAAAGCCTCGATTCTACAGTCTTGGAGTTATACTTCATGTTCTTCCAAATAAATCGAGCACCCATCATCAACTTCTAATTACAGCCACTCATCACTCAATGCCACCAGCTTAACCTCAAGTGTGTCGACACTGCTACCAGAATATTCTAGCCCCAATCTCTCACAATTGCGTAATTCATAGCCATTCCACAAATAAACTCACTACTCTGAAATCCAAACCCTACATCATGTTCTAATCTTCTACACTATTGAATACTGCCCACACTAAGAAACTTAAAATCTGCAGTAAACCCTCTCATCTCTATCCATTCAAATACCGTATTCGCCTCATATTTCTTACTACGAAACTCGTAGTATATAATAATAATAATAACAATGAAATTTTACGTATTAAATCTTTTCGCTTTCGAAACACAAACAGTCTCACCTGAAGGCTTTTCGAGTTGCTGAAGGAAGTTTTCTGAGCCGAAATATCGGAAAACTTCATCGGAGAGCGGAATTCATTTTTACTTCGTAGCGCTAACGAAGTTTGGTATCTCAACAGGACATTGAACCCTCATTTCAAGTAGAATAATTTCCCTGAGGTCAATGAATAAATGCAACAAAAGCCGGAGAACGAAAGCCTTGCGTCACAAACGCCGGTCAAATGGAAGACGACTGGAGGCACCCCGCATCGGTGCCGACTGCGGATCATTCGAGCTCCGGCCGCTGCAGTGTGATGTTGTTCGGGTGCGCTCGTGCGACTCAGGCTTTACAACCTGCCGGCTTCAGACATCTACCCAGTCTTTATTCATTCACCAATTTTGTTCCGTGAGTATGGCAAGGACTGAACTTGAACTCATAAACCAATTACTAGTTTATATTCCATCTAACGGCTTCTCGGTTCAGTCAGAGTTTTATTTCGTGGTGCATCAAATTTTTTCATTTTCTCGTCTGATTCGGACATATAAAAACCGGCAGGCCGCAGCGGAGACATTTCAAGAAACACTTTGCGAGAAGTACAGGAATTTCTGGAGAATTTCTTGAGTCCACCTCGCATGATTTTACACTTCAGTTTCCCACTCGTAACTTTGGAAAGAATGTACCTATTAACTTCAAATTGCTTTCAAACGAAAGAGCGAAACATTCTCTATCTATATAGTATAAACAACACCTTCAAGGTATTCTGAAAGTTACAAAAATTCTTCGATAAACCTTGCAAACATGCGCGCACTAAAAACACTTCAGTTTCCCACTCGTAACTTTGGAAAGAATGTACCTATTAACTTCAAATTGCTTTCAAACGAAAGAGCGAAACATTCTCTATCTATATAGTATAAACAACACCTTCAAGGTATTCTGAAAGTTACAAAAATTCTTCGATAAACCTTGCAAACATGCGCGCACTAAAAACACTTCAGTTTCCCACTCGTAACTTTGGAAAGAATGTACCTATTAACTTCAAATTGCTTTCAAACGAAAGAGCGAAACATTCTCTATCTATATAGTATAAACAACACCTTCAAGGTATTCTGAAAGTTACGAAAATTCTTCGATAAACCTTGCAAACATGCGCGCACTAAAAACACTTCAGTTTCCCACTCGTAACTTTGGAAAGAATGTACCTATTAACTTCAAATTGCTCTCAAACGAAAGAGCGAAACATTCTCTATCTATATAGTATAAACAACATTCTCAAGGTATTCTGAAAGTTACAAAAATTCTTCGATAAACCTTGCAAACATGCGCGCACTAAAAACACTTCAGTTTCCCACTCGTAACTTTGGAAAGAATGTACCTATTAACTTCAAATTGCTCTCAAACGAAAGAGCGAAACATTCTCTATCTATATAGTATAAACAACACCCTCAAGGTATTCTGAAAGTTACAAAAATTCTTCGATAAACCTTGCAAACATGCGCGCACTAAAAACACCGCAGTTTCCCACTCGTAACTTTAGAAAGATTGCACCTACTGACTTCAAATTACTCTCAAACGAAAGAGCAAAACATTTTCTACAAATGTGTAATAAACACATCCAAAAAAGTTTTCTGAAATCTACAGAAATTCTTCGATGAACCTTTACGACTTCCGCGCCGTCGAAAGACTCAAGTTGACTCATTTGCGCTCGCGCGTCGTCAGAACATCAAACTTTCCTGTGTTCTCAGAAACGAAATAATAATATTCTTAACGTTACTTTCAATCAATAGACTATTTCATTTGCATTTGTTGTCAAATTCAATGCGAAATTAAGGTAACCCCTTCGCGCTCGCGCGTGGTCAGAACATCTAACTTTACTATGTTCTGGAAAATGAAATGATGATATCCTCAACGTTATATTCAATCAACAGGCCATTTCATTTGTATTTGTTTAAAAATTCAATGCCAAATGTCAAGGCCGGAAACACATCGAACTAGACCGTGACGTATAAAACGATGACCACGTAAATTTTTTATACAAAATCATAGCGGAGGAGCATAAGTTTCATTTCTGAGGATACATTCTTGAAGCGAATCAGGATATCACTATAATTTCATCATGTAATTCATCAGTTACAAAAATACATGAACAACTATTTCTAACCTACAGCTACCAGTTGAAAAAGAATAAATGGAATAAGCCCGTAAATACTCGTATTGACAGTGTTGCCTACAAAGTGAGCGAACCGTAAAAGTTTGTTGACCTGCAATAAAATTTAAAAAAATTATAGAGCACTGAAGCATTCTGAAAGAATGTGTTGAGACGTCGAAACAAACACATTCAGAATGACATAACCTCAAAAATAATACATTAGCCTGTACAAAAAACTTACCGCGGAAATTGTCCCGTGGGAAAATACATCAACGCATAAATGACCTGTTTCGCCGGAGAAAATGTAAAAAAAGACATACCTTACAAATCGGAAAAAATCATATAATTTACAACGAAATAGTTTAACATAAATATCAGTAAACATACTATTAGGATTTGAACAACACCAACATAAGTGGACGAATAGGCATTTCAATGGTTGAACCTATAAATAAAAGTATATGCAATGCAAGGTAACACACAAGCTTATTTTGAGATAATACCCATGAGCAAAAGACAAATACTCAGATTTAGCAAAAAAATAGAAAGAAAGACTGAAAGCGTATTCTAGCTTTGAAAAAATTCGTAAGCACTGGGTGAAATCAAATATCAACTAAGGCCCACAACGGTGCGGGTCAAGTTCTACATAAACTTAAGTAGAACAGGGGAAAATTAAAGCATTTTATTTCAAAAGATGTTGCTGTGGGTAAGGATGACACTGAGACTAATGATAGAATATTTGCATGAATGATGATTTATACCAAACACACAAAATTTTGAGTTTCGTGCTTCTATATTTCCATAAATGGCCCTAATATATGTTTTGATTTTGTGACCGTGGATAATAAAAGGAAATATCCACGTCGAAAAATTTCTCATGTAATGACTTTAGGAAATACGAAGTGAAGATCAGTATAGCTATCGGTTAGCAGCATTGTTCAGGACTACAGTCGAAAACCGAGAATAAAATTAACCTTGAAGTGAAGACAAAGGTCCAGTATTTGAGTGGGTGAAGTGTAATAGTTCAAGAAGGAATTTATGAGGTGAGAAATTTATTATTAAGTGCTGTATTTGTGCACTACAATGAAGTATTGCAGTATGTAATTGCCACTAGGGACTCATGAAATGCCATGGTGCATGCGACTTGGAGTTTTTCATTGTTGCTGAAACTTTTCGCAAGTTATTACAGAAAAACGTCGTGAATTTGACAATGATTGAAATAAGTCTTAGGAAAACGAAAACAGTAATAATTAACCTCAGTGTCGTATCCTAAATTGTATGGTCTTTTCTGGTCTTTTTTCTGGTCACTCAACTTGTAACATTCCCTAAGTCGTCATCTCTTTATTATCGTAAAGCATTCACGTAAAACCGTGCATTTTTTGTGTGGTCTTTAAATTGAAATATAAATTGAGATCACAGCAACATCTTTTGAAATAAAATGCTTTAATTTTTCCCTGTTCTACTTAGGTTTATGTAGAACTCGACCCGCGCCATTGTAGGCCTTAGTTGATATTTGATTTCACCCAGTGCTTACGAATTTTTTCAAAGCTAGAATACGCTTTCAGTCTTTCTTTCTATTTTTTTGCTAAATCTGAGTATTTGTCTTTTGCTCATGGGTATTATCTCAAAATAAGCTTGTGTGTTACCTTGCATTGCATATACTTTTATTTATAGGTTCAACCATTGAAATGCCTATTCGTCCACTTATGTTGGTGTTGTTCAAATCCTAATAGTATGTTTACTGATATTTATGTTAAACTATTTCGTTGTAAATTATATGATTTTTTCCGATTTGTAAGGTATGTCTTTTTTTACATTTTCTCCGGCGAAACAGGTCATTTATGCGTTGATGTATTTTCCCACGGGACAATTTCCGCGGTAAGTTTTTTGTACAGGCTAATGTATTATTTTTGAGGTTATGTCATTCTGAATGTGTTTGTTTCGACGTCTCAACACATTCTTTCAGAATGCTTCAGTGCTCTATAATTTTTTTAAATTTTATTGCAGGTCAACAAACTTTTACGGTTCGCTCACTTTGTAGGCAACACTGTCAATACGAGTATTTACGGGCTTATTCCATTTATTCTTTTTCAACTGGTAGCTGTAGGTTAGAAATAGTTGTTCATGTATTTTTGTAACTGATGAATTACATGATGAAATTATAGTGATATCCTGATTCGCTTCAAGAATGTATCCTCAGAAATGAAACTTATGCTCCTCCGCTATGATTTTGTATAAAAAATTTACGTGGTCATCGTTTTATACGTCACGGTCTAGTTCGATGTGTTTCCGGCCTTGACATTTGGCATTGAATTTTTAAACAAATACAAATGAAATGGCCTGTTGATTGAATATAACGTTGAGGATATCATCATTTCATTTTCCAGAACATAGTAAAGTTAGATGTTCTGACCACGCGCGAGCGCGAAGGGGTTACCTTAATTTCGCATTGAATTTGACAACAAATGCAAATGAAATAGTCTATTGATTGAAAGTAACGTTAAGAATATTATTATTTCGTTTCTGAGAACACAGGAAAGTTTGATGTTCTGACGACGCGCGAGCGCAAATGAGTCAACTTGAGTCTTTCGACGGCGCGGAAGTCGTAAAGGTTCATCGAAGAATTTCTGTAGATTTCAGAAAACTTTTTTGGATGTGTTTATTACACATTTGTAGAAAATGTTTTGCTCTTTCGTTTGAGAGTAATTTGAAGTCAGTAGGTGCAATCTTTCTAAAGTTACGAGTGGGAAACTGCGGTGTTTTTAGTGCGCGCATGTTTGCAAGGTTTATCGAAGAATTTTTGTAACTTTCAGAATACCTTGAGGGTGTTGTTTATACTATATAGATAGAAAATGTTTCGCTCTTTCGTTTGAGAGCAATTTGAAGTTAATAGGTACATTCTTTCCAAAGTTACGAGTGGGAAACTGAAGTGTTTTTAGTGCGCGCATGTTTGCAAGGTTTATCGAAGAATTTTTGTAACTTTCAGAATACCTTGAAGGTGTTGTTTATACTATATAGATAGAGAATGTTTCGCTCTTTCGTTTGAAAGCAATTTGAAGTTAATAGGTACATTCTTTCCAAAGTTACGAGTGGGAAACTGAAGTGTTTTTAGTGCGCGCATGTTTGCAAGGTTTATCGAAGAATTTTTGTAACTTTCAGAATACCTTGAGGGTGTTGTTTATACTATATAGATAGAGAATGTTTCGCTCTTTCGTTTGAGAGCAATTTGAAGTTAATAGGTACATTCTTTCCAAAGTTACGAGTGGGAAACTGAAGTGTTTTTAGTGCGCGCATGTTTGCAAGGTTTATCGAAGAATTTTTGTAACTTTCAGAATACCTTGAAGGTGTTGTTTATACTATATAGATAGAGAATGTTTCGCTCTTTCGTTTGAAAGCAATTTGAAGTTAATAGGTACATTCTTCCCAAAGTTACGAGTGGGAAACTGAAGTGTTTTTAGTGCGCGCATGTTTGCAAGGTTTATCGAAGAATTTTTGTAACTTTCAGAATACCTTGAAGGTGTTGTTTATACTATATAGATAGAGAATGTTTCGCTCTTTCGTTTGAAAGCAATTTGAAGTTAATAGGTACATTCTTTCCAAAGTTACGAGTGGGAAACTGAAGTGTAAAATCATGCGAGGTGGACTCAAGAAATTCTCCAGAAATTCCTGTACTTCTCGCAAAGTGTTTCTTGAAATGTCTCCGCTGCGGCCTGCCGGTCATATAAAAAGAGTTTTTTTTCGGATTGGTTGGTCTTCCACGGTGATGGCTCGGTAGATTTTCCTAACCTTCAGGGAAACTTCTCCGATAAATTTGAATTGCACAGAATAACACATAAAAGATGGTATCCGTGATACCCGAATAATCTCGGCTATAAGTAACAAACGTATTCTTACAATGGTTTCTTCATTTTGACTTCAGTTACCTTGGGTGAGATATGCAGCCCTCATCATTTACCATGACGGAAAATGAACATGCGGATGCAGTGTCACGCGCATAATTTGTAACTAACGGAAACTGGTCGAGTCTTCTCGTGTTGACAACTAATGAATTTACCACATGATAATAAATTGGTAGGAGCGTTGCAGATTTCAAGAAAGCTACTGTTCATTGAAGTTGAGACGGAGTTAGCAAATGATGTACTTCAGTTTATTTGAATACGATGCTTTAGTGCTACTATCCCTCATGAGCGTGGAACAAAATATCAATATTCGGGTAACCAATTCTTTTTTTTTATTGTTCGAAGCGTTCAAATGCATGAGAAATGTGTTCAAGATACCAGAGGGTTTGAGTTTGAAGGAATCGCATGCGCCTGAAATCCAGCGTTTCATGGAGGCGAGTACGCAGAAACTTGATATTTGAAGAAGGCGCATGAACTGGGCGTCAATATTTGTATGGCACCCGCCAGTTAAGAGACAGGGACGGTGTGTGTGGCAGTAGTGCGTGGCTGCGTGCGTCAGAGCAGGGAGTGACGTGTTGTTCTTTTACACTTCTTACGTTTGCATTTCCTTCTGACGTATTGAAATGCGTGGCCAGAACATATTTCGAAATCGAATATGAGGCAAATGATTATGGAGCGCTTCGTTTCAAGTGGAAGAATGTTTTCATCTTATTTTGATGTATTGAAATGAGCATTTAAAATATGTTTCGGAATCGGATATGAGGAAAATAATTATGGAATACCTGGATTCAAGATGAAAAATGTTATCATCTTATTCTAACGTATTGAAATGCGAAGCCAGAATGTGTTCCGCAAACGTATGTGTGAAAGCAATTATGCAGTGTTGGATTGATAAGATGAAAATTAAACATAATGGGAGTTTGGAGACTGATGGAATATTCCTACAATACATGCCTGTACTGTAATTTACATGAAAGCTTTAGTGTAACAAATAGACGTTAATGCGAGGCTGTTCGTAAACGAAAATAAAACGTTGTCTTTATTTTAGAATGGCAGCCATAAATTTGCCTCGTTTCGATTTTCCTGGACATATGGGAATTGCATATGAATGTAAAATTTTGTATAGAATTTTCATCAACGTACACAGCTATGAAGCTCAATGGTATCCAATTCCATCCACACTCTATCACTCACTTGCAATCAATTAGTTGACATGAAGAAGGCGAGTAGCGAAGAGGCTCGAGTTAATTCCTGAGACTGTATTTGCAGAGAAGAGACTGTAGGCAGAGACGTCTGTTTTACTTCACCGTCTACCGCAGGGATGAAAGTTTCATTTATTTCACGGCAAAAATGTTGGTACCGCATCATAAATTTTAGTATAACAAAGCGCTCGCATGTTATTTAATCTTGAATCGATTGTAGGTAGATATTAAAATCTGAGCATTTAATCCTCGTGAACTGAAATCCAAAAGATAAAAAAACATTTAGGATTAATACAATTGAAAAGCAGTTCTTTGGATTAGTTTATTTTAATTTATATCTGTAGCACGGATACGATTTTCAATGCATTGCTCTTCCGTGGCTGCGCGGATTTGCCTACAGAAGAGTGTCAGCATAACAGGGTGCCAGCATGGCGGTATGGTGTCAGGAGGGCGTCAGCACGGCGATATGCTGTATGGCAGACGTCAGCATGGCCCCGTGATGCTAGTAAGCTCGGTGCTAACTAGCAGCATTAGCATCAGTAGGTGACAACAGCCGGAGCTTCGATCCTGAATGTAAGATGCTAATTGTTTTGTTTGGTAAGGACCTGCGTGCGCTGTGTGGTGACTGTGTTGGGTGATGACTGTACTGTTTGTTGACTGTACTGTGTGGTGACTGTACTGTGTGGTGACTGTACTGTGTGGTGACTGTACTGTGCTGTGTGGTGACTGTATTGAACTGTGTGGTAACTGTACAGTGCTGTGTGGCGACTGTGCTGCGCTGTGTGGTGACTGTTTTGTTCGTTGCGGTGACTGTATTGAACTGTGTGGTAACTGTACAGTGCTGTGTGGTGACTGTGCTGTGCTGAGTGGTAACTGTATAGTTCTTTGTGGTGACTGTATTGAACTGTGTGGTAACTGTACAGTGCTGTGTGGTGACTGTGCTGTGCTGTGTGGTGACTGTATTGTTCTTTGTGGTGACTGTATTGAACTGTGTCGTAACTGTGCAGTGCTGTGTGATAACTGTGCTGCGCGGTGACTGTGTTCTGTGGGGACTGTACTGTATGATGATTGTACTGCGGTGATCGTACTTTAAAGACTATATCGTGGTGATCGTTCTGTGATGACTGTATCATGGTTACCATACTGTGCTGATCGTACTGAGGTGACTGTGATTGGCACCCAGCATCACTGAGACATGCTCATCACTAGCATCACACGGCACTACTTCACATTGCACCAGCGAGACGATGCACGCCACCACAACTGTAGCGATGAGGTGTCGAACTTTTTGCTCTCCTGTCTATTTCATTAGAAATTGTAAAGTAATCAGTATAGGAACGCATAGCAGGCAGCGTCTTGAAGGAAAGTTGTTTGTGAAAAGTGGGATGCATTTACCTTAAATAGAGTTGGATATCTGCACCTTTTTGTTTATGATAAATTACGAGTGAGTTTCCTAGCAGCGAGTTAAAGAAAATTTGCTCTTGTAAAGAATGGAGACGAGACAATACATTAGAAAATTTTGAAAAATTACTGCCTTGACTGATGTTTTTGAAATACGTGCCAAATGACCAAGAAGCAAAAATGACGGCTTTGATTCTATGGTGTGACTTGCTCGTTGTTTGGGTAATACCTGGATGTAATGGATGCAGCAACACCTGGATATGGGGGATGCAGCAACACCTGGATATGGTGGATGCAGCCACACCTGGATGTGGGGGATGCAGCAACACCTGGATATGGGGGATGCAGCAACACCTGGATATGGGGGATGCAGCAACACCTGGATGTGGGGGATGCAGCAACACCTGGATATGGGGGATGCAGCAACACCTGGATATGGGGGATGCAGCAATACCTGGATGTAATGGATGCAGCAACACCTGGATATGGGGGATGCAGCAATACCTGGATGTAATGGATGCAGCAACACCTGGATATGGGGGATGCAGCAACACCTGGATATGGTGGATGCAGCCACACCTGGATGTGGGGGATGCAGCAACACCTGGATATGGGGGATGCAGCAACACCTGGATATGGTGGATGCAGCCACACCTGGATGTGGGGGATGCAGCAACACCTGGATATGGGGGATGCAGCAACACCTGGATATGGGGGATGCAGCAATACCTGGATGTAATGGATGCAGCAACACCTGGATATGGGGGATGCAGCCACACCTGGATGTGGTGGATGCAGCCACACCTGGATGTGGGGGATGCAGCAACACCTGGATATGGGGGATGCAGCAACACCTGGATATGGGGGATGCAGCAACACCTGGATATGGTGGATGCAGCCACACCTGGATGTGGGGGATGCAGCAACACCTGGATATGGGGGATGCAGCAACACCTGGATATGGGGGATGCAGCAACACCTGGATGTGGGGGATGCAGCAACACCTGGATATGGGGGATGCAGCAACACCTGGATATGGGGGATGCAGCAATACCTGGATGTAATGGATGCAGCAACACCTGGATATGGGGGATGCAGCCACACCTGGATGTGGTGGATGCAGCCACACCTGGATGTGGGGGATGCAGCAACACCTGGATATGGGGGATGCAGCAACACCTGGATATGGGGGATGCAGCAACACCTGGATATGGTGGATGCGGCAACACCTGGATGTGGGGGATGCAGCAATACCTGGATGTGGTGGATGCAGCAATACCTGGATGTGGTGGATGCGGCAACACCTGGATGTGGGGGATGCAGCAACACTTGGATGTGGTGGATGCGGCAACACCTGGATGTGGGGGATGCGGCAACACTTGGATGTGGTAGATGCGGCAACACCTGGATGTGGTGGATGCGGCAACACCTGGATGTGGGGGATGCAGCAACACTTGGATGTGGTGGATGCGGCAACACCTGGATGTGGGGGATGCAGCAACACTTGGATGTAGGGGATGCAGCAACACCTGGATGTGGGGGATGCAGCAACACCTGGATATGGGGGATGCAGCAACACCTGGATATGGGGGATGCAGCAACACCTGGATATGGTGGGTGCGGCAACACCTGGATGTGGGGGATGCAGCAATACCTGGATGTGGTGGATGCAGCAATACCTGGATGTGGTGGATGCGGCAACACCTGGATGTGGGGGATGCAGCAACACCTGGATGTGGTGGATGCGGCAACACCTGGATGTGGGGGATGCGGCAACACCTGGATGTAGGGGATGCAGCAACACCTGGATGTGGTGGATGTAGCAACACTTGGATATGGTGGATGCGGCAACACCTGGATGTGGTGGATGCAGCAACACCTGGATGTGGGGGATGCAGCAACACCTGGATTTGGTGGATGCGGCAACACCTGGATGTGCCTTCATTTAGCTTTGATTAAATATTTATGGAAATTGAGTTTGCGTCGGTGAGCAGCATTGTGAAAATTACCTCCGTGTACCACCGGTGGCGCACGTCGCAGTCAAAGTGTTAAGCACATTCATTTGGTATATTGATACAGTTAGGTTCAAGCCTAAAAAACATTAAGCGGTTTGATCATTAGAAGCTGAATAAATTATTGCCTATTTTTCTACCCGCTACTTATGATAGAAAATTAAAAATGAATGCACATTCAGATACCTGACTTCATAGAGTCAATCTTCTTTTTCCTGACACTTTTGTGGCAGTTAAGGCCCTTTTACACTGACGGTGTCTTCGCGCTCCACACCGTCGCTCCATCCCGCCAGCCAAATAAGCTCCGCCCACAGCAGAGCAAAATGACCCTTATTGCCACGCTCTCGGTAAGGAGCGGCAATATTCTGCATGCTAAATATTGGCGGTGTGCACTGCCGGTCAACAGCATTCAGTTTCTCTTGAGACCATAGAGAGCATGTGTAGTCATGGCTTGCATATTATGAGCAAAGAAGAAATTAAAACTCCTATCGAAAAATGTATAGAATTTCCATGTTTATGGAACGTTAAGCTCGCAGAGTATAAAAACAGAGCGTCCAGAGAAGATGCTTTTAAAAGTATAGCATCTCACTTCCACAATTATAATATTTTAATGGTTAAAATGAAAATTCAAACACTGATAGGCCAAGATAGGAAACAGCTCTCACTATTCAAAAAATCAAAGAAGCATACACAGCGTATGTGAACGTAAAATTAATTACAGTGCAATTAAAATTGTACAGTGTGCATGGCTCTTAGGAAAAGTACTTCAAGTAAACGAAAAACATTCGGCAGTTGTCATTAGAATAGTATTGAAATTAAAGGAGAAGTAAAAAAATACACCTACAAATTAGTAGTTGGTATTCATTTTTTCTTTCTTTTATTAGTGTTTTTGAAGGTAATTGGGTAGTATTAAATTTTTTTAGAATATTAGCTTTTTACTTCTGCAAAATATTCTGTAAATATTCTGCAAATTGTCCTGCCAAGTATTCTGTCAGTAGTGCAAGAGCAATACTGAGGATCAGGGCTCACACTGAATATGTTTAGATAAACCTAGATTGAACATGAAAAAACTTAGATTCGTTAAAAATAAATGGAGAAGTGTAGCTTTAATAAGAAATAAGTAAAAGTTAACATACGTCAGTAGAAACAATGATAGTAATGCTGATTTTCTTCCTGTATTTCATCCTAATTCTTTTCTTCAGCGCAAATTTCAATATTAAGTCGACTTTTCTGTTGTGCAAGGCGCTTTTCATTACGATGGTGACATGCTCTGTTGATGACATCTCGTGCCAATTTCGGCTTAGGCTTCCAGCCGTGACAGGTTTTTCATTCTTTCCATTAACCATTCTTCTTCGAAAGATTGCATTTACCACTTTTTAGGCATCGTTTTCGAAGGGCTAGCCATTTTGAATACCAGTGCGGCAAAAATATGAAAATTTGAATGTTAAAAATAATTAATGTTTAGGCATTCATTTAAAAGAATGCACAACCAGTTTTACGATCAAAATGCTCGTCACCTCACTGCAACGTGCCAAGCAAATCGAAGAAACAGCAGTGGAGCAACGGCTATCCCTGGCTTGGGCGGGCTTGCAAGTTCGTAAGATACTCGTTCATTACGCGTTTTTAAGGTCGAGAAACAGATTGAACACGTTCTACCCCATCCGATAGGCGTGGTTTTGAATCAGATATTCATTTGCATACGGTTTTGAAACAATAATTCTTAACTGCATTATTAAATTTACTTCAGTTAATGATGAAGTTACTGTCTGACTTGAAAAAAATATATTTAGCAATAGATCAAAAATTAATTAAGCCTAGCAACCCAGGAGGGATCGAAAAAACAAGATCTCGGTGGAAAACCCAGGATGAAGAGCCCTGCGTGGCGATTTCTGTCTCTCGGGAAGGAGCGTTGTGTTGAGCGGCAATGTAAAAGCAAGTCGGTGTGCACTGACGCTCAGTCCTCTCGTGGGCGGAGCTATAGCAAGTCCACCGTCGCTCCATACCGTCGCTCCACACCGTAGGTGTAAAATGAGCTTAGTAATGTTTTTCTATTTTTTATGGCTTCGATAGTTACATCATATTCAGCTAAACTGTTTAAACTTATAAACCTATGAATTTTTCTTTTTCAACTTTCTGACTACTTTATTTATCCTAAAATACTACCTGATAAGCATTCCAATATATGGAAACGTTATAGCACTTGAAAATGAAACGTCACGAATGTATGGTAAATGGTAATATTCCGCTTTATTTTGTACAGAAATTACGACTAATTATGTGCCTAAGATGATACTTGATTGCTTATATAACACTTATTAGCATGCCATATTATAGGACACTGCGCCATTTATTAACACTTTGACTGCGACGTGCGCCACCGGTGGTACACGGAGGAAATTTTCATAATGCTGCTGACCGACCAGGTCGCAAACTCAATTTTCATAAATATTTAATCAAAACTAAATACAGGCACGATTCAGTTTATGTTTGGTATTTTGAAAATAGTTTACTATAATTGGCTTGAAATTTGAGTTTGGTGGTGAACTTAATACCTAGTTGCCGCAGTCAAAGTGTTAAATCCTTCGCCTTTCTACTGAATGGTGGACCGAGCTTATGTTGGCTCAGTGGGAGGCAGTGTTCCATAGCATATGACATTGATGAAAGGCTTCTATTATCAGTTGTGTGGCGGATCGAGACCATAGTGAACCAGACGGAGACGGTGTTACAAACGTCCTTACACTACGACGCTCAGTCGAGCACTGCTCCGTCGCTCTGAGGTGCACGAGGTTTTTGACCGAGCGCGAAAGCCAAAACTCGCTCAGCAACTGCAGTCCGTTGCTCTCAGAAGCATCCGTCGCTGCTTTTTGGAGCAATTGTTGCCCCGTGTAATAGGGCCTTAACTCAGCGGATGGCCGGTTGCCGCACAGACGCGTGACAGACGCCTTCAGCGGCCCTTGCCTGCCGGGCCACGCCGCCACAGTTCAATTCGCAGGCGCGTGAGGGTCAGTAACCGTTGTGTTTTTTAGTTTGTGTCAGAACTATCGTTTGTGTTCAGCTGTTGAAAGGTAAACTCGTCATTATGTTGAAGTGGAACAAGTCTTATGACTCGGGACGTACCTACAGAGTGATATGGAAGTAAGAGTTTCCATGGCTGACAGAAGCCAAAGATGGTACACAATCTGCTTTTTGTAAGGTATATTTCAAGAATGTGCACCTCAGAAAAACTACGATTACGCTGCATGCTGACAGGAAAGAACACAAAACAGGGGCTTCCGTAGTTAACTAGCTCAGTGAGATCTAACATTTTTCAGAGAGCCGCGAAAACTCAAGGACGACCTAGAGATGAAGTGAAGAAAGCTGAGTTACTTGCATTGGTTATCGGCTGTCACAGTTCAGTGTCTGCTACAGATCATATATTTTGTGCGAAGTAATTAAGAATAATTTCGCCGGAAGTAAATTAGAGAACATACAGCTTCACCGAAAAAAGTGTTCGATGCTAGTTACGAAGGTGAAATCACCAGCGCTTGAAAATGAACTACGGGATAAAATTACCGAAGCTAAAAAATACTGCTTGGTGATCAACGAGTCGACTGATGTATCAAGTGACGAGAACATGTGTGTTTGCGTTCCATACTATGATAGCAGTCCTCAAAATATCGTAACTTTGCTGTTGGGTCTTGTGTCTGTGCTAGAAACAACATGTGAAGCTTTGTTTCACGCAACTACGTCACTACTTAAGAATAACATGACTTTGAAAGACTGTATTGCTATTGCAGTGACGGTGCTAGCAACGTGACAGGAAAACACAATTTTCTCTGGTCTCGCATTAAACACAAATTTCTCCATTGCATAAAAATGAGGTGCACGTGTCAAAGTTTAGCACTTTGTATTCAGAACTAATATCTAAAAGACATCTTTAGCACTTTGTATTCAGTGAAAGATGTCTTCTGGATATTGTTGTTGAAATTTTTTCTGAAACGTTTACTATTTTTATTGTAGTGTTTGTACATACATACATACATACATATACCGGGCTTATCCTCCCCATGGGAGGGTAGCCGACAGCAGGCCACAATCACCACACTTAGTCACTAGGAGGCGAGAGAGGCAGCACTGGCCGCACCTGAACTGCCAGGATCAGCAGCAGCCCAGCACAACCACCTTCCACAGTCAGGCCCGACAGCAACAGCTGGTTTACCCCGACCGCTTCATTGAGTGCAGCCCCTCCCCCGCACATGACAGGTCAACCCCATCACACGCGGGCAGCTTCCAGTAACGCGTCAAAAATAAAATTACCTCCTTATACACTGCCTCCACTCACTTCTGTCCGCAGCCATCCCTCTCGCCACGTCCACAGTCAGACCCCTCTCATACAAAGCACGTCGCACCCCATCCATCCAACTCATCCGTGGTCTACCTCGCGCTCGAAGACCACTCACTTCCGACATATATATCTTTTTCACCAGCCGCTCAACATTCATTCTTTCTACATGCCCAAACCATCCAAGCACTCTTTCATCCACTCGCCTGCTCAACTTTTTGATAACACCCGTCTGCTCCCTAACCAACTCATTCCTGATCCTATCTCTTCTAGTTACTCCATACATGCTCCTCAAACACTTCATCTCAAACACATCCAACTTCCTCCTCTCAGCTGCTCTCAACCCCCAGGTCTCTGCTCCATACAACAAAACTGGCACAATCAAACTTTCATACAGTCCACTCTTAGCATTCATACTCAAATTCCTGCATTCAGAAACTTTCCTCATTGCACCCAATGTCTTACAACCTTTACTCACTCGATGCTTCACTTCTACTTCCATACTATCCTTAACAGTCACATCCGACCCGAGGTACCTAAAATGCTCTACCTCCTCTAAAACTTCCCCATTCAACCTCACATCCAAAGTTCCAAACACTCCACCTCTTGAACATCTCATCACCTTACTTTTATTCACATTTACCCTCAATTTCCGCCTTTTGCACACTCTACCAAACTCTGTAACCAGTCTCCTCAGTTTTTCCTCTGAATCAGCCACAAGCGCTGTATCATCTGCAAACAACAGCTGACACACTTCCCAATATATACCATTTCGTCCCACCAACTGCGCACCTTTTCCCAACACTCTGGCATTCACTTCTCTCACCACACCATCCATAAACAAATTAAACAACCACGGCGACATCACACATCCCTGTCTCACACCTGTCACAACTGGGAACCATTCACTCACCTCATTCCCTACTCTCACACATGCTCTGCTATCAATGTAGAAACTCTTGATCGCATTCAACAGTCTCCCACCCACTCCATACAAACTTACCACTTGCCATAAAGCCTCGCGATCCACTCTGTCATACGCCTTCTCTAGATCCATAAATGCCCAATATACATCCTTTCCCTTTAATAAGTATTTTTCATTCACCTGCCTCACAGCAAACATTTGATCCACACAACCTCTACCACACCTAAAACCACACTGTTCTTCATCAAGCACACGATCCGTCAACGCTCTCACTCTTCCAATTAACACTCTTCCATACAGCTTCCCAACGACACTCAGTAGACTTATACCCCTAGAATTACTGCACTCATACCTGTCACCTTTCCCCTTGTACAACGGAACTACGCACGCGCTACTCCAATCAACCGGCACTTTACTAGCCTCGAAACACACATTTAATAAACGCACCAACCATTCTATAACCACATTTCCTCCTTTCTTTAGACATTCATCCGTGCAGCCATCCAAACCTGGAGCTTTCCCATTTTTCATTTCATCCAACGCACATCTCACCTCTGCACTTCTTATCGCCTTCTATTCACTACACCAAACACAGGCATTCTAACATCACTTCCAACAGCTACTACTCTCGCAATCCTATCATCCCTCACGTTCAGCAGTTCCTCAAAATACTCCGCCCATCTCTTTCTCACATCACAACTCTCCACTAGCAGCCTACCATTTGTATCCTTCACTCTTGCCTCATTCTCCACCTGACCCTTCCTAATTCTCTTCACTTCCTTCCAGAAAACCTTCCTTCCTAGAAAACCGTAGTGTTTGTACCATGGGATAAACTTTTGTTCATTTTAATTCTAAAATTTCAAAATACCATAGAAGGTTGGACATTGACCTTAATTTCACCCTACTTTAATATAATTATTCAAAACTTAAATGCACACGAGAGGTAACACTTTGATAAGTTTTTAACAAAAATATCTTAGGGTGACTTTTTGGCAGTAAAGCGCTAGATTTGGTAGTGAAGCTTCAGCAATTTGGCATAATGTCACTCACAGGATCTGGCAACCCTGCTGCGTCGTGTTTCAGAGAATAGGCTATCATGCACTTGAACTTGAACTTGAAATTGAGGGCCGACAGCGTCGGGGCCTTTGTAACGGCCTACAATTCCCTCCACAGTTATCACACAAAGAGTTCAGCGCCTGGTACCAGACTTGTCCACTAAACTACTCAGGATTTACCAATCCTTGTCACAAGCTGTTATTGGATGGCGTCACTGGGATAGCCAGTGCGTCAAAACACCATCCCCAGGCATATTGGGTCATTACTGACCATTCTACCTGACTGGCTCATTCCAGTCACTGTCTCTTACTCCAGGCACGCACAAGAAACAATTTCATAGCTTCAATGATACTCAAATTGCACTCCTGATCCAATCCAGCAAGACAGCTTATACCGCAATCATCTTCAGCACATCTGGCATACCACTCATTCTTTCCATACTGCTCAAGCACCACATTCATAAAACTTTCTCTCTCTTGCTCATACTTACTACATTCCAGCACAAAATGCTCAATTGTTTCCTCCACTCCACTAATACACTGCCGACATAATCTGTTATTATTCTCATTCCACCTCCATGTACGTCTGTTCACACTCAATGACTTACATCTCACAGCAAACAAGAGTTGACTTCCAAAACTACCATCATAGAACATCTCAAACTTAGGTGCTTCTTTTTTCATATACCAGTCAAGTGTAGGCTTCCGCACCATGCTAAGCCTCCACTTATTCAATCCATACTCTTTTCACTTCTAAGCGTTTATAAAACAAGCGTTGTGAAGGTAAGTTTGTGCTTAAAATGCCGTATTTGCACCGCGTCTAGACACGCTTAACATTGAAAATTACCTCAACTTAAAACGGTGTAAATGGCTGACAATGTTTTTTACACAATACGCTCCAGATAAAATGATTTTTATAATTGATCAAATGGACAATATTTATTTTTTGTCAGGCAAGGAAATTAATAATTTGGGGGCAAATAATCAATAAAGGAACACATTTAATAACCTTTTACATGAATGACATTCTGCTCGCTGATGCGTTATTTTTGAATAATTGTATTTTGAAGTTGGCGCCGGCGCCGTTATTTAGTTAATAAGGGTAGTTAACCCCCTATTACAAATGTAAAGAGGTTGGGTCGTGAGGGTTAGCCACAGTTCTTATAGCGAAAATTATAAATAAAGCTTCTAACCCACCCACTAGGGTGACGACCGCAATCTTGTTTACATCGGATCCAAGATGGCGGCGCCCATAATGGTCGCCTGCCTGACCTAAAGTAAATATTGACCGATCAAATTGTCCGGTCGCAAACGTGAACTTGAAATGGTGATTAGTTAGTTATATTTTATTTAAAAGATGCTATGATGTCTGACGTCATTGGAAATACATGAAAATGAAGGTTTTCAAAAATAAATTTCAATTTTATTAATAGAGGTACCGTTTAAGTAAAACCATTTATAAGCTGAGATGAAAACCTATTTTGACACCCTACCTTACAATAGGTAAGTTTCGGAGTGCGGATGTTTTGGCGCTAGGACGTGGTGGCTTATCAAACGGAACTTCCTGAAAAATTTACCTATTATAGGCAAGTGTTTCAGTTTAAAACGTGTGTATAAGTTGGAAATCGATTCCAATCAAATTAGTTTGCCTTCTTTTTTGGTAAACTTCTACTGGGGCTTTAGGCCCTCAGTAACCCTAAATTGTTATTTTTGTTTTGCCGGAACTTAGATAACACTGATACTTATAGGGATATTGTACTACAAATAACATCAAACAACAAAAATTTTGTCATTTTCTTTGAGAAAGGTGGTACATAGGAATAAATCAAAATCAAGCAATAGATACTATCAAGGATAAACTCTTGAACGTTATCAACAGACTAGATAATACAATGCCGCCCAAAAGCAAACTTCCTGATGACCCCGGGGGAGGTAAAAGCAATCTCAAAGGAAAAGTTACCCGCACTTACACTCAACCCATCACAGAGTCAGATAAATCTGAATTCAATAATGCAAGGAAACCAAACAAAAATTGCTCTGCGACAACCTCTACTCCTAAGAGTAAATCACAACCAGCTCCAAGACGAGAAACCCCAAGGGCAAACCCATACAATGGGAGCCCAAGGCAAAAGAACAAAGAATTGTATAACAATACATCTAAAAGAACACTAGAAAGCAGTCAAGAGTTTTTGGATTTGCAAAGCAAAAAAAAGAGGGAAACCCATAATGTCTCTGACTCAGAAATGTCTCAGCACAATATATCATTGCTTAGTGAGTCAGATCCCTCAGGAGTTCTTTCTAGCAATGATTCTATCTGAATCAACTTTGGTAATTCCAAACAATCAAGAAGAACTAAAACAACAGCAAAAATACCCTGCAGGGGTAAAATCAGCAAAAATAGACCTAAATTTGTCAGAAAATGCAGATAAAATCCCAAACACAGTTAGGCTTGTACAAATAAATGCACAAGATGAAAACCAAAATTTGACAAAACTAAATCCTTTCAAAGTAAAAGCTACAATAAACCAAATTTGTGGTGAAGTAGAGAAAGTAGAGTATAAAAGATCAGGCAATCTTATCATTAAAGCTAAAACAGAAAGCCAAGTGAGAACCTTGATGAACCTAAAGAAGTTTGGTGAAGTTCCAGTCAAAGCTCAAATAGTCTGGGGGGCTTACACCTCCTATGGAAAGATTTATGCCCCAGAATTTCTGTCAGACTCATTAGAAGATTTGCTGCAGCAACTTGCCTCCTCTGGTGTAGTAGGCATACGAAAAATGTACATGAATCCAAACCGTGCCAATTCACCCTTGTTTGTACTTACTTTCCTTGGAACTTGCCCTACAGAGCTGAAAGCAGGCTATTCAAATTACTAAGTAGATCCATTCTACAACAATCCCATTCGATGTACCAATTGCTGCCAATGGGAACATACTACCTCAGTCTGCCGAAATAGGAAAGTCTAAGTATTGCTCATCTCGAGAACATGATGAAAGCAACTGCACCGCTGAAAATCTAGTATGCACAATTTGCAAGGGAAACCATACAGCTGCCTCAAAAGAGTGCCCCATTTATATTCAAGAACATCATGTTAGTAAACTCCAAGCAAGACAAAATATCTCATTGGTAGATGCAAGGAAAATAGTTCAAAACCAAACTCAAGTCCACCAGCAGCATGATAATCTCCCAGAATTAGAATCGAGACACTCCTTCCCCCCACTTGCAATATCAAGAACCCATAAAGAATCTCAAAATCTGACACAAAAAACATATGCTAATGCAATCAATTCAAATAACTCACATCACAACCATGGTACACCAATACAGAATCTTGGCAACCCTATGCATGCTCATAAAAGGCTAGAACTACAGAAGCAGCCTACTCAAAACAAAGCAATGGAAAATAAAGCCATACAACAGAATCAACTTATGAACCAGAATACACCAACCCCACTGAACACAGAAAGAACTTACAACTTAATGGCAACTAATTGTGACACAGCAAATAATCCATTGAAAGAAAGGAACCCTCCTGCCTCTGAAAACCAGCAAAACCATAAAAGTATCACAGAAAAGGACATTGAAATATCACTCAAGACCATAATACTTAAACTTCTTCCTACAATTGTCAAAATGCTAATCTCCAATTCAATCACTGAGCGTATTGAACTGCTTACAGAACTTGGTAACATCCTAAATGCAGAAGATCTTAAAACAGAAGTGCTAACTAAACTAAATGTCACCTCTTTAATAAGCCCATAATGAATCTATCAATATTGCAATGGAATATGAGAGGATATTTTTCAAAACTCCCCTTCCTGCAGTTGCTCATTAATCAATATGAACTCAAAATTATTTGCCTACAAGAAACCCACTTACAAAATGACAATCAAACTAAGCTAAATAACTATGTTCCACCCTACAGAAAAGATAGAGACAATAGAGGAGGTGGGGTAATGACTTATATCCATAATACTATACCTTGTATACCTATTCAAATCAACACTCCTGTTGAAGTTGTAGCATGTAGAGTATTCATTAACAAGAAACCTATCAACATTATCAATATGTATCTGCCACCAACACTCGATAATGACTCAGTAGGTCATAACCTACTAGAGATTAGCAATTTGAATAGGGGATCCAGCATCATTGTGATGGATTCAAATGCCCACAGCTACTCCTGGGGCTCAGACTTCATAGATAGAAGAGGCAGAATTATAGAGAATTGGATTACAGACAACAATCTTATCTTGTTAAACAACACAGCCCCTACTTTTTTATCATCAAATGGAAACTATACACACATTGACTTGACACTAGTGACAGAAGATTTGCACTCTCTCCTGACATGGAAAACCCACCCAGACACCATGATGTCAGACCACTTCCCAGTGTACATGGACTCAAACATGGAAATATTGCAGGTTAATTTTCCAGATAGGTGGCTCCTTAAATCAGCTAACTGGCCCATGATCTTCCCCATTCTTAGTAACCTAACATGTGATGAAGCTTGCAGAGCGGTGACACAGACAATTATTAGTGCAACTAGAGGCTGTGTTAAAAAATGCAGCATGGGCCCAGCTAGACAAAAAATGAATTGTTGGTGGAATGAAACTTGTAAGGAAAGTCACAGGGAATATCATAGGGCATACAATCAATATAAAAATCACCGTGGAAACATGCAAAAATGGATTGCATTTAAAAGGGCTTGAGCTATTTTCAGAAAGACAGTGCTTGAAGCAAAAACGGAAAGTTGGAGAAATTATGTAGCCAGTCTAAATGATAAAAGCTCATCAGCAGAAGTGTAGAGAAAAATCAGAGCCATAAATGGAAAAAGAAACAGAAGCCAAATAACATTGAAAATCCAAAATGAGGTGGTCACATGTCCTAAAGATGTGGCTGACATTCTAGTAGAACAATATAAATCCTATAGCACTGGTGAGACTCAAGATCCTTTATTTTTTGAACATAAGGCTACCAGTGAACATACATCCATACATTTCACTCCTGCTCCTCATCACCAATATAACCGTCCAATTACATATGCTGAACTTGAAAGAGCACTGAAAAGCTCCAAGGCCAAAGCACCAGGCCCTGATTCAATCCCAATAGATTTCATAAAAAATATGGATGAAAACCAAAAAAATACAATTTTACAGCTATTCAATATAGTGTGAACTCGGAAATCCCATGCCTTGGAAAGAAGCAGTAATTTGCCCCATTCTGAAACCTGGCAAAGACCCTACAGATCCAAAAGTCTTATAGGCCAGTAGCTCTCACAAATACTTTATGCAAAATATATGAAAAAATTATTAATTGGAGACTCCTATTTTATTTGGAGGATAACAATTTGATTGATACAACCCAAAGTGGTTTTAGAGCCAGTCACTCTACTCTAGACGGAATGTTTCGCCTGGAAAACTCAATCCGAAAAGCCCTCATGCTTCAGGACCATTGCATTGTTGTATTTATTGATATTAAGCGTGCTTTTGATACGGTGTGGCATCATGGACTGCTAAAAAATTGGAAATTATGGGTCTTCAGGGAAATCTACCAAAAGTAATTGCATCCTTCATAAAAAATTGCAAAATCAGGCTGAGGGTGAATGGTGTCTTATCTAAGGTATGCACATTAAATACTGGTGTTCCACAAGGATCAGTCATAAGCCCTACACTATTCAATATTATGATTAATGATATATTTCAAGACTTTCCCCCTGTTCTAGAAACATCTCTTTATGCAGATGATGGAGCCTTCTGGATAACTGACCCAAACTTGGATCAGGCTCTCAGTGTCTTGCAGGAGGCTCTGGACATTCTTCTAAGTTGGTCGCAATGCTGGGGCTTTCAAATATCTGCTGAAAAAACCAAGTGCATGGTGTTTACGCATAAACATACAAAACCATCCTTCCAACTAAAATATAACACTAATATAGAATTTGTAAAAAAGTTCAAGTTCTTAGGACTCACCCTCAACTCACAACTGAGATGGGGCTTGCACATCAAAGAAGTCACACAAAAGTGCCAAAAAGACCTGAGAATTCTCCGCATTTTATCCAATCTGAAATGGTCAGCAGAATATAACATACTAAAAATTGTCTACCATACCATTATATTGATAAAATTAGAATATGGAAGTTTTCTGTTTGACACTGCCTGTGCAACCCACCTGTTGGCCTTAGACAGAGTCCAGTATGCTGCTGCCCGCTTGATGCTGGGTGCATTAAGGTGTACCAAAGTTACTAATGTGGAAGCAGAAGCAAATTTGATACCACTGAAACATGCAAGGAAAATCCAAATGTGTCAATATGCTTTGAGGGTACTTAGTATTCCAAATCATCCAGTTTGAACATTATGTTTAGACTATTACCCATACCAGTTGTTCCATAACAGTAACAAGCCTCTCCCAGTCACTGGTTGCATATATAACCTCTTTCAGGAAATACAGGTTAAAATGGAAAACATAGGCCTCATCCCAACAAATGTAAATATCAAACTATCAGTGGAAATTGTCAATTCAGTCTGGGGTGCTTTAAAAAAAATTGCATATCAGAAAGCAACTGGAAACAGCTATACAATCAACTGCACGAAGGATACAAAGATAGGAAGGCACTGTACACAGACGGCTCAGTTCAGGGTCCTAAAGCTGGAGCAGGAATTTGGTCCCAACAGGTTAGTATGCTGGCTAGAATCCCAGATAGGTCTACAATTCTCACAGCAGAACTTACTGCTATTTACTATGCATTAAAATTTGCAGAAACCCAAATTGAAGACTTTATTTTGTACACAGACTCACTCAGCGCTATTCAGGCTATAAATCAATTGCATCCATCCAAGCACCATCTAGTTGCCAAAATTAAACATTTGCTTCAAAGCCTTCCTCCTAGAAAATTAATCGTTGAATGGATCCCAAGCCATGTAGGAATTATGGGAAATAATCAGGCAGACCAGCTGGCAAGAACAGCATGTCTTTTAAATACCAATAGTTCTAATCTAATTCAATACTCAGATCTGGGAGTATATATAAACTTGCATTATAGGGGACAATGGCAAAAAGAATGGGATAGGGAACAATCCTTGTATCACAAAATAAAACCCATATTAAAACCCACAGTGAACACTGAAGTCTCAAGGAAGGAACAGGTGATTCTAACCAGGCTAAGGCTACTTACTGCTCAAATAACCCATAAACACTTATTTACTAAAACAATAAAACCTAAATGCAGCCACTGTGGGTGTGACTTGAACATTTCTCATATATTGATTGATTGCCCTGTGTTTGAACTTCAGCGTAGGGCAATGAGAGATTTTGCAAAAGACCAAAAAGCAATCTTTGATGAAAGTAGTGTGCTTGGTGGGGAGTTCAGCGCTGAGCTGGTTCTTGGTTTCATTGCCAGTACTGGGATGACCAATCAAATATAAATGCCCCACATTCTAGTTGCTGCGACATCTGGCACTCTTACCTGTGACTTGTGATGTGCCTAATTGGACCAAAGTAACCAAAGTAAGTAGGTAAGTTTCATGCTTTGTCTAAGCATTGTGGTTATTTTCCATTGCTAGCGGCAAACTGATGATGCAAGAGCCTGAGTATTGCTGTCACCACAGAAAAATCAGGGATAAGGTTGAGTTAAATTTTTCTATTCCAGCTACACTGATGCCCACGAAATATGAAGATGATTTAATTAAACGGCTTATAAAGTAACGAGATTCATAAAAATTAAAGTGTAGTACCTAGGACGGTTAGCATTGGGTGCTCCAAAATGGACAGCTACAGAAGCCATTAGAGGTCACCTTGGGTGGAGCCTATTTTCAGAAAGAATGATAAAAGCAGTGCTGAATTATAAGGTGAGAATTGGAAGAATGCAGAATAGCAGATGGGTACAGCAAATTTTTGAATGGAATCTGAGTGTAAGCTATTGGGAGAAAGTGTGCTGGGGGCATGCAAGGAAACTTGGTATGCAAAAGATTATTCATGTTAGAATTGGGAGACCTGTAGATGACTGGAGTTTAACAAATGCTGGAGGTGAAGGGCCTGAGTGGGACTGCAAGAGGTGGATGAAAGAGATTGAGAGGCAAACAAAAGAGTATGGATTGAATAAATGGAAGCTTAGCATGATGCAGAAGCCTACACTTGACTGGTATATGAAAAAAGAAGCACCTAAGTTTGAGATGTTCTATGATGGTAGTTGTGGCAGTTAACTCTTGTTTGCTCTAAGATGCAAGTCATTGAGTGTGAACAGACGTACATGGAGGTGGAATGAGAATAATAACAGATTATGTAGGCAGTGTATTAGTGGAGTAGAGGAAACAATTGAGCATTTTGTGCTGGAATGTAGTAAGTATGAGCAGGAGAGAGAAAGTTTCATGAATGTGGTGTTTGAGCAGTATGGAGAGAATGAGTGGTATGCCAGATGTGGTGAAGATGATTGTAGTAGAAGCTGTATTGTTGGATTGGATCAAATAATAAATTACAAAGTACCCAAGCGTACTCTAATGGCGCAAGCGCGCAAGGCGACTGCTATGGATGACGAAAATTTCAAAGTTGAATAACGGCGACTAAGCAACCGACTATATGGTGTTATTCTTATCTGAACGACATTATTGTTATATTTAAAAAAACGCATCAGCAAGCAGAATGTCATTCCTGTAAAATTTTTCTAAATGTGTTCCTTTAGTGATTCTTTGGAACGGAATTTTCAATTTCCGTGAATACGTTAAACTGCACATTGACCCTGTAAAATTAGTGTAAAAGAAATTTTTATTTAATTTTTTGATGAAAGCCTGCCGTATTAATGCATGTGTTTGAACATGATCAAGCTATATTGTTTACATTTGAACGCAATGATGGGAATTTCTGTATTCATTCAGCAGAAGCTAGTTAACTTTGAATAAACAATAGGTTTACATGAGTAAGGATTGTTTATCCTTTGCTATAGAGACTGGCACTCCCGCCATGTTACCCAGGCTAAAGCAGCAGTTCTTAACGTGTGGGAAATAGCAGAGTTGCCAGGTGGGGAATTTTGTGCATTTGTTTCCACCCACAAAAAATTGATAGTATTTCAAAATCTAATAAATTATATATAAATGTTGACTTTCTTTATAAATCACAACCATTTATAGACTTTTAATAACAAAAACAACCATAATGAGGTTTTGTACGTCATGTTTTGGGTAAAAGTGACAACACTGCCGGGTTAGGAAGGTTACAGAGAAGTAAAAGGAAGATGTTGTGATGGGGAATGGTGAGTTGGCTTACTAAAAAGTGGTAAATTGTAGAAAAAAGGTTAAGAATCACTCGGCTAAAGGGATCATTTAGTACTTTGACCAAGTTTGAATTTGACCAAATTATCTGCAATAACATTTCTAAGTGTACAGTATTTGAAAAATAAAGACCTCTTTGCATGACAGTGCATTCCAACAATGAGAAAGATTTACCGTCTCTGCTAAAATACCTTTTTTTAATCAATGAGAAATTGCTTCCTTAATTTTAGCCTTTGCTATACTATATTTTTAACCATATCTATTATTACTTGATGTAATTAACCTCTTGTCAATTACATTCTACCTTATAGTTTATAAATATCTTTCAAAACATTACATTCAGCTAGCAGATTTGGCTTCACTTGTTCTGCACCTGTGTACCATCCAAGTTCCTTGTCTGTCTCACAATGGCTGAGGACTTCAAATCGCAAGCCTTCAGAAATAGGAATGTGCAACAGATCGCCGAGCTGCTACGGGCTACATCTACCCCTCCTGCCAAAAATGCTGGCGAAATTGAAAGTCAGGTCTGTAAATGTAGCCAGACGTACTTGTAACCACACTTATACTCGTATCAAACATATACTTGAAGTATTAATACAATGTTTTTTAGTTTTTTTACTTGAGTTATGCACTTTGAGGGTATGTTCAATGAGTTAAAATTACCAATAATGAATGCTTAGTATTATGTGCCTACATGCATTTAAAAAATTTAAGAATTGGTATTTCATGTAACAATATGCTGGCTCCCATTGACACATTAAAATATTTAATCATTGGCATCATAGATTTGAATTTATATTAAACTGTACTTAATTCTAAGCTTCTTGGTCAAAATTGCTAAATTTGTGTTACATTTAAAATGACTCTAACTACAGTTGTTCAGACCAATGTTATTTTTGTATTTGAGTGTGATAAATTGATTTTTCACCATTTTCTTTACAAGCTTGGTTAAGACCACATGGATGTTGTGTTCTTGTGTGTAAATATCATCTATGTCTCTGCTATGTATTCAATTCATAGACATCTAACTGAGCAACCTTTGCAGGCATATACATGCTGCCAATTTCTTCTATGACTCTTTGTGGACTCATATCAACTTGTGGATATTTTGTTATTTTATTTCACAGAAGTTTTCCTGTTGCAAATTTCTTCTTTGGCACTTGTTGATATTTTTCAATCTGCTGACAGCTTATTGAGTTATTTTACCACACAGGTGTTTGCTCGCTGCAAGAACAAGGCAGACTACCAGTCCATGATGAACCGAGTGTTGTCCCACCTGAAGGAGCAGGTGTCTCCCTCCAGTCAAAGTCACCCACACCTGTCAGCCATGTTGACTGGCCAGCCGCCCCCCTCCATGCAGGGGCAGATGAGCCAGGCTAACCAGATGTCCCCCATGTCAGGGCAGATGGGGCAGCAAATGGGGGGCCAAGTCCAGGCAGGCCAGATGGGTCAACAAATTGGGCAGATGGGTAACTCCATGAATCAAGGCAACCCTCAAATGGGTCAAGGACAGATGGTTAGTCATGTGTCACAGGGGATGGGCACCATGGGTGGGTTAGGACAACCGATGGGCATGGGAGGTGTGTCGGTCAGTCACACTCAGGGCTTAGGGATGGGTGGTCAGGGTGGTCAGATGGGTGTGGCTGGAAATCAAATGGGTGTGGCAGGCAATCAGATGGGCGTTGCTGGCCAGGGAGGTCAAATGAATGTGGGGGCAGGACAAGGTGGCCAAATGAGTTTAGGTCAAGCAGGTCAAATGAACGTAGCAGTGGCTGGACAAGGTGGTCAGATGACCATGAATAGGATGGGGCCAGGAGGCCAAGTGCTAAATCAGATGAACATGGTGGGGCAGACAGGATCTGGCATGGGGATGGGTGGAGGTCAGGTGCTCACCAACACAAACCCTGGCATGATGGGCCAGGGGCTTGTTGCTTCCAGAATGGCTACTGGCATTGGTATGGGTGGCCTTGGCAGTGATATATGGCAGAGCCCCAACTCACACATGGCCATGGCCACCATGAAGGGCACCATGGCAGGGCCGATGGCCGGCAAAATGCGACCTATGCAACCCATGCAAATGGGGGCACAAGGAGTTGCAGCTCAGATGGGAGGCGTTGGCCTTGGTCGTGGTGTGTCTGTGACAGGTAGCACCGCGGCCATGCAGCCCAGAATACCCTCTCCCAGCTACTCGGGGGCTCCTGTAGGTGGGATGCCGAGGCAAAATATCCCCGGCTCTCCAGCTGCAATGGCTCAGAACAACCAACATCAACCCAATCAAATGATCAGTAACCAGCAGCCGTCGCCTGCTTTTATATCCCCGTCTCCTTCTGCAACGATGATACCCAGTCCTGTGGGTAGTGGAGGGCGAAGTAGCATGATGGGGGCGCCGTCACCTAGCAGCACTATGGTGAACACGCCAGGACAGCCCATGCAGCCCTCGCCAGTCTCCGCGCCTCAGGGAGAAGACAAAGCTTACCTGGAGAAAGTCCAGCAGCTACAGAAGTATGTGGACCCTCTCAAAAATGTCATCGCCAACTGTGGACGTGAGGAGGGCAAAAGTTCTGAAATTAATAAAATGAAGAAACTTCTGGATCTCCTCACAAACCCTGCTAGAAGAATTCCTACAGAGACTTTGGAAAAGTGTGAAAAGGTTCTGGAAAAAATGCTTGAAAAGAACGATGGGGAGTCTCAGGCCGTTCATAAGGAGAGTGCGGTTGAGGTGCTAATGGATGGAGTCAGGGCAGCTCTGAAAGCTCCAAATTCTGCCTCTATTTTCTATCGCACAATCGCTCCTGCTGTAGAAAAGCTGACGGGATGTTCTATTCCGCTACCGCCGTCGCCTAAACGCCGTAAAATCGAAGAATCAAATGATGAGTCGTCGCCTAAAATCAGTTACGTAATTCAAGGCGAAATCGCCAGGCTATCGCCGCGTTTTAAGGTGAACTTGGACAGTAACCAACCTGCGTGCAGCGACGACTTGTCTCTAATATGCCACTTGGATGATACTAACTTACCTTGTGTGCCTCCCCTCACTTTGACCATCCCTGAGAAGTACCCGGAGCTACCTTCAGTGGCCACTTTGTCTCACCTTGAGTACTCTTCAACCGACTTCCTAAAGCTTGTTCAGAATTTGTTCCTGCGGCGCCAAAAGCATTTACCTCTGAGCACGTCCATCACGATGCTGCTAGATACGTGGGAGATGAGCATCAGACAAGCCTGCTCTCCGAACGCTGCTAAAAATCCTGACGCCATGTCGCCCATTGCTGCCATCATGCAGCTCATGAATGAGAGCAATTAGCGATTTGTATTTTCTCTCTGTTGTGAATGATAATAGTGTAAACGAGGTATGGTTTTTTTTGTGGAACCTTTCCTCTTAAATTTTTAACTTGTTGTTAATTGGTTGTGGATCACGGTGTTGAGGCGATTTTAATACGCATACCGAAAACGAAATTGACTAAAGATACCGTGGTTTTCGTTTATAATGTCTTCCCAAGGGTTAACATGTTAATATTATTTGTATGGTTTACTCAAACATCTGAGTGTAAATATGATGGTTGATTTTCATGTGATCCCTGACGGTGAACGAAACTAAACGTACTATGAATGCAGTAATGTACATAGAATATTCAAGTTGTCCATTGTCAACGTTGTTGAATTATTTTTTTCTGGAATTCTCAATATATTTTAGTATGTTTTACATTCGTCAAAATTAATTCCAAATGTCGTGCAACTTTCGTTGCTGATTTTTTTTTGACAACTCTTTTGGATGAAATAGCATTACCTTCTATAATTTAGGCTACGACAAGGAATGGTTGTACTGGAAGCAAAAAGAAGGAATGTAGGTATTATTTTTTATTTTTCGACTGAGTTATTTAGCACTGCCTTGTGTTAAACTTAGTCTTTACTTGCTCGCGCAACATGTACGCTCTTAATCTATTTTGAACTCGTGTTGTATAAAACAACTTAAGTAAGCTCGTCGAATAAGCCCATGTATATTTTTCTATCGAAGTATGAATGTGCATACTAATTTATAAATCAAAATACCCTGCTCGTATTTTTACAAGTAAATGAGAGTATGGGTAAATTCTTCACTGTCAATTCCCTTGTGTATGTAGGTCGTTTAAGAGTTCATAATTGGCATTATTTTGGCTGAAATCTTCGAGTTTGGGCTCTTTTGAGTTAAAATTTGACAACACTTTAACTGCGCAGGTAAAACTGAACTTTATCATACAATTCAAAGTCAGTTGTAGTAAGCATTGTTGAAAATACCAAGCATTAAACTGGATCATGTTTTCATTACTTTTGATAAAGTATTTTTTTAAACTAAGTTTGTGATTACAGGTTGGTCAGTAGCATAATGAAAACTCCCTCAGTGACAAAATATGGCTCACGTCGCAGTCAAAGTATTAAAGACCGCTGCAGGTTTGCGAGATGCTGAGTGACTTGCGTGGTTATTCATTGGTGCTCAGGGGAAGTGTGATGTTCGAGCAGCTACGTTTCCATCGACGAAGTTTATATTGATGCATATTTTGTAAAGGTGAACCTAGTTCTAATTACTACTTGGACCGCAATTGGTTGAACTGAAGTTCAATATTCAACCCAACTTTAATGTCAATTCTAGTAAACAATTTTGAAAATAGCAAACCTCAACCGGATCATTCCTTCATTTAGCTTTAACTTTGTATTCATGAAAATTCAGTTTGTAACTACTGGTCAGTCAGCAGCATTATGAAAATCCCTCCATGGCCACCGTTGGCTTACGGTTGCGGTCGAAGTGTTAATGATTCGATACTCGTCATGAAGCATGTGATCGACAACGGGCTATGTTTATCAATCCTATGTTACGGGGACTGGCGCTCCAGGGGAGATACTGTTGGGTTATTTCAGCCACTGGTATGACTTCTTGGTCTTTTCCCCCATCTTCCTTCTAAATTATAAGTTCTTATATTACTGTTGCTATGCGCCCATAAGGATAGAACTTCCGTATATACGGGACTTAGCGCTTCAAGGGGAAGATATGAGGTCCCAAGCTAAAGGTTAAGTAGGCCTTCCTTTTCTGAAACAGAATAGGTTTTTTGTTACTATTTTTTTCCGGTTCACTGCTGCCCTGTTTTTCAGCACCTACCGTTTTCTTCAACTTTTGTCTTGTTTCATGAACTTCTTTTGAAACTTACTGTTTCTATTCACCTTTTGCGTAGATTCTGCGTTCCCCGAAGTCCATACTAAATGGTGCCTTCCTTTCTTTGGAACGCCTTTGTTGTGGTTAGGGAGGTTTCAACTAACATCTAATCAATGAAAACGAAGAAACAATGAAAATCTTTATTTCACGATCAACCCTATTTGGTACTGGGCTCTTCATTAAGAGCTTTGAGTATCTGGTTAGTCTTATTAAATATTTTCAAGATCAATAAAATGCTGTGCATATAAATTGAAACATAGATTACGTCAAACGTTTTCAAGGGATGAGTTAATTTGAGCCTCATGAGCTTAAGGTTAGGTAGGTCTTACTTATTTGAATTATAATAGGTTAGTTTTCATTTCGTTATAAACCATCTTCTCGGTTCAGTATTGACTTTTTTCAGCACCTCTAACTTTCTTCTTCAACTTCTACTTTGTTTCATAAACTTCATTCTTAACTTGCTGTTTGTGTGCAAAGGAGGTCGTGCTCACACTTTGAGCATAGATTCCCAGTTCCTTGAATTCTCATTAAATGATTCCTACATCCTTCCTCTCTTGGAAACATCTTTGTTTGGTAACAGAGTCTTAAAATTTTTCATATAATCTATTTTGAACCCCATGGGAACGAGCCAATGCTGTGCGTACGAGAACTCTGTAAACGTTAACACTCAAAACTCAGAAAAGTCTGCTTCAGTGAGCGCCAATACAAAGCTCAGTAATCATGAGCGCTAGGAGCGAAAAAATCATGTTTTAGTTAGGGTAAATATGATAATAGGCACTGTAAACATGAACACCCCAACGCAAAAGAGTGCTTTAGTACGCATAGAATAAGCACAGTAAAGGTGTACACTTCAACTATGTGCAATCTGCTTCGGTACGCGTGAATGCTATAAGTAAGCCCAGTAATGATGAACAGTCCATCCAAAAGTAGTCAGCTTTAATACGCGCTAAATATATAATGAGCGCAGAAGAGATTAATATTCGACCAAGAGCTGTCAGCTTATTCGCCCCAAAATTATAATAAGTGTTGTAAATGCCCAAGCTCTTACCAGTAGCACTCTGCTTTCGTATGCGCAAGTATTATTAATAAACCACAAAAATGAACAGTCCGACCAATAGCAATCACCTTAAGTATGCACAAATATTAACAATGAGCGGGCGAAGGATGAACAGTCGGACCAAACATCAGTTTAGTACGCAGAAATATTATAAATGAGCACAGTAAGGGTGAACAGTTCGACCAAAAGAAGTTAACTTTAGTACGCGCAAATATTAACGAAGTAGGTAACGAAACTGGCAATGCAGGGCTGGGAGAAGCAGTAGGCGCAGTCCATCCCGAAGCACATTTCAAAATCCTGCGCATCGGCGGGTACGGTGCCTCTCAAGTGTGTGCCGTCCACAGGCTGCCCTGCATTGTTGACCAGGTCTGAAGTTCCCTCAGGGATCTTTATGTCCACAAGAACTTTGCCCTGTGAAGCGAGCGTGATGAGATCTTTCTCGGTGCTTGGCGCCGGCAGGAGCACTAGGCCGAAACTCTCGCACTGCTCCAGTCGGATTCTGGAATGTTGGTTTTAAATTAGAAGGAACTGTTGTAAATTTACTCCTGTTCCGTACTTGGGGACTTGCTTTCCGTGCATTGGCACCGGCATTTTGTAAGGGTGCCTTCCGATACTTTGTCTCATATAACTTCTAACGTCTACGTTAAAACGCAATTTCATTAAGTTCGTTGATGACAGTTCGCGTGAAATATGAGCAGCGTTGATAACATTTTATAGTTAGGCCAGTTACCGTTTTACCTTCTATATTTTCCCCAGTGTTTACTCAATACTGTTTTGTATTTATGCTGGAGCTTACAGTTTATTTATTTTTTGTTCAAGAACGATTTGAATGAAACTTTACTACATATCATCTTCATGTTGCAAGTTAAGTATGACCCTGTTTGCTATGGAATTTAGCCCCTACGGGGTTTGGCTGAAACCCCTTACGGGGTTTGGCATCCCAGTGTGATCGAATGTACTATAGTACATACAAAATTTCATTGGGGAGAGAATTATAATCTTGAGTTGTAATCATAATCATGATCAAATCAGCTTTGATGTTCATAAAATGTTGATGTTCATCTTCCGTGATAAATTGGAAAGCGTAATAACGATTAAATTATGTGAGCTTCGGTGCGATATAGTTTGAATAACTGAAGCGCTAGTAAACCTATGTTACTACTACTACTGTGGAATTTATGTTCTAATTTCCCGCATAAGTAAAAAATGCCAGCGTTTTGTCCGTGCAGGTATCTTGATAGTCGGAAAAAATATTCATTTAGTGCATACGTTATAGTTCATAACCACTCGTATTGCATTTTACAAAATATTTTCTCATTTTACACAATGGTGATTCAAATACAGTTTTAGCTCTTTCCATGTCGAATATTTTCATTTGTAATAATTTGTCAATCGACTCTTTGTTGGATTTTCAATCATTGTGCGTTGTTATAGCAGTACAGCTAACAGAGAGCTCTTCGACGTCCACTTGGCAAGTCTGTTTACCGAAAGCACAAAATCGTTGTAAAGTTCACTTAGAATAACTTACGTTGCTAGCTCATCCGCCACGACGACTTTAATTGTTGGAAAACCCAGCTCATGGCTGTAGCATAGGCAAGCAAAATTAGCCCCCGATTTATTATTTATGTTTCAGATGATGATACAAAATAGACATTATTATTATTATTATTATTTTTGTTATTATTATTATTATTATTATTATTATTATTATTATTATTATTATTATTATTATATAAGAAAGGTTTAGCCTCCCTTAGCCACGACAAAGATGTTCTAAGAGAGGAAGGAGGAAGGCACCATTTAGTATGGAGTTGAGGGAACGCGGAATCTATGCACAAGGTGCACAGAAACAGTAAGCTAAGAAAGAAGTTCATGAAACAAGAAACAGTTAAAGAAGAAAGTAGTAGGTGCTGAAAAACAGGACAGCAGTGAACTGAAAAAAGATGGTCCGTAACAAAACAAAAACCTATTCTATTTCAACAGAAAGGAAGCCGACCTAACCTTTACCTCGGGCCCTCACATAGTCCCCCTGGGAGCGCTAGTTCCCATAGATACACTAGTTGTATCCCCCTGAGGGGTACGAAATATACATGATAAAAAATTATAAATAAGACAGATGATTAGTTACTCACTGCCAGAGGTTGCTGGTCAAAAGTCGCGGCAAGCGGAAGAGTTTGTGTGTGGAGATAGTCATGCTCCGGTATGGTTGTCCGCCAGCTCGGTTCGGCTTCCCCGGCGAGATGTCCGAGTGTAGGATGCAGCTAGGCACCTGTGTCATTACTGAGAGTTAATGTTTGATTTGGATTCACTGTATTTGAACTAACATCAAAATTCAAAACTATGTTATTCCCTAATATAAAGAAGGAACAAAGTTCAAATTTGAGGCACGAACATCTCTAAAGATGGAAACGCGGCTATCTGAGAACTAATTTTTGATTTAGGATTTATTCTATTTGAATAAGTTGTTTAATTGTTATGTTCCACTTCACCAATTCCTTAAAGTCGCTGTCAGTTAAAAATGATAGTGTCTTGTCCAAGCATCAAGTACAAAAAAATATTCGTAAAAAAATATTCATTGGAAATTGAAACTTTCTAATGCATATACTGTATACAGACGTGGAATAAACATTTTACTCGGACACAGATATTTCACATAGTCTTCAATGAAACCACAGCCTCTCGACCGTATTTTGTTTTTCAACATAAAATAATATTATGAAAATATGACGCCCAAACTAAACCAATCTTCAAATGAGACCAACTGTAAAACAAATCATTCCTTAAATCTGGAGATGAGAGTAATGATAACCGATACACTAAGGGGTGAAACTGTAATGATCCGCATAAGATACCTAATATCAACCTTCTGAAAACAACATATTATTACTCAGGAATTCAAATCCTGCATTAACAATTTGACCTCAACATGAGCTACCGGTCGCCACTGAGGGAATTTTCATAAAGCCTTTGACCGACCAATGGTCACAAACTCGACTTTCATAAATAATTAATTAAACCTAAATGAAGGCACGATCCAGTTAATGTTTGCTATTTTCAAAATTGCTTACTACAATTGACTTAAAATTTGAGTGCATATTAAACTTCAGTTTAACAAATTACGGTTAAAGTGTCAATGCTTAAAAGCGTTAGTGAAATTATGCATCGCGTCTAAGAGCAGGAACGTGGCACCTCGGAGACGTCCCAGGTGAAGCCAGCACAAACTGAGTGTTCCATGCACCGGCCTGCACAGGCTGACTTGCTGCCCGCGAAAACAGCCTCGTTAGCCGAGTTGAAGTTTTCGGCCGCCATCATGAACGTGAAGGAAGAGGAAACAATCCCCTCACACCACCTCCAGCTCAAGATACTCATAATTGTGAGGATCCTCATAGCTACCAGCGCTCTAGTCCTGGAACCTGGAATTGTAGACGAAAGATAGTTGAATTGTGGATCCAAACCTCAACGAGTTATTTGGCTCCTGCTGTATCACTAATACTGTTGGATCAGAAAAAACATATTCGTGATGACTTTCAATGCTACAAGCGCTGATGTCCTGGAATTATTGATTCTGGACACGAGACGTTTGGCTCCTGTTAGCCAAACGCGTAGCTCAATTTTCAATAAGTGGTACACGCGCATGTTGTCGAAAAACGTACAGTAAGGTTTTATTTGAACTTGACTTTGGTGAATTACTTCGAAATTGTCTCTAAAATAAATTTTAGGTTTAGGGAGGGAACTTTTATGTACGCCTCTCCTACTTTGAATATGCTTGAATTTTTGAAGTACCGAATGTGTTTTTCAAGGGCGTTTGTTGTGATCGGTATATTTTAAACAATCATTGCTATTATGCACGAAGATACGAATCAGATGCTTTACAGGTTGATGACCAGTAAATGTATAATAGGAGGAACGCTGATTTACGGCATGTTTTCCTTTGCAATTTAATATTTATCCATTTTCTTGTTGAAGCATTATTTTGATGCCTAAAATATCGCTGAGTTAAACGTAAAAATTAATTTTTCACAGAGTTTTACAACCTTATCCCTCCCTATGGTCTCCTCCAGTAGTCGATACTTTTTACTGTGATTTGTATGCCTAAAGACAATATGTCCCACCTCGAGAGCTGGCGGCCGAACTGGGTTCGAATTATCAACACGGGTCATTTCGATTTAGGCAATAACATCTCACAAGATTCAGCACAGCGCATCTCGCATTCAGCTCAACAACTCATACAGAATTCAGCTCAGCGCATCTCGATATGTCAAGCTTAGCACTTCTCTCAACATTCTGTTTAGTACATTTTACAACATTCAGCTCAGTATATCTCACAGGATTTACCTCAGTACATCGCTCAACATTCAGTCCAGCACATCTCTCAACATTCACCACAGCACATTTCACAACGCTAAACTCGGTTCAAAACATTCAGCAAGAGTTGCGACATACAGCCAGCGCATCTCACAACGTTCAGCGCAGCACACCTCACACACAACCCAGCACTTGTGAACCTCTCTGTGGTCTCTGCCCGAGCAGCCACTTCAAGGGGGTGGTCACTTCATATTTGCTCTATCGTGGAAGTGCCGCTTTTAAACAAGAGACCAAAGTGCCGGCCTAACTGAATAATATATCTTGGACTAAAATAATGACAACAAATTGAGCGTCATAGTGCGTTCCGTGTTATACTAGTTGAGTTACTCGACAGACAAAATCCATTTTCGAGGTTCTAATTTATGGGCCCCCACTTAGCCATCATTAAGTTGATCGCGGCAAGTTCATTCTCAACTCTGTTCTCGCTACAATATTTTATTTGTTTTTTCGCGTGCACTTGTGATTGATGAGTATCAGTCACGCTTCGGAAGAACGCTAATGGGCTTTTCAGCATAAATATTATTCAATGCTCTGAAAAATCAGCTCTCTTTTGACGAGGAAATCAGAAGGCAAATCGCTTTGAACACGACGCTCGCTAGTTGCACGTGCCTGTCTCGGTCGAGTCAGAACACAGAAGGCATAATTCTTGATGAAATATGCAACCCAGTTCTCGCTGTGAGAAAAATTATTGCTCGATATTTATGAATGTTGGGTGTCGTAAAGGATATTTTATTATAAGCATGAATGTCCATGGTGCCCAAAACAGAAGGCTGTATCCATTTATTGATAATATGCATTCTTAACTTATCATTGGCCCTCTTTTTTTCTGTTCAGATATATGCCTTGGAATATTGGTCTCGTGGCGAAGTTGGTGCTTATATTAGAATTAACAAAATATTAATTTAATACGGTCTAGTTTTTTCTGTTTTCATTGTGTGAAGGTTGAATCTTCATGATATTGGGTATTTGAAATGAAGTTTCACTTCTCGTATCTCTGGGGCAAATGCCTGGGAGATTGATTACTCTGTCATCAATATCATATCACTACTGCGTTGCATAGATTGCCGAATGACTACCCCACGAGACAAATGTTTTGTATCTGCGTATCATTACCAATGACATATATTGGATCAATCTCACGTTTATGATTGTTTCATTCCCCGTTATTCTCAGGTTCGGTTACAAATAATGCCACACGTATTTTTTAGCACGTGTTCGTAAAAGTCTCATTGATTTCTTTGTATCCATTTATTAGCTGCTTTCTTCTCGGTGCAATGGAGAAAGCGCTAGTGAGGGAAAACGTTCAGAATAGTATTTTTCAGAGAAAGATCTCCTCTGGTGATCGTATAAAACGAAAAGGGTGGTAGGAATTATGTATTACAGAGAAAACCCTCGTTCGCAAGAAGTTTGCACTTTCCTTCCTATAAATGAAGATCTTTAAGGACTCTTAGTGCAAGCAGCGCGTTGTGTAATGGAACGATCAATGAAGGTCTTTAATTAGCGTTCCGACTCACTCAGCTGGAGTTTTCCGAGAAGAGCACAACACTGGCGTTGTAGTACGTGCCGGCATGGGATTCTCCCCGTTGGGAAAAGAGAGAACTCACCCACAATTCCTCACTTTACCCAGGTGTCGGAAATGAGTAACAGCTTGATCTGGTGTCATTAACCGCCATTGCGTCCTGGTGTTAGTTATAAGGCATTTGGAAAACCAATGTACAAGATGATATGTATCAGGCTTGATCAGAATTAAAAAAAAACATCCTTTTGGATTCGAAGCTGCTCACTTCAAGTATCGGGAACTCCCCGGCTCATAGTTACTATAGTTAACAGTAGTCATACATCTCATTTATACATCGAACTAAGATTAAGATTCAAGCTTAGTTTTTAAAACTTCAACATTTGGTCTTCAATCTCACTTGAGTTTATGCAATCCAGTTCACTCTCATACAAACCCTGCATATAATTGTCTTCATAACAAATTTTCGGTTTGGAATATTTTTTAATGGAAAAATCTAACTTTAACAAGTTAGTTTTAAGGAACAGTTCTACATCTCAGGAACAATTAAATGTGACACGATAGTGGATCACATACCTTAATTGTAACGGTTCTCAAACCAAGATTCATATCAGTGAATGACAAAAATGAAGAAGACTTCAAGAATATGGGTGAGCTCAAAACATAGAAGAATTTTAGCTTGAAACACATGTTTTATTTGCAGTGTAGGTTTCAGTGAATCGAATCGTATTTGGTAGCGTGATTAATAAAAAAGAGAGAACGGAAAGACAAAAAAAGTTGAGACATAGAATGCGTAACATCCAATAGACTTCTCAGTATTTATTGACATGAATGTATTAATTCGATAAACAAACTATGAAAAATCGACAATAACTATGCCGTAGGTGAAATATATAATTCTAAGACAGAAAATGCAAATCTATCCTTATGAAAATTTCATTTTAGGCTTGAGGACTGAAAGATAGTTAAAACTTTCGAAGAATACCTTTGAGAGTAGCCTCCTCTTACATTCACATACGAGCTAAGGCTTCGGAGACAGTCGTTGATATTGATGAAAATATAATGGGTGGAAGCGTGTGATTGTGCTTCAAAAACTAAGATACTGACATTTTGAAAAGTGAAAGCTGTTTTTTTCGGGCAAGCACATCAACAATAAATGTGCACCAAGTAATCAGCTCTGTGTTAATTTTCTACTAGAATAATGCTGGCACCAAACATTCCCATGCGTCAGAAACTAGAAAGGCTTCCATTGTTGTACATAATAAATACAAAATGAGAGTCATAAATTAGGAAGAAGGCAATAGAAAACTGTTCTAAAGAAAATTACAAGCAGCGTCTGTGAGCTGACGATAATTGCAAGTGCCATCGCTTTTGCCACACTCTTTCAGCGGTGACTAACATCTATGCAGACACAGAAGCTTATATAGAAACAAACAAAGAAAGTTTTGTACTGATTGATCATACACATGTTATTTCAAACATTGGTTTTCTAACTACATTTAATTAATACGAGGCCACAATGACGGAACGTTTCAATAACCATTTACATACCCATCCCGAGTTGAGAATTGTGGTTGTATTCCTTTCCTTAAGAGAAGAAACACCGGGCTCACCTAGGAATGGACATGGCGCATGGGGGCTTCCTCGCCTAGGAGATGGGAAGGGGTATGTCCCCGCGCCCCCCCTGGCTGCGCTACTGTAGTATTTTGATGACTAGTGCACACGATCGATCAAAAATGACGAGATTCGATATTTTCCTTCAATAAATCTTCCAGAAGTGAATGAGAAACAAGTATATCGATCTTAACAGTACTCGCTATTTAAATATTCTTCGTGTCACAGATACGGTTATTAAGCATCCTTAAAACTTAAACCGCAATTGGTAAAAATGAAGTTCAAGATTCAACTCAAATTTACAGTCAATTAGAATGAGCAATCTTGAAAATAGCAAGCATTTACTGGGTCACACCCTCATTTAGCTCTAATTAATTTTTTATGAAAATTGAGTTTGTGACTACCGGTCGGTCAGCAGCATTATGAAAATCCTCCCCGTGGCCACCTGTGGCGCACGCTGCAGTCAGTGTTCAGAGCGTGACAGAGAGACGGACAAACCAACCAAGTAACAACTAATTGTGTATAAGCGTAGATACCTGGCCCAATGTAATAACATGAGAGAATTAAGCAAAAATACGTAAATTTATTTATTAAATAATTTAAGGAGACACCTGGCGTTTTATTATACCGTATGGACCATAAAAAAATACACCCAATTTTGAATGTTAATAACATTACAGTGAATAAAGATAATTTAATTCTGTTTGTTGTATTAGGAGGAGAAAATTGTTTTCCCTAAAAATGTTAAGTCACATCAAAGTTAGTTGTGTCAAAAATGAGATAAATAATAGTTGTAAAAATGTGAGTTGCACATGAAATTTTAATGAGGTCATAAATGATGCTAAAGTTAAAGGGTCATGGTAACATTCTAAAATATGAATTATAATAACGAGGGCTTCTTTCAGAAAATCTCTGTTCAAATTTTTCGAGCTTACTTTAAACTCTATGTTCCCGCGACGATGTTGTTGTTGAAAATGCGCTGCTCCTTTGTTAGTTGCACAGCGATTTCCTGACTACTAAGTAAGTTTTCAGACGACTTGGACCTTATTTATACTCATACCTAAAATTTTGTAGCCAGGATACATATCTCTGTGTATAATGCAATAAATGAAACTGAAATATCTTAATGAAAAGTTATTAGCATCTAAATTTGGGTTTACTTTTTTATGGTCCATTCGATGTTAAAATAGCCTAAAAAGAGGTACAGTATGTTGTATTTTGAATGAACGTAAAAAATGGAATAAGTACTGCAATAGACTTTAAAAAGCTCATTTCTTTCTTCAAATGACGTCAATAATTGATAATTGAGCTGTTGAAAATGAGGTTTTTGATTTTCACTGTCAATGCACAAACATAAGATACAATTGAAAAAAATTCTGGCTTAATTTCTTTCTTGGTGTTAATTGAAAGAAAGAAAGAAAGAAAGAAGAAAAAACTTTATTTCCAATAGAGATTGTACAATATTACAATCATTGGTTTTTAAATATCTTAAAATTAATACACTTAGATGATACACACACACGAGTATTGAAAAACTCGTGTCACTAGTCGAAAATAAATGATTGAGGGCAATGTACTCCTAATCTTGCTTAATCTACATTTGACAATACATGTAATGATAATTATAAGAGATAACGCAAATTCATGGACGATGCATTTTCATTGTGGGGTGAAAAAACTTTTGACAGTTTACATGTACATGACATAAAACTTCGCAATTATTGATGCCAGGAAATAATATATGAATCGCTTGTTTCGGCAAATGTTCAAAAGTGTCATTTTAAGGAAGCATGAAAAAAAAAATATAAATACAAATCCATATACATATATATACGTACATACATATATACATACATACACACACACATACAGATATATATATATATATATATACATATGTACGCATAAGCATGAGGACCAAGAAGATTATAAGTTTTGTATTTCTAATGCAACAATTTTAACATAACGGTCGTTAGTTAATAAGCATTTTATTTGAATATAAATGGATGATCGTACAACAAATGTATAGTTTGTACATGAATGCTTTACAATAATAAAGAGATGACGAGTTAGGTAATGTCACAAGTTGAGAGTGAACTGAAAATGACCATTATCTCTAGTAAAATGCTAGTTGTCAGTTTAGTACACACATATGTGCACACATACATGTAAATATATACACATATATGTACACATAAAAAAGAAAAAAAAAATGGTTTATTTATGGTTTAAAAAAATTGTGCTGTGTACTATTGAGAAATAGTTAAGAAATTAAATTAGATAGAAATTTGCTTCTCTAAACCTGGTGTATTTACACGGTGAAATAAATTTAAATGCTTGTTCATGGTGTAATATGTGATAATATAGGCAATCACTATTATAAAATGAGCTGCGTCCGTCTGTCGGGTTTTTATTACTCGCCGCTGGGTGGTTCAGTGTAAATATTAATTTGAACGGCAAAGAAAAAAAACTCGATCGATTCTCGAAGCGTACTGGAGAAATTACGAGAGTGATAATGAAACACGTTTGTGGACTCAGCTTAGTTTCCGTGGCGGAGTTTATTGTGGAAGCGGAACCAGGAAAAAAAAAGAACTGGCTTCTTTGGCTCTTGATCTCGGAGAGCTTGTTGAGGTGGCAATCCGTGCCGGAGGACCAGGCTGGAGTTGACGAAGGCCGGCACGCGATGCAGTAATCGTGGTGAGCGAGTTGTATTTGGGGCAAAACTTGAAGGAGTTCTAAACAGTGACTTAATGTGGTCACGTTATGAGGTCTGCTTTCCAAACGTCTAGCAGAATATCGAGCTTGGGTAAATGGAATAGCTCAAGGTTTGAGGCTCAGGTAGATTTGCTGGCCTTTCCCAAGGTAATGCCAAATGGCTGGCTCAATAATAAGGTAAGTTGTGTGCAAGTTACAGCATGACTCAGGTTAACAACGTAACATTTAACATGGCAACTCAGGGAAAACCCAGGGAGATTTGACTGTGAGGGTTGTGTGTATGGCGCTGATGTAGAGGTCGAGATGTTCGCGCAACCGAGCCACAAGCAAAAGTGTGTGGACTAGGCGACGCGCTTGTATGTTGCCAGACGGGCTGCTTAAGAACTCGAAATGTCGATTGATTATTTGATCTCTCATGTATTTACACAAAAATTTTAATGATTACGAATTAGAAGTAGAAAATAATTAATAATAAATTAGAGTAATATTTTTAATGCTACTAATTAATTTATTTAAGTATGAATAGCGAATTTCTAATTTTTACGCTTATGTAGCGGTATGCTACATTACCCCCCAAGGCGCAGACCGAAAGGTCCACCCGCTGCAATCATCTGTAGCGGGAAGGAGGGCGAACTACACGACCCTGCCGAGTTCGGCAATTGGCAAATGATACTGAGCGGGGAAGTTTCACCAAACGGGTCTGCAAGTTCAGATCGGCAAGAGTCCTAGGAACAGGAGTTACTGCAGCGGGCTCGTCTGGTCTCTCCAGACTTGTCGCTGTGTCAGTAAGAGGACTAGGATTAGAGTCTACGATAGGCGTAGGGATAGAGTTTGAGTGTACAGGCACATAGAAAGGGTTACACTCAAGCTGACTAGGCAACAATGCAGTCAACTGAGGAAGCTGAGATGGTAGATATGATCGAGTCTCAGTGGAAGGAGAAATCTGCGGAGAAGATGATGAGTTATAAGTTACACTATGATCAGAAGTGTATGCGACTTTTAATCTGTCTATGCTCACAGGGTCGCTCGAGCCGAATCTGTCGAGGATGAAATATTTTTGCTTGCGTTTAAGTACTTTGAATGGGCCATCATAAGGGCGCGTGAGTGTAGGCTTAATAGCATCATTGCGGACATACACATGTGTGCAGTCTTGCAGGGCAAAATCTAGTCTGTCCTCAGTCTGAGGCATTCGTGGAGCCACATACTTGATCTGGCGCATGCAATCTTTTAGGCAGGTTACATAAGCGGAACGGTCAGCGGATGAAAATTCAGGCAAAGGTTTTGGGTCAATAATGTCGCCGGGGAGACGAAGGGTCTGACCGTATAGCATTTCAGCCGCTGTGCATTGCTGATCCTGTCTATGCAGATTTCTGATGCTAAGTAGTACTACTGGAAGTCTATCAGTCCAATCGTGACTGCAATTAAGGCAGCGCAAGGCAGACTTGAGGTCTCTGTGGACTCTCTCAATAAGTCCATTTGACTGCGGATGATATGCTGTAGTGGATGTGTTTGCACACCCTAAGGCGGAGCTAAGCTCCCTCCAGAAGTTGGAGGTGAATTGTGATCCCCGGTCATGTGTGACACTTAAGGGAACCCCAAATCTAGAGATCCAGTTAGATAAGAAGGCGCGTGCTACAGTCTCAGTTTGTGTATCTGGGAGAGGGACAGCCTCAACCCAACGCGTGAACCTATCGATGATGGTCAACAAATAAGAATAACCGCGCGATACAGGCAAGGGACCCACTAGGTCTAAGTGGACAGAGTCAAACTTTTGACCTGTGAATGCGCAACTCTGCAGCGCTGCACGATTATGTTTCACCACCTTACTACTCTGACATGCATGGCAATTTTGCACAATTTGCTTTACCTCCTTACGCATCGCTGGCCAGACGTAACGATCAGAAATCAAACGCAATGTACGGTTAATACCAGGGTGACTGAGGGAATGGTAGTGGAGGACAGCTACTCTGCGGAGAGTCGCAGGAAGATACAAACGAGAAGGTCGCTCGGCATCACGATACACGCCGTCAACCAAGGTTAGTTTTGGAAGGGAAGGGTTAGAAGATTTGAGAAGGTCCGGAAGTTCAGGATCCTCCTTTTGAGCATTACAAATGTTGCCGAAGGTGATTTCGCCACTGGTTTGGACAGTATTGATGCGGGACAAGCAATCGGCTACGGTATTGTCTAATCCCTTAATGTAGCGAATGTCAGTGGTAAACTGACTTATGAATGACAGGTGTCGAGCTTCCCTAGGGGAATGTCTTTCAGAAGGCATTTTTATAGCTGAGGTCAAAGGTTTGTGATCTGTGTAGATCACAAACTCCCTTGCCTCTAGAGCATAGCGAAAGTGTCTCACAGATAGGTAGATAGCAAGAAGTTCCCTACCGAACGCGCTATAAGCACGCTCAGTGGGCGACAGCTTTTTGGAAAAGAAAGCAAGAGGAGAGATATTAGTACCTACTTGTTGTTGCAACACAGCACCTACGGCGGTACTGGATGCGTCAACAACGAGGCTGAAATCAGCATTAGCAATAGGGTAGGATAGTTCAGTCGCGGAAGCTAACTTATGTTTTATCTCTTCGAACGCTCCCCGTGCTGCGTCTGTCCATTTTATCTCAATAGATTTGCCTTTTTGCTTCGGTTCGAGTAGGTCAGACAAGGGCGCTAAAGTTTGAGCACAGTTGCGTATGAAACGATGGTAGAAGTTAACAGAACCTAGGAACCTTCTTAGTTCCTTCTGGGTCTGTGGAAGAGGAAAGTTTTTGATCACTTCTACTTTGGAAGGTAAAGGTTTTAGACCTAGGCTAGAGATTTCATGACCTAAGTAAATCAGTGATGGCTTTCCGAGCTCACATTTTGCGGGATTTACGAGGAGTCCATTGTCGGACAATCTTTGAAAAACGACCCTAAGATGGTCTTTGTGCAACTCTGGGGTTGTGGACGCCACAAGGATGTCGTCTAGATAGACATAAGCGAAAGTGAGGTCAGAGAAAATTTCAGCCATGTGTCTCTGGAACGTTTGAGGTGCGTTCCGGAGACCATATGGCATCTTTAGGAATTCAAAGAGACCAAACGGAGTGATTACCGCGGTCTTAGGAATCGCAGACTCATCCAAGGGAATTTGATGAAAGGCGGACTGAAGGTCGACCTTAGAGAAAATTTGTGCTCCCTCTAAATTTGCACTGAAATCGTGAAGGTAAGGGATAGGATATCGATCAGGTAAAGTAACGGCGTTCAACCTGCGGAAATCCCCGCACGGTCTGAATTCACCGTTAGCCTTGGGTACTAGCAAAAGAGGGCTAGCCCAAGGGCTTTTGGAAGTGCGAATTATGCCCTCTTCGAGCATCCTAGCGAATTCTTTCTTAGCTAACGCCAATCGATCAGGCGGCAGTCGCCTAGCACGGGAGAAAACTGGCGGACCCTGCGTCTCTATGAAGTGCTTTGTACATGTCTGCATGCTGTTAGAAACTAAGTTAGGGTTTGTTAATGCAGGGAAATTTTTAAGTTCCTGTTCAAACATGCACTCCTCCTTGAAAGCAATCGAGAAGGAATGCAAGACATTAGCTCTAGTTATGCTGCAAGCGGGAATTGAGATCTGTGTCTCCTCGTCCCTAATACAACGATTCCTAATATCTACAACTATGCCATACTTGGCCAGAAAGTCTGCACCTATTATGGGTTCTTGGACTTCAGCTATCAAGAAGGTGAATACAAATTTTCTCCTCAATCCCAGACCGCACTCTAAAATTCTCTCACCGAAACAAGGTATTGGCGTGCCGTTTGCGGCGCGTAATGTCGCCAACAAGGGGTTATTTTTATCTTTCACCGTGGCTGGGATAATTGAAACACTGGATCCAGTGTCAATCAAGAATCGATACTTAGTGACGGGATCGTGAATAGTAAGGAGGCGAGTAGTCTGGGAATGAGGCAACGCAGTACTCGCTACTATGCGTCGCTGATGGCGTTTCCCGACGTCATTTCGGTATAACGAGGACAGTATCTAGAGGCACATTTGCGAGCTTGGTCACCAAATTTCATGTGGTACCAGCATAACTGGCTACTAGCATCACGAGAGCGCGACCTGAAACGGCGGTCTTGATTTGACCTATCAAAAGATCTACCTCTATCAAAGCGTTGAGGAGGAGGAGGAGGATAGTTAGAGTGATAGTCATAGGGATAGTCGTAGGCATTTTGGTGGCTTTGGAATCTCCCTGGGCCTTGCTGAATGTGAGCCACACTTTGACTCTGACCTATTTGAAAATTTTGAAGAGCTTGCTTTATTTCAGCGATGTCCTGCTGCAGCTTATCTATTGTGGCTGAGGATTCACTAGGCGCAGTATTTGACGGGCTAAAAGTTGTAGCTGCCACATTCAAGGAAGCAACCTGTGGTTCTCGTAGCAAATTGATATTTCTAATAACGGTCTCTGCGGACTCCGCTAATTTCTCTAAGGTTTGCTCGGGCCCTGCTAGCGATAGAAAAGGCCGCACATTAGGTGACAGCTTTGTCATGAAAACTTCCTTCAGAAACCCTTCAGCTACGGCAACACCAGTAGCGAGTTTCCGAAGTTCTTTCACGAGCGAAGAGGGAGAGAAGGAAGCAGAGACAGGTGGAATTGCTGAGGCATCTACAAGACTTCGGAATTTGTCCGCATCGGACATCTGAAGCCTTGCCAAGATTTTGCCTTTCAAGATTCCGTAAGGATTATGATCTGGAGGGTTTTCTAATAGGTCATTAGAGTTATTTAGTAGTTTTGTGGGCGCAGCGCTCACAAGCGCATAGAATTTGTCTATCTCCTGATTTATCCTATTATACCTAAACACCGCTTCCACCTGGTTGAACCAGGTGTGAGCGTCCCCTGGAATGAAAGGAGGGAGCCTAATGGGATTTGTGTGTGCTCGATCTTCATTATCGGAGTCAGGCATGCTAGCAGTCTCTTTTTTGGGGATGCGCAATTAAGAAATCAGTGCCTATGACTTGGGATTAAGTAGCTAGGGGTTTGCGTTAATTCTTTACCTACTCAATCACTCAAATTAAGTTGAAACCGAAGATAGGAAATATGAAATTGGAAACAAAGAGAAAAAAAAAATTATTATGCGGTATGCGGCAATTTGCGTAGGCACAAAATTAAGCAGGAGAGAGAAAAAAATTATTTTTCTACCTACTCAATCAATCAATACGTTGAAGAAAACGGAAAGAGAGAAAATGGGACGAGAATTTTTACGGGGGTCAGGAATAAATGCACAGCACGGAAATAGTAGAAAAATATTTCCCTACCTACTGAGGCACAAAAACAAACAAAGACAGGAAAACAGCATAAAAGAAAGATAAAAAAAAATTTTTAAGCTGCTCAGAGAAAATTCATTAGCATGGTCAAAAATCCACAGGAACTCTCTCAAACCACTACGACATGGGAAAACTTATCACTAATGATACGCCAACATTATCCTCTCACAACCCCCAGTACACTTCGAGTTTAGTTCTTTCTTTTATTTTTAAAAAATAAGTTCCCGGCCAATGCACCAGTGTCGGGTTTTTATTACTCGCCGCTGGGTGGTTCAGTGTAAATATTAATTTGAACGGCAAAGAAAAAAAACTCGATCGATTCTCGAAGCGTACTGGAGAAATTACGAGAGTGATAATGAAACACGTTTGTGGACTCAGCTTAGTTTCCGTGGCGGAGTTTATTGTGGAAGCGGAACCAGGAAAAAAAAAGAACTGGCTTCTTTGGCTCTTGATCTCGGAGAGCTTGTTGAGGTGGCAATCCGTGCCGGAGGACCAGGCTGGAGTTGACGAAGGCCGGCACGCGATGCAGTAATCGTGGTGAGCGAGTTGTATTTGGGGCAAAACTTGAAGGAGTTCTAAACAGTGACTTAATGTGGTCACGTTATGAGGTCTGCTTTCCAAACGTCTAGCAGAATATCGAGCTTGGGTAAATGGAATAGCTCAAGGTTTGAGGCTCAGGTAGATTTGCTGGCCTTTCCCAAGGTAATGCCAAATGGCTGGCTCAATAATAAGGTAAGTTGTGTGCAAGTTACAGCATGACTCAGGTTAACAACGTAACATTTAACATGGCAACTCAGGGAAAACCCAGGGAGATTTGACTGTGAGGGTTGTGTGTATGGCGCTGATGTAGAGGTCGAGATGTTCGCGCAACCGAGCCACAAGCAAAAGTGTGTGGACTAGGCGACGCGCTTGTATGTTGCCAGACGGGCTGCTTAAGAACTCGAAATGTCGATTGATTATTTGATCTCTCATGTATTTACACAAAAATTTTAATGATTACGAATTAGAAGTAGAAAATAATTAATAATAAATTAGAGTAATATTTTTAATGCTACTAATTAATTTATTTAAGTATGAATAGCGAATTTCTAATTTTTACGCTTATGTAGCGGTATGCTACACGTCCACCCGTCCGTGTAACCTCCTCTGAATTATGGTATCCACAATACGCAATCGGCTTATTTTTGGAGATAGAAATTTTCTATGTAGCTTTCTCTGTTGAAATTCATCATGTCGATTTGATATTTTCAATTGATATTCCAAAATAAATGTTTTAAATTCGTTTGACCAGTAACCTGGCCACCACTTAGTATAAAGCCCAAGATTTTGGAACTTGAGTTATTGTTTTCGAAATTGTGATTTTCTTGAAAAGATTCGAAGAGATAATAGACGACATTTCAGAATAAAATTCCGGCAAAAGAGGCCACCGAGGATACAAATGTGTCCAACCGCAAGAGAGAAGTAGCAAGACTTCGACAGCAAGAAAAACGCCGAAGACGATCGAATGAACAACGCGAAATGGCAAGACGAAGCAATGCTGCTCGCTAACGAGAAGCTAGAGCTAAATTGACCCTTGACCGGCGTTTGGAAATTCTACGGAATAATGCAGAGCAGCACCGAGTAGCTAGAGAGCCTAACACATGAAAGAAGCGAGGAAATTCTTCGGCATAGGGCCGGACGACATCGAGTGGCACGAGAGCATTCAACTCAAGAAAGAAGGGGTGAAATTCTTCAGGCTAACTCCTAATAGCATCGACTTGCACAATCGAATTTACCTCAAGAAAGAAGGGATGAAATTCTTCAGATTAATGCCGACCAGCACGTGTGCACTAGTTGGTATACAAATCCTATGCAACAGATTATTTACGAGTATATTTCCATTCAATTAACTGTATTTTAGAGTACAGAAACATACGCTGTTTCACTAGAGTCGCAATAATTTTTTTAAATGTGAGTTATGGGCAATATATTCATTTTATTTGCTGACATGCATAGTTATTTCTGATAAACAATTTCTTACTAGAGTAGAGTACTAACTGGCTGCAGAGCGTTTTGTGGTGTTCTCCCTCAGGCTAATTTACGCTCCGGGCAGACTGAGAATATCTAAGAACATTGAATATTAATGCCCGAAGCGAGTGCCTGAGGTACTAACGAACCCGGCAGGGTAAGAAAACACAACTGAAATGAATACCGTTCTATTACGAATATCGCGGACAACGATGGCACACGAGGGAAAAGATTGTTTTTACGTAATAACGCACCAATGGACGCCTTGGAGGACCACCAGATAATATAGAGTTCCAGGGCGAATGGCGGTTGAGTGCGAAGCGGCTGTAGAGACTACTGCTGGCGGAGAGTCTTCTTCTTAATGTGAATATCGGAGCCGCTGTGAGAAGACTGGTTGAGGCTGTAGGTATTTCTGCTGACGAAGCGGCTTCGGCGAGTGTTGTGAGTACCAGAGCGGCGGTGAGGAGACTGGCTCAGCTTGTCCTGCATCTCCTTAAGTAGTGCCTGATGAGGTGGTAACGCTCAGAGCGCGCGTCCCTATTGGTTGGTGATTAGGTGGCGCCTCGAAGCCTACCGCCGAGCGAGGTGGTGGCTGGTCGCTCGAGAGCCGCTTCGAAGCGCACAGTTGTGTGGGGTGGCGCATCAAGGCACGCTGTTGCGCCTCGAAGCTTGTGTGATGGTACACGAGCGAAAGGCTTGTTGCAAACACCATAGCTTAGTAAATTTAATCGTCATAATTTTCAGTGTTCATTTTTCTGCAAGAAAATGACTGTAGAGTAGAAAATGTCTGCAAGAAATATTACGAATACATTACTTTGAGGGGGGTCAGTGAGACTAGAACACGAGTCGGGCTTTCTGGAGACGGAATCTTTCTGACTATGCTCTTAAATTTTCTCTGCCCATAACTTTGATATCAAAGTTCATAAATTTCCCCAATTTTTTTAAATATTGAGGAAATTCTTCACTGACTCGATTTCGTTGATCAATAATAATGAAGGCATCTACGGATGCTTTATTTCCAATCAAGCCTGATACATATCACCTTGTACATTGGATTTTCAAATGCCTTATAACTAACGCCAGGACGCCATGACGCTTTCCCCTGGTCGAGACCGGTACCCATTTCAGACACCTGGGTAGAGTGGGGTATTGTGCTTGGAATTTTTCTCCTATACCCAACAGAGAAAATCGCCACTGCCAGCGCCGAGTTTCGAACCCGGGTCCCGGCCGCACGGCGGCGGAACCTATAGCACATGGCTTTCGCGAGCACTATCACAAAATGTGATAACATGAAAAACTCAACTAGAACAACCTATTTTTTCGTCAGGTGGGCATTAAAAAAGTATTGAAGTCCCGTTTATTTTCAAATACCAAGTTTTTTACTATGTCAAAGGAGCGGACCTAGTGTTGAACTTTCAGGAACGCCATAGGTAGTTAATTTGATTGGTAAAATTTCGTTATATGAGCATACTGCATAACAGCGGTTTTATGAATAGCTCCTAAACCACTGTGTGTTTATTTTGGGGATCGATATTTTTTGCAGGAGCCTTATACACTCAATGAAGTTAAACGCTTTATAGAGATCAAGCAAGTGAAAAATAAACAGTCGTAAACTATGTAAGATAAAAATCATTTTGGATAAAGAAATGCTACAATTTATTTTCCATCTCACATCTTGTTCATAGGTCGTAAGCTAATCTTATTTGCTATTTTATAGTATACTTTATAAAACATATTTTGTCCTGCACAGGCCTGAGATGTCTCTATCTGGAGTCACACCTTAAAGAATCCGACGAAGAATAAGTTTCATTCTATATAGATTGTTTTGTTTTTCTCTTCTAACTGTGAAAGACAGATTCTGATAAATGAGTAATTTTTTGTGAAGTTCTCTTATAAGTTTGAAAACATAATGGAATTATTAGCACCAACGTAAATATTTTGGCAGTGATTAATGCTCATAACTGTTGTAACAAATGTATTTGCATCTGCTTGGGTATTGGTTACGCGATATTACAGTAATTTTTATCTTCGACGGTGATCCTCAGTATAACAGTGCCATAAACGGGTGAGATAATATTTCATAATTGATAAACGCACCGATTAAACTGATTGGAAAAGAAAGGAGTCATTATGAATTTGACATGTAGTAGCTTGTAATTTTTATTTCTTTGTATGATTTTATTTTTATTATCTATTTATCTATCTATCTATCTATTTTTATTTCTTTGTATGAAAACAATAAATCTAAAGCCTTTTGATCTGGTTTTGACTTAAGTGAGCAATTTTGTATTACATTTAACGGTCAATGTGAAGTTTAATGCAATCACGGAAAATAATAATGCCGATCCCAGGAATCACTAAAGGAACACATTTCAGAACGTTTTACAAGAATGACATTCTGCTCGCTGATGCGTTATTTTCGAATAATTGAACTTTGAAGTTGGCCTTGGCGCCAAAGGAAGCGAGCGCGTGAAACGGAATTTAATTAATAACGGAAGCTATTACAAACGTAAAGAGGTTGGGTCGTGAGGGGGAGGCACAGTTCTTCTAGTGAAAATTATAAATAAAGCTTCTAACCCACCCATTAGGGTGACGACCGCAATCTTGTTGACATCGGGTCCAAAATGGCGGCGCCCATGGTGGTCGCCATGTTAGACCCGATGTAAACAAGATTGCGGTCGTCACCCTAATGGGTGGGTTAGAAGCTTTATTTATAATTTTCACTAGAAGAACTGTGCCTCCCCCTCACGACCCAACCTCTTTACGTTTGTAAGAGGGGGTTAGCTTCCGTTTTTACCGTAATTACGCTCGCTTCCTTTGGCGCGGGAAGGCCAACTTCAAAGTTCAATAATTCGAAAATAAAGCATCAGCGAGCAGAATGTCGTTCCTGTAAAACGTTCTTAAATACGTTCCTTTAGTGATTGTTTGGAATATAATTATTAATTTCTGTGATTGCATTAAACTTCACATTGACCCATTTAACTAAGTTGAGTCAGATTTTGTTTTGTTCTTAATTTACTGAAAAAAGTTTAGTTTTTAAGTGAATTACAGTGCGTCTAATCATCTATTCTTTAAAACAAAATTTTACTTGAACTTGTCATAGCTGGTTTCATTAACTAGGTGTGAAGAAAATTACATCATATTCATTGCCAATGACTTCTATATGTTTGCAGATCTTGGTTATTCATGAGATATATGTTAATGCTTATGTATACACATAAGCCATATATTGTATCAGTAAGTCACGGTTAAATGTTCCCTGAAAATCAATAAAAAAATATAAGGTAAATGTTAAGGATTAACCAGTAATCGATTTTTGACTTTTCGGTGCCTAATCATAGTTAATTAGACCAAAATAAACAAGTTTTCTTCTATGCACTTTCCGTCGTAAATGAGTATTTTACGAGTTAGAGCGGTAGGTTTAGTTTCGTCTTTGATGACGAATGCGCTCCATTAAACAGCTACTCATAGATTTTCAAATTTTTTTTGCTGAAATCATGGTAATAACATCGAAATAAACTACATTTTTCGATACAATTTTTTTGTCAAATGAGTATTTCACGAGTTAGCGTGGTAGATTTTATTTTTTGCGCGATTGAGCTGTTGGAGTACGTTTGAATACTTTGTAATTTATTATTAGTTTATCCCACGGAGCTTGTGGAGCCTAAACCGACTTCTAGGATCTTTTAGTTAATAAGACAATAGAAATTATCATCCAAAAATAACGAATTATAGTGGTATGTTAACTTTCGTCTTAGATGGCGGGAACGGGCTCAATCATTTGAGCGCGTAGGAAGGGAGCGTCCATTGCAGTGTTACCATATGACGTGCTGGTTTAAGTCTCGCTGAGCGACGAAGCCGCTCAGCGAGAATGAATAAATCGATTGTAACTGAAATTTGATGCTGATTCCGAATATGCAATTTGTTTTGACCGCTCTCGATTTTTTCGATTTTTTTTTTTATTTGGAAAGGCGGCTAGCAACAACTCAGGTGTTGCCCAACGAATGCCATGTCCGTACAGGTTGGGTGGAACCCGGCCCTATCCGGTATTCAGGTCTTCAAGGCACGGTCTGACCATGTTGGGTCGAGAATGGCAGAGTTCGGATCATGAGGTGGTGCAGGCCAAAGTATGCCAAGTCCGACCAGGACCAGGTTGGGTCGAGAATGGCAGAGTTCGGATCATGAGGTGGTGCAGGCCAAAGTATGCCAAGTCCGACCAGGTTGGGTCGAGAATGACAGAGTTCGGATCATGAGGTGGTGCAGGCCAAAAAAACATTAAAAATGTATAAAAATTTAAAATTCAAAAAAATAACAAAAAGTCGAAAAAATCGAGAGCGGTCAAAATAAATTGCAGATTCGGAATCAGCATCAAATTCCAGTTATAATCGATATTTCCATTCTTCGCCGCTCGGCGAGACTCGCCGAGACTTGTTCCGACGCGCTTGATAAATTACTTCTCCTCAAACACTTGAGTTACGGTAACTAATTTACCGCTATAACTCGTAAAATACTTATCTATGATGGAAAAAGCATAGAAGATAACTGGTTTATTTTGATCTAATTAACTATGTTATAGGCACCGAAAAATCAAATAACGATTACTGGTTAAGTAAATCTGAAGGAGATGACAGTAATTGATTTCGTAAATTTCAATGCCTAAAATTATTAATATAATGAAAATAAACAAGTTTTCTTCCATGCACTTTCCGTCTGAAATGAGTATTTTATTAGTTATTGCGGTAAATGACTTACCGCAACTCCAGTGTTTGAAGCGGAAAGAAATTCTTCGATCGCGTGGTATGGCAACACTGCAATAGTCTCGCTTCCAGTACGCTGTCATAAAAGACGAAACCAAACCTACCGCTATACCTTGTTAAATACTCATTTGACGAAAAAAGTATATAGAAGAAAAGCTGTTTATTTTGATGTTATTACCATGATTTAAGCAACAAAAATTCAAAAATAGATGAGTAGCTGTTTATTCAAGCGCATTCGTCATGAGACGAAACTTAACCTACCTCTATAACTCTTAATATAATCATTTCAGACAGAAAGTGCATAGAAGAAAACTTGTTCATTTTGATTCAATTTATTAAGTTTGGGCACCGAAGAGTGGAAAATTGATTACAGACATATCTTTCAGATCCCTGGTAAAGGACAGCGTCCCCCGTACAGACTTTTTTCTTTATTATCGGACCTAGAACAATGAAATTTTGTGTACTGATAGGAAATCGAATTTGGAATCGTTTTTGCTTGGAGCAAAAGTTCGATTTTCTTGAAAAGAAAATGGGAAATCGAAGAAAACGAAATTTTAAGGGGGGGGTTTTCAAAAATCTTCTCCTCCTACAGTTTTTGAGCTACAGTAATGATTTTGGTATCATTAGATGCGGAAAGACACGGGCTTTTATGGAAACTAAAATTCATTCCAAAATTATTCGTTGCTCAAGAGTTATGACGTCATATAATTGCACATTTTCGTTAAAGTACATTTTTTTCCTATTTTTACACTTTTTCATGTTAAAAATGAAAATTTGAGGAAACAAATTTTAGTTTCCATAAAAGCCCGTGTCTTTCCGCATCCAATGATACCAAAATCATCACTGTAGCTCAAAAACTGTAGGAGGAGAAGCATTTTGAAACCCCAAAAACAATTTTTTACATTATAAGCAAAACAAAGAAACATAAACAATTCAAATGAAAAATTTTGTAAAATTTTTGGTTCAAGTTAAACCCCTGAAATCATTATAGAGTAATCCAGAGCCATAGGAGATGACATAGCAACTTTGCGCCGTGAAGAAAATGCCATGGGTGAGGTGTAACATGATAAAATACTACTTCCCCCTCCCCTCCCCCCATTCTTTAAACCTCCGTAGCGGGCGAACGAGTGAACGTACGAGTCTCATTTTTCACAGGATGTACCTGACCTCTTACACTTCTTATAGCAGCAAAAATCCCAGTTTCTCAAGAAATCTCAAAAGCATGGATTCATAAGGGGGACGCTCTCCTTAATCCTCAACATTTACCAAATATAATAAAATGGTTCTCTCTTGAGTTACAGTATCAAAATACATTTCAAGCTATGCCTAGTTTTTGGCTGTAGTTGTCTGTATTTTATTGAATTTATGAATTTGAATTTATTTATTTAGAATTGTTATCTCCAAAATTAGGCAATTTGTGAAATAAATTCATCTGTTAGACAGTATGCAAATTGCTTCAAAAATCTAATTTCAAGCCTAAAGTATTATTAAGAAAGTATACAAGAGTAATTTCAGTTAATGTTAAGGAGATGCAACTAATCAATTTTTGAAATTTTGTTGCCTGTATCATGGTAATTACATCAAAATAAACATCTTTTCTTCCATGCGGTGTTTTGGGCAAATGAGTTTATAACGAGTTATAGCGGTAAATCACTTACAGGCAGCTCTAGTGTTTGAAGCGGTAAGAAATTGCTCTGAGGGGAAGACTACAATCGACTCTCCCTTCCCTTCCGATCGAGTGCATTCCAGCCATCAAAGACGAAAATTAACATACTGCTATAACTCGTCAAATACTCATTTCCCATAAAAAGTGCATGGAAGAAAAATTGTTTATTTTGATATGATTACGATGATTCAAGCAACAAAAATTTAAAATCGGTTAATAGCTGTTAATTTGATTGCATTCCAGTCATCAAAGATAAAAATTAACATACCACTATAACATGCTAAATACCCATTTGTGCCAAAGATTATATATAAGAAAGGTTGTTTATTCTGATATAATTACCATGATACAGGCAACAAAATTTCAAAAATCAATTAGTTGCATCTCCTTAACATTTACCGTAATTTCCAAATTTGTGAAATAAATGCTTTTTAAGATATGTCAATTTGGTTAAGTTTTTTAATTTTCATGCCTAACTGTAGAAAAAAAGACAGCTTTTTAAGTAAATGCTACAGAATAAATGCCAAGATAGTTTAGTTCAGTTGAGGTGATAAATGTTTAACTGTAAATTAATTAGCTTTAGTGTGAGGTCCTCATGAAAATTGAATAATGATACAATTTTTCAATATATATATGCAAATGATATATATTACGTTACTTAATTTGCACCATTACGGTCATACATACCATGTTGTCTTAAAACTTACTTAAATCTTTGAAAATGTCACTTATAGTTTTTTTAAAATAGTTCATTATATTTTGTTAAAATAATTGGTCAATATTTATTTTAATGCATTCACAGAATTTAGAAATTGGACTCCTAAAAATCATAAAAGAAACACATTTAAGAACGTTTTACATGAGTGACATTTTGCTGGCTGATGCGTAATTTTTGAGGTATAACATAACATTCAGGTAGGAATAACATTATGTAGTCAGTTGCAACTTTTGAGCACAAAAACAGCGTTGGTATAGCTAAGCTAAGTTGGCTTCTTCTAGGTTTATTTAGGTTAGTTTAACCAATGTAACAGCAATCCTTACTGAAGCAGACAAGATTTCATAACAGAATTAATGGTTTATGTTGTACTGTGTTGCTAGTCAAAGAATGAGTTGCTCATTCTAGTAAATTCATAGTGTGTTAAGATAGACCCCTCAGGAGGCATTGGATAAGCTTTGGCCTTAAATTAGCAATGGTTGTCTATCCTATGCTTTGGGGACCTGCATGTTTAGGAGTATCCTTAGTTCATGTCAGCTTTGGAACTCTTATTTTTTATGTCCTATTTGCTTCTCTTGTTTTCATGGCTTATTTGCAATCTTTGTTTTTCTTCCTTTTCATCTATAAATTTCAGTTTAGATGCGCAGTGCATTCTGTTTAGGAACGCATGTTGTTCATAGAGTCTCCCATTTTCTCATGTCCATCTTGAAAGGGCTTCCCGTTTTTGTGTTTGGACACTCATAAAATTTGGTCAAGCAAGCCAGAATAACTTAATATCTAGCTTGCCAAAATAAATTACAAAATTATAATGCCTTTCAAATGTACTCCATTACATAAACAAAATTCTTGGTATAAAGTATTGGTAAAAGCATTTAAAGTATATGAAAATATGTAAAAAAAGTATGTTAAAACCAATCTAAACAAGACAGGTGTGCTGCAGTATGTTAAATAAATACTCATACGCATAATGTTTACTCAAATGCATTGTAAAAGTTGGATACTACACCAGTGTTTCAAATGCTTCAAACTCCTATTAGAATGTATTAGTGCAGTGCAAAGTGCTTAACTAGTGCATTTGCTTTAATTTATTCAAATTTTGATGTGAGACTTAACAGTGTCTTTAAGGTTGACAAGTCTGATTGTCATATGTATATTGGAGTAGGCAGCTTTTGCTGACTTATACAATTGGTAATAGTAAGTGCATTTGCTATGCATCAATTGTAATGAAAGCTGTAGTTTAAGTTTTTCAGGTTCTAAAACATGTCTGTTTTCAGTAGGCAGACTTTGTCCTTTGTCTGATACTCCGATGCTAATTATCATTTCACTTTTGGGATACTGTATTATCCTCAAAGAGTGGATTCAGATAAGTTAAAATTTCTTTGGGCTAAACATTTTCTTTGGTGAAAAATTATAATGGTATACCATGCAACCATAAAGAAACCTCTTGTTCATTTGCAGTTGTACAAAAAACAAGACAGAACAAGGCAGCTATCTTCTCACTCCTTCACAACCTCCCACTTCTCTGCTCAGCCTGGAATTACAGAATACACTAGCATAATTACCATTTATATTTTAATCACTCGTGTGATGCACCATCAGAGGTATGCCCGTAAGCTACTAACAGCTTTTCTTGTTTGTAAAATCCCTCTTACATTTATGGGCTCATTTGTCCTTCTATGTAGTCCTTATTTCACACACTCTCCTTTCACATCATATTTTAAGCCAGACTAATGCCAGTACATATCAGAATCATATTCACTGTATAATCATTTTATGAAGAAGATACTATTATGTTAGAATTAAGTACTGCTTTTGGAAAGTATCATTAGCCTTAATTCATGTAGAACATGTTGGATATGTCAAAACAGTGCAGCTAAGCAGAAAAATTTACCATAATGAGGACATTACTTAATGGTACAATGATTATGATAGTAAATGTTTGGTTTAGTTATGATAATTTGCCCAATATGATGAGTGCAACTCATGTATGTATTGAACATGGGCATTATAATTAATTGCATATCATTTCAAATGTTACAATTTTGCTGTCTAATATCTTAGTGAAAAGATTGAATTTGAAAAGTATGGCTTGCCTTGCAAGCAATTTTATAGGTTATTTTTTGCTATTGATGTTTGGGAGGCAAAACCCCTAGCTACTAATTTCTTAATTGGACCATTTTTCTGCCTAAGTTTTTTAAGAAAAGATTGAACTTGAAATGATTGGAATGTTATCGATAACTTTTGTTGTTGCAGTTGATGTTTGGTGAGGATGAGCCCTCCTACAAGCATGGACCAGAACAGGGAGCAGCGTGTGCGAGAGCTCGAGGAGATGATCAGGGATCCTCATGGAGTGCTTGGAGTTGACAGTTTACTGGTAAGAGTTGATCTCTGCTGTTGATATATTTTTGAGAATTGATTTGGTCATTACTTCTATTGCTGTATTATTGAGATTTAATCTGTCAGTATTTTTATTACTTTATTATTCAGATTTGATCTGTCAGTATTTTTATTGTTTTGCTATTAAGAATTGATTTGAGCTGTCATTACTTCTATTGCATTACCATTGTAATTACTACGCTTGAAGAAAGTGCGATTTATCAATATTCTGCATTCCATAGCAGTACTGAGCTCAAAGTTGTGTGTATGTCTGTTAATATTTATTCTGACTGTAATTTGGTTTAAATTTAAGAATTAATCTCATGTGTTTTAAAATGTTTGATCTTCATCATCAATAAATTGTGAGTTGCAAGATCATTGTCTAATTTTGGCTCATGTTTGGTAATGTAAAAATCAAAGCATAAATTGTGAGAATGTCTTTGTATTTTTCCTAGGCTTTCATTGTTCTGCTCTATATTAACCCTTTAACGCCCACATTTTTATACTCATATTACCGTTAATACAACCACTATCACTAAACTGACGCTGGCATTAGGTAGTCACTGTTGTCAAGATGGGGAAGGAACTGCCACTCGGCAGTGAAGTTCAAAGGACACATTAGTGAACAAATTGAATAAGAAATAAAATATATTATTGTCATTTTTGAAAGAGGACCGTACAGTCCACTTGGGCGTTAAAGGGTTAAATCATTTTGATTTTTTTTAGTGTAAATGTGCTTTTTCAAGTGGTCATTATTTCAGTAATCATTATTCAATTAGATTACATTGGCCAAAATTTATAGCACATAATTACTCGAAAATTTCAAAATTCTTCATCTAAACTACATTTACTTTTTAATCTACTCTATTATGAAGTAAATCATCTATTGCCAAAAAACAGATATACTGGATTTCTCTTTGTGATTTTTGAAACATATCTTTCCCTTTTATCTCAAGTATGTAGCTCAAAGACCTAGATTGTTGGCAGGTGCTCTGGTCTTTGTTTTGTAATGAACTACACTTACCCTGTCTCAGAAAAAATGAAGTCATGTATGTAGTTTTCATCTTGTTGAATTATTTTTCAGAGTTACATCTTTGTTATTTCTGGATTAAGCTTGCACTCAGTTAATTGAATTTTACACTAAATCCATTTCACATTTGTCCATCAAGTTGGATTCTTTGTATGTTGAAAACTATTCAACTGAATTTCATGGCTCACTTTTCCCTTCTTTTGCAGGACTCGGTTCAGTCTATGGTGCTGGACTGTGACCACCAAGCCGTGAGACGCAACAAAAACATCCAGGCTTTTCTCAACAGATGTGAGTGGCTTGTCCCATGCTCTGTGTGTGTGGTGTCTGACTGCAGTTTTGATTTCTGAGATGCACCTGGTGTACACAATTGTGATGCATCATGTCCCTTCCAATTTGGGTGCAGCTTTAATTAGTATTTGAAATTTGTGTTAAATTGTTAGTTTGTATGTGTAGATAGCATCAAGTTAAACCTTGAACTGGGTGTGTATTATTTTTCTTCCATTTTATGGTTCCCAATGCTCATAAGTCAAAGTCTTCTTGTTAATAAAAGTTAAGCATGTGGGTGCATTAAGCCTTACAACTGGTGAACAAAAATTCTGCTCACAGTTTCTTTATTTTATCACATCAGAGGAATACAGCTATTTAATCTATGGGAGTGTTAGCATTATGGGAAGAGATGAGGTCCTGAGATGGAGGTTTGGTATGAGTAGGCTTTCTTTTTATTGAAATAGAAAAGGTTTTTGTTGTATACCATCTTTCCCATCCACAAGATGTGGGGACATACATTGTGCATAGATACTAATTCTGTGCTAAATGAAATAATTCTCTTAATTCCATTCTTAAAGGTCTCTTCCTCCAGCCTATCTTTGGAACACCTTTTTTTATTTTGAGAGGCTTAAACAAACTCATAATTAAATCTTCAAATCTAATGGAATCATAGTTATTTTAGGTAATTCATGACACTTATCATAAATATTAACACATTGTTCTTGCAGATCGTGATCCCATCCAACGAGCCGCGGGCCAGCGCATGCAAGCAGATGACTTTACTATGGTCAAAGTAATCGGTAGAGGAGCGTTTGGAGAAGTACAACTAGTTCGTCACAAGCATACCAAAAAAGTAAGCCTTTTCCTATTTAAGGTGTTGAAATGTCTTAGTTTGATGATGCTTGTGAAAGGGCAAAGATTCTTTACCCTCATTGCATGATTTGACCTACTGAAACCGATGAATTAAAATATATTTAAGCTTTGGCTGCCTTATAATCTGAACTGCGGATAAAACCACCTTCGGTGCGACATAGAGGTTCCCTCTGAAGCGCTAGCAAGCTCCCTACTACTACTACTACATATGTGTGCTGGAGAGTGCAGAGATTCTTCACCTTCATTATGTGTGTGTGCTGGAGAGTGCGAAGACTCTGTGCCTTTATGACATGTGTGCACTTTAGAAGTGTGCTCAGGTTATTTAACTCCACGACACGCCTGCGCAGGTGTACGCCATGAAGCTGCTCAGTAAATACGAGATGATAAAGAGGTCCGAGTCGGCGTTCTATTGGGAGGAGCGAGACATCATGGCGCATGCCAACTCAGAGTGGATCATCCAGCTCCATTTTGCCTTCCAAGACGTCAAGTTCCTCTACATGGTCATGGACTACATGCCAGGTAATACTAGTTTTTCTTGTCTCGTTCAATTGATTTTAGTTTTCGTTTTGACATATTTTGACTTCATTGTACATATCAGATAGTTCACTTTTTCATTTTGTCTTCTCATATTTTATTTGGGTTTCCTTGATTATGTGGTTATTGTCTATTGTTCAGTGCATTCCCGCCATCAAAAATGACTGCGTTTGTCGAGTTGGAGCTATGATTTATTCGTGAAAACTATTTTCAGTAAACTGTTCAAGAACCATCATCTTTGGACTCTTCATTTTTTGTCAGGGGTAACTTCGGAATAAATTTTAACTAGTGTAAATAAATGGCAGTTTAAAATACAAAAATTACAAATTTTCACGCACTGTTTTGGTGTCCAATTTACGAAATGGCAGTCGTGTTGGACCGATAAACTAATGAACAAAACTACTATTGTATAGGGGAATATTCAACATTGTTTGTTATGCTTCGTGGATCTTCCTCTCCAGTGGTGCAGGTTCATTCAATGAAGTTGATCAAAAGATACCAAATTTAATGTAAATCTTGTTTAACTTGCTCTGAAACTTTAATCTAAGTAAAAAACTAGAGTTTCCACTTGCTGTAAGCTGCATTGCAACAATTGCATAAATTCATTTGCAAACTTATCTTGTGCGATAAACTTGATCTTTCAAAAGTTTATTGTCTGGTGAGGCTGGATCTAATGTCATTGATGTTGTTTACGTTCCTTAGATCACAAGTATCTTGCTGTGTAGACAATGTGCAGTTATGGCTTCCTCTTTCTTTGCTTGGGTGTTGCATTCAAAGTGTTGAGGGCATCATCTATACTCGATGGTTCAAATTTGTTCCATTTCAAGTGGACGCGGTTTTAAATCGTGAGGAAACTCTTTAAAATATCAATTGTTTGATGTTTTACATATATTGAATGAACCTTTTTATTACTGCTGTGTGTGGATCATTTTAGGGTTCATAATCCCTAACTTATTTAAAAAATTAACCGTCGAATATTAATTATAGCAGAATGGGTTTAGGAAGTTACCAATTATTAGGTGTCTAATGAGGTGTTCCTGAAGCGTTCATGGTGCGGTGTTTTCTCATTATTTTTAGTTTAAAGATGAGGCATTAGCTGGCCCTTGCCTTGGTCTGTCTTGTGCAAAATGGATGCACTTTCATTTTATATTTTGCTCTCAATAGTTGAGTTACTGGCAATAATTTTTCATTTTCTATGTTCGTGTGATATGCATATCTTTGGTGCCTATGATGAGCTTATACAGTTCCAGATGTTCAACGTGGTTACTTTGCGATGAAACTTGATTCATTGCAACAAGTATTTCGTACATAAAAAATTAAATAACTCGATGTGCACCACTGCCATTCCTGAACTACATTAAGAGTAATTAATATAACTATTCCACTGTTAAATATTCTGTAGAAGAGCTCACTCCCTATTGCACTCAATGAGTAATAAATAATAATCTTTGTATTTGTTAATTATTAGTTATTTATTAATTTACTAAGTATAATGTCTTCCCTCTTGAAGAGGAACAACTCATGCCTGTGTGTATGCAGGTGGTGACTTGGTGAACCTGATGTCGACCTACGAAGTGCCTGAGAAGTGGGCGAGGTTTTATTGCGCTGAGGTGGTGCTGGCTCTGCAAGCCATTCACAGCCTCGGATTTGTTCACAGGTGAGTTTTTGTTCTCAAGAAGATAACTTTAAAACCATGAAGTAGAATACGAAAACACTTGAGATTCATTATCATATGGTTTTTAATTAAATTTTGTTTCCTGAAACCATATTTATTCTGTGAAATAATTTGTGTTTTAGTTTTTTGGGAGATGAACGGGTTTTGTGTGTCTGAAAACTGAGAACTTTCGATTTATTCAGTGGGGTTATTTATTTATTTAGTTGGTTTCTTTTGTTAATCCCTTGTATTGCTCTATTTTTTGCATATAAAAATTGAGTTAAGAGTTCTATTAGGGTCAAAAACAAAGCACCTGCAATCATGCTTTTTTCATAAAGGATTGAATATTGCTAGAATGAATGCAGCTCTTTCTTATGTAACTAAGTGTATTTGAGGGAACATTAATCAAACATAATCCTGCTTCATTGATAATTGTATTTGAGTTTCTCATTTGATATTTCAAATTTCATTATGTACTTTGTTCTGCACATTCCATTCCAACTGGGATGGTCCATCGCCATATCTCTGGAATTTAGGCGATCTGAGTAGAATTTATGAGCTTCCGTTAAGGGGATTTGTTAAGAATGTCTTCTATTCATCTGCCTGAGGAGGACTTGCCAATTTTTAAGATTCCTTACTTACCTGCAGCAGATTTAGGTGCAATATTGCAACTTTTCTTTTGCTTTAATTTTGAAGTGAGGTTAGCTTTATTTTCAATTTTTTCTTCTTTCTGCCGTATAATTTTGACCATACCCTGCTCGAGGTCATTCTTTTAGCTACATTTTTGCCTCTTTGTTGATTTTAGTGCAAGGTTATTTTTAGATTTACTTTTAGACTGGTGGCATCTTGGTCCTTCTATATATTTTTAACACTAGCGGGACGTTGCAGTATCATTATTTGTGTAAACATGCCTGATAATATAATATTATTCATACTATAATGTATTTATTAACTAGCATTAGTAGTTGATGTAATGTGGGTCTGATCAGCATTTGAAATTAAGGTAGGAACTCATGCTTGATATTAGGTTATCCCTCACACATTATGTGATGACCACCTTCTATGCTGAAATAATGTGTCAATTTACCTCAGGTCGAGCTCACCTATTATATCCACAAATTTTCCTTATGCTATGAGTACTAAAGCAATATCATTCGCACGCAAATTTTCCTAATGCTACGCAAGTACTAAAGCGATGTCATATACGTGCACAATTTCCTAATGCTATGCTAGTTTTAAAGCGATGTCATATACACACACATTTTTCTGATGCTGTGCTAACTCTAAAACGAGTCCTGCTCCCTCAGAGATGTGAAGCCTGACAACATGCTGCTGGACAGCAGTGGCCACCTCAAGCTGGCTGACTTCGGCACATGCATGAAGATGGACAAGGTTTGCATGGCTCTGTTTCTTTTGTTATAACTGAGCAGTTTCTGTTCCCTTTGCTTAAATTTTCAATGTCCCCTTCACCAAATTTACTGTGTGTACTGAAGGTGGAACTGTTAAATTACGAACTGTTTTCAATGAAAATGTTCATTTACTCATTGGTTCTCTTTTTATCACTGAACAGTTTTTTTTGGGGCTGAAAATCGTCTTGCATCGTAGTTATTAACAAGTTTCTTAGGAGTTTTTCAGAGCGATGGTTCTCTGAGCCATTTTCTTTGACTGTTCTTATGTAAACCGATGTGATTTTCACTTTTAACAGCTTGTAAAATATTTTACTTGCTGTATTGGTGTTTTTAGGCTTTAATTACAAGAATTTCTTAAGCATTTTCTGGCGTTTTCTGAGCGTTTTGCTTTTTTTATGTGAATATTTGCTTTGGGGATTTTTAAGTTGACTTTTGAAAAATTTATACTATTTCATCAAGAATTTCATTTATTTTCACTAACAATTCTAACTGATTGACTTGTTGCACTAAAGATAACTCTGAATATTTGAAAGAGATTTTTGACGACTATGTGTTCCAAGTACATACTTCGTTCAGTCTTTTTGAAAGTAATTACTCAATTCTCTTTTAAAAGAAAAATCGGGTTTAAATGACATCCAATCAGCTCACCTTTTAACCTTTTGCATGTAATGTAAAATTGATACTGAACATTTTTACTTTTTTATTAGCGAGTGGTTTCTTTAGTGTGTTTTGGCTAGTTTTCTCTTTTCATTTTGAGGTTGTGAATGACCCTTGAAGACGAGATGTTCCAAAAATTTTCATTCTTCGACTTTCCAAAAGTAAATAATGATCTCATTATAAACGTATTTCCATGCACCTTTATTTGAGATTCTTGTAAGTCTTCATTATTTTTCATTGACGGTTTTGCAGGACGGACTAGTACGGTCTGACACAGCTGTTGGCACTCCAGACTACATCTCTCCCGAAGTACTGCAGTCACAGGGCGGTGAGGGGGTGTATGGCTGCGAGTGCGACTGGTGGAGCGTCGGCGTGTTCCTCTACGAGATGCTCATAGGAGACACTCCTTTCTATGCCGACTCTCTCGTTGGCACTTACGGCAAGATCATGGACCACAAGAACTCCCTCAACTTTCCTGAAGATGTTGAGATATCCAACGAAGCCAAGAGCCTCATTAGTGGCTTCTTGACTGACAGGTGTGGATTCCCCCTTATTAACCCTTAAATGCTTAACTTTTTTTTGAGCATAGCGCACACAGTGCATATGATACCCATCATTTTTTTTAGTTGCTTTTAGGTAGATGCATTTTTTGTTAGTCAAAGATGCATTAGTGTGTGAATTTGTAGCTGATTCTCAGTTTTGTGTGATGTACGTGTTCAAGCCAAAATTTTCAAGGCAAAATTATTTGGCTTAAGAGTTGATAGAAGCCATAGTAATTAAGGATTTTGTACAATTTTGATAAAATTCGTTTAATGGAAACTTTGGTTAGCCATATTTAGGTCATGTTGTTTTTTGATGATCAAGGAGGAAAAGGCCATGCAAGCATTTTGTGTAGCAAGCATTCTGAAATCAAAGGCATTGAATATTAAAGTATAGCATTGTAAGGTATGTATAAAGTATAATAATATGAAATATGTAATGTAAAATCAAACAATATCTTGAGCCATTAATTCTCTAATTGCTGGCTAACTGTATAAGAAAGGTGTACAAATGTTCCATGTTGTGGAGTTGCACTTCACTGATTTGAAGGAGGTAAAGTAATACTACTTATTACCAATAGTTGGATGTTGTCAACATTCAGAGTATTAATGCATAAAAATTTTGTAAAGCTGCGAGATTTGTCGTTTTTTAAGTGTGCGTGATATTTCCAAATCTTGAAGCTTTGTTTTCTTCTGCAAAGCTTTGTGTTGAAACTAAAGAAACCATTTGAACAAAGTAATAATGGACAGTTACTAAAAATAAGGATGGATTCCTATTTCAGTTTAGAGACTCAAAGAGTAATCCATATTTGTTTATTTTGAATGGATTTTCATTATTCTACAACACCCAGGCGCTAATTTTTTGTTATGCAATGTTCAATTCAGAATGGCGAGGCTGGGGAAGAACGGAGTGGATGAGATCAAGCGCCACCCTTTCTTCATAAATGACACTTGGACGATGGATACAATTCGTCAGAGTGAGTTGGTGCTGCTTTAATCTTTGGCAAATGTGCCCCTATTAGGCAGTGTTACTGATGGTTTAAGTCCTTGCTTTTGTTAATGGTATTTGTGGTAAAACGCTCTTTTCGTTGTATTAAATATGGTTACCAGAATAAACCAAGTGGACCATTCTCAGGTTGCTATTCAGGTCCCATTCTACCAGACAGCAATCATGCTTGTGCAGCAGAGTAGGAATAGCAGAGAAAATCATATTAAATCATACGGCCATCAATCTTAACACGCAAGCACCAGTAATTTTGTTTTAATACAAATTGTGTCCTGATACCCTAGCTGCCTTTGTTGATGGTGCCTGTTTATGGTTGTGGTGTGGTGGAGTATGCTGGAACAGTAGAACTTCCTATTTTGCTCTAGATAGGTTCCAAAAGGGAAACGGGGGTTCTGTCTTATAGTTAATGGTAACGTAAAGTTCAGAATTTGGTATTGGTGCGAGTTAAAATCTGCAGTCATGACATTTGGTTATCAAGACTTTGGATGCTTCAGTAATTTCCCATTTGCTTGCATAAATACTGATTTTGAGTGCGGAAATAACTCGTTCTTTGCCACAATGCTCTTTATAGCCCTGCAAAGTATCCTATTAACCATCCACTTTTGAGTTACAGGAATTTTTTACTTATTCCACTGTTAAATTCTATCAGTGTTAACTTGTGTCTCACCAACAACACGCTTGTTGTTCCTGACCTTCTAGTACTGTTAAAGTTTGTTATTTTAGTGACTTGTGTATTTGATCAGCAATCCCACCCACCATCCATGACCCTATAACAGTTAGATTTATTCATTGTAGCGACTTTGATGTCCAAAATTTCCGCACGCCATCCCCGGCCCTATAACAGTTGAATTTATTCATTGAGTAACTACTTACCGCTGAGGGATACAACTATTGTATCTATGGGAATTAGCGCTTCCAGGGGGACAATGAGAGGGCCCGAGCTGAGAGGTAGGTAGGCCTTCTTTTTGTTGAAATAAAAATTTTTTTGTTATGTTAACGACCCTCTTTTTTTTAGGTTCACTGCTGTCCTGTTTATCAGCACCTACTACTTTCTTCTTCAACTTTTATCTTGTTTCATAATCTTCTCTCTCAACTTACTGTTTCTATGTCTTTTCTGCTTAGATTTCGCGTTCTCTAAATTCCATACTAAATGGTGCCTGCCTCCTTCCTCTCTTTGGCTCACCTTTGTTGCGGATAGGGAGGCTTAAACTAACTAATAATTTAATCTCATTGAGTAACTATTGTGAGTGTTCAGCAATCCCACCCGTGATCCCCGACCTCAACGGAGACGACGACACGAGCAACTTTGAGGAAGTAGAACCAGATGACAGTCCTGAGGAGAGCTTCCCCACGGTCAAGGCCTTTGTAGGCAACCACCTGCCCTTTGTGGGCTTCACTTACTGCAAGGATTACCAGTGAGTGGACCGCTTCTGAATGACGACTTCTGAAGGGCTCGAAAGTTGTTCTTTAGGAACGCGTATTTGTGGGAGTCATCTCTATGTGCTCAGTACTTATTTAGTAGCTGTTATAGATCTGCAAGGGCTTGAAAGTCTCTCTAAGGCATGGGTATTCTTGGGAGTCATCTCTGTGTGATCAGTACTTATTTAGTAGCTATTTGAATCATTTTCCTATCATTTATAGCTCTGATAGCTCTGTGTTGAAGACCTCGTGTGTTGGGCTTCACTCCTCTCAGGGGGATACAACTATTGTATCTATGGGAATTAGCGCTCCAAGGGGAAAAATGTGAGGGCCCGAGCTGAGAGTTAGATAGGCCTTCTTTTTGTTGAAATAAAATGTTTTTTATGTTAAGGACCACTTTTTTCGGTTCACTACTGTCCTGTTTTTCAGCACCTCTGACTTTCTTCTTCAACTTTTATCTTAGTTCATGAACTTATTTCCCATCTTACTGTTTCTATGCCCTTTCTGCATAGATTCCTCATTTTCTTATCTCCATACTAAATGGTGCCTTCCTCCTTCCTCTCTTCGATACGCTCTATTTTTGCAGCGGTTAGGGAGGCTTAAACCAACTTATAATCTTATAATCTAGTTGGGCTTCACTCACTGCAAGGATTACTATTAGGTTGAGCGTTTCTGGATGACGACCTCCGCAAGGGCTCGAAAGTAGTTCTCTAGGGATGGGTATTCTTGGAAGTCCTCTCTTTGATCGGAACTTATTTAGTAGCTATTCCAGAATAAATAATTTTCCCATCAGTTATAGCTATGTGTTATAGATGGCGTGTATTTTTAGCTTCAGTGAAGGTATTATCTCAGTAAGAATTAGATCATTCAATTCTGTGCAAATAAGATAGCATTGCTTTGATAATTTATTGATGCTGGTCACAGATGATGCTGATGGCAACTTCTACTTTACAGGCTCCTGGCTGACTCTGCTTCAGGCCGGGATATATGTGATGCCAGAAATAATCTGGTAAGTTCAGGCGGATAGTGTTAGCTAAAGGCAGCTATTTCTTTCATTTATCAGTGAACGTATCACGCCCAAAATTTGTTGAATTTTATAGCTCAAGTAGGTGTCATAAATTTTATTTTTTATCAGTGTAGTCCATTAATTAATTTTATTAATACCTACCACATTTTAGCTAATGGTCAAGTTTGGTTTTGATCTTACACTGCTAGCAACCGTAACTATGAAGTTGGCTTTGGTCTCCAGATGTTAATTTCCTCAAAGCTTCTTTATTCATGGTGACTGCATACAGCTCTTGATGCTCTTGTGTAATGTTAAAATAGTGGACGATCTGAAGGTCCATTGTATCGTTAATTTATTTCATTCTAAGCGTAATCAGTGTATTTGTTTTTTAGTAGTAGTGTGAAGTGGGGCTCAAATTTTTGTACGCTTTGCTCCAAGAGTATGTACGTATTAGAACTGGCTAGCGTCTCTCATGGCATCGTTCTTTCCAGCAGACCCTCACAACTGTCTCCCACCGTTTAAATCGAGAACTTTATGAAATAGAATCTCATGACCCAACTATATAGAGTTCAAATTTTTCATGATGCCAAGCTTTCAACCCGTGTCTTGGGGGTATCATGAGTGAGGTCGAATATTTCAAAACTTGCAGACATAAGGGGAGCTCCACGGTATCCAGGCTACAACTCACAAGTAGTATCCCAAGCAACTGGGAAACCCACATATCTGTAGCGTAGATTATAATTTTATTGGTTATAGGTAGTGAAAAACTAACTATAATCAGATTAGCTGATTACAGCTTCTTTAGATCCCATGTTAGTTATCTAGCATTTTAGATTTCATCTTTACTAGCTCGATAATGCTTAGTGGTTCCTTTGCGTGTAGCATTTGATAATTTGGGCTTCATAGTTTGATTTTTTCCAGCTTAAAACGATTTTGGGCAAGTTTATGAACTACTGTAGTGAATTTTGTAGATATTTCAACTCGTGTTGAGTTAGTCGCACCACCATTTCATTATTACAATCTCAAGTGCCATGTCACGATCTCATTTCATTTCAGTAAGTGGAATCCTCGTCATATCCTGAAGTTGTGTAGTGTGCTGAAGCAATCCCTTGTTTTTGTGAGCAACACCAATGCCTAAGCAGACATTTTTGTGAAATCGAAAGTCTTGTGAGTCTTTCATTGTTACCCAATACTTTACTTCCACTTATAACATCTGTGAACTACTTTTAAAACAACTATAAAACGATTTTTTCTACAATTGTTGTTACCCATCATTCATTGTTGTGCAGTCTTTTATTTTCAAGCAAAGAACAGACGGTCAAAGTACCATCTTTCAAAAGTGAACAGTTTCCAATGGTTTTTGTGATATTTTGGTGCTAACCCTTCTCCCGATCTAGAGCAACCTGAACAGTCTCGTCTTATATAATGACTTGGAATATTCCTCCTAGAACAACCTGAACCGTTTCGTCTTATATATATATATACCTGTATTAACTTGAATATTCGTTTTAGAACAACCTGAACAGTCTCGTCTTATATATTAACTCTAACATTCCCTCTAGAACAACGTGAACAATCTCGTCTTATATAATAACTCAAAAATCCCCCCCAGAACAATCAGAACAGTCTCGTCTTATCATATAATAACTCAAATATTCCCCCTAGAACAACCTCCTATTGGACTGGATGAAGGTGGGCGACCAGGCTTGTTCTTCCTTCCTTTTGTACAGGCGGCCGAGTGCTGCTGTCTTTTGCATGCTCTATACCCTCTCATTCCTATGTCTTGTTGTTATGATCTTGTTGATTCTCCATCCCGTTGTCTCACTGCACCATTATTATTTGAGGAGTTACTTGCTACTTTCCCGCCACTGAGGAGCATGAATACTTCTGTTCTTCCAGTCTTGTTTCTACTGCATTTTACATATCGATCTGACATTCTAACGCACGTAGTACAATTTGGGACTTCACAAACAGTAAGGATACGTTAGTCCATCAATATTTTAAGCATTTTCAGTTATTTACAAGAGATTTTAATGTATTACAAAGTCGGTACTCAATGAACCGAATGCGTGAAGAAAAATTACTATGACTGAGTTTCTGTTTTCTTATAGACACCATATTTGACCCACTGACAAGAGTAATACTGCCTCGTATGACTTGCCAATTTGCTTTTTATATCGCTGAACATAATATGTACCAGTTGAAAATTACACATGAAAATTTAATTAACGAAGAAATATTTCAATCTGCGGTGAAATTTGCCAGTGTACACGGCAAGTCTTGAATGAGATTCGATATTTTCCTTGAATAAATCTTCCAGATGTAGATGATAAACAAATATATCCATCCTAATAGTACCCGCAATTAAAATATTCTTGTACTGGTGCACTGGTGAAACTCGAATCATAGATTTGGTCATTAAGCATCCTTCAAAGGGAATCAAAGAAGCTGTTTCTTAGAAGCAGACATCAAACAAATGTATTAAGTAATAAACTCATCAAGTTTATTATGAGGTAAGAAAGTGGATTTTGAACATTAGTCACCGTAAGATGATGTGCAGTGAACAAAGATTACCGTAATATGATCAACAATAACGGTGGACGATCACTATAAATCTACGATCTTCAGTAAGGGAGGATCTGCAGAGAATTGTGGTCACCACAAGATTATTATCTGATTTGAAGGATAACACCATCGCAATATTTGACTTTCAAATAATTTTTTTGTTTCTATTTCTGGCACCGTTGAATTTAAGGTTTTAAGTTTAAGATTTTTCTGATAGTTTTTCTGAAATTCTGCCTGACTTCCCTTCTACATTTTCCTAATATGAGGTCACTCATAAAGTGTGTTCATGAATTTTTATGATTTTCATAACAAGAAGTTAGTTTAATGGCGTGGACCGAGTGCATTGTTAGATTTTTCGTTTTGAAGCGTCCAACGGACAAGTACCACAAATGTCATATCTTGTTAAAAATATATGAATAATCCATCTGCAAATCAACTGGTTACACTAAGCAACCTATGAGACTTTTAATTTATATTGAAGAGTATTTTTTATTGCCATGGAGTTGCGTTCTAACACGTTACTGGCATTAACATCATATCATCGTTCCCTTAATTCCGTGCTAAATTGAGGCGTTCTTCCTAACTCTCTTGGCAATTCATTTAATATGGCTAAGAATGTTTAATTTAACTCATGATCCGGTCTAACAATCTTTTTATTTTTCATTTTTCGTGGTCATCCACTTTGTGTTGAAGCAGCCATTCTTATGAACGTTTCCTTATTTTTATCCACTGTAAAATTCTAACATTTATGTACCATTTTCAGCAAGAAATCTCTTTGTCCTTTAGTATTAAAATGAGGACACATCATTCGCATGTTCCTATCAAAGACCTACAATTTCATTTCACCACCTACATTTCATCATCAATTTTTTTTTATACGGGCCTAGCCTAGACTTATTCTTTTTTTCTTGTTGGTGTGGGTCTTGCCTTGCCAAACTTCTTTGAACTTTGTCTTACACAATTTTCCAAAATTTTTGAGTCGACCTGTGAATAGCTCAAGCATTCTCATGTGTTTCAGAACCAACAAAAAAGCAAGAGCGCGAGCTCGTCATCGTTGAGCAGCAGCAGCAACAACAACCAGCAGAGCAGCAACCTGGTGCTACAGAAGCAACACAAGGAGGAAATAGATGCCCTCAAGTCGGAGCTGCAAAAGATGACCGCGGCCATCGCCGACCTGGAGCAGAAAGGCAGGGCGAGCGAACAGCAGCTCGAGGACGCGATGATGAGGGAGCACTCTATTCTCGCTGAGAAGAGGGAACAGGAGCGCAAATTGGCTCTCCTCAACCACGAGCTCAAGGAGGCTACCAGAAAGGTGATGCTCTCAGACTAGGGTAATAAGTTTGAGCACTAGAAAGGTGATGGTGTCAGACTAGGGGCTATAAGTTTGAAGACCAGGTAGATGATGGTGTCAGACTAGGGGTTATAAGTTCGAGCACCAGGAAGGGGATGGTGTCAGACTTGGTGTATGAAAATTAAGCAACAGGAAGGTGATGGTATATGTCAGACTAGGGGCTATAAGTTTGAGCACCAGAAAGTTGATGGTGTCAGACTAGGGGTTATAAGTTTGAGCACCAGAAAGTTGATGGTGTCAGACTAGGGGCTATAAGTTTGAGCACCAGGAATGGGATGGTGTCAGACTAGGTGCATGAAGTTTGAGCATAGGGCAAAAGTTAATTTTATCTTGCTGCTCCAACAATTTAAACATATCATCGGGAGATCCTAGATCCGAATTGATTATAGACGATCAAAATGATCATTATTGTTGATTTGCAAATTTACACTTTGAAGTTGTATCATGAAGACTCGAAATGCTGTCAATAACCCGTGTCAGAACCTCCGTCACCCCTGAAGGATATTAGAAAAAATTTTATCATTCCTTTTCACTAAATATTTCGTTTGAATGGTCATTCGCTCTCTATGGGATGTTAGGAGTGATACTTCACGGTGTAGTATTGGTAATGTCTCGTTTCTGAAACAAATTTAAACTTGGTGGGTCGTTATGGGCTTAAACTCCAATGCTGCTTTGTTGGATGCACGGAAGAGAGTACTTGATCTAATGAGGCTTGAGTATTGAATGTGTCTCAATGCTTTTATCCCTGGTGTAAAAAGTGAATAATTTTTTCAGTTAGTTGAGGAGGAGAAGATATGATCTGAGTATTTTACTGTTGTAGTGAATTCTTATTTTGTGATGCGTGCACAAAACTGATGCAAGCATGTAATTTTTCAAGTTTAAATTTTTAATGGATAAACCAAACTGTATAAAGATCTATGAAATCACACTAACACAAGGCCTTTTCTTTTGAAATTTTTGAATTTCATAAACTGTTTCTACTGCTTGGATTACGGGAGAGATTGTAAAATGTGATTGGCATACTTCTGTGAATTCAGCGCGATGTGCTATATGTTGTCAAAGCGCTGGCAACCTTTGTACTTCTATTATTTCCTACTGGAGCTAGGATATTTGGGTTAGTTGAAGATTTCTTTAGTCACCCTGAATCGTTTATAACTTCTAGAACGTCTGTTCAACTCGTAAGAGCATACTCTATTGTGAATGATTGCTACATTAGAATATGCTTGTAAATAACAACTGCAGCCTTCAAATGTACCTCTGGAGTGTGTCCAATATCTGACACGTTTTAATCCTCAAGTCATTCTTCTACTTCCTGTGTATCTATGGAAATGAGCACTCCTAGGGGGAAAATGTGTGAGGGCCCGAGCTGGGAGTTAAGTAGGCCTTCTTTATGTTGAAATAAAATGTTTTTTTGTTATGTTAAGGACAACTTTTTTTCGGTTCACTGCTCTCCTGTTTTTCAGCACTAAATACTTTCTTCTTCAACTTTTATCTTGTTTCATGAACTTCTTTCTTAACTTACTGTTTCTTTGCCGCTTCTGCATAGATTCTGCATTCCCTTATCTCCATGCTAAATGGTGCCTTCCTTCTTCCTCTCTTCGAAATGCTGTTTTTTTTTCGGTTAGGGAGGCTTAAACTAGCATGTAATCTAAATAATCAAATCTTCTACTTACTGTGAATAATTACATCGTGGCAGCTATAAGTTCTTTATCTGAGCTTAAGGTAACCCTGTACTGACGAGACGTTTGCTTGCGCCGCGCAGGCCGAGAACGAAGCGAGCCTGAAGCGGAAGCTGGAGCAGACTCACCAGGAGGTGCGCCGCAAGCTGGAAGACGAGCAGAACCGGCGCACGCGCGACCAGCAGGCCGTCCACTCCACAGGCGACAAGCTCGCCGCTCTCGAGAAGCAGGTCTGGGCTCATCACTGCTGTGACCTGCGTAGCATGTTCTTGGAGTCCTATTTTAGTCTTGTGTTATTGTTGTTGGTACAAAGATATAATTCAAAATTAAAATTTTTCGTTGCAAACTGAGCGATTTACGTTCAGTTTTATCCTCAGAACTTTTGGTTGTCCGGCTTGCGTAACTCAGTTGATTTTGCTTGGAAGTAATTACGTATTTTTTCTGTTTTGTCTTCTTTATGTTATATTTGATCAAACAATTCATTTTGCTGCTGTTTCCCATCTATTTACGGGACACTAGTGTAAGTGTTATTATTTTCAGTACCATTTACAGTTCTACTTTTCTGAAGTAAAAAATGTAGTCCTGGTCTGCGATTCTCTGATGGTATTAAATTCGACTAAAAATTAGCTAATAATTCTGTGGTATGCTTGTATCTGATTCTTTTTATGTTCATATGTTCATTTTAAAGGAACGTGGAGTAGAGTGTATAGGTCACAAAGATTGGAAAGTAATTTTTAATGTTTTTGAAGTGATATAAATGTTAAATCTGCAACTGCCACGGTACCATATTTATTTTTAGTGATCTTTGGTAGCACTTAGCCCAAAAAGGGACAAATCAATGGTATCAATGGTGCTCTAACATTTATTGCGTTTTGTTTCAGTTCAAGGAAGTGCAGAGCAAGCTGAAAGCTGAGAACGAGAGCTCAGTGAAGCTGCGTAAGACAAATGCAGAGCTGAGCGTGGCTGTCAAAAGGCAGGAGGCGGTCGTTGCTGAGCATGCTGAGAAGCTCACGCAGGCGCAGGTGCTGAATGTACTTAACTGTTGTATCTTGGGTAGTTCTGGGTGCAAGTGCTGGTGTAGCGTTGGGTTCTAATACTTCTTTGGGTACGAGATGATACGGCTGCTGGCATTAAATTATAATCGACGCCGTTGTGCATCATGAGGAATAATATACCTAGCCTTAATAGTTCTGGGTGCAAGTGCTGTTGTGTACCGCAAGCCTTTTGGGTTTAAGATGATACGGTTGCCGGCTGTAAATAATCGATGCTGTTGTGTACCACGAGTTCTACTGGGTATAAGGCGATATGGCGACAGGTACTAAATAATATTCTGTACTGTTGTTTACCACAAGTAATTTTGGGTGCAAGATGATATAGGCATAGGTTACAAATAATCCTTACTCAGTGGTGTACTACGAATACTTTTGATGTAAGAAATGTTGAAAGTGTTGCTGCCGTGGGTTCAACTGGGTTCAACACCCAGTACTTTCGGTTGCTAAAGCTGTTGTAGCTCATCCAGCCGCATGTACTATATAGTTGAATAGTAAGCGAATTTGGGTGCCAGTGCTGTTGAAACTGCCACGTGTGTAGCTGCTGTATCTATACACTTAGTACCAGGAGTAGCTCTGGGTACAAAGGCTATTGGAGCTGACTCACAAGGCATTCTTTTGAGGTGAACTTGTGTCTAAAGCAATGTGACCTTACGCTTTACGTGTACTGGAATAGCTAGTGAAGACGTTGTTTCGAGTATTGAATAGGTACGAGTTGAAATTGAGAATGCCGTTTCGCGGTTGGGGATTTCAAGATTACTGGTGTCAAGAAACCACAAAAACGCTGATTCTAATTTAGCATTTTCAATAATGCAGGTTTCAGGAAATGTTGAAAACACTGTCTCTAATTTGGTGATTCCGTTAGTACAGTTGTCAAAAATCATTGAAATTTTCAGGTAATACAATTTCTTGATCGACTCTTTTGAGTCATTGTGAATAAAAGTTTGTAAACGACAGTCTAGTTTGAGGCAATGCTAACCAGAAAGTTCATTTCAAAGCCAAGTTACCTATTAATTTGTAAACTGGCTGCATTAGCGCGGGAAATAGTCTGATTATAAGTTTTTATCTCAGCGTCAGATGGCCCTGTATTGACGAGTTGTTTGCTTGTGCTATCATCTTAATCTGTCTAAATCTGAGATGCAGCCACTGCAAATGAATAAAGTCGCCTTGGTACATCCAAGTTTCGTTTTTATGTAACAATATAGTTGATATAAAGTATGTAATATATATGTCTGAATGATTCTGTACTTTCTTTGCCATAGCATATTAAGGGCTCATCTTAGTTTCCTCTTGTGTGTTGTTCGATATATCTTTTAAATAGTACATAGATGGTTCTTGTACACCATAAATGTTACTTTTTTAGGTAAAAAACCAATCGGTTAGCCTCTTTACCGTTCGAGTGCATTTCTACAGGCACATTTATTTTGAAGGTGCCTTCATGATGTCTTTTTTCACACGTCTACTAAAGTTTAATTGTAGTTTCATTTTTTGAACGTCTGGTAATTTTCAATGTAGTTTCATTTTTTACACGTCTGGTAAACTTGCATTGTTGACCAGGCTGCTCGGGACGCACTGGAGCGAGAAGTGCTCACCCTGAGCTCTGAGCTGGAGCAGCTGCGAGCAGGCAAGCGGCAGCAAGGCGACCTCGTCGAGAAGAGCGAAGCGCGCTGCAGAGCTCTGCAAGAGAAGGTGGCGTACCTGCACTGTCTTAATTCTAACCCTTGTCATCGGTAACCAAAACTGAAATGAAACATTAACCCTGAACTGCCCAAAGTTTTCACTATCATAGATATCAGAACGGGGACGGAACTACGTCAAGCATTTTCTTTGTTTGGTATCCCCGCCCGAGACCACGTTCATGTGCGCACACTAGCGTTATGTAGTGCCTCTAGACCTGGAGTATTTTTTCTTGTAGTAATCTAAAGCTGTTGCAGCTATATACCCTAGGTAACAGCTCAAGTTGTTTAAAAAAAAAAACCGCATTGTTCTTACACTGTTTTAAAAATATGTGACGAGTATAATTTATCATACGCATGCATTTGAATTTCAATTATAGTAAATATTTGTATTTTGAAAAATATTTAAATATTTGAATAATAGTAAATATTTGTAAATAAATAGTAAATATTTGTATTTATTTTATTCTGCTCGTTTGAAGTGTACCAAATATACATGGAATGAATCTTAATAATATTTTCAGGTGCCTCACTTCTTCAACTCAGGAAGCATAGTTTTAGCTTTCATGAATGTTGGCTTGGCGGTGTTTCAAAGTGCTTTTTTCTTCTCAAGCAAAAAATTATGATTTTACGTAAGAGCCCAAGAGTTTTTAATTTCTAATCACGAGTTTTGTAGGAATAACAGCAATTCCATCGTAAAGTCTATAACCACTGACTACCACTGCAGGGCATATCACAAAAAATATTTAATTTTAAATTCTGCCCCGGTATGTCTTCGGAGTTTTCCCCCTAATATGAATAGTTTTTGTGAATTTTTATATCAATGATTTACTTAACCCTTTCGGTACGATAATTCAAATTGTTTGGGTAAAAACTTCCTGGGGAAAAAGTTGTCATTACCCTGAATTGTCAGTGAAATTGTCCTAGTGTGGTGCTTTTAGCTTAAGTAAGTGCCTTCTTCATTATTTTAATTTTAAAAATTTTTTGAATCTTTGAAGCTCGATGCTTGGCGACAGAAATTTTTGATGTTGATAATAAAGTTTTCGTATTTACGAAGAAATTATTCATACGTTTTTGCCCGAATTTACCAAAAATCAACAAAGTTCAGAAAAAACTTGCTCAAGTTAAATGGAAAGGGTATTGAATATGTTGCTCGGGTCCTGTAGCATGAACTTACGCGTGCTACAGGGTCCTATGGTAATTACAGGGGCCTATGGTAACCTATGGTAATTTACGCGTGCAGATTTCTGGAATTGTTTAAAAACTAGTTTAATGAATGTTTGTAATTTCCCTAATTTTGTTATTACTCCAAAATATTCCCTCACTAGTTAAATTAGTTTAAAACTAGGTTAGATGCCCTAAACTGGAAGCACTAGCCAACTTGGCACTGGAGTAGCCGTCAGGACCGAAAGGGTTAAAGTAACCACCTGAAGGTCCCCTCAGGTGGATACAACTATTGTATCTATGGGAATTAGCCCTCCCAGGGGAACCATGTGTGGGCCCGAGCTAAAGGTTAGGTAGGCTTCTTTTTTGTTATAATAAAATAGGTCTTTGTTTTGTTACGGACCATCTTTTTTCGGTTCACTGCTGTCCTGTTTTTCAGCACCTACTACTTTCTTCTTCAACTTTTTTCTTGTTTCATGAACTTCTTTCCTAGCTTACTGTTTCTGTGCACCTTGCGCATAGATTCCGCGTTCCCTCAACTCCATACTAAATGGTGCCTTCCTCTTTCCTCTCTTGGAACATCTATGTCGTGGTTAAGGGAGGCTAAAACTTATATAATAATAATAACCACCTGAAGGTAGCATACAAAGATCTCTCATTGCAAATGATGAGACTGATGCATGTTCATTTTTCACATGTGGGTTCTTCTTGAATTTTGCTGCTTAGCATTGTTTGGCTGTTCATGCAGTGTTATTTTCTTAAGGTTATACCTTAGGATTAATTTTATTCTCTCATATCATGTTAATTCTCTTAATTAAACCCCTGAGCAAATACCCAGTGAAAAACTGTTAGCTACAGTTTGCACCTGATATCAAGCAAATCTGCATCAAATCCTTGAGAACTTGAATGACGTTCAATTAACTTTATTTTAGTTGTTTGCATTTGTAATTCAGTATGTGGAAGGATTTTTCAATTTCCTAGTACAGCCATGTCCTGTATTTAGCCAGGTGTACCATATAGGTGCAGAATTTTGTTTTCATTAGTGTATGTTGGAAAGACCAATACTTAGTTATATTCCTTGTTAACAAATGCGCAATTTAGATTAACAAAGACTATTTCTAGTATAAAACCAAGAGAGGAAGAATTTCAAGTTAAAGCTTAAAATAAAACACCTAATTTTTTCATCAGTCTGTTATAACAAACAGTTGGACGAATTAAAAAAAATCACTCCCATATCTCTCGTGCAACAAACAGCTGGACGAATCTGTGGCTCGCGAGAGCACTCTGCAGCAAGAGTCTGACAGACTCCACGAGCGCCTCAACCACCTCGAGAAGGAGAAAACTTCACTTGAAATAGAACTGAAGGCCGCCAGCACACAGTATGACCAGGAGCTGAAGCAGTTGCAAGAATCTGCAGCTTCTTCGGCCGCTGCCGCCGCGGCTGCTGCTGCTGCCGCTGCAGCGCACACATCCTCACCTCACCAAATCCGGAGTGGCACTCCCTCATCGGTGGTCAACAACAACAGATCAGGCACTACCAGCCCTATGCATTCGGAGCAAAGTTCTAAAGCTCTTGCAGGTAGATGTCAATATTTTTTTCAATAGTGTTCAAATAACGGTTTCATATAATTATAACTATTTTTGTTTCAGAATTTTACCCATGCTTCCGTTTGTGTGGGTTTTTGTAGACTTTAAATGGTAGCAACATGAAACATCTTGTAATGCTTTGTGTTTCTCCTCATCACACCTAGTTGAACAAAAAAAAAGCACCTTCTTCAGCAACACCAAATCTTTGTGTCTCCTCACAGCCGTACAGGAGCGACTGGCAGCAGAAAAAGCAAAGCGCATCGCTGCAGAGTCGTCAGTGCAGGAGAAGGAGCGCCAGTTGTCGCTGCTCAGCGTCGACTACCGCCAGCTGCACACCCAGCACGCAAAGGTCGAGGCGGACAAGAGGCAGGAGATCGAGAAAGTCAAAGGCCTTCAGAAGCAAATTGAACTCGAACAGGACAAGCGAAATCAGCTTCTCGCTGATCTCCAGAGCGCCAATTCTGAGGTGTGATTGTGTTGGTAACATCGTTGATGCTGTGTGTTGAATTTAAAATTTATTGGTTTATTTTTTCTGAAACTAATTTTTATTTAGTTTTGGTTTAGAAAATTTATTTTCTTATTTTACTGATCTTTTCCTGAAAAATTGGGTCATCTTTGTACAATGAACCTGACACTTGACAATTATCCATTGGAGTTTCTAAGTACATTGATCATTGTTTATATATTCCACTCTCAAGTCCTGATGATTGACTAAAAGATACCTTGGGAGTTGGTTCATTTCGATTTCTTTTGATTTTGATTTGCCGCTGTACTATTAGTCAATTGGATTATCTATTGATTTAATTTCTAGCCGAGTTTATTGTTTTCATTTTTTATGAGTGCTATCATATTCAGTAGAGTTGTTTAATTTTTTTTTACAAATTTTCAGCCCTGTCTTTTCGAGCCAAATTCATTACTTATATCAAGACAATATGAGCGTCCTCATTTTAAATCTATGAATGCTATTTGTACCAGAATATCCTGACCGGTGCTACCTTAAGCTAAATTTATAGTCTTCATGAAGATACAACAAGCTCTGTTATGTTCAACTGAGTTTGAGTTGTACGATCACTGAACTCACCTGTTTACAGCTGTCAATAGCCAGTAACCGAGAGTGACAGGTACTGCGGCAAGGTACATTGAGCTCTATTATGTTCAATTGAGTTAATGAGTTGTACGGAGTTATTGTGATCACTGATCTCACCTGTTTACAGCTGTCAATAGCCAGTAACCGAGAGTGACAAGTACTGCGGCAAGGTACATTGAGCTCTATTATGTTCAATTGAGTTAATGAGTTGTACGGATATATTGTGATCACTGATCTCACCTGTTTACAGCTGTCAATAGCCAGTAACCGAGAGTGACAAGTGCTGCGGCAAGGTACATTGAGCTCTATTATGTTCAATTGAGTTAATGAGTTGTACGGAGATATTGTGATCACTGATCTCACCTGTTTACAGCTGTCAATAGCCAGTAACCGAGAGTGACAAGTGCTGCGGCAAGGTACATTGAGCTCTATTATGTTCAATTGAGTTAATGAGTTGTACGGAGATATTGTGATCACTGATCTCACCTGTTTACAGCTGTCAATAGCCAGTAACCGAGAGTGACAAGTACTGCGGCAAGGTACATTGAGCTCTATTATGTTCAATTGAGTTAATGAGTTGTACGGATATATTGTGATCACTGATCTCACCTGTTTACAGCTGTCAATAGCCAGTAACCGAGAGTGACAAGTACTGCGGCAAGGTACATTGAGCTCTATTATGTTCAATTGAGTTAATGAGTTGTACGGAGATATTGTGATCACTGATCTCACCTGTTTACAGCTGTCAATAGCCAGTAACCGAGAGTGACAAGTGCTGCGGCAAGGTACATTGAGCTCTATTATGTTCAATTGAGTTAATGAGTTGTACGGAGATATTGTGATCACTGATCTCACCTGTTTACAGCTGTCAATAGCCAGTGACCGAGAGTGACAAGTACTGCGGCAAGGTACATTGAGCTCTATTATGTTCAATTGAGTTAATGAGTTGTACGGAGATATTGTGATCACTGATCTCACCTGTTTACAGCTGTCAATAGCCAGTGACCGAGAGTGACAAGTACTGTGGCAAGGTACATTGAGCTCTATTATGTTCAATTGAGTTAATGAGTTGTATGGAGTTATTGTGATCACAGATCTCACCTGTTTACAGCTGTCAATAGCCAGTAACCGAGAGTGACAGGTACTGCGGCAAGGTACATTGAGCTCTATTATGTTCAATCGAGTTAATGAGTTGTACGGAGATATTGTGATCACAGATCTCACCTGTTCACAGCTGTCAATGGCGCGTAACCGAGAGCGGCAAACGCTGCGTCAGATGGAGGCGGCGGCAGAGTCGCGCGAGGCCCTAGAGGAAGAGGTGCACAAGCTCCGCACCGGCATGAGTGTTGATGCCGTGCAGATGAAGGAACTCCAGGACTCCCTCGAGACTGAGTCGCAGTTCACCTCCCTCTACAAGACCCAAGTGAAAGAGCTCAATGAAGAAATCGAGGATAAGAGACGCATCATTGCCGACCTTGAAAAGGATATTAAAAAGTATCAAGATGAGGTAAAGTCAAAATGAGGAAGTCAAATTGAGGTATAGTTAAGATGAGGTATAATGAATTGAAGTAAAAATGGGATGGTTTTGATCAAACAAAGGTTTATGGAACAAATGCTTGATGGGGTAAGGAAAAAATGAAGTATAGGCCTGACGTAACTATTGGTTAAATGTTATTCTTGAAATGTTCTGGTGATATTTTAAGTAAGTAAAATCACTCATTATCGAAATGTAATTCATATAATTTGAATATGCAAATGTATGCATTTACAAGTGAGTACTTAGTTCATCTCTCATTTACTGTATTTCTGCATTCATCGACCACCTTGCCATTCTTACGCTGTAAATATTCATGACATAACCAGGTTAAAAGCTAACGTAAGTTTTATCCTCTAAATCGTATTGTGTTGGGAACCTAAGTGATACGGAACGGTGCGCAGGTGACGAGCAGTAACAGCAGAGCAGACAGCGAGGCCAACGCTCGCCAGAACGCAGAAGAGAAGGTGGCGGAGCTGGAGAAAGAGCGCACTATGCGTGAACTGGAGGTGCAGGAGCTAATCAGCAAGCACGCTGTGGAGCAGTCCAAGCTGAAGGCTTCCCTCACCACCGTGAGTCCTGTGCTCGTGTTAGCGATGTTATAAGTTGCGCCATTTACTCCACATCTTTGGGTTTGTATTTTGTAAATCCATGAGAAGTTACTGCGATGTTCTACGTTGCAACATTTACTCCACTTCTTTGATTTGCTGGCCATTTTCTAAATCCATTAGAAGGTACTGGTAATTTTTTTATGTTAGTCATGTTTCCTCTCAAGGGGACACAACTATTGTATGTTTGGGAATTAGTGCTCCCAGGAGAGAAATGTTAGGACCCAAGGTAGAGGCTAAGTAGGTTTACTTATGGTGAAATAGATTAGGCATTTGCTTTGTTGTGGACCTTTATTTTTGGTCCACTGATGTCCTTTTTTCATTATTGCTTTGTTCTTCAAATGTGCCCAATGTCCTACAGCCTTGTTCTTCAACTTTTATCTTGTTTCATAAACTTCTTTTTGTCTTGCTGTTTCTGTGCAAATAGTGTGCGGACACACCTTCTTCATAGATTCCCCATTCCCTTTTGTTCCATACTAAATGGTGTGGTGGCTTCCTCCTCTCTCTCTAGGAACACCTTTGTTGTGGTTAGGGGGGCTCAAAATAATTTGTAATTTAATCAATATCTGTGAGCCATTTTCTTTCAGTTTCATTACTACGTAAAACTATCAAACGCTTGCGAAGTGGTTAGATGGTTCATAAAATATTTTCGTTTGTGATTTCATTGTTCTAACGCAGTCAGTCACAGTGTTCCTCTAACTTAGTTTGATGAAGCTGACCAAATATAAAGGTTTAAATATATTCCTTAATTATACATATTTTTTGTTGTTAAATTATTATGTGCTTTCAATTTTTCTGGTAAAAGTTCATTCCTCGGAAAGTGAGGTTGTGCTGAACTGTACATTGCATTTTATCATTTGGATTCCAGGCACAAGAGCGGGAACAGGAACTCACAAAGTCTTTGGAGACCCGAAAGCAAGAGTTGGACGAGCTCAACTCCACCCTGCAGAGCACGGGACAAGGTAAGCTGGTTGGTGTGATCTTGGTGGGACAACCTAGCAATTGGTATGAGGACGCTCAATGGAAAATATGAAAGTTTTATCATCTCTCTCTCTCTAGAGGATGCTTGCCGAACGACTATATCTTCGCGTTTTATGCTTACAGCTGTTGTCGCTTATGTTTTGTAAGAAAAGAACAGCTCACTAATTTATTTGTAATGTATTGTGTTACTGAAGTATTGCCATGAAATGTGCAGTATGTTTCAGATGAAGTTGTTCTTTACTAAATTCCCCATGAAAGCAAGTTATTGGATTTCGAGGAAATTCCAGTCATTCACGTGATGGTATATTTCTTTGTACTGTTACATTCAGGCTAGAAACTTTAAAGGTACTGAAAAATTGTATGTAAATTCTTTTACTATATTGTAAATGTGAATGTCTCGCTTGCCGCTTATTTGGGTGATCATTTTGGGCGGTTTATCATAGCTTTATTCCTTGTACTCGTGAGCGTCTGACAACATTTTTCTCGTTGACGACTATTGAAAATCCGAGAATTGTTCCCTGATATCTTTTTCTGTTGTGAAATTTTAATAATTGTTACTATTTGTGAAAACAATTAATTTTAGTATACTATTACGACATTTTGTGATACTATTATAACTTCACAATTTCCACAGAAATGAGTTCCAGGGAAGAACAGTTCAATTCAGACTCAGAAAAGCTGCAGAAACAGTTGGAGACAGAACGGATACTCAAAATGCAGGCGGTCAATAAGCTGGCCGAGGTCATGGCTAGGAAAGACACTGCACTCAACAACAAGAAGAGTGGTGGTACCAAAGAGTCCTGGAACACTAACCTTAAGAAGAGAGATAAGGAGTATCGTAAGCTCAACATGGACCTTCAAACTGTGAGTGGTGGTTGCACGGGTTGAGGTGTGAGCTAGGCTAACTTGATTGTACGCTGAAGTATTAATATAAAGTATGAAATGTGAACGTTCAGTAGCTGATATCTAACGCAAGAAAAATTCAATTCTTCACTCAATCATGAATTATTTGCGGTTTTCTAAACGGTTCATAGAGCGCATGATTGGAGGTAAAGCTAGTTTTTTAATTTAACTTGAAATAGTAAGGAGACTGTATAGACCTAAGTGTTGATTTCATGGTGCGTATAAACATTCTTAATTTCCCAAGTAGTGCTTCTTTTTAGGCTGCTTTCTGGTGCTTCTTGTTATGTTTTGCACAATAATTTACAAGCTTTGTTGGCAGTTGGTCGTAAGTGTTTAGCTTTGCAAAAGTGTGCTCAATAGAGATAAATGGAGAAGAAGAATAGAATTCCAAAATTCCAAGGGCATTTTCTGGTAATTCAAGCTGAAAGCTGTGGCGTTAAAGTATTCTATTATCTTGCTGAATAATTAGATTTCACCATTACACAAGGAAACCCCAGGTTGTTTTCAACAAGTTTATGCTCTGTTTGTATTTAGGAGCGTGAAAAGTTCAACGCTGCAATGTCGAAGCACCAGAAGGAACTGCAAGAGCAGGCGGGTCTGTTGTACGAGGAGTCCCAGGCAAAGTTGAGACTACAGATGGAGGTGGACGCCAAGGACAGCGAGATAGAGATGCTACACAAGCGACTGGCATCCCTCACTGCAGACACCGCCAGCGTTTCCAGCATTGCTGAGAATGATCATGATGAAATGAGTATGTTTTGATAATTTCCTTGCTTTCTGCGTCTGTTCCCTAGTGTTTGATATTTTGTATCGTCAATCTGCAGTGTAGTTTTTTGTGACGAGAGACTAGCGTCGTTCTTCTCAGGTTTAAGGCCTTGTGGATTTATGGCAACAGCATCAATGGGCTTTGTTCTTGCAGAAATATCTGTAGTCAAAAATCTACGTGGAAAAGTGATGGTGGAAAGGAGATGAAAGATTGTTTACTGTATAGAAAGTACTGTTGAATTTGAAATATTTTTAGAACATAAAGAATTGCTTCTTACCAGCCTAAAATAGCTTTAATTTCTAGGACCATAAGTTAAGCCTCACTCTAATGCTAAGGAGACTGACACTCTCCTCGCTTTTGGTTACAGACTCTCGCTTGGAAGGCTGGTTGTCGTTGCCCAATAAACAAAACATCCGCAAGCACGGCTGGAAGAAGCAGTACGTGGTCGTGTCATCGCGCAAAATAATATTTTACAACACGGAGAGCGACATGCTCAACTCCGACCCAGTTCTCATCTTAGACCTGTCAAAGTTGTTCCATGTGCGCTCTGTCACTCAAGGCGACGTTATCAGAGCTGATGCTAAGGACATCCCCAGAATATTTCAGGTGAGGAGAAAATTATCTTTCAGTGATGTTTACATCAACTTATGATTCAGATCTAGGAATATTTATTTGGTTTCTGGTCATGGGAAGGAAATGGGAGTTTTTACTTCTAGGTGTGACGTGTTGGGCTGCATGTTTAGCATTGATAGATTATAGTTCACTATGTGCTGCATTTAATGGGCAAGGATAATTCATAGCCATTAGACATGTTTATTTTGGGCAGTTATTTTTCATTGAACACATCTCTAAAATTTTTCTGATCCTTGTTATTATTGGCCACATCCACACTCAGGGTAATGCTTGCTTATGATTGACATTTTCAAGGAAAATATAAAAATCAATTTAAGTAATAATGGTTTTATATTATTGACTGACATTTCAAAGAAAACATAAAATTCAATTATAGTAATGGTTCTAAATTATTGTCTAACATTTCTAAGAGAACACAAAAATCAACTGAATTAATGTATTTAAATGATTTCAGTTGCTGTACGCTGGCGAGGGCGAGAGCCGCAAGCCAGGCGCGGACGGTGCCAACCCTCTGGATGTGTCGGCAATGGGCGCCGCAGCGAGCACAGCCGTAGGCAACATTGTGCACAAGGGCCACGAGTTCTGCCCCCTCACTTTCCACATGCCCACCGTGTGTGACGTGTGCCAGCGGAACCTCTCGGCCGTCTTTAAACCCCCTCCTGCCCTCGAGTGTAGACGTGAGTCCTGCGAATATTGTCTTTTCTCTGTACTCTTTGTGGGAAGTTTGTTTCTTGTTTTCATGTGTGGATGTAAGTACTGCAAATGTTCTCTTTTCTCTGCTCTCTTTGTGGAATTTTGTTTTAAACCTGTCCTGTTTTTTATGGGTTAGTTGTGGAAATGTTGTCTTTTCTCTGAAGTCTTTGTGCGAAGTTTGTTTTAAACCCATCTCCTGCTTTCATGTGTGAAGTTTGTTTTAAACCCGTTTCTTGCTTTCATGTGTAGACGTGAGTCCTGTAAATATTATTTTCCCTATGCTCTCTTTGTGGGAAGTTTGTTTTAAACCTGTCTTGTTTTCTTGTGTAGATATAAGTCCGGTAAATATTGTTTTCTTTATGCACTTCTCGAGAGAAGGCTGTTTATTGATCTTTCACTCATTTATCATTTAAGTGCTTACTCGCAGACTTTTGGCTTACTCGCAGTTTTTTCTAAAAAATTTCTGTGCTCAAACTTTATTACATGTGGTCTTTGTTCTTCATTGGTTCTGTTCTTTAGCAGGAAAAGTTGACTGAAAGTACCAGTACAATTTACTTTTCACATTATCAATACCAAAACGGGATTTTGTTGACAGAATTTTATCTTTAGATAGTTTGTACCTCTCATTTGATTTTTGTATGATTGCTGATGAACGTGCAAAACGATTAATTAGAACGATAATTTTTGTGTGTTAGAATCGTGGGTGGGTTATCCCACCTGTCATTTTCACAGATCTGAATTGTAAGTTAACTTATACATCACTGAAAGATTATTGACACTAGCCCCGTAGCTAGCTGAGTTATTTTCATTGTACTACAGTATAGAAGCTTTTGAAAATACAAGTATATGAAAAGAAATAAAAATTTCTTGAAAATAGACGCAGAATACATGTGATAAGAACTCGTACATTAGATGCAACAAAACATGAAGTCAGGATATTGAAAGGCAATGAAAAAAGTAACCAATTAACTGTGATTGTGAGATCAGACCAGAAAGACAGGTTCTAGTCACCCATGATTTCGGCGAGACGATAAAATGCCCTATCTGATAGTACTGTTTTATAATTAATTCCTTGATGCAGGGTGCCGGTATAAGATCCACCGGGAGCATTTCGAAAAAAGCGAGCTCACCATCGCAGCCTGCAAAGTCGGTCAGGACATGCACACTGCTAAAGAAATGCTGCTTTTGGCGCCTACCGTCGAGCAACAGAAGGTCAGAGTTACTCCGCCTACCGCGCAGAATTGCGTTTAAGAAGTTTAGGGCTAAGATTATTTTCATAATATCTTCAGGCGCAAGTTATCGTTGTTAAATCTTAAGTTTAGGGATGAATGTGATCCTCTTTAGTGGTTTGCATATGTGTACTTGGATACATACGTTGGGGGAAAAGTAGCGCACAAAATTTTTGGCTTAAAAAGTACTGAATTGCTGTGCAGTTTTTTAAAATTTCACGTGTCTAACATTGTAATAGATAAGCTTTTTAAATGCGTTAGGATTGCTGGAAATGTTAAAGACACACAAGAGTTATTTTATATTATCCAGCATTTGCTTTTTAATCATAAAAACTGAAATGTCTCATTCGCTTATGTGCCTGTCATTGGTTCTATTCACCGAAATATATATTCAGGATCAAATCGTCGAAAAATTTTCGTAGTATTAATGAGTATTACTATGCACTCATTTCTGTCGGTAATTGATTTGAAAGAGGGTAAGTAAAACACATTGGTAGTATATTTGATAGACACAGAGAAGAAAAGTTAATGAATTCAATGTAGGTACGTTATTTGAGAAAGTGCTGAGAAAGTTTCAGGAGGATACTTTGAAAGCTTATAATTTTTGTGATTAGTGTGCTAAGAATTTTATTTTTGAAATCTAGTCTCTTTTACTATTTTGATGATGTCACTAGATATCGATGGATCAGTGTATTTGAAATTATTTTGAGCAGGGCGTTAGCCACCAAAATGTAACGATTCTTACGCCTTATTTACTGATCGTTTATTTTAAATCATGTACATCCCACCAAAAGGTGTTTCATACATGGCGTTAAATCGTGATGTTGATAGAGGTTTGCTTTTATGCACGTGGGTGGGCGGTTAGGCGGTCTAATTTCATAACACAGCATTAAATAATATTCTGGATGGGAGCTTTCTTTCCCAAATGTGAGTTGTGAAACTGACCAAGTTATAAACACGGTACTAAATAATGTTGTTGAAAGAATCTTTGTTCCACAGACGTGGGTGATGAGGCTGTCCAAGACCATCGCGAAGTCAGGCTACAAAGCCAACAACGCTGCGGGTCCTGACGGTGCCAGAATATCGCCAAGGTAAAGCTTTCTTTTGTTTTCATTAGCTCTTTTTTTCTCATATCCTTCCTGAACATTTTTTGTAATCTTATTCAACTCTTGACCCTTTAACGCCCCAGAGGACTACACTGTTTTCTCTCGAAAATGGGCTCAAAGTATTGTATTTCTGATTAAATATTTTCCTAATGTATTCTTAGCAGTTCACTGCCGAGTGGCAGTTCTTTCCTCATCCTGTTATTGGTGATTACCTGAAGCCAGTGCTAGGTTAAGAGCATTCCAGGAAACAGGCTCCTGACTTTTTAAAGATAATTTATCACTTCGCCAATGATAACTCATTTTTCTACTATTCTCGATAACTCAATGACAGTAAGATTTTATTCCTGTGTCAGTAATCACACGAAAGACTGTAAAAGTTATGAACTTCATTTTATCAGCTACTTGTGAACATCTTTAAGGTTACCTCCAAATAATGGGAACGTAGCCTTTTTTCTTTGTTCCTGCCGCGTATTATGATACACCTATCGGGCTATTCATTTTACGAAGTGGTTACTTTATAAGTGGTCACTTCCTTATTTCATTTGTATGATGAATTCGTCTTAAATTTATGTCGGTGTTAGTGTGTACCGGGTCATGATATGGGTCTCGACACAACTCTAATTTTAATGTAATTTGAAAATGTCGGACTCGGGTTTGGGAGCCCAAAAGCAATTTTGAAAATAGCAAAGATTAACTGAATTGTGCCTTCGTTTAGTTTTGATTGAGTGTTTATTGAAAATTGAGTTTGTGACTACCGGCCAGTCAGCAGTATTATAAAAATTCCGCCAGTGTACCGGGCTCACATGGCGGTTGACGTGTTAAATTGCATCAAAGATAGAATTGTGCAAATGCTTATTTCCAGTCAGTGTTTCAAAGATATGTTTTGCAACGTTCCAAACTTGACAGGTCAGTTCATCTAATTATACTATTCGTACATGTGATAAACTTTACTCTGTTAATAATAAAAAGCTTCAGCATTACTGTCTAGCTTATCGCATGACTGCGAATTCTACTTGAAGTTTCTGGAGGATTTTATTCATTATATTTCAGTTCTAATGTGCTAACAATTACATTGCGGGTAAGAAACTGTGGGATTTGGTGTGAAGCGAGAGTACGCTTGCTGCGACAGTAAATATTGCTTCAGGGAAATTTTGTCATAGAGTAATTTTAGAAATTGTCAACGGAGTTGATGATTCGAACATTGATCACTCACCATATTACTAAACAATTTTACTTTTCATTCTCATATTAATGAACATCGTTTCTCACATTCACTCAAATAAAAGTTGCATCGTTTGAAAAGTTAGAAATAAATATCATGTCAGCTGCTTTTGAGCTCTGTGAAATCGGCTTTTGGATCGGATTAACCCTTCACTGCATAGTGTGTCGAATATGACACAAACTGAATTTTACTGTGTGTAGGAATAATTGATTAAAACAAGTGCATTTCTGCAGTTTGTACCGCTAATGAGACATACTCTACAAAAAAATAAAAGCTAATGAAACATGTTCGACACACCCCTCCAGCGACCGAGTTAGTTTGAACTCCATTAGAGACGAGTGCTGACATTGCTATTTTTCTATTTCCGAAAATAATTCATGCAGTGAAGGGTTAAAGGCTTTGTTCTTCATTTTTATTAGAGCAGATATATGCAAACTAGTTCCTAAGCTAATTACGGATAAAGTCTATCCACGTCATACCAGTTTTTTTAGATTGCCGCTGCTTATGTGTGGCTATACGTTTCATTTAGGCTATTTTTTCTCATTTTCGATTCAGTTTACGTAAAAGTTTAACCTCATGGCATTGTATTTATTAGATCTCATAATTATTGCTGAGAGCACCTGTACATTTATTGTTCAGTGAATCCAATTATATTTTCACGGAGGAGGAGGAGGAAATTAGAGCGTTTTGCTGTCCATTTTCATTCGTGCTCCGGAAGCTTTAAAGTGAATTGGCTGGTGTGGTTTGTCTGTATGAGTTATGGTGACATTTATAAGGTAACCTTTATAAAATAAAAGCCGTAAATCTCAATTTTGAGAAGCCTGTGGGTGCTGTTCAAGACATGGGAAAGAATTTGTGCTCCATTTTTGTGTGGTATTTAATGTCTGTAGGTGAAAATAATATCAGGGTGTGCGAACAAAGTGCTGTGGCCTTTGAATGAAATATCCTATGTTTTGAGTTAGTTAATTTCTCGATGTTCTTATTAGCTTATTTGTGTATTTTATAATTTAAGAGCTTCTAATTTCTAGCATGAGTGTTTGTATAGTGTGTTGTCTATCTACTTCAGTGTTTGAAATTTTCAGAGATGCAAAATGGCTCCTCAAATACTTCATACGGTGCCATTTATTCTTCTGTACTATTATTGACATATATTTTTCACAATTGAGTAACCATAAACTATGCTCCACATACTTCCTATTTTTTAGTCACTCTAACTTTATATTTTTGGACACTGTTCGTTATTTGTTCCGTTAAGGAGCGTCGTGGAATTATGTGACTCAAAATTTCTAGTTAAAATCATAAATTTTGGGTGCTATCTTTCTGATATTGGAGAATAGGTCGACCACGAGTCGTATCATTTAAACGGCAGCTATATTGAGCACTGATATCAAATTAAACAGGGCCTGAGGGCCAACGAAAGCAAGGCTTTCATCAGAGGCGCACCTGTTGAGCAGTGGCTGATCAAAAGTCTTGTCTTTTTAGCTGCCGGTGCAAATGACGGCTTTCTACATAGAATCGTCTCAAATGCTATTCAGGACTCACCTGCTGTTATAACCACCTGAATGCCTAATACGAGTTATGTTTCTCCAATTCACCAAGTTTCTGCGTCCTTCCAATCAATTTAATCGATCGCATTCTCATTCTAATTTCTTTTCCAACTCGTACAACAAAATGCTTCAGTGCTTTCATTTAAAAAACTTTTTGCCAAATTCTGTACCACACTTTTCTTCATATTGCAGTTGCTGAAATAATGAGCCTTGACTAATACAAATATCTCTTCTCAATTTAGTTAAACTTATATCGTCTCAGTTATTCTTCTTAGGGTTTGTAACGTTTCACTTCATTCACTATTTCGTCGCTCGTAATCGCTTCCTCATTTAACACGCTCGGCTGTCGCGTGATTTAGAACATCCATCCTTCGTTCGTGGATCACAAACTCCCCTTCTAATGCTCCTATTGCTAAAATTAATTTGGTGGCGCCTGAATCTGGATCAAACTCAAGTGCACATGTCTTATTTTTTCCGTCGTTCCTCATTGCTAGTCAAATCTTTTGCCTTCTTTTTAAACATTTAAATGCACACATCGTTTGATTTCAATATGGAACTGATAATCAAACGTCAATTTTTGTTCTCTCAAAATATTTACACGGTGTGGTTTCATGGAACTGATAATTGATAATGTAAGTTCAGTTTCTTTATTATGTTTTCAGAGTGATTTGTTGATATGTCATGTCTAATTTTATGCTTGCATTCTTGTACCATGGTAGATGTTACCGCCTTTCAAAGTAGTATCAGTGTTCGTTTATGAAATGTAAATAACACCATTGTTCTTTTTTGCTTCAATTCAGTATTTTTCATTAATTTATCTAATTTCATGCTTGTGAAAAGTTTTTGGTTCTTCATGTTTTTTCTTTACCTTGGTCGCATTTTTTTAACTCATAATCTACCCTGTTTTTCAGCACCTACTACTCATCTTCAACTTATATCTAGTTTCATGAACTTTTTTCTTAACTTACTGTGTCTGTGCGCCTTGCGCAAAGATTCTGCGTTCTTTAACTCCATACAAAGAGGTACTTTCCTCCTTCCTCTCTTTGGAACGCCTTTGTTGCAGTTACGAAGGCTTCAACTAACATCTAATTTAATTTCTATAATTTATCCTGCCTGTCGCAACCTATTTCACGAGCCCACCCGTTTTATGAATCGGAGCACAGTAATCATGTCAACTTTGTTTGCTACCATAATGTTGCTCAAATCTCTCAGACTTCTTCCATACTTTAATTTTGTTCACCAGCTCTGTAGTTCTTAAATATCATAATGTTGCTTGCAAAGCTCATTAGTTCCTCTAGATTTCAGCTAACAAGCAATCACGAAGCCATACATTTAAAGCTTGTTTTTAGCAGCGTAAATTTCATAATCTTCTTGGCACTAGCAATTTTGATTGAACCGATTAATTTGTTAAACCTAATATTATTGTCGTGACAATTTCTTACTTCAGTTAAATGGAAACTAAATCAGATTTTTTCGTACCCTTGGCTTTTGTTTAAAATAAGTCTTCCGGTCAAATTTGAAAATTATTAAAATGGAAATTAAATTCTTCCTCGTGCTCCGTCACAAGTAACTCACAATGTGATGGCTTCCTAGGTTCATTGCGATCAGTAAAATTGATCTCGATCGAATTTGCGATACATTTTACTCTATTTCAATGTACGGCGCGAAATTGTGCGTTACCACTGGCTTGAGTCTTCTGCTCACTAGTCTTATTTTAACTGTTGGGTGTGTGTTACGATGCACAGAACGTCAGGTGTTGGTGTCTCGGGCGTCCCTAGAAAGTCGCTCTACTGATCTTCGCCGTCTCTGGTCACATCAGGTAACATTTACGTTGCTTCGGGGTTCACCTGCTCTTCTCGTGCATCGGATAACGCTTTCTCACTTTCTCCCTGAAAATCTCACCAACACATTTGCTGTCTTCAATGACGCTCACTTTTCGAGTTTAATTTCGGGTTGCTTTGTCACAGAGTGTTGCGTTTTCGGTTGGACATTACTGCTTAGTTGCGTATTTTATGCAATGTTTTGAACACCTTCACCAAAATTGAAATAATTTTACGATTTTGCAATTCATAATCAGGCGACTCGAATTTTCTAATGGCAATATGTGACGATAAGGAATCAAATAGCCATTAACACATGTTGTTTTTCGTGATTCAAAGATTGGTTTCTGTTGCTTGACTTATTTGATTTTGTATTACTACCTTCATTTGATTGATTTATTTATTTGAGGAGACAATCGCACTTTGAAGATATTTCATCACGTTAACTCCTGTGCGTTTGTGCACCTTTCAATTTTTTTTCCAGTGTGAACACTGGTACTGCTCGAGTGTATCACTTCACCATTATTTTAGTTCATAATTTTCAATTATAATGTTGCAGATTTTTAAGTAATAATACTTCTTTGACACTGAGCTGTCCATTTGCGTGATTTCCGGGTAATATTTTTTCGTTTTCCTGAAGTCTAGGAAGGTGTGGTGAGAGCCAGGTAATTGAAGCGAGAAACTTCTGGAGAATGTGAGAAAAAAGTAAAAACACTTATTCTGTGAGTAATACAGGTGTCTCTATTACTACCCTCGTACTCATTTTGAAAGAAATTACGTTATCACTGTAGAAAAATTTGTTTTGCCACTATTGGAAGAGAAGGAGAGGTACTTGGGTAGATGTGTTCTAGGAGAGACTCAGGGGATATGTGGAACGATAACTTCTCAGATGACAGATCATCGCTCTAATTTTCTCAGTTCGACATCTTTAACATAAAGGTGAACTTTATGCGATGCGTGGTTACTATCATTTATTTGAAATAAGGCATCAAAGGCGAACGAAATAAATAACAAAGGGTTTGTTCCTAAGAAACTGATCAACGCGAATGCGGGCTTTGAATGTTCAATATAAAAAGGGGGAGATATTTTATATTTCTCAAGTGCGCTACATTCAGTATTATATGTTTAAGTGCTTGTACATGTTAGGAATAAAAAAGTAAGACTTAAAATATGCATATGTATATATTAGGGTGCATGTACTAAAAGTATATTAAAATTGTCAATTAATCTTCTAAATGAGGAATTTTCACTGTTCCCTTTACCACGTTTTACTGGTACCAAATTATTGAATTATTGAGCTTGGTGAAGGGAAAGAAGTCGTAGACAAGGATTGATACAGGAATACCTACTCACGAGCAGGTATCCAGCTGACCCGGCACCTTCTCGTGGTGGTACCGTTGAAATACCCAACTGCTCTTTCCTCTATCTTTTGAGTTTTCTTTCGAGGGATTAAGATTTTAGTTTTTTTTCCAATTCCCCGTTGTTGGGTAGAACAAAGTCGGGCGGCGGCCCGAGCTCTTCGGAGCTTGGGTCTCTTTTGCGTAGTTATTTTCTCTTTAATTTGCCCTATATTCCAGGGCCCTTAAATAGCCTATAAGAATAGACTTAAGTTACGCAGACCAATAGTCCATTTTGGATTACTACTTTGGATCCCAAAGTAAAACTTTAAGCACTTCTGGCAACAATCAGCGAATACCTCAAACCCCGACTTCGAGGCGGGGAAACCCCCTCTGAAGCCGGGAGTATGTACGCCAAAAATAAAAACAAATTCAAACAACGAATAAACCCCAACAAAAACAACCTAAGCACTGCTACCAACGTAGGTGCAACAAACCCCAAAACTAACACCATCACCAGGAAGATAAGCGAAAACAATGAAACATCTGACCAAACAACCGAAAAAACTCTACCGGAACCAAACGGTGCTACCTGTAAGGTGGACCAATTGGAGGCTAAATTAAATGAAGTGCTGAATAGACTTGCGGCAGGTGATGCAACCAAATGCATCAACCCCGATAAACATGAAGTTGAAAAAGAAGCACAAAATGTAGACGATCGAATAAGGAAAATCGAAAATACACTCGAAAAAATCCTAGAAATGACGAAAGCGCAGAACATAGGGAAAAACAGTAAAATCATGGGCTGCGAGAAAGAAAATGTGAGAAAACAAAGCAAAGCTAACAAATACACACCCATATCGTTGAACCAAGAAATGACGAAGAACGACCATTATACAAAGTTCTTCTCGGTCAAATTCAAAGTCGAAGAGAGAAACCAAATAAATCCATTTTGCCTCCAAGAAGAAATAGTCAAAATAACTGGTTTGAAGGCGAAAAGAATAACTTATTCAGGTAAAGATAGCTTTATCATAGAAACTCGAAACAAACCCCAATCTGAGCGCATCACCAGACTTAATAACGTCGACGGCATTAATTGCCAGATCAGCGAACACCCATACTACAATCAATCCAAAGGACTAATATATATTCAAGAATACGATGTAGATAATATGGAAGATTTTGTGGAAGGCCTAAAGAGCCAGTACAACATCAGTGACGCTGTCCGTGCCAGCTTCATTAAAACTCGATTCTCCCAAACCACCCCACTCCTACTAACCTTTAATAGCTACACTACACCAGACTCTATATATATCCCAGGCGAAAAATCAGATACGATAGTATACCCATTTATTAATAGACCAATGATCTGCCACAAATGTCAAAACTACGGCCACACAGCCAAACACTGCCATAACGAAGCAAACTGTAAACGCTGCGGAGAAACAGGCCATGACAGCGAACACTGTGGCAGCGCCCTCTCCTGCATGCATTGCAAGCGTCAACATGAAACTGGCCACAGAGAATGCCCGAAACATATCATGGAAACAGAAATATGCAAAGTCCAACAAGAACAACGAGTTAATAGGCGTCGTGCTGTACAGATAGTCACAGGACACTCCGAGATACCAATATCAGATACGAACACCCCCACAACTCATTTCAATATAACAATGCAGGAAAACGAAAAGCGGAAAATTACTCCATGGCTCCTAGAAAAATGTATTGCAAACCAAATCCAAGGAAAACCCAAATCTATTCGATCGGGTGGCAAAAACACATTTATTGTAGAATTAGATCACACACGACAAAAAGATGAAATACAGAAAATCAAAGACATAAACAACATCCCTGTGCAAGTAACAGAAAATAACTATGTAAATCTTTCAAAAGGACTCGCCTACATCTATAATTACGACTTCACCAACTTCGAGAAATTCAAACAAGGTTTAATGGAAAACCATATAATCAAAAATGTCGAACCAGCAAATTGGATAAAAAGCCGTAACACAAATGCAAAAGCAATACTTCTAACTTTCAGAGGCTCAACCCCCCCTGAGTATATCGACATCCTTGGCCAAGACTGCAAGAGTAGGATATATGAATACTTCGACCGCCCTATGATGTGTAAAAAGTGCTTGGAATACAACCATACTGCTAAAAGATGTACCAGTGAAGAGTTCGTGTGTGGAAAATGCGCAACAAAAGGCCATGAAGCAACAAATTGCACGGAAAACAACTTGACATGCTACCACTGCGGAAACAATCACAAAACTGGAGACCGGACTTGCCCGGAACAACGCAAGCAACAAGAACTAATTTCTATCCGTACTAAACAAAACGTATCAAGAGAACAAGCCCTTATAATATACCACAAACGATCCCCACAACTCGACCAAAGCTACGCACAAATAACCAGAAATCGAACGGATCAAATACCCAAAGTACCAACCCCCCAACCCTTTATGGCGGCTCCCAAAAACCAAACGATCACCGAACAAAATATGGCTCCCCCACTTTGTAACGAACCAGGTACAACTGATAACACAACCGATACACCAGAAACCAAACCACCGCAAACTTCACAACGCGACCACGAAACATGCGAAAAAGAGATACTCCGCATTAAACCCAACCCAACACAATTGCTCAAATCCACAATTAATATTGAAACTACAGCCGAAGGATCTGAAAATGAGGAAGATGGCACGAGCGAATGCAACCCTATTATGAGACAAGAAGCCAGACGAATATTCAACGAATTCAAACCCCCAAAGCAGCACAAACCTTCCAAAACCCAAAACAAGAAGCGACCAAGATCACGATCAAAATCACGATCCCCCACCTACAGCCGCAACAGACATGATAAACGACAAATTTACTCAGATGAGGAACAATCACACTACTCTCGTGACTCTAGGATTAGAGATAGATCACCCAAAAGAAAGTAACTAATTGAACGATTGAATAACAAAATCAAATCAAACACACCCCATGGCTAACGTAGGAATCCTGCAGTGGAACTGCCAAGGCATCAGGGGAAAGAAAGATGAACTAATGGAAACAATAAACAACCACCAACCCAGTATAATAGCACTTCAAGAAACAAAGCTATGGGATAACTGCCAGTTTAGAATAAACGGCTACAGTAATGTGCTACGACACGGTCATTACAACAGAACCCCCCATGGAGGTGTTGGAATATATGTCCATAGCTCAATACCTTTTTGTGAACTGAATCTACAGACTGAACTACAAAGCGTGGCCATTCAAGTAAACATAGGACAGCTGATAACCATCTGCAGCATCTACATACCCGGTAGACAAACAGTCACAAACGAAAAACTAAATAACCTAATCCACCAACTACCGAATCCTTTCATCCTAGCCGGCGACTTCAACGGACACAGCACCATATGGGGCTGCAAAAATACAGATAATAGGGGGAAGCTGATAGAAACTGTTATTACAAACAATAACCTTTGCCTATTAAATACTGGTTCACCCACTAGAATAGGATACAATTCAGAATCAGCTATCGATCTGACAATTTGCTCACCTACATTGGCCGTGCTATTAGACTGGGTTGCTTTCGACTCGCCGGGTGATAGCGATCATTGCCCAATTTTGATCACCTACCTTAACGAAAATCGTCCCAACCAACCCCCATCAACTATCTGGAACTACTCAAAAGCTAACTGGGATCTATATTCCAATAACAATGCATGGAACAAGCCGATGTTGAACACAACAACTAATAACGAACAACTACTCACCGACTTATACCAGCGGTTCTACTCAGCAGCTGAAAAAGCCATCCCAACTTATATACCAGGAAAATACTACCCCAAACCATGGTGGACAAAAGAACTCCAAGAATCAAAAGAAGAAAGAGAAAAACTTTACAAGAAATACCACCGCAATAAAACTCTTACTAACTTAATTAACTGGAAACGAGCAAGGGCAAATCATAAATACAAAATTCGAGCAAGCAAACAGGAAACGTGGAAGAATTTCGTAAACCAACTTAATAAATATACACCAATGGCCAGAGTATACGAAACAATAAGGAAAATAAAAGGTCGAGTACAAAGAAAAGTCCATATATTGATCGAAAACAATATACACTACAGCACAATCCCTGATATTGTGAATAAACTGGCTGAAAATTTCAGCGAAGTGTCAAGCGATCAAAGCTATTCCCCTGAATTTCAACAAATCAAAACCGCAAATGAAACTATACCGATCCATTTCAGTTCGCCAAACGTAGAAATCTATAACCAAACTTTCCATATGCATGAATTTGAATCCGCCCTAAGAAAAACTAAAAACACATCACCAGGAAACGACAAAATAACATACGACATGATCAAACGCCTAAAACTACCAGCTAAACAATACATCTTGAACACTTTTAACAAATTCTGGACAACGGGCTACTTCCCACCACAATGGCAGCACTCGATAATAATACCAATCCCAAAACTCGGGAAAGACCATAGTAAACCAAATAACTACAGACCCATCGCACTCACGAGCTGTCTGTGCAAATTAATGGAACGAATGATCAATAATCGACTGATCGAATACTTAGATATGCACAATATAATTAGTAAAGAGCAGTGTGGATGCAGAAAGGGGCGTAGCACTACAGATCATTTGGTCAGACTAGACTCAACCATAAGATTAGCATTCGCAAACAGAGAACACTTCATCTCAGTGTTCTTCGACCTTGAAAAAGCTTACGACAGAACATGGAGATATGGGATCATACGGGATTTATTCGATATCGGACTCAGGGGCAGATTACCAACTTTTGTCGCCAAATTCCTAGAACGTAGAACACTAAGTGTCCGAATAGACAACTATAGCTCAAATATTTACGAACAGCGAAACGGAGTCCCTCAAGGCAGTGTCCTCTCGGTCACGTTATTCGCCCTCAAAATAAACGACATAGCCAAGCAGATCCCACCGGACAACAAATTCCACCACTCACTATACGTTGACGACTTACAAGTTGGATACCACCACCAAGACCTCAAGGTTATCCAAGACAAAATGCAATCCTGTATCAATAAAATATTTAAGTGGTCCCAAAATCATGGCTTCAAATTCTCATCCAGTAAAAGCAAAGCAATACATTTCAATACCATACCCGGACTCTTCCTCAGCCCAATACTTAAACTCAATGATGAAAACATTCAATACACAAACTCACATAAATTCCTCGGCCTGATCTTCGATGAAAAATTGAACTGGCAACAACACATCACTGCTTTAAAGAAAAAAGGGAATGATAGCCTGAACTTATTAAAATCAATAACAGCTCAAAGCTGGGGAGCAGACCAAACCACGATCCTCAAAATCTATCGAAGCATTACAAGATCAATCCTCGATTATGGATCAATAATCTATAACTCTGCCAGCCAAACAACTCTAAAGCCCATCGAGTCTATTACATCCGAAGCACTACGAATCGCTACAGGAGCATTCAAATCCAGCCCAACAAATAGTCTACACATTATTTGCAATGAAATGCCTCCCGATATTAGGCGAAACTATCTATCCCTCTGTTATTACTACAAAATCCGAAGTCAACATGGAAACCCCGCCTTCAACTACACTGTGACGCCGAGTAACCGACTACTCTTCCAAAATAGGAAAATAACTCCAACATTCGCTATTAAAATGCAAATACTGATAGAAAAATTTGGCCTCCGGAAAAATCGAGTTAAACCAGACTTTTCATACCGACTACTAAACATTAATACTCCCACATGGGCACTAACAAAACCAACAATAAATACCGACCTCACCGAACTACCAAAAAACGAAACCCCTGAATACATAATCCGTCAAGAGTTTAAAAGAATGACAAAAGAAAAATATGACGGATATGTAACTATATACACAGACGGCTCAAGAGGAGAAAATGGCACAGGAGCGGCAGCAGTATGTGGCACCATTGTTCGCTCTGCAACGCTACCGAAAGAGGCCTCAATATACTCAGCCGAAATACACGCCATCCACTTGGCCCTTGGCATCATTAATGAAAAAAGAGATAAAAAATTCGTAATATACTGCGACTCCTTGAGTGTCGTTAACAGCCTAAAGTACGAGACATACCATCCAGTACTACGCCGAATACAACACGACATACACGAAAAACAAAAAGGCGGCAAAGCCATCAACATATGCTGGATCCCCTCCCATGTCGGAATAGGCGATAACGATGCTGCAGATACTGCAGCCAAGAACGCAACCCAAAAAAACGAAGAATTTATCCTAATTTGCTACACAGATTGGAAACCATTAATTCGACAAGCCGTGATTAACCAGTGGAAAACTAGGTGGGAAAATTGCAGAGACAAATTAAGGGAAATACAACCATCACCAGGAATAGAGTTGGACTTCGGTAAAATATCACGTAAAGAGGAAATAATAGTTAACAGACTCAGAATAGGACACACATTCTTAACGCATGGCTACCTGATGAACAACGAGATACCTGATATTGCACCAGTGTGCGAGTTTTGCAACAACTCAACACTAACTGTCAAACACCTAATCATAGAATGTGAAAGTCTAACAATTAGTAGAAATTGTATAAAGGCTTGCCAAACGCTACAACCTACCGTCGAGACGGTATTGGGACGCCATTTAGACGTCAAGGAATTAATGAACTATCTTCGTGTGATAGATGTCTACGACCTAATTTAAATGTTTCAGTAACTTTGCATTGCAATTGACTTACCTTTAATGATGAGTTTCTAAATTGACCTTGCGATCGCAGATGACATGCATAAAGGGGAGCAGTAAAGGACCCGTGTCCGTGCTTTAATGTTGATTGTATCAACACCCCTCATTATTATTATTATTATTCTAAATGAATAGCGAATCGTGACTGTGACCACGTTAATAAAATTTTAAAAACAATTCAAAGTGCGTCGGTCAAGAGCATTATTGGAAGCGTACTTTTGAATATAGGTGTTCTTGTTTAAGGGATGAAGGTTTCTCTAGTGCGTGAGGGCAATGTTGGGAGAATCTTGGATATCATTTTGGAAGTGACTGGTAGTCAAAAATATAACCATCCTGTTTATGGGAATTCGGGCTCCCAGGGGAAATATGTAAGGTTTCGAGTTAGGAGTTTGGTAGGCCTTCCTTTTGTTGAAATGAAATTGTTTTTTTGTTTTGTTATGACCCATCTTTTATCGGTTCTCTCCTGTTATGTTTTTCAGCACTTACTACTTTCTTCTTCAACTTTTACTTGTTTCATGAACTTTTTTTTTAACTTTCTGTTTTATGCACGCTGTACAGAAATTCCGCATTTCCTTCAAATCCATACTAAATGGTGCTTTCTTCCTTCCTCTCTTAGGAACGCCTTTGATGCGTTTAGAGAAACTTGAACTAACATCTGATCTAGTCAAAAATTTTCAACCTCGTAAATATATTTTGAAAACATTTCTTCATCCTGATAAATCAGGGTTACATACTTGACTATAAACAACGCCATTATAGAAGTTTACTTTTGATGCAGTTCTAGATGTACTTTTCTCATAGGAATAGCCGACACTTATATACCAACTAACACGAGTACTCGATTTGTATGCTTTTCTGTGATTTAGTTTGCATGACCGTGCGTTTATGCTAAACTTAGTTTGCTTCCATGAACGTCGTAGTTCACGCACCTACTTACGTTTAGTACTGCATCATTTTTTTTATGTGAATGGTTGCGTAGACCAACATCTTTGCGTAGCTGTATATTGTAACTTCTCTGCTTCAAAAATTTCTGTCAGATTCTCCTTTCAAGAGCTGAATAGTGAACGCAAATTTTTTATTTATTTTTTTGTTCTCACAGAGAGTCAACTCGTTTGAACTACAAGCCGTATATGTCTCAAAAGGCGGCCACACTTCCACCCAATTCCAACCTACCCAAGAAATGACCTATGGTGGAGACGCATCCTCCCTCGTGACCACCTCGGACGCACAGTCGTCGCCTAATATCTTCGTTAGCGGGTAACCCTTTCAAATCTATACGGCGACTTTTCAAACCTAACTCGTACTTAGTTCGTCCGAAAGTAACTCCTGCATCATTCAGCTCAGTCGCCTCCATACAACTTCCTATCACTTCAACTGTCAGCACTCAGTTTTCAACTGGCAACCTACGTTTTAATCAAAGCATACCGATTTCTTTCAGTGAACCTATAATCACTGAAAAATTTACAGAGAAAGATTTCTGTCCCAAAAATTCACGTACAAAGAGGCTCTCGAGCATTGACACTACGACACACTGCCGCCAGCCCCGCGCTCAAGCTTCCAGTTGCTTTAATTTATCACGTGTTAGAAGTTCATTAACTGGAAGCAACGAGACTCCGTTACATACAAACTCTTCTTCATTGGGATCGGAACCTTCGTACAGATTCAGCAGCAGTGTATTTGAACGCCTTCCTTCGAGGAAACAGGCGAAGAGGCCGTGGTATTTGTGTTGTTGAAATTCGCCAGTATATCTTGTAAACTATCATATCCTATTATCAGCAGCAATGTTAAGTGCTGTTAATCTTCTGTCTTATCGATAGCACAGCTCAGAAAATGTCTTCCGCATTCTTGTTTGAAAAGTGTTGAAGTTACCGAATAGCAGTACTGTGATTTTCTCCTATGCAAAGTTCAAAAAAGTTTTTTCTCAAAGGTTCGATAAATTATTGGCTAGGTTCGTGTGGTATGTAATTTGTGATTTTTTCTCAACTTCATGCGTTTTGCATCGCTCAGAAGCTGATCACCGTTATCATTTCTACCGAGGCAGTAGTTGCTGAAGCATAGGTTATCAATTAAGTACACAGAAATGACATTTTTTGAACATTTATTGATGTTTGGTTTCAAGTAAGCATATGTTAAAACGGTTCTCTCGTTGAAAAGTCTTATGCAGTGGTTCAGATAGCCTTAAGTATAAAATTTCGTTTACTTATGTCCTCTTCAAATAGTATGAATTGAAACCTATTCTGAGATTCCCAGTCCGTGTAGTGTAATCACCTTTTGTGTTCATTCATGCATTCTAAACGCAAAAGAAATTGTAAGAAAGGCATACTCATTCATTTTGAGGAATTGTTCGACTAATACTCATTATCATAACGGTTGTTAGCCTTCTAGAAAAAATACAACGAAAGTCCTCACGGCTTGAGAACTTTTTCAACTTGTAGTTATTTCCTTTGTGCCTGACTATTTAAGGACTAGAGCTTTAAGTAAGATGATTCGAGTGTTCATTTTTCGTGAAATTTATAATTCGTAGAAGGATAGGAAAGATTTAAATTGAGAATATTTGGTTTAAGGCTTTCCATTTGTGATGTAACATGCCACTTGGGCTTCTCACGCCTATTTGTTCTACACTTGGGCGGTTCACCTCTGGACGATTTCTATTTATTGCCAGTTATTGTTTGCGTTAAAGTGTGCTTCTTTGAGGATCAGCTTACTTACTAAATTCTATGAAATTAAGCATGCTCATGTATTGTTCGTCTATTTATTATTTGATTCACTAACTTAAATTTAAATTTAATTTTATTGAATTGAGAGTACGGCAATCGTATTTTTTAAAGACCATGATCAACGTAAAGTTCGATATTACTCTACATTCCGAGTCACGAAAGATACGAGATACATTTCCAAGGATTATAATAGACTCCACCTCTAGAACAAAAACTTACTGGGTCGATCAATTTGACTTTAGCTTCCGTTTAGAAATTTAGAAGTTCTTCTTTCAGTATTTAACCCTGATCTGAGAGTTTAATTTTATCTTATTCAAGTAATTTCACTCTTCAAACGTTGACAATAAAAGTGGCTGTAGTGGAAATGCTTGAAGCGACAGCTCTTGTATGCGATGTGGCCGTCCTGTAAACTCGTCTGTGTCAATACCTGTCCAATTAGTTGCGGCTTCTACGCCTCACGACTTTAGATATCTTGTGCACGCATGAACGTTCTTTACTCGTTGGTTTCAGAATTGCCGATCTTTGGGCGTTGATTTAATGTTGTTCGTTTTAGACACATAGTCAAATGGATGTCTATTGTAACTAATTCACTAAAACTGGTGACGAGTAACCCTGTCACAAGTAAGTTTTCCATTTTGCATCTTTTAAACTTTTCTACTTAGCATCGTTGAATTCTTCTAAAAATACATGTGTAGGCAACTTACAGAAGTGTGGAATTCTGGTATTTTATTCAATGAGTATTCTTTTTCTGTATAGTTAATGATTCGTTTTTTTTTCTATTTTCATACCGGCTGGATTGATTTTATTCCCCGCCCCATTGATTTTTATTTATACATAAAAATTTTTTTACTCGTCCAAATGAAATACTTTTTCTACTAAACAAATGACGCATAATTATATAATGATGGCATTCCAGAGTTCTGCTGATAAACTTTTGAGAATATCAGTAGAACTTGAGTTATAACACGCCCAGTCTCACCTGGGCTGGAAGAGTCGAGAAAATAATCGTCTCTCAGGGGAAGTATTTTTATAAAATTTAGAATTTTTGAGTAATTTTATTTTGAGGTTGGTGATGCTGGTGAACGGTCAATCACACCTTCAGGGGGCTACAATGAATCTAAGTAAATTAGCGCTCCCAGGGGGAATATGTGATGTCCCGAGTTGAAGGTTAAATAGGCTTTCCTTTCGTTGAAATAAAATGTTTTTTTTTTCTGATACAGACCATATTTTTCGGTTCACTGCTGTCCAGTTGTTCAGCGCCTACTACATTTTCTTCAACTTTTATCTTGTTTCATGAAACTTTCATAACTTTCTGTTTCTATGCACCTTGTCCATAGAGCGATTCCGCGTTCACTAAACTCCATACTAAATGGTGCCTTCCTCCTTCCTCTCTTTGGAACGCCTTTGTTGCGCTTAGGGAGGCTTAAACTAACACCTAATCTAATCGAATGGTCAATCGCAGGCCTCTAGAACGAGGTTTGCTTTCAAAGCGTCGTTCTCTGGGTAATTATTGATTACTTTATTTGTAGTTCGTTTCTTCACTGAACCCTATATGCATTTTCAATCATTTATTCCACTAGTCTTACTTTTTATTGAATGTAAAAATTAATTACTAAGGTTTTCATGCTATTGTACTTTTTTTAACTCATTTTTCGAGATACCACAACTGTGGTATCAGCAGCCAATAATTGCAATGTAAATAGTTCTTGCAATGTACGTGCGCTGTACTATCTTTTTTCACTTTTTTTTTAGAAAATACTTGCAATGTATCATTCGGTCTCAACTAGGGATTAAGGTACCCGATGATACCTATTACCATAGAAAGTACGCTGTGACTTGAGTCATTTCAGTTATTTTCCAGGTCGTTATGGTAAAAATTGTTGAAGCAACATAAATCTGAAATTTTAGAGGGAGCAACGAGCTTTGAGCAATTTTATTTAATAAGAGAATTTGAGTACCAATGATGATGAAAGATGTTCTACAGAATTGTAATCAAAGCTATGAGTAATCTGGTGTTGAGAATTGTCAAGTTATTGCCTATGACTCTCCAGAGATTTATTCCCAAAAGCATTTTTGTGTTAATTTGTTCCAATTGTTTTGTACCATTGCCGCCTAAAATTTCTATTTTTCACAATCGCTACGCATTACATTTGTAATCCTGCTTGCTTCCACTCCAAGCTAGCTTTTGCCTCTCTTTGTAGTTATTAATAAATAATTTCTTAGATTTAAGATATTGCTGTGTGGCCTTGTATAATTAGATCGCTTCATTCCGTCTGTTGATTCCAAAAAAAAAACTCGGCTAAGCTATGAAGTGCCCACTAATTTATAGGTGATTGTAAAAATTAAGCCTACATTCATCAGGATTGAAATTGGGTTGTGCGAATTCCAGGTTGTCTATTACTGGTGCTCCAATATTTTGAGAATAAATCTTGGCGCAGACCCGGTGATATCCTCGCTAAGGTGTTCCAATGGTATGGGCGAACTTTGCAATTCTCTCCAGTGCAAGAGCTAAAAGATAAGTTAACGTTGCTGTGTTCTTCGAGCGTACTGATTCATTGATTTTGCTAATCATGACGATCGAGTATCAATTTTGTTTAGGCGTATTAATTTTTTTCCCTAAGATTGTGCTCGAGCTAGTTAATTTTTAAAATAAATTATGATTATCCAGTGGCTATCTTCGAGTCGAGAATTTTAATTTTGTCATTGCTGCGTTGCAAGGGTTTTTCTGGCCAATTTATGTTCTGTTGTACATTCGAATGTGCCATTCATTAATACAATGTTATGAATTAACGCTTTTTGCGAATTGATGAACACTGTAATAAACGTTAGCACTTGTATCTTGATACCCGTCGGGCGTTGCTTACAAAATTATTGCATTATTAGAAACATTCAGTCCAAGTGCCACTGTTTTTAGACGTCATCGATCGATTAGAATGTATTAGTAGCTTACATTGTAGCCGAATGTTAGAGTTAAGCACTATTGTACGAGTATTTACTGGTAACTCTATTGTACATTCGTTTTCTATTTTTATCCTTGTAAATTCAATGTGATAAACAAAAAAAATATTCAAGTGTATGGTTTCATTTCCCCACTTATGAAGAATGCCATTCTCAATACAAACGATTCATCTTGCAGTGCAGTTCTGAATCTGCGACAGGTAAAGTTATAACACAACTGATCAATTACAACATTTTGCTGCATTGTGAAGCCCTCTTCTCCCTCTTTTAAAAAGACACAAAAATAGGTAGATGCTGCTTACTAAGAGCTTTTAATAAAAAGTTAAAGATGAAAATTAAAGCACTCCATAATTAAAAAAAAAAGGGTATGTGGTCGAGGCCTGAATCGTTCATTCAACCATAGACAACTTATTAAAAACATTGGAGTGCTTCATGTTTTACCCTCAACTTTTTATTAAACAAAATTAAAAATAATTTATACACACACTCCTCCCATACAGGTAGGACCATCTATAGATGACCAGATCGTCGCTCTGAAACAGGAACACTGCTACTCTAAAACTGCACTCTTCTCACGCCACTTAATATATTACAGTAGATTAGTTTCACGGGAAGAATTTCAGTTTTCTAGGAGAACGCATTTGCAAATGTTCAATAAAAAAGCAGAAAGATGAACGAATTCTCAAAGTCATCAAAATTTTCTTCAATATAGTAGGGCGACTTATCTTGTGAAGAGAAACACTACAGAATTATACAGCTCACTCAAAATACGTCCGCAGATCCGGATTAACTTAAAATCATGAAGCTTGTGTCGATATCGAACATCACACAGATTGGCACATCGACTATGTACATACGCGTACCAACAAGAATATAACTTCTAGATTTGCCGCAGATATGTTCTACGATTACAATTATTAAGCGACGGCAATTTAGCAGCCTGAAATTGACGCACTTGGATAGCGTTCGCAAAAGTTAACTCAAAACTTATCCTTTTATAGCAGGTTTCTCACATACCAATACGCAGATATTCAATACACAAGAACATATATAGACATTTTTCAATTTTAAAAACAGCCCAATTTTGTTTCTGCTAATAGTTGCAAAGAGATTTTTGAATCTTTGTTCGTGCTCAATTATAGTAGCCATGGTACAGCTGGCATAAATTCACACAAAGTTGTAGTACTAAGTAACAAAATTTCAGGATCTGATAATGAACACCTTCCACCATACTGGCAAAGAAGGCGCAAGCGGCTGGAGGAGATAAAAAAGTAAACTGAGATAACGGACAGAAATGGATAATGAATAGAGATTGAGAGAAGGGTAGTTGGTCTCCAAAATAAACTTGGCAGCACATGACTACGAATATTTCACTAATGTAAACATTTTAAGCGATTTGATTGCAAAATACGGTAAAACACACAACGATTGCTCATTACGCAGAAGACAGTGAGAGAAATGAACTTTGTCAGTACTGAAGAATTGCATAGGTGAAGCACAAGAGTGAGAACGCACCAATAAAGTTTAATTTTGTCGGTCATTCCAGTTATGAAAATCGATTAAAATGCTGCACAAATGAAAAGATCGCATCAACTTAAATAAGTATTCAAGGGTCAATTTTTCCACGTAAGCCTAGGTAGCAATGCATGCCCAAAAAATTCACATAAATCAACATGAGTAAGACTTTGAAACCAAACTTCCTATCGGCACCAAAATTTCTAGTTTCCGGTATATTAACATTAAACTTACAAAAATATTTTTCTCATTCGAAAATATTTCGGAACTGGATATCGCACATTTTGAGGGCCTCAATTTCAAAGAAAGGTCTTGATAAATCCCTCAATTATTACAATCGTGTTTGAGGAATGAGTTTTTAAGTTTTCTACATAAGGCGAGGGACAGTGCAAGCTGAGGCGAGAAGAATTTACCTTTTTTATCCGTATTCTCCATTTTCTGTAATTGCCAGAGAAGCAGAAAATAAACTGATGGAAATAGGGCTGTACTAAAATCAAACCAGGACCCAGAGTAACGTTAACAAAATTGTGATGCTCAAACCTATTCGTTGCAGAGAATGCATTGAACAGGATATAACATTTTAATAATTGTACAAATCTTATCATTAACGAATGTTACCATTCTTACAATTGACAAGAAAACTGCACATTTCAGGAACTACAGCAGAAACAATCGGTTAAACAATCTAAACGAAACAGAAGTTCACGCTCATCATAAGTATCAGATGTTTACATTAAAAAAAAATTGCAGTAACATTCTCAGTGAAAGTTCTCAATGATCGATAATGACACAACAGCGCACAACTCAACAAAAAACTTCAGAGATGACATGGGGAAACAAACCAGGAAGCAAATAGATTGATTTTACATTCATACATATATTGGCATGATTTCACATTTGATCTGACTATAGACGTAAAATTGCTAAATTATAGGAACAATAAATTAACCAGAGTATAGTTTCTTCAACAGCATTTCAAACCGTGTTTTCAGAATAGCGGCATAACACAGGAACTTTTGTACAACTTCAACACTTTTTATTGTTTCTGCAAAACTTTTAATTAAAATTTTTTTTTCTGCCCAGGGCACTTAACCAAAGTAAACAAGACACACTCGTGTTTTAAGAAAAACAACACACATTTTTCTGTAAGTGGTACATTTTAAATATTTCAAGCGCATAAGAAAAGATGAAATCGTTCCAATACAAATAAAATGGCATTAAAATTCCATTTATCGCAATATTTTTAACTATTTCAAATTGATGTTCATCTGTTAATTGGTTCCTTCGTGAAACTGCTTGCATTTTTCACACATCAAACGTAATCAATAACTCGCTCATTGATTGTTTACTTTTAAGAGACAATAAGTTTTATTTTTACCATCTTAAAATGTACGCCAAAATTAAATTTTCCCTCGACTGGAAATGTCACACATGTAATAGCAGTGCCACAGGTTTGTGGCTAGACGTCTATTCATTTTTTTCTTTTATGATGAGAATCTATAATGCCCCTTTTCAGATCTGAAACCGAAACAGTTAATGAAGCACTTGATAAATAAGCATTATTCTGTTAAAACATTCGTTGCTTCGTTTAGTCGTAGAAAATGTAAGAGCCTAAAAATCATTCTTGAGCTGAACGTCTCCTGAAATCATATAAATCGTTTGGTGATTGTAAATCTCGAACACAATATTGGGTGCCGTATAATTTTTACACAAGATACCAAGTGAAATAAACCGCCACTTCAGTACACATTCCTCCTCATAGACATTAAAAAGAATTTCACCTTAAATATTTCGATTGGTGGGAAATATGAACAAACTATTTTCGTCATTTCATAAGAGGTTGCTCTTCGCTCGGCAACCAAACCACGATCAATACACACGTTCATCGTCTAGGCTTCTTGACAGACCTCATAGTGTTAACTGCTTCATCAGTTTTTCTTTTCCTATAACTTTCATCGCCTCTATTTCTCACAGGCGAGTCGTAACTACGTGTCTTAATCCTATCAAGGTCATATTTTAATAAATTAACGGGATGTTCTCTGTCCAAAGCATCCCGACGACTTCGATGTGAGATACGTTCTCGAGCTTCAGTGACGATATGAAAATCCATTCTAGTATCAGGTCGCAACCTATCTCTTCTGACTTCACCTACTCCAGGCGAAGACCGCATTTCATGAAGTGCAGTAATCTTTTGCGACTCCATGAAATGACTACCATCGCGTCTTTCTCGAACACGTCCGGCAGTTCTCTCATAGCGCTCTTCTGGGTAGCCATCTCGGGCAGCCCAATCGTCACGCACATCGTGGGTCGATCTGAACCTATCTGGATAGTTGCTTTCTACGCGGGCTTTTCTGTTACGGTCTTCTTTATGAAGCGGATAACTTACATAATTTCTGTAAGACTGCTCTTCTCCATTTGATAATGTAGTACTTTCAGCACTTCGAGTGAAATCACTCGCCCTATAATTCCTCTCAGATACGCTACCTGAAGACCCATACGACGCGTCTGTGGCAAGGTCATCTTTCCGTCTGACCTCTCTAGCCCCAACGCAGCTGCTGTGTGAACGACTCGAAGGTTTAGAAACACGACGTTCCTTTGACTTAGATCTACTTCGAACATTGCTTAACGATCGATCTCGCCTGTAATGACTTTCGTGTAGACTAATTCTCGAACTGTAGGGGCTCAGTTCGCGTACGGGATATTCCTCTATACCACCATAGCTGTAATTACGTACGTAAACTTCTTTTTCACGTGACTCTTTTCTTGAACTTTCACTTTTTCTAGAAGAGAGATGCCGATGAGAATCTTTATCAGGTTCGAAATTGAAGAAAGGTCTTTTCCCCTCCTGCATTGCCGGTGAGATTTCCTTCGGCGGAGAATAGATTTTCAACCTTCGTTCTTTGACGAAAGGTTCCCGCGGAACCTCTTCAGGAATCCTAGAAAATTCAGGGTTATCAAACATAGGATGAATTGGAAACAAAGGTGGGGAAATAACTTCAGGGCTTTTAGCGTGTACAACGCTAGGCCTTATGATAGAATCGAATTTGATTTTTCGGTTTCCGGACTGGCAGTACTCCCTGAGAGAATCATCGAAGGTTTCAGGGGAGGATCGTCGCGTTCTCGCTTCCGAGCTGATTTGCTTATATTTTTGTTCCCGCTCAAAGTCATGCTGCCGTCTCAGGAATTGTTGATTAAGATATTCATTATTGGATGCATCCAGAGAACTCGAGTCTGCAGCGCCATCCGATCTTCTGGTACACGTTCCGTGCAACGGATCTCCGTCGCCGTACCTGCCGTATCGCACCACGCAAACGTCGCCGTCTGCAGTCCCAGAGGTAGCGTTCTGGCTCTCTTCGTCCGAGTCAATTACTTCTACTTTCACTACGTCCATCAGAGGAAACTTTTTAGAGGAGGTCTTGGCAATGTAAGATAAAATAAATTCAGACCATTCACTTTGAGCTTGCTGAATCTGGATCCGAGCTGAAACGAACTCTTCGCCCTCAAATGTATCTTCATCTATATTCGATGGACCATGATTAATATTTCGGCCTCTTTCAGGTGACTCACAATGGAATTTGGCGTGGAAATTCGATAGATTTTCATACACATTAGAAAACTCAGGTTTCGTTGACCTTGCTTTTCTAAGCAATTTCCGGAGCTTAACTTTAGCCCTCTTACTTTCATGTAAATAACTCGAACATCCCGTTTCAAGATATTTACTCAGGTTGGTCTTCTTGCATTCTAACAACATTTTCATTTCTGGCGTCCAAGATTCCGATAAAAGCTTCGATTTTGTCTGTTTGCTAGTTGTTGACTGGCCAAGAACTTGTGCTTGATGAGCCAAGGAAGAAGGTCCCCTCGTGCATCGAAATTGATTTTTTGCATACTCTCGAGTAAAATTCTCTAACTGAGCACGGAGTTGTTTTTCTTGCTCTATCTGTTGAGGTGTAGGCATGAGATTCGATTTGCTAACCGGCTTTTTGAGAGCGCCGAGCGCTTGCTGCGTCTGCCTCTGTAAATGCGGAGGGATATACAAAGCCATCCTGGGCGTCAACTGAGACTTGGGACGACTCATGGTCCTGTCAACGTTTTTCTTCCCAGTAGCAGAGCCAGCTACAGCAAGTGATAAGGGTGGAGGAGCTGATTCACTGGGAGGGCTAGAAATTTCCCCAGATTCTTCCTGGCTGTCTGATATTTCTCCTGAGGAGCTATGGCTAGATAAATCGTCCCTGGATACCATTTTGCTTCTATCTATGTCCATCTCTTGCAGTCACTCTTTCATTTCCTCATTACACAAGGTAGAATTGCTAACTCAACAAGTGCCACATGGCACCTGATGCAAAAACAATTTAAAAACTATAAGAAAATTGTTCAAAATTGATAATTTATTTCTTGGACATATTAGAATTAGCCTTTACAGATCTACCATTTCAAATTTAATGAATGAAAATCTCACAACTAAAATTGAATTAGCTTATCATAAAACAAGTCAAGATTTCGTTTTATGCTTAGAAGGATATTAACTGCATAAAAACATACACATAGTGTCACACAACATTGACTTTGGGAAGGTATACAACAATATGACTTCACATTTCACTGCAAAAACCAAGATATCAACCAAAAACTTGATTTATTTTCACCGAGTGTCTGCACAGTACGTGGACAATGAGATGAGATGGGCTGGCAAAATCATTGCCAATGAAATGAAAAATACAAACAAGCCAAACTTCTACAACAGCAGCATCCAATTTGATCTATGAACACTGCAGAGGATTAAGTTTAAAAAATTATTGACAAGACTTACAGATCCAAGTTTTTGCAGAGCATGACAAACTATTCATCATAGCACGGTGAAGGAACGCATCTAACAGGAAGTCTGCCAGTGAGTAGTCAATCAAACCATGGAAACCTGAAAAGACAAAGTAATAGTATAAGTTATAAAAGTTTTACATTCAAAAGCTAACAGCATAAAATAGTGCCCTAAATTTTTATTCATTACCGTAATTCACGAAATATAGTTTCAGCAATGTATTACGCAAGTGCCTACTCCTCTCTCATGGACAGCCTTTAGTTAGAAACCTAGAATGATGTTCTTTTTCTTTTCTGCATATTTTATTCAGTATTTCTTAGCATTTATAATATTATTTGATTAGTCAGTGTGAAATACTAAAGCAATATAAAAAAAATCCTCATGAGACCAAAGAGAATGAACCATTTAGTTATGGACTGCAAAAAATGTAGGATTTGTGCATAAGGCATGTTCTTTAATAAAACATCATACATTCTAAATAACAAGTTAAGCAGAAAGAGGAAAAATTTACAAAAAAGAGATAGCAAAGAAATCATGAAAACTTCAAGACGCAGAGTGGGCACAAAGACATTCCAAAGGCTCATCCACTGCTGAGGTAATGTAACAGTATCTCTCTAAAGCAACAGTGCTCATAGCATAAGATAGACAAACCTAATGAACTTCAACCTATGCCTCTTGAGGGGTTTCATTTGTTAATAGCTCACCTAGTGCTTTAGCAACTTTCTTTGAGTAATGCAGGTAGGATACTGTGTAGACCACAGCCAAAAATTAAGATCACAATACCCAAAGAAGAATAACCTAATAATTATAGTTAATTCATCAGCACTTCCTAGCTAGGAAGTTCTGATGAATTTGAATGATGAAAGGGATCCTTACTATGAATTGAATGAAATATTTTCTATTTTCATCTAAAGTCAATGCCATATACAAAAGAAAGTTCTAAATAAATCAATAGTTACATTCCACCCATGAGTAAAATCTCATCAGAGTGTGCTTAAAATTTTTCCAACTCCAAACATTCAATAAAATTATCAGCGTAGTTTCTTTTAGTTATAATTCACTTGAAATGTATGCATAGAAACATTTTATTTTCACAAATGGGAAGCAAATCAAATGTTAGTTCAAGTCTCCCTAACTGCTAAAAAAAAAGCATTCCAAAGAGAGGAAGGTGCCTTTTATTATAGAAATATGGGAATTTAGAATCTATGCAGAAAGGGCATAGAAGCAGTAATTTAATAAAAAAAAGCTTATGAAACAAGACAAAAGTTGAAGGAGAAAGTACGCCCATACCTCTGTTTACGGTCAAAAAGGAGGGAACTCCTGTTCGATAGTCCCGATTGTCCGGAGCATCCAACAGATATGTCTATGCTATGCTACAAATGACTAATATCAACAAAAACATTACAAAAGAGCATACCACCTTCACAGACATGCCATTTTCCATCTACCTTATAAACTCAAGTTTCTGTGCCATGGTTAAATTCACTCTCTTCTTTTTTTCCACTAAAACTCCAAATGACATGGTCAAGGAATATATATATATATATATATATATATATATATATATATATATCACTGGTACAAGAAATGAAGCACAACTCAGAAAAAAGGGGCAAAAATTGGGAGCAATGCAATGCAGATGTTGAAAAAGTGTTGTCAACAAGGTGACTGCCTGCCACCTAGTGGTCAGTTTAAGAACTAACGGACTTACTCCGTAGTACATGCGACTTTCAAATAAAACCGGTAGCTCAAGAATTTGTCTGTTGAATCCAACATCCGCTAAAACAGGGTCGTAAAACCAAGGTATGTTTGTAATAGGTGCTGAAAAACAGGACAGGAGTGAACTAAAAAACGTGGTCCTCAACATAAAAAAAAAAAAATATTTTATTTTAAAAAAAAAGGCCTATCTAACTCTTAGCTTGGGCCCTCACACATTTTCCCCATAGGAATGCTTCAAAATGGGTAAAAACTATCAAAATATCATTGACAGGATAAAATTTGAAAAATATAAGCTTGTAAGGTTGATATTGATTTTAATGTGCTCACGGAAATTAAAAAATTGATTTCCAAGAATTGGTAGAACACATTTAAAGACGTTTCAGATAAATGACATTTTGCTCGCTAATGTGCAATTTTCGAGACATGACAATGATTCCGTTGAGGTAGGAATAACATTATATAGTCGGTTGCGTAGTTGCCGCAGCGTTGGAACACGCCCATTTTTTTGGTGGAAACACTATCTGTTTGAGTAAGTTATGGTAAGCTATTTTAGGTTTATTTAGTTTAGTGTATTTAACTAACCTAACATTACCTAACCTAACCTCACCCATCGTTACATCAATACCGTATTGCAGCATATTTACGTGTGTTCCTTCACTTTTACATACGACGTTCTTGTAACTTGTAAGTTTAATAACTTAAAAATTATGCATCAGCAAGCAAAATGTCATTCATGTAAAATGTTTTTATATGTGCTTCTAAAATGATTTGTGGGAACCAAATTTCTAAATTTCCATGAGCACTGCATTAAAATCAATATTGATCACTTGTTAATTAAGAAAGGGTATAAATGGTTATACATACAAAACAAATGCACAATTAGGTAATTTTACAAATCTATAAAAACATCTATACTGAGTAATTTTAAAAAGAAGAAATATGCTATAGTATTGATATTAATCAATTTTTTCACAATTATCAATCTATTAGTCAGGAGTGTACATGTGCAGTGTGAAAGTGCAGTTATCCATCAAAAAATCAGTACATAATATGTTACTTGACATCATGAATAGATGTAAAAGTGGCAATATCGAAAATTGAAAAAAGTTTCATAACACAGTAATTTTTCTAGAAATCAGAATAGAATGAAAGTCATATGAAAGGCTTACACATAACTCAACAATGTGATTTCTTACTATTTTCATAGTAAAAAACTTGCCAAGGAGGGCAAGTCTTTTGATATATTATGTTTTAACAATTTCATTACAAACTTTCAGCTCAAACTATCTGCAATAACAAATAAATTTTTGAATAAGTGCAAACAATTGAACTTTGAACTTATTTATCAAACTCAGTTGCTTTACTGATACGCTGGGCCTATACACTTAGTCACTTATGAATTCGGAACATAAAATCTCCAGTTTAGGTCTCTGGTATAGAATTGGGTCAATCTGCAGTTTAATGCGCTCACGGAAATTGAAAATTCCGTACCAAAGAATCACTAAAGGAACACATTTAAAAACGTTTTACATGAATGACATTCTGCTTGCTGATGCGTTATTTTTGAGTTATTCAAGTTTTATACTGTTCAGGTTTTAGACAGAAACATCAGTTTCAATATGGCGGCCATCGTAGAAGGTGTCAGCAGCGGGTATTCTCCACCCCTGTTTGAGTGTATCAAACATTATTACGATGATGATTGTGCTAGTATGAAAGCATTTTTTTTGCATGGTGTTATTCATGCAAGTGAACACTTGCAATGCAGTTACACTACGAACAGCAGAAACAGTTACGTTTGGCAACAATCGAACGATGATGCAACTAACTGCCTGGCTCAGTGAACATTGGCAAAACCGTAGGAGTGAATACCCTAGATTTGAGTATTCACTTTCCCAGTCCCATTAATATGTTTGGATGATAATCTTTATAGCATTATTAACTAAAAGATCCTAGAAGTGGGTAGAGATGCGACTCAAAAAAAAAACCATGCCATTTTTTTACACAAAAAACCATGGCCCAAAAAACGTGGATATTTTTTTTTAATATTTTGTCTGAAAATAACTCGGCAAGAAAAAGAACCACATTACATTATTTGTTTTCATGTCAGATTGCAAAATAAAACAGCATACTTCTTAATTGATGGTTTTCTATGGTTTTATGAAATATTTCATTTACTGCGGTTTCATGTTTTGATATTTCATTTATTTTACAATACATGTGAATGACCTTCAACTCCCGAAATGCTGTGTTATAATAACATATCTTCACTAGATTAGATTAGATTAGTCGTTAGTTTTAGCCTCCCTACCCAGCAACAATTGCGATCCAAAGAGAGGAAGGAGGAAGGCACCATTTAGTATGGAGTTAAGGAAACGCGGAATCTACGCAGAAAGGCATAGAAACGGTTAGTTGTGAAAGAAGATTATAAAACAAGACCAAAGTTGAAGAAGACAGTAGTAGGTGCTGAAAAACAGGACAGCAGTGAACCAAAAAAAGGTGGTCCTTAACATAACAAAAACATTTTATTTCAACAAAAAGAAGGCCTACCTAACTCTCAGCTCAGGCCCTCACATTGTCCCCCTGGGAGCGCTAGTTCCCATAGATACAACAATTGTATCCCCCTGAGGGGGCATATCTTCACTTATGGTCATTGATAGAGATGCGACTGAAAAAACATTCTTTTTTTTAAAAAACATGTTATTTATACAAAAATTATGACTAAAAAACATGGATATTAATATATTTTGTGTTATCTAAAAAAAATGTAATGCATTTTTTTTAACATTGTTTTTTAACAGAAAAATCATGACTAAAAAAACATGACTATTATTATATTTTATGGGACCAAAAAAATTTTTTTTAAGAAAACATTTAAAAAAATCACAACTAAAAAACACGGATGTAAATAGGCATATTAGGAAAGTTATTTTCTTTAATCAGACAAACTTCTAAACATATAATGCTGTTAATATTGAAATCATATTATTAGAACTGCACTAGGTCTTAGAATAAAATATCTACAAAGAATCTATTCACTTCATAAAACCTTTTGGAGACCAGCTCCATCCTCAGTAAGTCATTCAGTAAAATGTGGTAAAATGGACAATGAATTTTCACTGTACCTTTAAAAAAAAACATTTTACTGAATGACTTACTGAGGATGGAGCTGGTCTCCGAAAGGTTTTATAGAGTGAATAGATTCTTTGTAGATATTTTATTCTAAGACCTGGTACGTCTCTAATGGATATTAATATATTTTATGTGACCAAAAAATCCATGCTGTTTTTAGAATATGTTTTTGTTACATGTAAGTCATGACTAAAAAATACATCATGACTAAAACAATATACTTTATTTGACCATAAGCAACCATGCTGTTTTTTTGAACATCTTTTTTTACAGAAAAATCATGACTAAAAAAACATAGATATTAATATATTCTATATGCCAAAAAACCATGCTGGTTTTTTAAATCATGTTATCTTTACCAAATAAAATCATGACTAAAAAACATGGATATTAATGACTTTTTGTGAAAAAAACATGGTTTTTAAAAATTTCATGGGTTTTTTAATCAGATAAAATTTAATAATACTCATGTTTTTTTAGTCATGAATTTGTGTAAAAAAATTTTTTTTCATAAGCATATTTGGTCACATAAAATAAATCAATATTCATGTTTTTTTTACAATGAAGTCGTGACTAAAAAATAAATAATAATAACTTTTTAATAAAAAACAATGAATTTTTTGGTGACATAAAATATATTAATATCCATGATTTTTAGACACAATTTTTATGGAAAACACGTAAAATAAAACAGCATGGTTTTCTTGGTCACATAGAATAGTATATTCATATCCAGGTTTTCTTACACATCATTGTTTGTAAAAAACATTTAAAAAAAAACAGCATGTTTTTTTAGGTCTCATAAGATATTCATGTTTTGTAGTCATGATTTTTTAGTAAAAAAACATTTTTTTGATTTCATTAATATATTATTCACGTTTTTTTTCAGTCATGATTTTTTGGTAAAAATTTTTCTTGTTCAAAACTGCATGGGGTTTTTAGGTCATATAAAATATATTGTGTTTTTCAGTAAATGATTTTTTTTGTAAAAAACAGCATGGTTATATTTGGTACTAGAAAATATATTAATATTTATTTTTATTAGTCAGAATTTAAAAAAAACATGTTTTTTAAAAAATAGCATGTTTTTTGGTCATCTAAAATATATTAATATCAATGTTTTTGAGTCATTTCTTTGTAATGAAAACATAAAAAAGAAACCATACAGTAAAAGTGGTGGCAGATAACCCACAATTATCTAGGAGTCTAAGAGGAACAGCAGGAGCCACATAACTTACCACAGAACTTATATTGATTGAGTCAAAATTCAGAGCTTATTATTTCTGCTATGCCTGATTTTTTTGGTCACATAAAAATAAAATCAGACAGTAGAGATAGAAAGCTCTGAATTTTGACTCCATCAATATGAGTTCTGTGGCTCCTGCTGTTCCTCTTAGATGCCTCTAGGTAATTGTGAGTTATCCACCACCACTTTTACTGTATAATTTCTTTTCAATGTTTTTAAAACAAAAAATGACTAAAAAACATGGATATTAATATATTTTAGGTGTCCAAATAAACCCAGACATATGCCTAAAAAAATTTAGGTGTGGCAAAAAAAAACACATAAAAAACATGTTTTTTGCAAAAAAAATGCCACCAAATAAAACCGTTTTTTTTTGCATCACTAGAAGTAGGTTCAAGCTCCATAGGGTCGGCTAATAATAAATTACAAAGTACCCAAACGTACTCTAACAGCTCAAACGTGCAACAGTTTCTGCTGTTTGAACGACTGGAACTGCTATGGAACATGAAAATTTAACACTTTAACCGCAACTACTAAATATTAAGTTCAACACCAAACTCAAATTAAAAGTCAACTGCAGCGCGCGATGTTGAAAATAGCAAACATGAACTGGATCGTGCCTTCATTTAGCTTTGATTAAGTATTTATGGAAATTGTGTTTGTGACTACTGGTCGGTCTGCAGCGTTGTGAAAATTACCTCCGTGTACCACCGGTGCGTCACGCTGCGGTCAAAGTGTTAAAAGTTCAATAACTTTAAAATAACGCGTCAGCAAGCAGAATGTCATTCTTGTAAAACACTTTTTAAACGTGTTCTTCAAGTGATTCTTTGAAACAGAATTTCCAATTTCTGTGAGCGCATTAAACTGCAGTTTGACCTAGAATTATCCTATATTATACATCTCAAAACCCAATGTAAAAAATTAGAAACATTTTTTAATACACAAATATGAAAGAAAATATGGTGAATAAGAAGGAATTGCCAGTAATCAATTTTCCAGTTTTTGATGCCTAAACATAGTTTGTTAGATCAAAACAAACAAGTTTTCTTCTATGCACTTTCCGTCGCAAATGAGTTTTTTACGAGTTATAGCGATATGTTAATTTTTATTTTTGATGACGAATGCAATCGAATAAACAGCTAGTAATCAATTTTAAAATTTTTTATGCTTGAATCATGGATATAACATCAAAATAAACTACTTTTCTTCTGTATACTTTTTGCGGTAGGTTTTTTTTTTTGCGCAATTGAGCTGCTAACTAGACTACGTTCGAATACTTTTTAATTCATTATTAACTTACCCGCGGAGCCAGAACCAACTTCTAGGATCTTTTAGTTAATAACCCAATAAAGGTTATCACCCAAAAATAATGAGTTATAGCGGTATGTTAATTATCGTCTTAGATGGCAGGAATGTGTTCGATCATTCAAGCGCATCGGAAGGGAGAGTCCATTGTAATGTTACCATATGACACATTTGACTAATTTTCTTCTGCTTCAATTATTAGAGTTGCTGTAAATCTTTTACTGCTATAAATTGTAAAATACTCATTTCTGACAAAAAGTGCATACAAGAAAACTTGTTCATTTTGATCTAATTAACTATGTTTAGGCACCAAAAACTGGAAAATCAATTACTGGCAATCGCTTCACATTTACCTAAATATAACATTCAAATCATACAATTTGATAAAGGCATATTAAAGGCAAAGTTTGAAAAATAAAAAATTGACACTGATTTATAATAAAAACAATTTTATTTTGAAACATAGAAAAATTTGGTGCATAATCATATATCATTAAGCTCACACTTCCCTACAAATTAAATTAGCACATATAATACAAAAATTATTGTTAAGTTAGATAACTTAGTTTAAACCTAATAAACCAAACAAAGGCATTTAAGGACACCATCTACGTAGAAATCAGGATATGTGTTGATTTTCTTTTTTATATGCATCTTATAGAGGATTTTCTTGCGCTTCCATCGGTACTATCCGTTTTTGTCTACTCCAAATAGTGCGCCCACCAATAGTGGGCGCCCAATAGTGCGCCCACCTTGACCCCTACCCCCCTCATAACTGGGAGTCAATCGAGCGTTTCTCTGCGGCAATGGCAATATAGTTCGTTCATGGGCTACTCAAAGTGGTTCCATTATTCAAACGAAACATTCTAAGGCTGAATAAATGTTTTTTATGAAATTTTAACAATTTCAGAATTTAGCTGTTCTGCCGTATCTATGATACCGCAGCTTTCACTCATAGCGCGACAGCTGCAGTATCATAGCTACACCTATGGCGAGCACACCAATCCAAAGGGCTTGAAAAGAGCTATGAAACAAAGGAGTTGACTTGACAAAAAAAACGTATTTTGGTAAAAAAAATGAAAAAATTAAAAAAATTATTTATTTTCAAAATTACACCTATTCTCTTTTGTTGTATATTTTTTCTGAGAGTTACAGAGCTACAGCAATGAAAATTATATCAATCGAAAGGGCTTGAAAAGAGCTACAAACGCTCAAGAGTTCACTGTAGAAAACCCTGTAGTTCAAAAGATAAAAAGAAAAACAAATTTTTTATGTGAAAAATGCGTTTTTCTGGAAACTTGATAATTGGTTTCTCAAATGTATCTTCTTCCACAATTTTAGAGCTACAAAAATGGTTTATATACCATTCGATAGCACATAACAAGAAGTATCGATATGCAATGACATTTTTGGATACATTTATGTTTTTTGAAAATTACACGAGGGTAAGTTCCGAAAATTCGTCCACTTTGAAATTCCGTACACACCAGGTATATTTTACTATAACAAGCTAGTATGGAGTTGAAGTTCATCGAAAAGTGGTTCACGTGGTAACTGTTGGTTTATAATATTGTATAATTGCCACACACCGTAAATAAATATCACTGTTGGAACAAAAATGGCAGCCCAAGTGAATGACCTGCGTTTCAGTTGCTTATGAAGTCGTCACACCTTAATTGACTACCATTTTGCATCGCCAACAAAAATTTTTTCCGTTAACGAAGTTGTTGTGTTAGGCGATGTCGTACCTGTGTGAGTGTTGACAGCTGTAGTGCTGCCATTTTACAGAGTTTTATTTCTCTCTTTGTTTGTTTCTGAGGTGTACTAAATTTCGAATCTTTTAACGGCTTGTGTTATTACTTCGTCCACATGTACGGAGTTTTGAAGAAATCATTTATATGAATTCGTTTGTTCGTACAACGTTTTTTCTTTAAGTTTCTCCTCATTGTTTATGATCCTTAATATCTTTTCAGGTATAGATTTTATAGTTTATGAATTGGACCGGCAGGCCGCAGCCGAGACGGTTCAAGAAACGGTTTTTGAAAAGTACAGAAATTTCTTGAGAATTTCTTGAGTCCTACTTCAAACTTTAGTCCACCACTTGTAACTTTTGAAAGAATGCACCTATCGACTTCAAATTACTCCAAAACGAAAGAACAAAACATTTTCTACAAAGGTGTTATAATCACATTCAAAAAATTTTCCTGAGAAGTACAGAAATTCTTTGATAAAAATGTTTGATTCGCGTGACTAAAGACTAAAAAGGGTCAACTAAAGTCTTTCGTTGGCGCGTGAGTCGTACAGGTTCATCGCAGAATTTATGTACTTTTCAGAAATAATTTTGAATGTGTTTATAACACCTTTGTAAAAAATGTTTTGTTCTTTCGTTTGAGAGTAATTTAAAGTCGATAGGTGCATTCTCTCAAAAGTTACGATTGGTGGACTGAAGTTTAAAGTAGGACTCAAGAAATTTCTGTACTTTTCACAAACTGTTTCTTGAACCGTCTCGGTTGCGGCCTGCCGGTGCCTTGCACACGCTCTTGAAGCGTTGTTTTTGAAACACCATATTTATCACTTGCGTTGCGTATACTCAAACTTCCATTTTTTATCTCTGCTTATGCGTGAACGAGATCATCATTGCAGTAGTGGTGTGTTTTACGAGGAGCCATAATTTAAGGTCAACATTCGTCCCAATTCATACCGGCAGGCCGCAGCCGAGACGGTTCAAGAAACGGTTTGTGAAAAGTACAGAAATTTTTTGAGTCCTACTTCAAACTTCAGTCCACCACTCGTAACTTTTGAAAGAATGCACCTATCGACTTGAAATTACTCTCAAGCGAAAGAACAAAACCTTTTCTACAAAGGTGTTATAAACCCATCCAAAAAAGTTTTCTGAAAAGTACAGAAATTCCTCAAAATGAACCTGTACGACTCACGCGCCGTCGAAAGACTTTAGTTGACCCTTTCGCGCTCGCGATGGCACGCGAATCAAACATTTTTATCGAAGAATTTCTGTACTTCTCAGGAAAATTTTTTGGATGTGTTTATAACACTTTTGTAGAAAATGTTTTGTTCTTTCATTTGGGAGTAATTTGAAGTTGATAGGTACATTCTTTCAAAAGTTACGAGTGGTGGACTAGAGTTTGAAGTAGGACTCAAGAAATTCTCGAAAAATTTCTGTACTTTTCACAAACCGTTTCTTGAACCGTCTCGGCTGCGGCCTGCCAGTATCAAAACGTATGTATCAAATCCATTAAAAATGAACACGCTATTATATTACAAAAAATTTGAACGCTCACAGGTAACTTTAGCGCTAAACAAAAATATAAATTTCAATTTAGAGGGTGTACGAACTTTTGTGATGAGATTCGAAACGCGGTCGACATTTTAAATTAATTTCGAATTTGGTACAAACTTTCGAAAATTTCAGTTGGACAGAGTGTTCGCAAAGCAAGTTGTTTTTTTCATATCAAGATTTGAAAGATCCTTTTTAGAGCAAAGCACGATGAACCCAATGCATTTGCGCTTTTTTGACGGTATTTTCTGCAGCAATAGCGATCTTGAGAACAGTTTGAGAGGGTTTGAAGTTTGAACCGTTTAAATCGGACGAACATTCGGATTTTAGGTAAATCGGAAGGACATGACAGTTGTCGATTTTACAAATTGTAATGGCTAAACATGGTTAATGACACCAAAATAAACAAGTTTTCTTCTATGCACTTTTCGTCTCAAGTGAGTATTTTATTAGTTATAGCGGTAAATGACTTACCGCAACTGCAGTCTTTGAAGCGGAAAGAAATTCTTTGATCGAATTGTATGGCAATACTGCAATGGCGTCTCGCTTCCAGCGCTCTGTCTTGAAAGACGAAACCAAACCTACCGCTATACCTCGTTAAATACTCATTCGACGAAAAAAGTGTATAGAAGAAAAGTTGTTTATTTCGATGTTATTACCATGTTTCAAGTAAAAAAAATTCGAAAATCGATGAGTAGCTGTTTATTCGAGCGCATTCGTCATCAATGACGAAACTAAACTTACCGCTATAAATCGTAAAATACTCATTTGAGACGAAAAGTGCATAGAAGAAAACTTGTTTATTTTGATTCAATTAATTAGGTTCAGGCACCAAAAAGTGGAAAATTGACAACTGTCAAGTCCTTCAGATTTACCGGATTTTACTTGACATGAAAAAAAAATAATTTTTTCTTTATTTTTAATTCCCAAAATCTGCAAAAAGAAGTTATCAAAATTCCCTATTGCATATGGTTATATAGACATATAAGCAATCTAAAAACGAAGTACTGGTTCTGTAACTTCAAAATTGTAGAAGGAGATAGATTTTACAGAACCCCCTTTTTTATCATATTTTTCAAAAAAAAAAAAAAGTGCAGCTACAAAAATTTCGTCGAAATAACAAATGATCTATGCATCATGTCACACCTACTGTGTAAATTTCAGAGAAATCCATCCATAAATAACGGACTTTTTTTTCTACGTAGACGGTCCCCTTAGAAGAAAAGAAGGATGAAGACACCATATTGTGTGGACTTGAGGAAATGCAGAATCTATATACAAAGCACATTTACACAGAAGATACCCTAGGCACAGAAACAGAAATTAAGAAGAACAGTTAGATTATAAAAAACAAAACGTCTGTAAATTAAAATAAATTTGTTTTAAGAAACAAAAATATATTTTATTAAACAAGAAAGAAGGGCTACCCAGCTTTCAGCTCAGCACATCACACTTTTCTATTGGAACTGCTAGTTAATTCCCATACATACAAAAGTTGTGTCCTGCTCAGAAGGTCCCTGTAAAGTGATCAAATAATTTGTCATCATATTGAAAAATAAATAGAAAGCTCCATTAGAAAGATTTTACTAGAGCACTTGTAAAATGCCCATATACTTTTGAAGGGGACTTTGAATGCACTAGGGTAATTCATCAAATATCGAACTGAACTGATTATCAAACAACTTTGGAAATATGCGCGTAATAAATTTAGTAAGCATTCAAACTTGCTCAGTGCCAGTGATCTTACATCTAAAACTCCTATTTTAGTGATAAAAACTCATTTCTGTGAGCTGCAAACTGCTACCAGCGGTTGCGAACGCATTTTCTGTACGACCCTTACAACTTGGTCGAATTTTTTCACTCAAAAAATCTTACGCACCTCGGGAAAATTGCGACGGTTTAATTGTTGTTGGGTCACCGTCAACCTCCCGTCATAACTAGAGAGTAGTGTTGTCATATGATGTTCTGTTGCTATATTTTTTTATTTTCCGCCAAAAACTTGATAATTATTCCATGTTCGACATTCAGTTCCTTTTTCATGTCAGTATTGAATACTGAACAAAGGTGTTCGAATCAAAATTCCTTAAAAATCATGAATTTATGCCTTGAACAAGGCTTTTTGATTCTTAATTCTTTTAAATAACTGAATCGATCTATTGAACGCCTGTTTTATTTCATTAAAATATTGTGTTAACACTTGATAATAACATTGAATAGTTGAAGATGGGAATTCTGGTGAGGGGCTATCAATCAGCTGCTGGTGTTAAGATCATCAATGATTCGTCTGGCTACATTTACTGATAATCAATCCCTTGCCAAGAAAATTGATGCAAGCATCAATAATAATTCATTGACGCATGCTCTACACTCTACTCCAAAAAAGGTCACACAGGTTGATGATCACAATGATGGTTCAACAAGCACTGCAAATGAAACATTGACATCATATTCAAATTTTGATAACTCTCCATTCAAATGCTTCCTGAAAATAAGTAATGAGACAGTCATTTTTAAACAAACAAACAAAACAAACATCGGCATCTTTGGGATGCTTTATCTCCAATCAAGCCTGATACAAATGATATTAAGCATTGGTTTTTCAAATGTCTTATAACTAACACTATATATAGGACACCATGACGGTTCCCCCGTAAAGTCGGTACCCATTTCCGACACCTGGGTCGAGTGGGGTATTGTGCTTGAGCTTTCCCTTATACCCAACGGGGAAAATCGCAGCGCCAGCGCCGGGATACGAACCCGCGACTCCAACATACAAGTCCGATCCCTTAACCGCTGTGCCACCGCGAGCACTTCCAAGAAAATCCAGTGCACCAAAGAAAAAAAGAATGAAAGAAAAATGTTCATTTTCCAAGTGGCCACATGAGGTGTACAAATAGATAGACCATACGAGGCATATTAATGGACAAAATATATACGAGGCGTACTAATAGACAAACCATACGTGGCGTGCCTATAGTCTAACAAAAGTTCCATACGAAGAGAACTAATTGACAAAACATCCTGTTCGAATCAAAATTCTTGTTCGATTCATGTTCGATATTGATGAAATAATGTTACTAAAGAATTCGATTTTTAGAACAATAAATACGTTTCAATAATCTACGTTGTCTTTCAAGCGACATCACAGAACAAGAAAGCAACTGTTCAAGAATAACCTTGAGGCCCGCAAGAGTTATTCAGAGCAAAAGTTACCAATTTATGAAGGTTGTTTCTAGACACACGTGGTTTCTGTTCGATATTTGATGAATTACCCTAAATCATTGCTGGAGCAATAATTCAAACCCTTCTAACTTACAAAAATTTTAATTCAACTAAAAACCCACTGGAGAAAACACATAAATATTTTTTCTTTGTTGACTACTACCTACTATAGAAATACTTTTTTGCATGCAACAATGTCTGGCATCAAACTGACCTTTTTCCAAGGAGTTGGGTTAAAGATATCCTCTACCTAGAAAATCTATTATGAATCAAAGGCTTGGAGCATAGTCACTCTTTCAAATATGCATAAGAATTAAAAAAACACTACATTTTGAATCAAATACACATTTTGTGAGTTTTTCTGAACTTTGGAGTAAAAGTTTAATCGACTAGCCACAAAAAAACACGTACTAGTTCAAAATAGAATTAATGCCATTCAGCTAACGGTGGAAAACGCGGATTAGCATTTTGAGGAAAAATTTATTTATTCACGAAATATATCATGCAAGTCAACCTCTAGTGGTGAATTATCTGATCGCTCCATTTCAAATTACATTTTGTTGGCATTTGCAGCAAATTTTTAGTCCTTAAATTTATATAAGAGGAATTGAAATGCATACATTTTGAGCAGGAGGGTTATTTCATACACTCCTTCTCTTAATTTTTGTGCTTTCAATGATTCTTTTTAGTTTATTCTTAGAAAAAATTATTAGCACCGACAAATTTTGCACCTGGTTGTGAAAAATAGAACCCAGGAGTTTCTCGTTCAATGAGTAACACCATGCCTCTGCGTCGCCGTGCATTTTATCCGAGCATAATATTAAATCTAAGTGAAAAGAAATGATTAGTAAATTCATTTGGCTTGGTTTATAATTCTCCTAGCACTACATATTCAACTTGAATGATTTCGATTGAATTCAATGTTGAACGAGTGTGACTCAACGGTAGCCAAACTTTTTCTAACATTCATAAAAAACGATTATACTGTGAAAGTGAAATATTTCAAAGACTTTCAATTTAGCCAGTAAATTAATACCCTCAGTGAATGAATGTACGAAACCATCAAACAACCATGAAACCTTTACATCAGCATATACCGGTCAGCAAATTTTCCTACCATTCCGATTTCATCAGAGAACTCCCCCTCTTTCATTATTCCATGTCGGGTCAATCTGTCTCTTCATCTCATTTAAAACACAGCTGAAATTTTTATTATAACTATTTCATATTCTTGTGCTTTACCACTTAAATTATCGTTAGGCTGTCAATCGAAGAAAAGTGACCTATCCAAACTGACGTTCCTCGTAATCTCCTTCCACCGCTTCAAGTCATTGTTAATCCCCATTTCAATTTCAGAGCACTCCTACGCCAGGAAATTAGCACATATAACTGCTATCTCAGCAACACATCCGCACAGAACAGCTACGAATTGTGTTTCTTAAAATGCTCGTTAATGGAGTAATTTTCATAACCACTCTTAAAATATTGAGAACAGAAAAGGATTGGACATATGACCTACGTCTTAGCTGTTCTTGCTCAAACTCAGAAGTCTATTAGCGTTCTGAAACGCTAGACAACTCTTCCTTTCTTGGAGCTTAATAGGATTAGATTAAATCTAGACAAGAATTCTACCGAGAATTCAGTATGCTATACATGTATATTAAGACAAAAAAAGGACAATTCAGTTTGGACCCAAAAAACTTGAAATCTATGCACAAGATGCGTTTCCCACACAGGATATTTTGCGCATTAAAAGAGCAAGTTGCGAAGGGTGAAGATAAAACAAAGAAGCGATATCAAAGTGTTGAATTAAAAGAACTAAATGACCACGAAAGATGCAAGTCTTGAAGGCCTATCCATATCTCAGATAATTTAACTGTCTTCTCTGGATGCGGTAGTCTCCATAGCATAGATAAGAAACACCTAACCAACCTAAGCTTATTACCCATGCTCTGCTTGCAATTCGACTTCTTCATTTCAAATCAAACGAACTTGTCGTGAGTCCGGAGCCGCACTTTTGATTTCAATTTCAGGACCTGGCTACATTTCACGGACAATATTTTTACTGACGTAATATAATTCGAAACATATTGAATTACTTGAAGGCATCGAACCCGAAAATTAGCTCTTTCGCTAACAAAAAACACTCAAAATCTAAAACATACAACATTCATTTACTGTGAATAATTTCAATTCTGTGGCGTGATCCAATAGACCATATCAGACAAGCTCAAACAGGGCTAGAGACTGCCAGAGTTGCTTCTTATAAGATGCTCAAAATCTGACTAATCCAGTACATACCTACTTCATTTGCATACGGTGCAGACAAAGGATGAAAAGATTCGAATTTTTGCTCAGTTTTATCAGGTACACGTGAAAACGAGAAAAGAACAAAATTAAACGTTCTTTTAACATAAATCAATTTTCCACACCACCAAAGTCAAGTAAAATAATTGAATGACCATTAATAAACCCTGAAAAGTAAAAAGAAAGATTCACTAAGCGGCTTCGGTTGTGGTATGAATTTCTAGAAAATAGAATGAAATAAAATTGCCTTAAGATTAATCACTTTCTTTTGTAAACATAGGATTCATGACCTCGTCTATGAAGTTAAATGAAACTTGCAAAAACAAAGGACCATGATATCCGTATCAGTGGCGTTTGCCTTGTCCGGCTACAATACTGACGTGTCTTGCTCTAGGTATTGCAGCGCTCGTCGCATACATTGCTCGGTCATTTCACGGAACTCGGGTAGGAACAACCTGAGCTGTTCCTTGGCCGACTCCGACAATATTGCCGCGTTGGCAAGCATTAGCAGCTCGTGTGCATCACAAGAGCGGTAATTGACAAAAAACTGAACTGTAAACGAGCTACTCGATGTACAACTTTGCGTTATATTTTTTGGCATATCCTCGAGCAGCTGATCGGTGAGTAATTTCTCGTCCGTGAACGGGCTGTTGGCGGATGATGAATCCGAGGGAGTTACGTTTTTCCTCTTTTCTAAAAGATTGTGCTTGAACGTGACCAAAAGTATTGCTAAAGAGTGGAAGGTATCGAGATCAGGCGTTTTTGATTTCTTACTGGGACTTTCACCTTCAGTAACACGGCTTATTACATCCGCAGCAAAAACATGTCTCAAAATGAAAGTTAAAATATTCAGACCAGACCATCTGACATCCTCTGCGCTGTGCTGGCCTTCCTTGTACGTAAGTGCTCCTGTGCTCATATTTAATTCAACTATTTTATCAGAAGGCACCTGGAATCTATACAAGTCAGGACTATCAAGGTCTACTTGGGACAAAAACGCGTTCTGGTCAAGACTAGCTGTAGAACTCGTACTACTGGTCCTTGTCGACATATCACTGAATCCCGAGTCGTCGGTCAACAAACGCTTGGTTCCTTGTGATGAGACGTCATCATCAATGGTGATTTGCTCCGGCTCAGACAGTGAACTTCGATTGACTTTCTTCAGAATGACAACTTCTTGTGACGAATCCTCAGTATCATCATCGATTTCTATGACTTCAGGCTCGATGCTCTCATCTTGTGTACATTCATCCTGAAGGCGCTCTTGGTCTACAACATCCGAGGCATAGGCATCATCTGAGAGTTCTATGGCATCAAACAGAGCTTTGAGAGGCAGCTGTAGATCCACAATTTTCTGAAGAATGACGCTGCTTCTCCGGCAGAGCAACTGGAACCTTTCCAGATGAATTTTCGTGAGGCCGCGCGTGATGTTGTGAGTTAGATCAAAGGGATCCTGCACACACAGCGGAGTGTCGAGCTGAATATTCTCGCCCACCATGCAGTAGTCTTCCAGTCCAGGTAGCCTCTGCAATGCCTTAGAAGTCATGTCCTGCTTGGATATGAGACGTCCCAGCAAAGGACAAACGACCCATTTAGACGCATCTAAATTAGCGTAGTACTCAAAGAAATCTTGGGCAAGCTCGAAAACTGAGTAGTTTCTTGATTGTTGGTACTGCAAGGGAACGATTTTTGAGAAGCCACAATTCCAGCCGTTCACTACCACCTGAGAGCAGAACAGTAAATCCATATTAACTGACGATCAAAAATGAAGCATGGAAAAGCATCTGTTACATGTCTAGGAGTGTGATTGTAAAAATTCCTCAATATTCATTCTAACATGCAAAACAATGTATTTGAATTGAAAAATGGCAAATAAAATGAAGTTCCAAAAAACAAATGCTACATCGGAAAATCAAATGCAACCACGTAATTGATACATGCACTCCAAAGCATTTATTTTGGGTATTTTTTACATCAGTCCAACAAATGATCTTTCGAGGTCCTTCATAAAAAACAGCACTTTGGCTTTTTCCTATACTACAAGAGCCGCTAAAACAACTCTTCTGATGAGAAAACCCGTATTACTGCTGGTCAATAAGATAAAACTTTGAGAGAAAGGTGAGGAATCAAGGCACTGGGTCTGATGGCACAAAAATATCAGAAATTTTTTTCTATAGCTTGAAGCTCTCGTAAACTGGAAATTCTGCCACATATTCATTCTATCGAACTACTTGACTTGATAATTTTTTTATAATGTGAAGAACATATTCCTCATCTGAGGTTCACAAGTTTAGTGAAAACAACTATCCCGAAGTATCAGCAGAATTCACTCGGCAAAATTCCCGGAAATTTTAACATGCTATATTATTTTTCATAATTATAATCATAACGTGTTTTTAACAAAAATTATAACATGCTAACAGCAAAGTTAAATTCTCTGTTCTACTCAAGTGCAAGTCACCGAGTAGCAGGCTCTAAACAAGAAACTGCACGAGATACAATATGTCTTAAAACAAAGAATTCAGGAGAAAACACTTACAGTTCTGTAGGGCATGTTTCTGAGTGTGGAGACGGATGGGAGGATCTTTCTTCTGTTCATGATGACGAAGGCCATGAGCATCGTGAGGGCGTAGTTTGTGAGGAGAGATGACGGCTTCCCGCCTCCAGCGAGGTTTTGCGCCTTCGCCCAGCAGCGGATGAACATCATATACGGCCGCACAGACGGGTCTACCTTGGTGTAAAAGTTGATGAGAGCTGTGTTGTGTATCGGCATCGCGTTCCGGAATGATAAGTCCACCTGGTTGTTGAAATTTGGGAGGTTAGTTTTGCTGGGTCTGTCTCAAAACAATCAAATTAGAGTCCAGATGGTGATTCAGGCAAGTTATTTGAAATTACCAGCTAATGAACATTATTGAAGAAAATTTTAAAAATGCTTACAGAATCAACATGTACAAGTTACTAGCTAGACACTTTTACAGTTTGTTATCTATCCCCAATTATTTGTTGTTAACTCAAATAGTGTCATAGTTGCAATCAAATAAAAAGCCTCTTTCATATCCTCCGTTTTTCTGCAAACAAAGAACGAGAAGAATTTAGAAAATATTTAAAAAATCAACGGATAAAATTTCCATAATAGTTAAAATTTCCATAATAGAACTACTGATCGCCACTTCTGCGGAGAGTAGCTAGAAATACAGTAATCCTAAAAAAAGTCTTTGGTGTGCTCAAAAGTGAATCATTATTAAAAATATTCCTCTAGTCTTTCTTCTTTTTTTTTGATATAGCTCAATGACCTACGAATTCCAAAAAAACTGCCAACACTTTAAAAGGCACAAAATAACTCTCAAGAGCATTTCTCTCCACAGAAAGTTGAGGGAGACAATCATGCAGTTCGAGCAACACTGTTTACCATAAAAAATGAGCACTAACAACGCTAGTTTAGTTGGTCAGGACTTCTGGGAGACCTTAGCAGTAAACATGGATTACCTCAACACACAAACCTATCCAGGTTAGTACGATCAAAGAAAAGAAGGTATACATTTTAACAAAGCAAAGAGGTTATACTCACGGAAACGTTGAGCATGCGAAACTTGACAATCGGCACTCGGGCTCTCGGGATTGGAACGACCTGCTCAGCAGAAAGTTAAAGTGTCACTTGTGAATAATAATAATAATAATAATAATAATGAAGGCATCTACGGATGCTTTATTTCCAATCAAGCCTGGTACATATATCACCTTTTACATTGGATTTTCAAATGCCTTATAACTAACGCCAGGACGCCATAACGCTTTCCCCCGGTCGAGACCGGTACCCATTTCAGACACCTGGGTGGAGTGGGGTATTGTGCTTGGAATTTTCCTCCTATACCCAACAGAGAAAATCGCCACTGCCAGCGCCGAGACTCGATCCCGGGTCCTTGCCGCACGGCGGCAGAACCTATACCACATGGCTATGGCGGCACATAAAATTCAAGCACATTCTGTGAACAAGAGTGTGCCACAATAAAAGTGGCATAGAAGTACAGTAGTTAGTTCAGAAGTAAAATTTGCGGGTAAAATGAAGAGACATGCATTTCTATTTATACATAAATGTGGATTTATTTAGGCTAAATTAAATTTTTCCTGCTATAAATTAGTTTGTGGAGCAAAAAATTAAGTTTACATACACACGTGCATTGGTTTTTGTTAAGGATAAGAAATGACAGATCTACAAACATATTATGCATACTAGCAGGATTAATGGAAGTATACATGACTTTCAACCTGAATGATCTCAAGTACATTAATAAATTCCCTCTCAGAATATATTATCATTAAATATTCTACTTAACCCTAGTAGCCTATACTAATGTAATGAATATTTGATACTTAACGTGCCTTAAACTAAGATATTTGATCTTAACCTTTAGAAATCTAACAAAATTTCTCTTAATATAACCTACTTTGTGGTAACATCACCTATTCTTTTCTAACTTAAACTGGCGGACATGAGAAAAAAACAATATTTTAATTTTAACCCTTATAACCTAGCTTATATATACCATCTAAAGCTAACCCATTCTAAGCTAATGAAACTCATCTTCATGAGTTCATTTTCAAGTGTGAATTTTCTACCTCCATAACACCAGCGGACCCATTAATGACAGCCACCTTAGAATACCTTACGCTGCCAGCTGAACAACTCTGACAACGTGAAATTTTTGAAAATGTTGCCCTGATAGCCAGGTCCTTGCAAGTTAGACTGTTTATTGCAAGGCCACTTCTAAAAATAACCAAAGGAAATACTTGAAACGCATTATGTCTCATTATCGTATGTGTGATACAGACTTTCTCAACAGCATGGACAATCTTTCCCCATGAATATTTGTTTACATACTCACTGATAATATGACACGCAATGATACATACTTTTAAGTGGGTTCAAGCATATAGAATATTAATTACCACCTTTCAAAGTCAAAAGAATGAAACTCGTAGCCGAATTTTCTTTACTCCCATTGCCTAAACTACATTCCGTGCCCTACACTGACACCACATACTCCCAGCCCCACACTCCCATTGCCTAAACCACATTCTGTGCCCTACACTGACACCACACACTCCTAGCCCCACACTCACATTGCCTAAACCACATTCCGTGCCCTACACTGACACCACACACTCCTAGCCCCACACTCACATTGCCTAAACCACATTCTGTGCCCTACACTGACACCACACACTCCCAGCCCCAGACTCACATTGCCTAAACCACATTCCGTGCACTACACTGACACCACACACTCCCAGCCCCACACTCACATTGCCTAAACCACATTCCGTGCCCTTCACTGACACCACACTCCCAGCCTCACACTCACATTACCCACTCCCAGCCCCACACTCACATTGCCCACTCCCAGCCCCACACTCACATTGCCCACTCCCAGCCCCACACTCACATTGCCCACTCCCAGCCCCACACTCACATTGCCCACTCCCAGCCCCACACTCACATTGCCCACTCCCAGCCCCACACACACATTGCCCACTCCCAGCCCCACACTCACATTGCCCACTCCCAGCCCCACACTCACATTACCCACTCCCAGCCCCACACTCACATTGCCCACTCCCAGCCCCACACTCACATTACCGACTCCCAGCCCCACACTCACATTGCCCACTCCCAGCCCCACACTCACATTGCCCACTCCCAGCCCCACACTCACATTGCCCACTCCCAGCCCCACACTCACATTGCCCACTCCCAGCCCCACACTCACATTGCCCACTCCTAGCCCCACACTCACATTGCCCACTCCCAGCCCCACACTCACATTGCCCACTCCCAGCCCCACACTCACATTGCCCACTCCCAGCCCCACACTCACATTGCCCACTCCCAGCCCCACACTCACATTGCTCACTCCCAGCCCCACACTCACATTGCCCACTCCCAGCCCCACACTCACATTGCCCACTCCCAGCCCCACACTCACATTACCCACTCCCAGCCCCACACTCACATTACCCACTCCCAGCCCCACACTCACATTGCCCACTCCCAGCCCCACACTCACATTGCTCACTCCACGTTCCCTGCGGAAGAGCTTTGTCAAATGCGAGACTAGGCTTGCTGCTGCCGCCTCACCATCCGCTGTAATAAAATAAGGCTTCAATTGTCTAAATAAGGCTGATGGAAAAATGACTTCCCCTGCAAGCTTCACTAAGATCTGAGTAATGGATGCAATTAAATAAGTCAAGTCTTCCTACCCCTATCAAAGGCATTTTAAGGAATGCATTCTTCAAGAGGAAGAAAGAAGGCACCATTTAGTACAGAATTAAGGAAACAGGGAATTTATGCACAAGGTGTGTTCTAACACAAATCCCCGACACATAAGTTAAGGAGAGCAAACGCCAATTTCCTATGATTTTTCAAAAATAAAATACTTCTGGATTGAGATAAGCTTTGAGGTATTCAGAGCATGTTTGTAGCATTTGAATCGACAGGTATGTCCTATAAAGTTTTCGGAATTTGCCCAAAAATCCTCAAATAACTCAAAGCTTATTTCAATCTGGAAGAATTTTATTTTTATTTTTAAAAAATTATAGGAAATTTGCGTTTGCTCTCCTTAAGAAATCGGTTAAGGAAACAAAATAGAAATTCTAGAAAAAATTAGTAGGTGCTGAAAACCAGGACAGCAGTGAACTAAATAAATATAGTCCATAGGCAGTGACAAAACCAAAAATTCTATTCTATACTAACAAAAGGAAATCATATCTAACCATCAGTTTGGGATTTCACATCTTCCCTTAAAAATGCCAATTCCCACAGAAACAATAGTGGTATCCTCCTGAAAGGAGATCTGAGTAACATCAAGATGTGAAGGTACGACCACAATTATGGAATAAAAATCCAGCAACGACTAAGGTATATATGGCAGAAAATAATCAAGATATAAAGGCGTTTTCTTTCAAGGAATTTAAGCATGAGGTAATGCAACTACAGTCTTTACCGGCCGCAAATATCTGATTTAAATTGAATGACTACCATGATTATAATGTTTTAATTTTGAAAGTACACGTAGGCTCTACTGTATGTGACCGTAACTCATCCATCAACAAAATTGCAATATTCAGTGAGTTGTTGAGCTAACAAAACAAAAGGAAGTGCATGCAATATTGATATCCATGAGAATGAAAACTTCCATCAAGACATTCTTTGAATTATTGTCATTTCACAAGAAGTATTCAGAATACATTTATTTACGTTACAAAATTTACACATGACCATCACAGTCATTGTTTGGTTCTAATAACCAGTTATATAATTTTATTTCCTATATTTCCTCATTGTTTGTTCTAGATGAGTTAATGCTAATAAATTTCAAACATAAATGCCTCCTCAAGAGGAACAAACTTCATACGCAAGTACACACAGACTTCAGTTGAGCATCAAATATTCTGTGTGAATTAAACTGTGTAAATTGAAATTGCATTTCAGAGTTTCTTGTCATTTCAAGACTTTTCCCATTGGAAAGCACTATTAAATGACTTGACTACCAACAGAAATCAGTCATTTCATGACTTCTTTATTCTAATACATGCATCAATAATTGTTTTCTTCATTGAAACTCATTATTTCACAACTTTTTATTTAAATGCAAGCATCCTTCCTGCCTTTTACACGGAAACCTGTTATTTCATAAGTTATTATTAAAATGAATCATTTCATGACCTTTACATTGGCATCTGTTTCATAACTTTTAATTCACGAGATAATTCACAACTGCAGGCACTACACACATCCAGGAGACTAAAATGATAAAACTTAAGAGTCAGCACGTACCCTGCCGAGGGTTATCGTAAGGGTCGTAGCCCAAGCTGACGTACAGGTCCAAATCCGCCCCGGTGAACCCGAGGTTATTGGCTGAAGACCCGAAGATGTTGCAGGTGACGTCGTTGAAACTTGAGCGCAGGCAGCGAACTACGTTTGTCCTTAGTGGTCAATAATTTGGACAATTAATTCATCAACAGAAACACGATAGAAGAAAACTTAGCTAAAAATCTCATTATCGACTTAAATGGTGGGTAAAAAGTTTACTAAAGCAACTACTGTTTTTAGCATTTCAAATGTGATTTTTAGACAATTTCATTTGCGCATACAAAGGGTTTTTGAAGTAAACGGCAATTAGGGCAAATGTTAAGCAAATACAATTAGAATTGAACGCAAAATATCCACTTGCAAAAGATTAGATTTCCAAGTGAGTGTGAGCAGACTTGACCACACTCGAAGAGTTGTCAAGAGAGGAAGTTACCACTTAGTATCGAATTAAGGAAATGGATAATCTAAGCACAAGGCGGGTTCCCACACCCTGCACATTGAAACAGCAAGATTAGATTAGTCGTTAGTTTTAGCCTCCCTACACGCAGCCATAAATGCGATCCAAAGAGAGGAAGGAAAACGACATCATTAAGTATGGAGTAAAGGGAACGTGGAATCTAAGCAGAAAGGGTATAGAAACAGTAAGACGAGAAAGAAGTTCATGAAACAAGAAAAAGTTGAAGAAGAAAGTAGTAGGTGCTGAAAAACAGGACAGCAGTGAACCGAAAAAAGATGGTCCGTAACAAAACAAAAACCTATTCTATTTTAACAAAAAAAAGCCTACCTAACCTTTAGCTCGCGCCCTCATATAGTCCTCCTAAGAACGCTTATTCCCATAGTGAAACAGCAAGATTGAAAGAAGTTTTGAAATAAGCTAAAAGTTGAACAAGAAAGTAATAGGTACTTTAAACAGTTCAGCAGGGAAAAATGAGATAGATAACTGACAAAAAATGAACGAAACGTTCGTTTAACGCAATGCTTGTTCAACGCAATGCTTGTTCAACGCAATGCTTGTTCAACGCAATGCTTGTTCAACGCAATGCTTGTTCAACGCAATGCTTGTTCAACGCAATGCTTGCTCAACGCAATGCTTGCTCAACGCAATGCTTGCTCAACGCAAGGCTCGTTTAATGCAAGTCTCGTTTAACGCAAGGCTCGTTTAATGCAACTCTTGTTTAACAAAACGCTCGTTTAACGAAACGCTCATGTAAAGCCACACTGTAAAAAGAGGACAAACCCACTGATGTCAAAACGTGTAGATGAAATCAAAACGTGCAAGCACATTTCTTCAATCAGCCTACACACAACAGCTTCAATATCAACTCGGCATACCTGAAGAAACTCGAGAAAAAAAATCAATGCATGGAATTAAACAAAGAGCACAATCTGCAGACCTGATGTATTGGCGCTTCTCGTACTCGTGCGGCAGGAGCTCAATGCTGGAGACGAGTTGCTGCAGCACCTCCCACAGCTCTGCTGTGGAGTGGCATGGAGCAGCTATCAGGTCCTTGATACGTGGGGTGAGCAGCGTCTCCATGGGATCCCCTGACACCAAGGGAAATTGGACGTAAGAATTAGTTCCTTGCTGAGTTTGTCATTTTAGTGTCCGTCCAGTTTAACCGATAATGCATTCTCGCCCTGGTGAGAAAGTGTCCAGTTCAACTGATATTGCGTTTTGGCACTAATGAAATAGCATTCTTGATTTTTCAAAATAAAAAAGATTGCTCATATAAAAGAAAAAAATCACTAATGTAGAAGAAGAAAATCAATGTAAATGTAAAAAAAATTCCTCACAAAGAAGAAGAAAATATTGCTGATGTAGAAAAAAATAAGACTGCTCAAATCAAGACATTGTCCGCTGTCCGATGCGTGACGTCAACTCAATATCAAATGGGTGATGATGTTGAGGGTTCCAGTAATATTGTGACAAACTAGTACATTCAACAGCGAAGTGCAGTGGTAGTTCCAGATCAGTAACGGGTCGTTGATTGCTAAAGGAAGTTAATTCATAAGTTAGAATTTAAGTTTAACCATTTCAAATGCAATAGAGTTGAATTTTAATATAATTATACACAAAGCACAGTAGATTAGCGGTCACCATTTGCTGCAAAGCAAGCTTATAAATTTATTACTCATCACTGACTAATATCTAACTAATTTGCAACTAAGAAGTTGTGTAATGTAATATATATATATAAAAGATGCAATCTGCAAATGTTTGGTACATTTCTGGAGGATTTCAGCCAGAACCTGGGAACAAATGTTATCAAGAATAAGTTTGAACAGGATGTCGAAAGAAAATGATGCTAAAATTATTTAAATGTTTCATAAAATGAACAGATATTATAAGTACGAGCAATCCATCATGTTGCCGAGGTAATCCTATAGCGTAGCCACACCAACAAACCAAAAGTGAGCTAATTTAATGCACAAACGGAAGACCTACCTAACCTTCAGCTAGAGACCTCTCATCTCTCTTTGAGGGCTGATTCCCTGATGATTAGATAAGATGTTAGTTTAGGCCTCCCTAACCGCAAAAAAGCGTTCCAAAGAGAAGAAGGAGCGAGGCACCAGTTAGTATGGAGATAAGGAAAGGCAGAGGGGGCATAGAAACAGCAAGTTTAGAAAAAAGTTTATGAAACAAGATCAAAGTTGAAGAAGATAGTAGGTGCTGAAAAACAAGACAGCAATGAATCAAAAAAGGTGGTCCTTACCATAACAAAAAAAAAAAAAAAACATTTTACTTTAACAAAAAGAAGGCCTACCAAACTCTCAGCTTGGGCCCTCACACATTTCTCCCTGGGAGTGTCAATTCCCATAGATACAATAGTTGTATCTACCTGAAGGGGCTAATTCTGTGAAATAGAACAGTTGTACAGTGTGCTTACCTTGCACTACATCGTCCACGTGGCTCCTCTGTGTTCTAGGTGCTAGTGAAAGCTTCTTGCCCTTATACTGGATACACTTTTTTAGAGCGTCCAACGCCTCAGCCCTGACAATAAAAAGTATTATCTGTCAATACACATACACATAAGGTCTTCAAAAATAAAACTATCCCATTTTTAAGTTTTTGAAAAAAACGAAGTCATGTAAAAGAAAAAAGAATGGTCATGTAAAAGAAAAAAGAATGGTCATGTAAAAGAAAAAATATTGCTCGTGCAAAAGAAAAGATTCTTCACTAAGAAGAAAAAATATCGCTAATGTCAAAGATATAAGACAGCTCAAATGAACCATAGAAAAGACTACAAGCCACACAGCAAGAATCCGTAGGTGAAAACTGAGACGATTCTATCAGAACCCCAAAATGACAGAAACTAAATCTGCATTTGCTGGAAGAGACCAACTCGCAATAAAACAGATATATACATCTCCTAAAAAGCAACTTGTAAAGCGAACGAGCAGTAAGTTTGCTCGAGACGTTTTTTCAATAATTTTATAAGCACAGGAACACAACAATTTTCGAACACATGAGTTACACTTGCAAGGAAGTTATCACACTTGTTGTAGAGTTAGACTAGATTAGTGCCTCCCAAGCTCTAATAAGAATGTTCCCAAAAGAAAAACAGGTTTGGACCACTTGGTATGGAATCAAGGAATCTATGAACAAAATGTGTCTTCATACCCTACTCGTGGAAACAGTAAGAGTGAAGTGAATCTATGCAGAAAGGGCATAGAAACAGTAAGGTAAGGAAGAAGTTCATAAGACAAGAAAATAGTCGAAGAAGGAAATAATAGGAGCTGAAAAAAGGGATAGCAGTGAACTAAAAATTAAAAAAGAAGGTTAGTAGAAAAACACAAATAACGTATTTAGTCGTCACTAAAGGTAAGCCTACTTAACCTTCAGCTCGGGACCTCATATCTTCCCATTTGAATGCTAATTTCCTGAGATATAATAGTTAAAAATATAAATCAGAGATAGCAAAGAAGAAATGAAAACTGAAGGAAGCAAAGTGGCAGGAGAGATAGATGTCCTGAAAGTCCATATATGGCTGATGTAAGCTAACACTATCTTCCATGGGGGAAACGGTAATAGATCAACCTAACAAAACTAACCATATTTTCTATTCTTGGCCCATTGAGAAAGCATGCTATAAAGCTATTATACTCTCAAAAAAGCCATCACACTTGCTACAAAGTTAACATGCTTGCCATGAAGCTATTATGCCAGCTATAAAGCTATCATTCTTGCTACAAAGCAATCATGCCCGCTATAAAGCTATCACTCTTGCTACAAAGCCATCATGCTTGTTAAGAAGCTTTCATTCTTGCTGTGAAGCTTTCATTCTTGCTATGAAGCTTTCATTCTTGCTATGAAGCTTTCATTCTGGCTATGAAGCTATTATCCTTGCTATAAAGCTATCAAATTTGCTGTAAAATTCTCCACCCTTAGGGCAAACAAACTATAAGCGCCCGCTCACCACGCCAGCATTGAAAAGGCAATATGCAAGATATTTAGGATATTATGGCAACAATATTTAGTATTTGCATCACCCAGGTAACTAAATAATTGCCTGGATCATACTTGCACTACTTCCTCACACAAACCTGGTGCTAAACTCGACAAAGGCATGTCGCGACGCCCAGTGGAAATCAATCATCCCTAAGTTGAAGAACAGCATGCAGATCATTTCCGGAACTGCATTCGCTGGAAACCCTGAAAAAAATTGAGAATTTCAAATTCGAGTATGAGGAAGTACTAACATGAAAATGCACAGCTATTCATTAAATTTAGCACAGTTTTAGTCACAATGGATGAAGCACTCTGCACTTGAGCACATGTTTGGTCAGGTTTAGCAAGTGGTCATGAGCAACCATTAATTCGGCAGGAAGAAAGAGTACCTATACTTGTATTTCCAGTTATTGCTTCCACGAAAGTTTAAAATTGAACGCATTTACACGTGACCACAGTACAAAGTCAAGCTAACGGTGAATATTTCCAATTCTGGAGAGTTCACCGGCAGCCGATAAAACCATCACAAGTTTAAATGGACAAAGGGTTGGTGAGGGCAAATTAGATTTTAATTAGTTTCAGCCGCCCGAACCACAACAAATCTTTCCAACAGAGGCAGGATGAAGGCACCATTTAGTATGGAGAGTTATGTGGTATCTACTAACGATTACTCACGGTTGTTTAATGCTGCCAATTATTACGGGCATTAATTATGCTGAAATACAGTAATGTAATGAAGCATTAAAACACACTGTTTTCAGTACAACTTTTGGCACTGACCGCAGCAATCGTCAAAGTATGAGCTCCTCAAAACAGCAAATAAGCGATGAGAAAATACCTCGAGCAGGCACTTTGATTGTCGCATCACAACCATGGGTGACACAATTCTTATCATTACTCACCAGAAATCAAGGATTTTAAGTAATTGTTAAAGGCAAACATATTTCTATATAACTGGCAAAATAAAGATATTCAAGACATCCCTAAAAAGAAATCATCATATGTTTGACATCACTTGAAAGGAATAAAGAAATTCTTTACATCACTCATCAAAAAAGAAAATATTCTAGATATTAATCACCAGAAAGGAAAACATCTTTTATACCACTAACCGGAAATAAACATTCTTTACATAACATACAAGAACGAGCAGTCTTGTTATCACTCACTAAAACAAAGGCATTCTTAACATCACTCACCAAAAACAAAGACATTCTTAACATCACTCACCAAAACAAGTAAGTAGATAGGATACGGTGCAACAATATGCTAGGTTGGCAAGAGTGTGGCAAGAATACGGTGTAAACATTACTCACCAAAACAAAGACATCCTTAACATCACTCACCATGAAGACATTTTTGACATCACTCACCAAAACAAAGACATCCTAACATTTCTCACCAGAGACAAAGACAGTCCTGCGGTCTTTCTCTTCTTTTTGCAGCTTTGTCCTCTTCTGTTTTGACTCCATGATGCTATGCTTCTTGCCGAGGATGTGGCTGACAAACACCATGTCAGGCAGTGCGTTGGTTTTGCACAAAAGACATTTTCTGGAGGCCTTGTCGTTCTCTTTGGCGGCTGGTGCAGCATCCTTCTTCAAGCCGTTCATTATCACTGGATTATTAACAAAACCTGAAAAAATTATGAGGTAGAATTGGGTTCACACAATTTGTGGTGTATGAATTTCAACGATAATAGCAATCTCAATATGCTTTCGTGTTACACTAGTTCACAAATTGGAAAAATTAACAAAATTTTCAAAAAGGAATTTTTTCAACTATTCATGAGGTATTTTTGATCGAATCAAGTTTAATTTTGATGCCAGAATTGGATCAGTTAAAGAATTAACAAGAAAGTAGGAACATGCAAAGCGGCACACACTGAGGAGAGCAGCACTACCATTGTTTTTTTTAAAAAAAGTTTTTTCTAAAGGATCTAATGCTATCTTTACCCTCTAAATATCAGACACATACTGAGATTTAAAACACACTTTGATTCATTAAAATAAAAAAGTAGTCTAGTCTTACATAGTTTTTCAACAATGAATTTAAGACTATAACAACAACAATTAATATACATTTAGATTCATTCAATAAAAAAATCATTCAAGCTTCACATTGTTTTTCAACAATGAATTTAGAGAATAAAAATATAATATACATTTCGATTCATTCAATCAAAAAATTAATCTAGTCTTTTATTGTATTTCAACAATAACATCAGACAATTAGAATAAATAAAGACCTGAGGACGTGGAGGGAGAGCTACCAGAGACCGTCAGGTCATTGCCCGTTGTGGGTGATGTGGAATTGACCTCGACAGGCTCACTTGGCTTCTGCAGCCGAGCGGCAAACTTGCTATACAGATCATCCATAGACTTCTTGGTATCCTGTCGCCTCTGCAGCCGTGGCCTTTTTGCTTCCATGTTGCTTTAATGACTCAGCTTATCTAGCTCTCGTTACTTCAGTTCAAAATATCCGACACAACGTCGTTCATCAGAAAAAAGCCACACGTGTTGCGCTTCAGTCCAAGTCCCGGTTTGAACTTACTTAAATTAACTTAAAACAGACAACTTAATTTTGAAATAACTTAAAACAGATTTTTTTCTAAATTAAAGGTTATGAAATTTTTATATTTTAAATACACTACAATTGACGAACAGAGAAAAAATCTTGAGGTGATGAAAACCACACAAATTAGTTGAGAAAAACACGTCTAAACTCAGCTTAGAGTTACGCAAGTGACAGGGAACGCTGTACGTGCTTCTAACAAACATTAGTCAATACCAAACAATTTAGAGGATACAGGAAGCGTGAAACACAAGGTAAAATGTGAGCAAGTAAGTAGATAGGATACGGTGCAACAATATGCTAGGTTGGCAAGAGTGTGGCAAGGATACAGTGTAAATGCACGCTGGAGTGGCAAGAGTGTGGCAAGGATACGGTGTAAATACACGCTGGAGTGGCAAAAGAGAGTATGTAAGAAGAATATAGTGCAGCACAAAAGAAAAATGCAATCAACAAAATCAGTGAAGCAGTGCTGCACAATAATTATTGGGGGAAAACAAGAGGCTTTAATTATGAAAAATACTAGTGAAGTTAGATATTAGAGTAAAGTAGGGCTAAGCTTCAAAATTTTCAATTGAGGTAAACAAAAATTTTAATCAAGGCGGTCATTCAAATAGATTAGAGAATTGTGTGTTTAAATTCCTTCTTCAATTTTTTAGAGGAATTTCGGCACCTGAAAAAGAAAAAAATATGCACTACTATAATGAGGTAAATTCAAATCAGGAGGAGTAATAAAGTGGAGCAAAATTTTTCTTTTGGTGCTTTTGTTCTAAAAATAAATTTCTATCTTGAAAATATCAAACACACAGTGCTAGAACAAGTGCAAAACAATCACACATAAGACACTGAGGTCACCAGAAAAGATACCGTGATATTCCAGTTCACTCAACCTACTGCTATTTCTCAGCAACCACAGAGAATCCCACCAACATCCACACCAATAACACAGTTTGCTAGGGGCTCGCTTTGTCTCTCTGTCTCAAGTTGCACTCTGTAAACTGGATACCCAAAAATGAACAATGACAGCAAATTTGGGTTTTTAAAATGTAATTTCTAACAAGAATACTGAACAAAGTTATCTTGACACAAAAATAGAGAAATCAGTCATGAACCACATGACACATTTCCGAGTATTTTGTGCAAAATTCTCGACCTCCCCCTAACTGCTGTACCTCAAGGAAAACTTCTAATGCTCACAAATTGCTCTGTGAATCAAAAGCCAGCTTAGTAAATGTCAGTCCGATAGCTCTTGTCCATGTATTGCAAAGCTATTTTAGCCATCGTGATTTTTACGTAATCTTTTCCAAACCAAAATTTATAGGAACTGTTTCTTTCTAGCATGTAAACAATTGGAACTACCTGTTTCTTTCTAGCAAGTAAACAATCAACTGGCAAGCACTCTCATAGTTAGACTTAGCTCAATAAATATCACTGACACATCTGATACCAACCAGTCTCTATACATGACATGGTGACTACTGATATTTCGTTTCCAAATTTTACTACTTTTTACTACTTTTTACTACCTTCAACAGCAAAAAATTACTACCTTTTTTTTACACAATGTATGTTGTCTAAATGTCCAGGTGTAAATAATCGGCCTATAATGAGTACTTCGAATCAATAATATATGCAATACCAAAGGTTCAAAAAAGGCTCCAAGTTTCTTAATACTTGAAAAACTTAATACTAAATGGAGCAACCGAAGCTTTACTGCAAAAAAGTTACCTAAATTCCTAAGGTACCCCGTCCTAAATCGACTCCAACAAAAGTTTGGCGAAGACCTGGTCTAAACATCTTTCAACTAAGAGGGCAACAGTTCAACACCAGGGGATTCTCAGATCCCTTTACAGCAGGAGGTAAATCTGAAGGATATGTCAGTTATCGATTTTCCACTTTTTGGTGCCTAAACCTAATTAATTGAATCAAAATAAACAAGTTTTCTTCTATGCACTTTCCGTCTCAAATGAGTATTTTACGATTTATAGCGGTAAGTTTAGTTTCGTCTTTGATGACGAATGCGCTCGAATAAACAGCTACTCATCGATTTTCGAATTTTTGTTGCTTGAATCATGGTAATAACATCGAAATAAACAACTTTTCTTCTATACACTTTTTTCGTCAAAGAAGTATTTAACGAGGTATAGCGGTAGGTTTGTTTTCGTCTTTGATGACGATTGCGCTGGAAGAGAGTGCGCATTGCAGTGTTGCTGTCCGACGTACTCCTTGAATGACTTGCCGCTTCAAACACTAGAGTTGCGGTAAGTCATTTACCGCTATAACTAATGAAATACTCATTTGAGACGGAAAGTGTATAGAAGAAAACCTGTTTATTTCGATCTAATTAACTACGCTTAGGCATCGAAATTAACAAAATCGATAACTGACATATCCTTCAGATTTACCCAGCAGGATAACAAGGAATTTTATTATGACCTAACACTATGGCACTTCGGAAATATGAGTTTGTAAACTATTTCTATTGTACCTCAAAATCTAAATTGGCGTCCTAATTGCGATCAATAATAACAAATAGGTTATGAACATGTTATACTATGGAACCAATCACAAGAATGCAAATTTCATGTAGCTTTCCTACATACATTTCGTAAAAGAATGAACTTTGATTATATGGAGCATCTCCATGCTATGATGACATCCTGGAGGTAACTGAATCGCCATGACTGCCAAAAGGAACTTCAAAGGAACTCAACTCTCGTTCAAATGATGACACATTGTATTAAAAGATGATTTTATATCATAATTCTTTCTGTATTTGGACATAAATTAACGTCACTGGAAAAAGAAAACTTTCAGCTTTACAAAGAGGTAATTTTCATAAAAAAAAAACATTTATAGTTTCAGTAAATCGTTGCTCCCCCAAATCGAAGTGGACAGAATAAACTCGTTTTTTCAAAGGAGATAATACTGCTGACAATCAAGCTCAGGTCCAAAAAAGCACTTTCTGGATATAAATGATCTGCGGAGAAGTTCCTTTGGCGTCATTGCAACGTTTCTATCCTGCCGCAACAACTTGGAGTGTGAGAATATTTGTCTTGGAATAAGAATTGGAAGGCTACATCAAGTTAATGATAATCAAGACCTAAACCAGCCAAATATATGACTTTGAGTTCAACTTTATTCATTAGGAGGAATTGAAATGTAATAAGTTTGATTCACGACTTACTCATCTGAAATTGTAGCAGGACTCTCTAAAAGCTAATTGAGAATAATTTTATTTCTGTGCTTGCATTTGTGAATAAAATATTTTAATTTTGGAGTATCAAGTGCACAAAAAGAACAATTACGCCAACTATGCCATATATCTTACGGGCAACTGCATCCACTAAAGATGAAATCCAATAAAATGTAATAGTTATTTCGTGATAAGTACAACTACCTATTTGAAAATTTTGGCTAGTTGTTAATGTTTATTCATAAAATTTAAAAGAAAAAGTTCAAAAGATGTTTTAATTTAAAAGAATCATAATTCGTAATAAAATACAAATTATTTTACTTGAAAAACATATTTCAATCAAAGCCACTTGATATGCTTCCACAAGAAAATACGTAGCTATGCTATTTCATTTTTCCTTGAGATTGTATAATGCATATTTGATACGTAAGAAAATATGTTAAATGTCGACCTCATAATCATAAATGCACAATTTTTAAATCCTTATTTTATTTTCAATACTGATCCCTGATATCACAAGTTCCTAAGCTTGTATTTCAATGAAAGTGCGTACTAATAGAAGTGTTTTCAACAGTGCATCGCCACTGGTATTACATTTTTAAAATTTATATTTATACGATTTATGAAACCTCGATTACCTCATCAAAGCGAAAGCCATTTTATTGTTTTCTCTCAATAATTTGTTAATAATAAAATAGCTCAAATGAACCTTCCATCATAAAACAACTAGATAACTTTCAGATCAAACGGAATGAGAAGAAAAAGAGAACTATTTTTACTGTTGTTTGCAAAACTTTTGAAACGTTTTTCTATTTTGTGTGCTCCAATCCTAAAATTACACCCCATCTGTACAGGAATATTTCCCATAAATCGAGGCAAATTTCAGATTAAGGGAAAAATAAATTTAAAAAATCTTTATATTCTACAGTATATAAATATGTAACATTACTTTAAATTTTCAGAGAATTATTCCACTAAACAATTTTTTTTACTACCCTGAGGCAAATTTTACTACTTTTTACTACTTTTTTTACTACTTTCCAAATTTTACTACTTTTTACTACTTTTTACTACTTTACTACCTAGTAGACACCCTGCATGATCTTTGTGATATTATATTCTTAATCTATGATCAACATTAGTTGAAATTCATTCCAAAGTTATCCTAGCTTATCTAAAGGAAGTAAGAGCATTTATTTGACAAGGTTTCATGAAGAAATACAAGTAATAACTTCAAAAAGCATCATTTTCGATGGTATATTACACTACTAAATATAAAAAAGGCTTGAAAAGCATTAGCTTATCAAATTAAAAGGTTACACTATTTTCTACAAAACTAAATGAAGGAAAAGAAAATAGTCCCTAAAGAACAAATGTGATCATATATAAGTTAACAAGAAACGGCAAAAGTACCCAGCTCACAGGCGCACCATATTTCAACAGTACAAATCAGATAGTTGGTGCATAATATTCAGCAGTACAATGCACACAGTACTTAATACACTTTGTCCTGATTTATAAACATCTTTAATTATTACAATTGCAATTTACAATGGTTTTCCACCTGCAAAATCTAAATGGATAGTATGAAGAGCAACCTCAATGAATTTGAGGATTTCCACTTTTGAACACATCTTCTGTGTTACATATAATCACCAGAATTGCTGTTTTGTTTAGGGGAAAATACCGCAATTGCTTGACTGGACTCAAACCAGGATTTTCTGTGCAAAGTTGAAGGTTTTTTCCCTTCAAAAAAAAGACACACAAAAAGATAGCTGCCCTCACCTGAGCCCACGTTGATAACTCGAGCAAAGTATTGGGGAGGTAAGAAGCCTTCTTCATTGCCAGGACAAAGGATAACATTGTTTGCAGACTTGAAGAACTTGTAACCATCTGCAAAACAGATTTGGTCAACCATAATTAAGTCTAACCATAAGTTTTTTGTAATATTTACTGCAATCCAGAAAATTGAAGGCAATTTGAAAGAAATTAACTCAAGATAACTGGTTCTGCTAGCATTTAAATGCTACAGTAAACCAAAGTTTATTCAACAACTACTCTTTGATACGTCTTAAGAACAGCACATTTATGCATTGGAAGGATTCTAAACGCAGCTCTTCAAAAATTCAAATATGTAACTAAAACAAAACAACATTGCTAAAATTGGTAACTTAACTTAATACCAGCTAGTTCTCTATTAGCCTGATAATGAAAATGCACATTCCACAGAACACACCAGCAGAAACTTGAGCTTCTACTGTAACAGAGTTTTCAATGATCTGAAATAAAAGAACCTAGAATTTCCTTGCTTTAGAAAACTAAAATATCTTCTAAAACTTGATGTGCTGATCAAATACTTCTTCACGGAACACTAGTCAGGATATATAAAAAAGTGATCCCATCACAAATTGATATGTAAATAAATGGAAAAAGGAAGTAAATGAACACACTCATTGATGCCTTGGATCTACAATGCAAATATGAAACAAATGAACACACACCTGCTAATGCCGAGCGTCCATCAACGTAAATGTGGACTTTACAATTAGTTTTAATGCCGCTAATGACACCGTTCTGCCCAGGCAGCCCTGCAGCCAGGTGAATGTGCTGCCGTTGCATGCGACTCAAACCTGATGGAGAAGCAAATTTGTTGAGTAGGTCTAACACAGGGACTTTACATTACCTTTAAAAATGCCAACAGTCTGTCATACATTAAATTCATGAATAATTCACACTTCCATTTCATATGTATATCATTTTCATTCAGATACAGGAATGAGCATTGATTTTGAAGACTATCACTGTACTTAAAATATGTAAACCAGGTTAAGCTAATAGTGCAGCACCTGTAAATCCTGCCCAAAATATCCAGTATTGGTTTAAAAATTTACACATATACTGTATTCATTAAAAAATGGTTCACAGACTAATTCCAATCGAACAAGAATGAAATCTAGCATAATTCTATAAATCAATTCATAGTGTAAAAAATAAACCACTCTTTCTGTTTGGATTAATTTTCATCGAAAGAAAATCCTGCAGCTATCTATGAAAAATTTGTAATTTAAAATGGCAATTAGATTCAACTACAGAACCTCAAATCAAAAATCATTACACCACACAAAAATAGGAATGGAAAGGTGGCACAAATATCAACATTAGATACTAAAAATATCCCAAATGATATGAGAATGTAAATGACTCAAAAAGTTGATAAATTCTGGCAGTGGTGGACTCAATAGTCACAGTTTTACACTATGTAGATGAAGTTGTACCTTGAACTTTTATGCTGTTCCAGTGATCCTTGTATGTGCCATGAACCAAAGTTTCAGGGAGTGTATCATCATTCAACTCTTCTAAATCAACTTGGATATCCTGAAACAAAAGTACTTGAAAATAAACAAATCTACTCCAACAATAAAGATATCATGGCAGAAAACATAAACAATTTAAAAAAAATATTAAAAACTGTTCATCATCAGCTGCATTCTTTACTCAAAGTGATAATACATGAAAAATTGAAGACTATGGTCACATAAACTAGGGCCAAAACAAGACAAAATGGTTCCAGAATCTTACTTTTAACACTTTGACCACAATTGGTTGAACTAAAGTTCAATATTCAAATGAAATTTAGTCAATTGTAGTAAGCAATTTTGAAAATAGCCAACACTAACTGGATTGTGCCTTTATCAAGCTTTAACTAAGTACTTTTGAAAATCCCTTTTGTGGCCACCAGTGACACAAGTTGTGGTCAAAGTATTAATTGCATACTTGAAAAAAAAAGTCCCATACCTTGAGAATCCAAGCTAGTAGTATTTCTGAGAACAAACACCGTGAGAAAAATTACAATTAAAGAACAACTTAAGTGTAGTTACAGAAACCTTCTTCACCACAGATCACAAAAAAGTTTAGCAAGTTGAGATGGAATTGCTATCTGCATAGATTTTAATTTGCACATTGAAAATGTAAAATTAAGGCATTCTGAAACAATATCAATTGCAGATTGTCTTACTTACAGGGATAAAATTTCAAAAATTAGTGAGCAGATAAAAATTGAACTTTAAAGGATTAAATGTAGGGACCACTTTACAACTAAAACTAAACAAAAACTTCAATACAATATAATATTGCTGCAAGCAAATCCCTCAATATTGCACAATGATATATAGCTAATTTTACTTATGGAAGCTACAAGTTGGCTGCATATCTCTAATGCACTTGATAAGATGAGCACGCACCTTCAGACTGTGCCCCTGATTGGCCCTGATGAAATGCTGACCATCTTCCTCTTTTAGAGCAAAACGCTGCTTTGGACAATTCAAAACTATATCCTTGATAGTTGCAACATCAATCTGGAAAAATATTATTATTCTTCAGATATTTCAACATTCAAGCTATTCACTTGAATTTGATTGTTATTAGGCAGAAATTTCACTTATTACCAAAAATTTTCAAAACCTTATCAGCTACAATAATAATAGAAAAATAAAAACAAGGCCTGAAACAACCATGATATTTACTAACAAGTGGGCAAGTTTCCACTTTTTCATATATATACCAATTGATAAATTCAAGACAAAACCTCTTAGTCAATCTTTCTTGATCACTTATCAAAGATTTAGTGTAACTTCAGAAATGGCTGACAGCATTGACAATATTCAAGGAAGAAATAAACTCAAAGAAAGCAAAGTAGTAATTCAACTCAATTGATTTACCAATACATTTGATAGAGCTATATTTATCTTCATCAGCCAAAGTGTTGAAATTATTTTAGGTGCTGATTTAAAAGTTACCAAATGTAAAAACAAAATAATGATGTATCCAATTATATAAATGATGCATTAAGACATGACAACACTCAACTTGACTTGACTGAGCAAAAATTCATAATTGTCTGAAAAACATATGCTTTCCAACATGAAACAAGTGAACAAGAGAGAGTGAGAACTTTTCCATTATGACCACACGCTACAAAAATGGACAGAACATTTGTGGGTACACATACCCCAGAATATTGTGGCTTATTCAAGAGCATTTGCAAGTCGGCCCAGCCTTGTGGGTCTAGAGGCACTCCTTGCTCCTCCCCACCATGGCGTAAGTGAAAGCTCAGAGCTTTACTCAACCTCACTCTTTTTGAATTAGTACTCATGCTTCAAAAGGCTAAAATATTGAAACAAAAAAAGAAAATTTTGAAGAACAATTTATACTACTAATTGTTTTGCAATGGTACAATAGACCATAGTTTTTTTGAACAAGCTCGAAGAATTATTTGTAACACTAGTTATTCAGCAACGGTAGAACAGACAATTTTTTTCTTTGAACAAGCATGCACGAGTAAATTAGAGATAACTTTCTACTTTACAAGGAAATCTGGAACCAGAGCATGAGATTTATATTTTTAAGCTTCTGTTAGTACATTTTTTACAGAAGATTTGAGACAGCTGTCCCAATTGAACAACAGTAGCTGCCAAATTACAATATTCGCTCAAATTCATATAGAATAGAAATGGTGAAATACTGGAAATCATAATAGATGTGCTTTACATATTTGAACCTATCTATCTAACCTAATAATACCCGTTGTATGTTTATTTATATATCTGTTGGGTGTCCGCTTCTTAAGAAACATAGGATGTCTGAGTTTGCTGTACCATGGATACCGAATTCCTCAGTGGATTGAAAGATGGCCTTACATGCATCATTATGTTTGACATTTTATCAGGATAGATTCCATTAGGACATGTAGGTTAGGATAGGTAAGTAATGTTGACAGAATTTTTTCACGGGTCCACTTAGCTTAACGATGACATTGTCAGTGGAATTTCGACGGGTCCTGCTACTACCTAATAATACCCATGGTTTATTTGTTTGGATCCGTTCCTTCCATTTCTCTGTCACGCTCATAAGGATAGTTATAATGACCGTATCTGTGATATGATTTCACCAGTGCATATTTATATGAATATTTTTTACCACGGGTACTGTTAGGATGGATATATTTGTTTGTCATCCATATCTGGAAAATTTCTTCAAGAAAGGTATGGAATCCTGTCATTTTTGGCGGGCCGTGCACACTAGTACTTTAATATTAATCCATCCATTTATCCATCACACTTTGATACCAGTTAATGAACAGATCTGTCTGTAGAAAAAAAGCCCTATTCAAACCCTTTATTTTCATACACAAATATGCTAGGATACATGATCTGAGACGTGTTTTCTCTGTGGACTTGGAAACGGTAAATGATTACTGCACTGAACATATAACAGCGAGCAAAATGTCATTCTTGTAAAACGTTCTTAAATGGGTTTCTTTAGTGATTCTTTGAAATAAAATTCTTAATTTCCTTGGATCCCCTAGTAGTGGTAGTAGTAGTAGTAGTAGTAGTAGTAACATAGTAGTAGTAACACAGGTTTGCTAGCACTTCAGTTATTCAAACTATATGGCACCGAAGGTCACATAATTTAGTCAATATTGGGCTTTTCCGATTCACCACGTAAGGTGGACTTCAACATTATATGAACATCAAAAATCATATGTTCATGATTTAATTACATCTCAAGATTACAACTGTCTCCCCACTGAAAAATTTTGTACGTACTACAATACATTCGAACACACAGGGCAGCCAAACCTCGATGAGGGTTTCAGCTGCCCACCCATTTTTGGCCGGACGCCTTACCCACGCTGAAACCCCCCGAGGTACCAACGTAGTGCGCCCGGCCATATTGCAGTTTCTTCGTCTACAATCTTCCAATACGATGTTGCACCTGGCCACAGTGCACCACTGCGTGGCTCCCTGTTAAATCCCAGAATATAGCTTGCACTTCTCCAGGAACAGCTGCAACGTTGCTGCATTGAAGCCTGAGCGTTCGTTTTCCCTGAGTATTTCAGTCATCACATCCTCCGCGCAGCCACGAAGATTTGGGAAACATACATTGCGAGCAGCAGAGTATCCTGGGCATTCAGCAAGGAAATGTACGACAGTCAGGGGAACATGGTACCGTTCGCACTGCGGCTGCGGCTGTCGTTCTATAAGGGGGCCGTGCGTTATGCGAGTATGGCCAATGCAAAGGCGGCAGAGTATCACCTCCATTTGACGGGCATGGCAGCTAGATGATGACCACTCCCGAACAGTGGGCTTAATGTTTCCTAATTTATTGTTTGTTGTGTCTATCCAGTTTTGCTGCCACAAATCCTTCACTGCCGCCTTGATGCAAGGATAATGATCACGGGAAGGGACTATCAAATTCAATGTTCTCTCACTTGACCCAGCAGCTTGCTTAACTTCCCGGTCTGCTCTTTCATTGCCGGATATCCCTACATGCGTGGGCACCCAGCATATTTCGACACTCCTTCGCTCGTTTACAAGCCTTGCCAGCTTTGTGACGATCTCCGCGATAATGGGGTGGGCACTGTTGTACATCTGAGCAGCATCTATTACACTTTTTGAGTCAACGAAGAAGGTGAAAGCATGCTCCTGAAAGTATGACGTGCATGCTCCTCGATCAGCTGTAGCGCTTCCATCACACCATACAGCTCTGCTGAGAAAATTGAGGTCTCTGGGAGCAGTCTCCTAGCCCTCACTATTTCCCCGGACACAGCAGCACATCCCACAGCGTCTCCTGTCTTAGAGCCGTCTGTATAAATCTTCGTGTTTCTCCAGTATATGCTCCATGAAAATTCCCTTCAGGATGTTAGCCGGCATTGACTCCTTTTTAGGCATTCGACATCCAGGGCAGAAGCTCTCCACGGGGACACGCCATGTTGGAGAGCAGTCAAAAAGCATAGGTTGCACTCTCATGGGTCCCAGCTGCATGGCGGCCGTCAGCGCAGGATAGTTCAGTGATGATGGCAGACAATACGGGAAAGGCAGATGTCGTCTGGAAGGCGCGTGCACGCTTCTCCATGTAGGAGACAGGGGCAGCTGATCTAGACGAGCCAGGTACTTGGATCCCCTAAACTCAATATTGACCTACCAATGTAATAAAAAAGAGCAAAAATGATCTTCATATATATTTATAATCAAGTCTTGACTAAAAACTAAACAACTTGAATTGTCAAAATTGGTTGAAGCCTCTGATTAATTTTGATAAATTATACCAGATATATCTCCTTCACTTGAAATTTCTATAATTATGGTCCAGGTTCACTTTCAAACATTTTTCTATTTAAGAAAAGCAATAACATATCAGTTTTTTTCTGTGAGCAATCAAGTCAAATTCTAATCAAAGAAAAAAGTCAATAAATGCCCTGAATGCATTTGCAAAACACTAGTTATGCTGCATAGAACTTTGAATGCGCAAAAAATTACAAGTGATGTATAACAGTTGGCATAGTTTCATACGGGCCTTATCTATGTTATGGATGATTCAGCATCATACCTCTAACTAGAAAGACCTTGATTTAGTTCCAGTTCTTTTGAAGTATTTTCACAAGACCAAATGCTCTTTGGATGAAACAGCAAACCAAGAAAGTGTACAATAAATTTTAAAATAGGATGCTACTTCTCTACTTACTAAGCTTACTCTTCAGTCTTTACTCATTCACGTTTCATTTCCACAACCCATTTCTAATAATGGAGCAATCAATAAAGAAGTTTCTTCAACTCAAATTAGAGTCTGTTAACTTTACTTCAAGATCTCTAAAAAAAAGCACAATGTTTCTAATTTAAAATTATTATTTTAGATTTGAGACTATAAATTAGTTTGTGACTCTCTAGCTATAGCAAAGGCAATTTATATATTTTAAATCAATTTGATGTTTAATTAAATTTAATATTTAATATGGCTAGTGCAAATGAAGGTCAATGTCGGGTTTAATGCAATCACGGAAATTAATAATTCTGTTCCAAAGAATCACTAAAGGACCACATTTAAAAGCATTTTACATGAATGACATTCTGCTCGCTGATGCGTTATTTTTGAATTATTCAACTTGAAAATTGGCTTTTGGGCACCAGGGAAGCAATAATGTAAAATGATGTCACTAGAAACCCTAATTTATAATTTTCCCTAGAAGAACTGTCATCTGTGGCTTCCCCTCACAACCCAACCTCTTTACGTTTGTAATAGGATGTTAGCTTCCGTTATTAATTGAAGGTCAATATTGAGTTTAATGTTGTCTACGATTTTCATAATTTTGTTGCAAAGAATCAATAAAGGAACACATTTCAGAATGTTTTACATGAATGACATTCTGCCCAGCGATGCGTTATTTTCAAATTATTAAACTTTGAAGCTGGCCTGTGCGTGTCATGGAAGCGCGCGCGGCTAGCGTAATTTAATTAATAACGAAAGCTAACTCCCTATTACAAACGTAAAGAGGTTGGGTCAAGAGGGGTAGGCACAGTTCTTTTAGTGAAAATTATAAATAAAGGTTTCTAGAGACGTTTGTTTATATCGACGCCAAGGTGGCTGCCGCCATGGCGCCAACCGGTACTGAAGATGGCGGTAGCCATCTTCGAGTTGATGTAAACAAACGTCACTAGAAACCTTTATTTATAATTTTCACTAAAAGAACTGCCTACCCCTCTCGACCCAACCTAGTTACGTTTGTAATAGAGGATAGCTTCCGTTTTCATTGCAAAAACAATGACTGTTTTTGCGCAAATAAGGCCATTCAGGAGCGTCATTTATATAACTTCAAACTTAAATAACTCAAAAACTAAGCATTTCCGGGCATATCGTCATTCTTGTAAAATGTCTTAAAATTGACTATATTACCTGTTTATACCTTTGAAATTATGAAATTCGCTGACAACATTAAATTCAATATTGACCTAATTGAATTTTGCTTGGCATGCTTGCTTCCTTTTTTACTTCAAAGTGGAATAATTAAAAAATAACGCATCAGCAAGCACAATGTCATTCTTATAAAACGTTTTTAAATGTGTTCCTTTAACGATTCTTCGGAACGGAATTATTAATTTCCGTGATTGCATTAAACCAGACATTGACCAAAATGGATCATCTAACTACAAACAATAAAGAAGACATATTACCACAAAGGATATCCTGTGCATTTTAACAAGTTAGAAAAAATGAAGAAACACAATAAAGAAGGTATAAAAACTGAACAAAGTAGAATGAATAAAAAACATGGTAAATCTGAAGGAGATGACAGTTGTCAATTTTGTAAATTGCGATGCCTTAGCATAGTTAATTAGATCGAAATAAACAAGTTTTCTTCTATGCACTTTGTGTCTCAAATGAGTATTTTATTAGTTATAGCGGTAAATGACTTACCGCAACTCCAGTCTTTGAAGCGGAAAGAAATTCTTTGATAGAGTTGTATGGCAATACTGCAATGGCGTCTCGCTTCCAGCGCTCTGTCTTGAAAGACGAAATCAAACCTACCGCTATACCTCGTTAAATACTCATTTGACGAAAAAAGTGTATAGAAGAAAAGTTGTTTATTTCGATGTTATTACCTACCATGTTTCAAGCAACAAAAATTCGAAAATCGATGAGTAGCTGTTTATTCGAGCGCATTCGTCATCAATGACGAAACTAAACTTACCGCTATAAATCGTAAAATACTCATTTGAGACGAAAAGTGCATAGAAGAAAACTTGTTTATTGTGATTCAATTAATTAGGTTCAGGCACCAAAAAGTGGAAAATTGACAACTGTCAAGTCCTTCAGATTTACCAAAAACATTGTAGACCCATAGCCCTATCCATAGCTGAGATTAACAGTATCCCATTTTGGATGTCTCACCGTAGCACAACATAAAGAAACTTAACTAACTTTATATTGCCTATTGTATGTTCTTTCAGTTTTCAAGATACATAATTAAAAATTAGAAGTTTCATCTACGAAGCTATTAACATAGGAAATATTTATTCAAGTTTTCCCTTGGGCACACAAATTTAAACCAAACGTCATGGGGATATGAGGATTGACCAATTCAGCTTAGGTATAATTCAAGCACATTTTATTTGATTAAAACCTCAAGACGTATTCAAATATTGATAAAACAATAATTTTTAATAATCACTGTTTCTAAGCTTCAAAATATGTAACTTAGAAGCATCCTAGTTAGCTTTCTAATAAGATATTAACTTGCTAAATGCACAGTTCTCATTCTCCACTCAACTCGATCACCTTACTAACTACACATGTATGGTGAATACCGTTACTATCAGTACAAATTAACTCAACCTACCGGAAACGCTCATGTCAGACAAACAACATGAGTCATTTCCTACAAGCATAATAAAGTTGAAACACGTATCAAATGAGTTCATTACAAGAACAGAATATGTATTTATACTTTCCTTTATTTGAGTTAATGTTCTTACGAGGAATTTTGTAAGATTTTAACATTCGATTATTGATGATGATCAGTAGACTGATCCTGAGCTCAATGGCTGACGTACGATTCACAATTATCTATTTAAATAACTTTTCTGTGAATCGATGGCAAAATTACTCATATAATGTATTCAGTGCTGTAATTTAAAAAACTAATTGTACAGACTATTGAAGGAATTCAACCAATGATATAATACTCTGAAAAAACAAGTACATGTTCAACTGAACACAAAATGGTCATTGTGCCCAAGTGGTGGTTTTGATCGCCCTGGCGATTCTCTCCATTCGGATGGGAAAACTCAGCTATGATTCCCCTTTCTATCCAAGTGTCGGAGACCGGTACCAGATCGGCCAGGGGTAACCATTATTGCATCCTGATGTTAGTTATGCGGCACTTGGAATACCAATACGTATACGAGATTAGATGCACCAGGCTTGATAGAATAAAACATTCTTTTCTCTCTTTTATTTTTGATGGATTGTAAATAGAAAATTTTACAATACCAGTATTTCCAATTAACATTAATTTTCCCAATGCTTAAGAACAAATATGAATGCTGAAACACTCGACACATTATTTCGTACACATACAACCCAACAAAGCGAAACAATTTCTAATAATAGCGAGCTAATGTTGTGCCCTTAAATAATAAAATAACATCCAATGCCCTAAAAACCCATTTCAATGAGAAACTGCTTAAGAAAGAACTCTTTACTCATTTACCATCAATTTTGGGTAACCCCACCTTTGTGCGGGAATAGCTTATGTTCGCAAAAATATTTTCTATAGATGAACACTTGAAAGAGATCATAATGGAGATACGTAGACAGACATAGTACTAAGTAGTCGTTTTTAGTCGCCCACCAAAAAAATCAATGGCCATTTTGCTCGATACTAATGTTTTGGAATTGAAATATAAGGCATTTGAAAATCCAATGTACAAGGTGATATGTATCAGGCTTGATTGGAAATAAAGCATCCGTAGATGCCTTCATTATAAAAAAAAAAAAAATAAGTCCAGCTTCGTGTGGCTGTTCGTTTCAAACAGAGGGCGAACAAATTCTGGGGCCATCAAAATAGTAAACATAGTTTAATCTTTGTATAAATTAAAAATTATTATTATAATATATACAATAGCCCGGTATATCTCCTCGTTTGAAAAGGAAGAACATAGCCGTAATGCCACACTCTGCCCAGGTGTCGTAAATGGGTACGGTGTCGACCGGGGGTAACCGTTATTTAGTACCAGTACTACTTCCACGATATTTGAAAAATCAATGGGGATTGTATGAATCAGGCTGGATTGGAATATAACATCCTTCGCGTCAAATTGGACGGAACTATTACTTTTTCTAGCTCGGTCAATATGGTCTCAAAGCGCTGAACGAGGAATATGAGCACTTACGAAGTTCCGTCATACAACTAATGATAATTAATTTCCTTAACTTGGAAACTGCAGTCATACACCACAGTTGCATGAGCGTCTTCACGACAGAAAATGCAGGCTTTTAATGACCTAATTGAATGACTCTAGCATGGCAAAACTCTCTCGACGTGCGTTGTGCAAATAAAATATAGTACATTCTGTTTGATACACGTATGAAAATGAAAAGAAACTACAGACCGTGGTTATTTGAAAAATGTTAACATGTATTTCTAAAAAGTGCATCTGTTCTGAGACTGTTCATTACAGCATATTTGAACGTTTATTTTAATAAAGAAAGAACGTTGGATAACATAGTTTGCTCGTCAGTATCACACACGTCGTCACTATGATTTGACTGACTTCAAAACAAACAAAATGTGCAGTAATTTCACGGTGCAAACAAATCGATACTTCGAATTGTACTTTGCACTCATTGTGAAATAACTCGGGAGATCAATGACGTTTGCATCAACAGGGAGAAAAGGTGAAGGAAAGTCCTTGCGGGAGAGATGTTCATTAATTACTTAGGCACACAATATAAAATTAAGAGTTAGCAATTTTTACCGCGTTAAAGCTATGTCTCGACAACGTTCGCTAAATTACACGCATATTAATAGCAGAAGTACAAATCTTTAGATGCCATACTTGACGAAACAAGTCGTACAGCCGGAGAAAAAACGACAGGAAAATTGATATCCTCGGACGACAGACACAACACACCCGGAGTCCAGAATGACAGCTTTTAACGTGAACCCCTCGTTAACCGTTGTGTTGCAAACTGCAACTGGCATCGAGTAATGCAGCTGCTGTAAATCATCATCGGTCATAGAGTAGTTTTTCAAGTGATATTAGCGCGGCATTTTAGATAGGCATGGCTTCGCCCAGGTTTAAATGCAGTTTCTCTCATAAAACCAGAAATACTCTCGTAAAATGCGCTGAAAAACGAGAAGCGTTTCCAGGCTGAAAGGATTCTGTCCAGCTCTGGAGATGGAAAATGCCTTAAGGGTACCGGCGAAGAATGCTTGCTTCCGTTTGAAAAATCAATTTTTTTACCTTTCCAGCAATTAAGCACATTCATTTATGCTAGATCAGCTGGCTTTAAAAGCACTTACAATAAACACAAAGCCTTCCCACAGATACAACGAATGTCCCACAACAATCACTGAACAAGAAATGACCAGCGTGGACAAAGCAGTGCTACGGAAGTTTTCAGGAATCTACCCATCCCAAATGACAAAACAAGACTTGTATGGAAAAGAGACCAGGAAAATGAAGGCAAGGACTCTCAAGTCCAGCGTTATGGTTTCTGCAAACCTGCCGTATGAGCGACGAAAAACAATTGATTGGCTTGCTGATAAATACATGAGCTTTTGATAAGAAGTTTAGGGCAGAGACCATCATGCATGGCAATGTTAAAATTTGATATCTCAGAACATTCCGGGCATTTTCATCGACTCGTCTCTAATAAAATCTCTGAAAGATGAATCTTTCGGCTTATGTCTGGAGACGGGTTGAGGAACAAAATACTTCGTTTGAGATATACGATTTTAATAAAATCGTGCACCGTAGTCGCAGTCCTGGCAATTCTATTGAAATTACTTGGTGAGCAAAATAAATCTTCACGAGCGCCCCAGAATGAATTCGGAAACATTAACATCGCCAGACAGTCATGTGAAATTCATAGTTTGATACATTCATGCGAAAACTCTCAAAGAAATAAATTCTTTCTTTTAACTTTTAGCATTAATATCAGAGCAAGTTATGGGACGCGAGTTATCGTCAAGATTAAGAAATAAAACATAAAATAAGGATTTTAGTTCAACATATTCATTAAACTGCCCAGCTTAGTTGATAAAAATAGAGTTCCACTGTATAAATAAAAGGTAACATTATCATTATGAACATAAAAAGAGGATGTCCCCTTGTAGTTGTACCATTTGGGTTAGTATTATCCGACTTTAATTAACGAACCGAAAAAAACGTATCGCAAAACCGGGTGACTTAGCAGCACCACAGCTAGTGTGTTAATGTTGGTTAACTTTCAAGCATCTGAAGGGAAGACATTATAAGAAAAGTGGCTTGATTCCATATTTTCGCAGCGGAAGATATGCAAAACTGGAGGCCACTAAAGCGCACTGATGATAAACTCATGAAGAACTGGAAAGGATTCTAACAATAAATTGTACGTAAATCCAACAAACACGGTGCCACCTCAGAAATCAGTGAATTATGAACAGTTAAATTCAATTGTCAAACAAAAAAGCACATTCCACGAGAGTTAGTTAAATAGTACTATTATGGGACCCAGACGCACATTGATCGTAGCAGTAATGTGCTCCAGCAGTCGCCTACAACATCGATGATAATAAACTCAGTTAACGACATCTTCGGTCGAAGACTATTTCTTTATCATTTTGGTTATTCTACCGAAGCCAATGTCGTACCGACGTACAACAGCAATGGAAGAGTTCAAATCACCACACGCACTGCTGTATTGGTCGCTTCCGATTCCAGTCATTATTGTGCTTTAGACGCTAGTGAACATGACGCTCTCTGAGCAGGGGTCTCTAAACTTTCCAGCTTTAGTTAAGTGTCCCACTGATAACTCCAGTACGTTTCAAGGGCTAAAACCGTTTTAACTTTCCTGCCATTATCCATAATTTCTTGAGTAGTCGCAGAGTACGTGCACTGTACGAGCTTACGATTGCTAAATTCGCTAGTTCAATTACTATTGCGCATTTCCGCGGGTCGAATTGATCACACCGCCAGGGAAAATTTGGCCCCCGTACATTAGAGATTACTGCATCTAAAGGCTAATGAACATGAAGCTTTAGAGCAGTGGTTCTTAGCCCATGGGTTGCTAAGGGTTTCTGCAACCTGTTTGTGTTAACCTACAGTAACCTGTTTTCAAAAGAATAATCATATTATGAATGGAATTTTTTATTTTGGGTCACTGCCAAAAAAAGTTAAGAACCACTGCTTTAGAGGTGAGTGGTTCCTCATGAAAATCCCAGAGCTGTGATAGGTTTGCACCGCCTACAATAAGGCAGTACTTCTCATATACTCAAAAAAGAGTAAATCAAGTATCAGGTCTCAACATGGTTGAGTCGGGTAATTATGACTGTTAATATAGTTTTAAAGCCTATCTTCAATATAGATTCTTGCAAAGAACAGGTATCATATATTTGGTAGTAAGCGCTCCAACAATTTCAATTCAGCAACTTCAAGACTTCATACACATCCTTTACATATCCGCTATTTGCTTTTAATTTAGCTTTGTTTCAATCTCACGCATACTATTAAGTAAAATAATATACCTACCTTTCAAACCGCTCCATTTTTTATAAGTCTAAAGCATATTTTAAACAAATTCATGACCTCACATTAACTTTGAACACGGCTACTGGAACATTGAAAGCAAACAGAATAACATGAAATGAAGCCCATCTATCAACACGGCATAAGCAACTAACTTTGCTCTCTCCGTCAACGTGCCTTCATGGTAACGATGAATGTATTTAAAAACAGGAAACGATTCATACTCGAATAATTACGAATAATAAATGCTTAGGTAAAAAATTATCGAAAGATATGTGCATCGATAATTCATTTGAACTGAAAATAACGAACTTTCAAATTTGAAATAGGTAGAGAGGCGTTCTATTAGGAGACACCGAGATAGAATCCAACTCCCACACAGCAAAGCGAGCTATCATTTGTACGTTACCATTCGCTTTTTTGAAGACAAAAAAATGTAGCGTTAGACCAGCATGAAAGAAGACGCCTAAAATAAAACGTCTGCTTGGCCATGCCAAAAGAAAAGAACGAGTGCAAATAAAATCTTCCCAAATGACATAAATATAGCCACAATCGTCAACGACCAGCGTTATGAAGCTCAGAGCCGAATCTACGAAGTTCACCAACGAAAATAAACACTCGGCGCCACAGATTTCTCTAAGAGAAACTCTACCTCGTTGAAAGTAAGACACCTAAGTAAAGTCGAGCATTGTTTCCCAAATAGTCTTCCTCAGCTGTACGTGGGAAGCTATGCTAACAAGATAGCTACTAGTCTAGAAAGATAGGCAGAAATAATATACAATATTGCATCCCAGTCTTACTTTTGCAAGGAGGAATCTACGTTTTTAGCCGCACTGGCTGTACCTGAGCGGCTAAAATCATAGATACCTTGGCTGAAATTATAGATATTTCGGCAAAAATTATAGATACCTCGGCGAAAACGTTAGACTAGGTACTTATCCAGAAACGATAGATACTTCCCCAGAAATGCTTACACTTCTGTTAAAGACAAATTATTACCTCGGTTGAACAAGGATATTCAAAAAAAGACTAACCAGACAGTTTAGAACACTAAATACAGACATAGATACAAAAGAGGTGACAACGACATGTACACCCAAGTTGTAAGTGTAGTTTTTGTATCTGTAACGTACCTACACTCCCAAGGCCCTGAAAGTAATGGGACAGACAGCAACAATGAAAAGACTAGTCACGAGCTACTCCAATTTTTCCAGCATACACCGAGAAAAAACACAGACTTAAAAAAATACAAGCACAAAGAACAATCAATAGCTGCCGACACTGTTGCTCAAACAACGGAAAATAGCGAGCTTTTGTTTGAGGGGCACAATGATTTGAAAAATTATGTCTAAAACAGCCTACAATGAAAAATCTCGTTCAACTCCACAAGAAAAAGAAAAGAAGTTCATGTACCCGATTATTAAAAACTTCTCTCACCTAAACTTAATAAATTGGTAGATTAAAGCACAGAAATGTAGGTACCATTAGCTGATGAATTCAAGGAGAACTATCAACTAAAGGTAATGTTATCTATTATGACATGATTTCCTTTGAACAAATATTGCAAAAAGACGAACATTGTACGGTGTCCCTTTCATAAAACTCTTCATCGAACTACTCGGTTGGCAAAATTATCTCAGTTAAAAAATATAAATTTATGCAGTAAGCATACCAGTTCACCTAGTGGACGATTTCTTTTTATCATTTATTCAAATATTTTAAATAACAATTAGTAGGTAATGTTTGTTGGAGTAAGTAATCAATAAGCTGCAGTCTGTGAAAGCTTTTCAAACATTTTTTCAACGTGCCACGAGAAGTCGCAGCAAATATAAATCCTGAAATTGTCACCAAATAACAAGAAATCCTGAACCAAATTTCAGAACTGGAAAAAACGTCCCAAAGCTCGTCTTCACGATGGTCTTCAATCCATTACCGCGCATGCAAACGGATCTCAACGCAAACAACGCCTAAAGTTTAACTAAATGCTAGCATAATATTCGTAGCACTAATGCAAAAAAATAAACAGAATTTGAATAAAAGCTCGCATGATTTTCGTGGTACCACACATTTCTTCTGTTGTATTCACTGCTCGCTATCAGTCGGTGCCCGAGTCAGTCCACAACGCTGCTACACCGAGGTTTGATTACCATGCTATAAATGCAAACGTCTTCATATTGTTCCATTACACCAAACTTCCAGAGCACAGCAGTAAAGAAATGCGGTACGGAAGACAAAGATCGTGGGAGTGAAGGCACATGAGGCGGTGGAAGAGTACCCTCCTGGTCACGGTAGATACCAACTCTAAACAGGGTCGCCAGTTTGACTGTTTTTATGGTCAAAGTAATGAGATTAAGCGGACTTGCACGCCGTAATATGAGATGTTGGCTTTAAATCAGCTGCGGATATCCTAAAACTATCATGAGTGAAATAACTGTTTTTTGTTGGCCTTCAAACAACCCAAAATTTTGATATTTTGGCTAAAATTAGCAGATTATGCCGTATTTAAAACATTAAGTTTCATATTTAGCCTATTTAAGGGAAAATCATCAAATTTGTTAAAATAATCAGGGTAGGCCTTTTCTGGTCAATATTGTTAGAAAAACAATTTTCTAGGCAAAATCATTAGATAAGGCAATTTTCAGATTGAAATTAGAAAAGACAATTTTCAAGTTAAAATTAGAAAACGCATTTTCCAGGCCATAATTTTCAGGGTTGGCTATTCTCAAGTTGAATATGGTCAGAAAAAAAGCCAATCTGGCAACTCTGTTCTCGAGTGCCATTGCAGGAGACCATTCTGGACCGGCCAGAGGAATGCTGAGGGGAGCTAGCAGAGCCGAGCGTCCGAAGAATTCTGGAACAAGAAATGCTAGCATCAGTAAGAAAAATAATAGAAAACCATGTAGGGTAATGTTCGAATGGCCGTACGGTTCGAATCGTCGGTCATTCTAAGTTAATTTTCGCTTTTTGACGATCGATAGCAATCCAAAAGCCTAGACGTAAGACGCGTAGCAGATTACACCACTACAGGCCTTGTGGGTTGAGTTTTTAGATAGCTACCGAGCGCAAAAATTTAAAATTAACTAAGAATGACCGACGATTCGAACCGTCCGACCTTTCGAACATTACCCTACAGTACTTCCAAAAAAGTTGATACATGAAATGTAATAAAACACCTTGGATTTTAAAAATATCTAAATATATAGGTACCTAATTGGTAGACAAACTATAAGAGACGTACAATAGGGGTTAATTATGTTATTGAGAGAAAAAATTTAAGCCTTTCAATATCTGAAGTATAAGAAGTACAGTGGAGGGGCGCAGAAGTCACTTCACCATTTTGAATATTCTTAAAATCCTGATAATTAATACACAATGAAATTTGAAGATACTCTTTTTCATTTTGCTGGTAACGCTTTTTTATGGCTGTGTTAGTTGTAGTGTAATGACTATTCACAATGGTAGAGTAATTTTTACGCCACCCTGTACATTATGAATTTGTTCTCCAAGCTATAGAGGTTTTATTTATCATAGGACAGAAATACAAAACGAAAATAAAAGTATATTGAATGGAAAGACAGATGCAGACAGGAGGCACAAGAGGGCAAACAGGAGACACAAGAGGGCAAACAGGAGACACAAGAGGGCAAGCAGGAGCCACAAGAGGGCAAGCAGGAGCCACAAGAGGGCAGACAGGAGCCACAAGAGGGCAGACAGGAGCCACAAGAGGGCAGACAGGAGACACAAGAGGGCAGACAGGAGACACAAGAGGGCAGACAGGAGACACAAGAGGGCAGACAGGAGACACAAGAGGGCAGACAGGAAGCACAAGAGGGTAGACAGGAGGTACAAAAGGGCATACAGGAGGCATAAGAGGGCAGACAGGAGGCACAAGAAGCCAGGCAGGCGGCACATGAAAGAAAAATGAAGAACAGTTTATTTCCAATAGAGTTGATGCATGAAATGTATAATATTGATTGTTAAAATATCTTACACTAAGATCCTGATAACCACACATGGGTACCGTAATGTCCATTTCAATTATCGAAACAAATGATTGAGAGAAAAGCATGAAAAATACATTCTCTTTGCAGTATTAATGTAAGTTTGGTACTGCATGTAGATACGGGAAGTTATGTTAATGTAAGCCTGATACTGCATGTATGTAGATAGGGGCAGACAAAGCACCTGTCTGGTGGAGTGCACGGCGGCGCGAGGAGGCCGCTCCTCCAGGGGACACAGCAGGTCGTCGAACTCGAGGGTGTGGCCACCGCGGCTCCTGCTGCTGCTGCGCCGCTTCAGGGAGAACTGAGATCGCTTCTGCGGCTGTAAATGTTAATAAACGATTTCAGAATATTTCTGGCTGGAGATAGAATATGTCGTTTCGAAATAGCCGTGAGTGTTGGACGAAACATACACGATCACAGCTGGAATAATGATAGAAGAATAAATTTAAAAAATACAATAGTGGGAGAGAAGACCATTGAACTTGGAGGAAATTTTCCATTAAATGAACAGGCTCAAAAATGCGAAATCAGCGCTCACAGACTGCTCCCAACGTTCATATCATCAGAAATTGTAAAAAATATCAAGGAATTGCCTTAGCAGCAAGATCCTACACTATCGCATTGTACGGAGGGCAGAGAGGGAGCGAAGTATTAAGTGGTCCTGACCTTAACTTTGGTGGTGGTGGTGAGGGGAGAGTAGCCTGGCGTGTCTTCTATGTCTCGCTTCTCATGCACCACTTCCAGGCTCACCAATTCCTGGAAATAAAAGGATGTAAATTGAAATTATAAATTGGATTCTTGCACATTGAAGGTGTGAGCTGAAATTCTGAGTCGGATTCTTACACACTGAAGGGCGTTACTGGAATTGATGCGTTGAATTCCTGAAATTTGATGCGTGAAAATCAAATTGCCAAAGAAAATTCCCCAAATTGAAGGTCATAAATTGAATTACTGCATGGAATTCCTGTAAATTGGAAGGTGTTCATCAAATTAGCGCAGTAAATTTGTCTAAATTGAAGGGTTGAAATTGACTTAATGAATTGAATTCAAATACAATGAAGGGTTGAATTGAAAACCACAAGAGAAATTCGTAGTATGAATACTTTTTACCACCATGAGTTGAGAACCAAAAAGAGTTATACTGTGTTCACTTTGGCAATTACTCAAACACGGTGAGAGGAATGAATTTTTATTTTTATTTTGTCCAAACACTCAGCAGAAGCTGCTTCAGCCGTTATATCCACCGTGTCTTATATTTTCTTTATAATTGAGACTGCGACACAAGCTCACATCAAACTATGCTTGATGGCACCATTTAATTGATATACTTATCAAATTAAATGGAAGTTTAAAATAGAGGAAATGCTCGAGATACAAACGAAATAAAACGTTTGACTGATGCGGGTAGAGGAGTGCAAAACTAAAGTTTTCCAATTATTATTCATCGAATAATATTCCACACAAGCAAAAAAAAGTAATTCCGAGATCAGACAATCCGATTAAGCGACCACAAGCATGATATCGTTGCTAATAAATGAACGTAAGTCACTTGATCACACTATACGACCATATAAACAATGTGGACACAAAAGTTCCTACAAATAAGGATTCATAAGAAGAATTTTAATTCCACATATTTGGTCCAAGTAGAACAAGAAACAGAAATGTGGGGGTAACTTCACCTGAAACATGCAGATCACTTCACCTGAAGTATGGAGGTCATTGCACCTGATGTGTGCAGATCACTTCACCTGAAGTATGGAGGTCATTGCACCTGATGTGTGTAGGTCATTGCATCTGATACATTGAGGTCATTGCATCTGATACATTGAGGTCATTGCATCTGATACATTGAGGTCATTGCATCTGATACATTGAGGTCATTGCATCTGATACATTGAGATCATTGCATCTGATACATTGAGGTCATTGCATCTGATACATTGAGGTCATTGCATCTGATACATTGAGATCATTGCATCTGATACATTGAGGTCATTGCATCTGATACATTGAGGTCATTGCATCTGATACATTGAGGTCATTGCATCTGATACATTGAGGTCATTGCATCTGATACATTGAGATCATTGCATCTGATACATTGAGGTCATTGCATCTGATACATTGAGGTCATTGCATCTGATACATCGAGATCATTGCATCTGATACATTGAGGTCATTGCATCTGATACATTGAGGTCACTGCACCTGAAGTATGGACATCACTTCCCCTGAAACATGGGGGGGTCACTGCACTCGCCTACGACACCCCTTTAGAGGCTATTGAACACGACGCTTCAAAGGCTAGTGAACATGGCGCTTTAGAGGCTGGTGAACATGGCGCTTTAGAGGCTGGTGAACATGGCGCTTTAGAGGCTGGTGAACATGGCGCTTTAGAGGCTGGTGAACATGGCGCTTTAGAGGCTGGTGAACGTGATGTTTTAGAGGCTGGTGAACGTGATGTTTTAGAGGCTGGTGAACGTGATGTTTTAGAGGCTGGTGAACGTGACGCTTTATAGGCTGGTGAACGTGGCGCTTTAGAGGCTGGTGAACGTGGCGCTTTAGAGGCTGGTGAACGTGGCGCTTTAGAGGCTGGTGAACGTGGCGCTTTAGAGGCTGGTGAACGTGGCGCTTTAGAGGCTGGTGAACGTGGCGCTTTAGAGGCTGGTGAACGTGGCGCTTTAGAGGCTGGTGAACGTGGCGCTTTAGAGGCTGGTGAACGTGGCGCTTTAGAGGCTGGTGAACGTGGCACTTTAGAGGCTGGTGAACGTGACGCTTCAAAGGCTAGTGAACATGGCGCTTTAGAGGCTGGTGAACAAGACGCTTTAGAGGCTGGTGAACGTGACGCTTTAGAGGCTGGTGAACGTGACGCTTCAAAGGCTAGTGAACATGGCGCTTTAGAGGCTGGTGAACAAGACGCTTTAGAGGCTGGTGAACGTGATGCTTCAAAGGCTAGTGAACATGGCGCTTTAGAGGCTGGTGAACGTGACGCTTTAGAGGCTGGTGAACGTGACGCTTTAGAGGCTGGTGAACAAGACACTTTAGAGGCTGGTGAACGTGACGCTTTAGAGGCTGGTGAACGTGACGCTTTAGAGGCTGGTGAACGTGACGCTTTAGAGGCTGGTGAACAAGACACTTTAGAGGCTGGTGAACGTGACGCTTTAGAGGCTGGTGAACGTGACGCTTTAGAGGCTGGTGAACGTGACGCTTCAAAGGCTAGTGAACATGGCGCTTTAGAGGCTGGTGAACAAGACGCTTTAGAGGCTGGTGAACGTGACGCTTTAGAAGCTGGTTAACACGACGCTTCAAAGGCTAGCAGTTGCCCACAGAAGTCCCAGAGTGGCGTACCTTGAAGTGCATGTTGAGGTGGCGGCGCAGGAGCGTCTTGTTGGCAGGGATGGAGAGCAGGGCCGCCAGCACTTCGGAGTTGAAGCGCACCTCGTACACCAGCAGCGCCCCGTGTACCCCTGCAACACACACCCAAGTTAACCCATATCTCCATGCTAACGTATCTTATTGACTGCTTTGCTTGAAGAATCTTAATTTTTTATCTCAAGATACATCTTAATGTGTCTTAAAACTGTGACACATCTTAATCCGTTTTAACATTTTTGAAATTCTATTCTGAGAATCTTAATTTTTAACCTTGATACGTCTCATTATTCTTCTTTAAAAACCCTAACTTTTAATCTCAAGGTATATCTCAATGCTAACACATTTCGACATTACAATATTGATCTCTTGGTCTTATTCTTGAGGTACATTATGAAAATGAAAATTTTTAATAATAATAAACATCTAACATACCTTCAAATTCCATGTAAATCGTTTTATTCCTAATCGTAACCTTTAAGGCACGTCTTAAAAATCGAAGTTAATAATCTTAATGCACTTAATATCCGAACTTCAAAATCTTCACTCTCAGCTTCATCCTTAGGACACACTTCAATACTCCTGCAAATAATTTTTGAATTTGAAATAACTGCATCCTTGCAAATCGTTAGAGCAACTCAATGGACCGCAACCTGCTTTAGGGCAGCAGCCACTTTCATGCGTAGCCAATGAACACCACTTTAAAATTAGAGTAGGGGTCTAAAATGCTTAGTTATAAGTTAGAAACACAAGTCTACTAAATTATTTTTAAAATTTCACTTTCAAAATTTGTTAACCATCATTTGATACAAAGCGCAGCTATTATGGACTGTTAGGTGTCAAAACGTTAACTGTTGCAAGTTAAAATGATATTCAATATTCAATTCTAATTTTAGTTAATTAAGTATTCAACATTTCATACAAGAAAAATGAAAAAGATTGCGCCTTCATTTGATTTTGATTAAGTTTTCAGGAAAATAGAGTATGTGGCCACCAGCAGAAAATACCTTCAGTGACCGAAGGTGCATCACGCAGCAGGATGAAGTTCATCCTTTGCGTCCTCTAGGCAGCAAAACACATGCTAATTTTTGGTAAATGAGTCTTTGAAATATCTACTGTACATTTAAACAAGCTATTAGGAACAATACTTGCAGTAACAATAAACATACAGAAAGAGATCATACATAATAATAAGATATTTTTACAAGGGATACGTTATCATCACACTCTACTACAGAAAAATTCGCTGAAAAATTCCAAACAAATTTGGTATTTGAATTACATTAAATGAGGGTGTTATTATCGAACGCCACACATGATAAAATTGAGGTTCATTCATCGCCAAATTGAAGCGCAGTGGCACAAGGCTAAGTAAAGCAATAAAAAGCCAAGTAATGTAATAACAACTCAAGTAAATCAATACATGACCAAGGAAAGCAATACAAGGCCAAGTAATATCACACAATACTAAGTGAAGTAACACAAAGCCAAGTAAAATAATGCAAGGCCCCGTAAAACAAACCACGGCGAAGTAAAGGAATACATGACAAAGAAGAGCAATAAAAAGTCGAGTAAAGCAATAGAAAACAAAGTAGAATAATAGAAGACCAAGAAAGGCATTATATGACCAAGTAGAACAATAGGAAACTGAGTAGAGCACTAGAAAACCAAGTAGAGCAATAAAAGACCAAGGAGAGCAATAGAAGACCAAGTAGAGCAATAAAAGACCAAGCAGGGCAATAAAAGACAAAGTAGAGAAACGAAGACAAAGAAAAGCAATAGAAAACAAAGTAGAGCAATAGAAGACCAAGGAGAGCAATAGAAGACCAAGTAGAGCGATACAAGGTAGAGTAAAAAAGACCATGTAGAGCAATAGAAGACCAACAAAATCAATAGAAGGCCAAGTAGAGTAATAGAAGACCAACAAAAGCAATAGAAGACCAACAAAATCAATTGAAGACCAAGTAGAGCAATAGAAGACCAAGTAGAGCAATAGAAGACCAAGTACAGCAATACAAGGTAGAGTAAAAAAGACCAAGTAGAGCAATAAAAGACCAACAAAAGCAATAGAAGACCAAGTAGAGCAATAGAAGACCTAGTAGAGCAATACAAGGTCGAGTAAAAAAGACCACGTAGGGCAATAGAAGACTTATTCGAACACAACAAGGCAAAGATCATCACTAGAAGCAACAAGGAGTGCCCTGCTCACCTGAGCCGCGCAGGTTGGGGGCGTACTCGGACAGGTCTGCAGTTCTGAGCCACTCCATGACCCGATGGTTGGTCCACAGGCACACCTCCGCCGCTCCGCCCACCGTATTCTGTCAAGTTCAGCCATTGTAAAAACTCAATCATTCAATAAATAAATACACCTGAATCTCAATTGTGAAGTTCTCAGGAAAGGAATAGCAGAAGAACTGTTAATAATTGCATTAATAAATAGCTACCAATTATACCTGTGAAGACGATGCAAAGATTAACTTAGGAACTAAAAATCATTGGGAAAATAAATAGCAAGAGTTTACAACAGTGAAGGTAGAAACGATAAAGGTGATCACCCGTAGGACAAACTGCTGACCACGCTGGTAAGAATAGCTAACAGGGCACGGCGGTGTCCCAATGACTTCCCCTTGATAAGCCTTTATTGACATCGTCAATGTTGCATGGTGTGGAATACCGAACTCATTGAAATTGTTCCTACGCGACGCAGTACATTTAAGATTCATACTGAACTGTTCAAAGAGATCTAAAAACCTAAAATAATAGCTCGACAACTGGCATTGAACTGTGAACGAGATCAACTCTTGAACAAGCTAAATAAACAACATATTTTCTTTCAAAAAACTTATTTTGTAGCACTGATTTTAGTTCTCACTCAGCAGAGATTGAGAGCACACTTAGAAGATGCCAGCACAACCCAGTCTAACTTTTTCGCCGCCTAAACGATTTAGTCGCTTAAATCGCTTAGGCGGCGGAAAACATGCATGCAGGTGGCGAAGAAGTCAGACGGGGAATAATAAGATAGCAATTAATTGGTTTAGTAGTTTACTTAGGACTAGGTAACGCAGGGAGGACTATTAACTCGTTCACTACGTATTGGTACATGTGCGAATCACTTAGTGAATTGCTCATTCATGTACCAGTAACAATGGCTCTCAATTCACTGATTACACTACCTTAATTTAAACTAGACTATGGCGTACAAGTTGAATTGATATCGTGCAATTAGATTTTCTTGCTTTTTAGAAAGAATAAGAATGTAATCAAGCCGTGAAGATGGCTTTGTAACTCGACTTTTTCCAACCAAACCAAACAGACCGTAGCAACCGCGGAACGGTAGGGATCGAACGTGTTTAAGAGTGGATGATGGAAGATTTAACATTTGAATGAGTCCAAAAATGGATGAACTCGTGCAAATGCTCTATTATTTATCGTCGGCACTTTAGTACTGCTCCCTGCGTTCAACTGCATATATGAATTCCAAACGAGGCACCAACTCACGGTGTCGTTGTTATTGTTAGCGTTGTCAGTGCGGCCAGCAGATGAGGAATTGGAACGTCTCAATAGAACTGAAGAATCGAAATCGTGCTCCCGCAGAACCTGAAACAAAATTAGAACCATATTGTAAGTGAAATAATAATTAATATTCCATTAATAACTGGCTGAAAGTAAACAATAAAAACGTGATTTCTATCAACGAAAATATACAAATTAGTATTAACAATGGAATTATACAATAAAGTGTGATTTAAACCAAGGAAAATCTTCACATTGAATGAAGGTAGCTTTCGACCAAATCCAATATTAGTGAACATATAAGTATGGTATTTGAATTACGTTAAATAATGGTATTAATATCAAGCGCCACATAAGATAGAATTGGCTCCGTGATACAGTGGTTAAGGGATCAGCCTTGTATGTTGGAGACGAGGGTTCGTATCCCGGCGCTGGCGCAGAGATTTTCCCCGTTGGGTATAAAGGGAAAGCTCAAGCACAATACCCCACTCAACCCAGGTGTCGGAAATGGGTACCGACTTTACGGGGGAACCGTCATGGTGTCCTATATATAGGGTAAGTTATAAGACATTTGAAAAACCAATGCTTAAGATCATATGTATCAGGCTTGATTGGAAATAAACCATCCCAAAGATGCCGATGTTTGTTTGTTTGTTTTGAGCTTCTTACATCACCCAATTGAAGCCTTTGCAACATTCACTCAAATTCGACATTTTGAACTGAGGAGCAGAATCGTCAATTCAAAAGAAAAAAATTTTGAATAGACAAATATTTCAAATTGAAACTTTTAAAAACTTAAGGAGCACGTTTTTGAAGATCGAGAATTAGCGGGGAGCAAGACTTTATTCAAATTTGACATTCCTATGGCCACAAAGCGAGAATCAGGGGAGCAAGGCACACCTGGATGCCGCGCTTGAGGGAGAGGGCGTGCAGCAGGCTGGTCACTTTGAGGAACGCGAGATCATCCCAAGTGAGCACGTTGAGCACGCGCGGGTCGACACGCGCCTCGTGGAAGACCTCCTTGTACTGCGGCAGCCCCACGTCGTCCAGCCACTGCGACATCCACGCCAGGCTCGCGCTCGCGCCCTCCACACCTGGTCATTCAGTTCTGTTTACACCGTGTCTATAATTCTGTTCTGTATGCACCGTGTCTATAGTTCAGTTCTGTGTGCACCGTGTCTATAGTTCAGTTCTGTATACACAGTGTCTATACTTCAATTTTGTCTACACAGACACCGAGAACAGTACCGGGTTTTCAAAACTGCAGGACACCTGATATTTAATTCTGTAAACACCGGGACACTTAAAACTCAGGCATCATTCCTTGACCTGAAAAAGTTTTGGATTTTCTAAAGTGCCAGACACTTGATAATTCTATTGTTTACACCGTCACACTTGAAACTCCGACCTGAAGCGTGCCGGATATTCAAAAGTAACAAACAACACACAATTTTAATTGAATTCTCAGTACATCGTAATACTTGAAACTCAGGCATACTTCTCGGACTTGGAGAGTGCTGAATTTTTGGAACTACGGGATAAGTTTTATATATTTTGTTGAAAAAAACAGGATATGAGATAATTTATGCAGTCTTTTAAAAAATTGCTCCGAAATCCTTGCTGGTTACGCGAGGGAAGCAGAATTTTGATAGTCATTGAAAACTGAATATTTTGGAAATCAATCTGCAATTTTTGTCGTTTTGATGCACTAAGTAAGTCTAGCCAGAAACTGGCATTCTCGAGGTTTAAACACAGTACAGCTCTCCACGGAACGTTCACAATGTCGTTAGTAAAGAGTATGGTAGATTGTTCTCTGATACAATCTAAAGTCCATGATTTGTAAACCAACTCACTCAGGTTACGAGCGACACTAGTACAAATGGCTTAGAGTAAAGTAAAGTGAGTATGTAAGAGTTCAATCACTTGTAAAACGGTCAGGAGTCACTTGTGCAGCAGGCTAGTGTCACTTGGGTAAAATGGTTGACAGACACCTGTAAAGTTTTAGTGTGGCTTATGTGATGGGCGAAATTGACTTGTGAGATGGACAAAAGAAACTTGTAAAGTGGTTAAGAGTCGTTTGTAAAGTCGTTAATAATCACTTGTGAAGTGGTCAAGAATCAATTGTAAAGTGGTCAAGAATCAATTGTAAAGTGGTCAAGAATCAATTGTAAAGTGGTCAAGAATCAATTGTAAAGTGGTCAAGAATCAATTGTAAAGTGGTCAAGAATCAATTGTAAAGTGGTCAAGAATCAATTGTAAAGTGGTCAAGAATCAATTGTAAAGTGGTCAAGAATCAATTGTAAAGTGGTCAAGAATCAATTGTAAAGTGGTCAAGAATCAATTGTAAAGTGAGCGAGATTCACTCGTAAAGTGAGCGAGATTCACTCGTAAAGTGAGTGAGAATCACTCGTAAAGTGAGTGAGAATCACTCGTAAAGTGAGTGAGAATCACTCGTAAAGTGAGTGAGAATCACTCGTAAAGTGAGTGAGAATCACTCGTAAAGTGAGTGAGAATCACTCGTAAAGTGAGTGAGAATCACTCGTAAAGTGAGTGAGAATCACTCGTAAAGTGAGTGAGAATCACTCGTAAAGTGAGTGAGAATCACTCGTAAAGTGAGTGAGAATCACTCGTAAAGTGAGTGAGAATCACTCGTAAAGTGAGTGAGAATCACTCGTAAAGTGAGTGAGAATCACTCGTAAAGTGAGTGAGAATCACTCGTAAAGTGAGTGAGAATCACTCGTAAAGTGAGTGAGAATCATTCGTAAAGTAAGTGAGAATCACTCGTAAAGTGAGTGAGAATCACTCGTAAAGTGAGTGAGAATCACTCGTAAAGTGAGTGAGAATCACTCGTAAAGTGAGTGAGAATCACTCGTAAAGTGAGTGAGAATCACTCGTAAAGTGAGTGAGAATCACTCGTAAAGTGAGTGAGAATCACTCGTAAAGTGAGTGAGAATCACTCGTAAAGTGAGTGAGAATCACTCGTAAAGTGAGTGAGAATCACTCGTAAAGTGAGTGAGAATCACTCGTAAAGTGAGTGAGAATCACTCGTAAAGTGAGTGAGAATCACTCGTAAAGTGAGTGAGAATCACTCGTAAAGTGAGTGAGAATCACTCGTAAAGTGAGTGAGAATCACTCGTAAAGTGAGTGAGAATCACTCGTAAAGTGAGTGAGAATCACTCGTAAATTGAGTGAGAATCACTCGTAAATTGAGTGAGAATCACTAGTAAAGTGAGTGAGAATCACTAGTAAAGTGAGTGAGAATCACTAGTAAAGTGAGCGAGAATCACTCGTGAAGTGAGCGAGAATCACTCGTGAAGTGAGCGAGAATCACTCGTGAAGTGAGCGAGAATCACTCGTGAAGTGAGCGAGAATCACTCGTGAAGTGAGCGAGAATCACTCGTGAAGTGAGCGAGAATCGCTCGTGAAGTGAGCGAGAATCACTCGTGAAGTGAGCGAGAATCACTCGTGAAGTGAGCGAGAATCACTCGTGAAGTGAGTGAGAATCACTGGTGAAGTGAGTGAGAATCACTCGTGAAGTGAGTGAGAATCACTCGTGAAGTGAGTGAGAATCACTCGTGAAGTGAGTGAGAATCACTCGTGAAGTGAGTGAGAATCACTCGTGAAGTGAGTGAGAATCACTCGTGAAGTGAGTGAGAATCACTCGTGAAGTGAGTGAGAATCACTCGTGAAGTGAGTGAGAATCACTCGTAAAGTGAGTGAGAATCACTCGTAAAGTGAGTGAGAATCACTAGTAAAGTGCGAGATAATTACTCATAAAGCGAGCTAAAGAGTCTTTGTTCCATAGAACTCACAGCAACAACCGTACGAAACTAAAATTTGGCGCAAGCAACTCACGAGACACCGGAGACGAGCCCCCGTCGACAGCCATGCGCGCCTCTATAGCGAGTTGAAGTTTCTTCCTGTGCAGGGGATGCCTGACGCCGAGATGCTTGTCCAGCTGCGCAGGGGTGGCTCTGCTCAGGTGGTTGCCGGGGTCGGCGCTGAGCCAGCATCGCAGCGCGGTGCAGTGCTGCGCCAGGCCCAGGTACGTAAGCCAGCCCTCGCACTCGCTCGCTGTCCACGACTCGAAGGGGCCGCTTGGCCTGAAAAATAACAGGGAAATGCTTTAACTTTATTGAAAATGTGATAAGAATGCGACAAAAACGCTCCCTGATCACGAAAAAATAACAGGTAAATGTTCTTATTTCACTGAGAATGTGACAAAAAAAATCCCCTGAACACGATTCGAAGAAGCTGTTTGGCTTGCAAAAATAAGAGGTGAGAACTCTAAACTTTTTGAGGATGTGACATAAACTGTTCCCGGACCCTAGAAATGGATACTCGGCATACGTTATGGCATGCAGAAAACAGGTAACGTTTATAATGTAACTGTTAATGTAAAAGGAAAAATAACCATAGAACAACACTTATGTAGAAATGCTGACACTATAAAATTGATCAGGCCACAAGACACAAATGAATAACAGCTTAGAAGAAGTCAAATCTAAACATTACTTTGAGGAAGTTTCACTTCACGGTTCCATCCAACACAACTGTAGAGCATCAAAACAGTAACTGAGATGCTTCTAGAGGCCTGCACGGCTACAGCCAGGATGGCTAAATGGGCATTTTACGGGCCACACTTATTGAAATATTCATTTTTCACACGAATTTCGCCCGAAAAACACTATCTAGCAACCTTGGCTGAGGTAACCAACAACAAAAACAACAACCCGAGAAGAAGCAATCAATCGTGCCAGGCTTTGGCCAAAAAGCACCAATCTAGCAACCTTGGCCGAGTCCAACAATAACAGTTCAAGAAGCACATTGTTATACCAGGTATTTGACAAAAAAAATCTAATCACCTTGGCTGTATCAAACAACCACAACCACAACAACCCGAGAAGAAGCCCTAACTCATGCCAGGCTTTGGCCAGGAAGAAAACAATGCAGCAATCCTAAACGAGTCGGACAATATCAACAACCACAACAACCCGAGAAGAAGCCCTCACTCTTGCCAGGCGGCGAGTCCCCTTGCGCTGAGAGGCGCTCCCCAGCCGAGCCTGGCGGTGGCGGTGGCCCGCACGCCGCCGCGCTTCAGCTCCTCCGCTCGCCCCCCTGATGCGGGGCTGCTGTCCTGCGTGGGGCGGGCGTGGCCTGAACTGCTGCGGCGTAACCTGCATCACCAGGCCATGTGGCAATTAATGAACACTTCTAACCTGCGTGGCCAGGTCATATTGCAGTTAAGTAACACTCTTAACCTGTGTGAGCAGGTCATGTTACAATTAATTAATACTTCTGGCCTGTGCGACCAGGTCATGTTGCAATTAATTAATACTTCTAACCTGTGCGACCAGGTTATGTTGCTTTTAAAACTTCAACGACACATTATATGATGACATATTAGGTTACGTTTAAGGATATTACGTTTATTAGGATGTTAATTAGGATGCCTATTTCATTTATTACATTATCTTGTAACGTAATATTCTACCAATACCTTGGAACATTACCTGTGTTACTACCAGAATATCATGAAACATTACGTGTTACTACTATGGAAATAATTTCCGTGATACTACACATTCCTACAGAGTCCTACTCAGAACAAAGCGTTCACGGCTCTGATGTAAGATAATTTATAATTTTGTGTAAAATAATTAAAAAACTATCGATTAGTTGATACAATAATTTTCCAATTTCAAGCAATCCCGATTTGAAGTTTTAAAAAAATTCTCATTCTGCTTTTGCATAAGCTTTTACACAACACAGGGCACAACACAACGTACATGGTACAACACTACGCACAGCTCATAATACAAAACAGAGCAACATAAAAAGTTGAACATAACACAGATTCCAATCCCAAAAACGAACAACACACAGAGCATAGAACAGCACGCCGAACACTAAACCACACACAAAGCTCTACACACAATGCACAACACAACGCACAAAGAATAGACAGTGGTTGCTTCAAAAGTTTGACCGCAAAGTGCGCCACCCGTGGCCACGGAGGGGATTTTTCATAATGCTGCTGACCGACAAGCAGTCAACAACTCAATTTTTAGAAGTGCTCAAATAAAGCTGAATGAAGGCACGATCCAGTTAATGTTTGCTATTTTCGAAATTGCTTACTACAACCAACTTTGAATTTCAGTTAAACCAATTGCGGTCGGAGTGTTAATTCTGTTGGCTGGGTTACACCAACTATGAACAGCACACTTGAGCCTAGCAGGACCGAGACTCCAGAGCGCACCTTGTGAAGATCTTCTTGATGGTGGTGGGCTTATGGGAGGTGATGGGTGAGGTGGGCTGGTGGTCGTTGTTGTACTGCTGCAGGTTGTGGATGTTGTGCAAGTTGCCGGAAGACAGCGTCTTAATGGATGACGGCGACTTGCGGGAACCAGCAGCTCCGTCACCGTCTCCAACGCCTCCGTTGTTGTTGTACGAGTCGGAGGACTGGCCGGGGCTAGACAAACAGCCGTCCGCTGGGCCGTAGTTCTGGCGCTCGTCCGCCGCTAGCTGTTGCTGGCAGCTGCTCGACCTGCAGCACCAATGGTGATTTCATAAGCCTCGGTGAGACGTTGTACAGTATGGATGGAGAACAAGGATGCTCAAGAGAAAATAGTCAACTCTTAGTTCCCTTTATCACGCTAAGTGAGATGATGTCTAGCAGTGAAAGCAGCATGGACGCTCAAAAAAAAAAAGGTTTAGTTTTTCTTTCATTACTCAAGGTGAAATGTCTAGAACAGATGGCATGGATGCTCATAAAAGAAGGGTTAGTTTCTTAAGCAGTGGTGAGGCATTTAGTGTGAAAGGTTCGCTAAGGATGCCAAATAGAAAAAAGCTAACTCCAATAACTTTGGTGAAGCAATGGCTAGTACTAGAGCAGAAGACTATGCTAGATAATCTTAAAAATTTGTAAATAAATATAAACACAGAGAGGTAGACAATGATTCTATTTTTTCTTCACTGGTCTACAAATATGTAGACTAAGAGCAGGACAAATATTGGTTTTCGTTGATTTCTGAAGACTAAGATCATATTTTTTTGCCATTGGTTTTTGAAGACTAAGATCAGGACATGTATTTGTTTGCCTTGGTTTAAATAAATCAACAATGGCTGAGTTGAGAGTACAGTACCTGTGCTCGAGCGACAGTCCGGACTGCAGGTGCCGGGAGACCGACGGCTTCTCTGTCTCGGCTGCAGAAAATAACACAAGTTGTATTGCATGTAACTGCCAGCCTTGGGTCAATTTACATCGATGAAACGGTTTCGGAGTTGCCGTCATTCTTGGCTAATTTGACAATACTGTGGCGAAATATTTCGGGAGCGAGAATTTCAAATCAGATAAAGCATAGAACATCGAGTACACGGGTAAATAATTAAGAACGGAAAGAAAATAAGGTTACGTGAAATTATTCAAAGGTGTAATTTATGTGCAAAGTATGATCAAAATGCTAAAAGATAATTATCATGATAAACAATGTAATTATCAACATCACTTAAAATAAAGTAGGTGCAGAAACGGGCGTACCCAAACCTAACAATACAATTGTACTTGCTTCGTAAAAAATGAAGGAATTATTTTCAAGTTCGAGCTATAAATCTATCGTGAAAGCTGTTTTCATTTGAACGGGCGAAAACAGTCTCAGATCACGTATTCTAATCTATGCAAGTAGTTGAACAGTGTATCCGTGTTTTGGAACTGATCTTATATTTATGAATAACAGAAAGCCAAGAGCAGCTCTGAGTTTAGTATTAAAATAGAATTTCGTACTTCTGAACATATGAAAATTAGTAAGCATATTTTAGATGCTTAGGTCGAACAGGTTACTTTTGAGAGAGCGCAAGAGTTCTTCACTCCGTCGTAACTTCACGCACGCTAGCTCTACAGTGAAAAAAAAAATGGGAGCTCAAGTGGGGTATTATTTGAGCTTTGTAGCAGTGCTACGCGTCCCTTCGGTAGCCTTATATTCTTGAAATGTTATTCAAGTCATGCAGAACGTTATAGAGGTGTAAAGACCTCTAGAACGTTACAATGTAGAACCCCATTTTTGTAATATTTCTGGGATCAATATTTTTCATAAGAATGCACTGATTAATATTGCGTGCTCTTACCAAAGTATTTTCTTTCCATATGAGATGAATAAACGAAAAACTTACGGCTGGTAATAAAAGCATTCAAATATCGCACATAAAAATGCCTCTATACAAAAGTTACAAAAAACGATTGAGAGAAAACCGTGTGCCGATCACAAGCACATAGCTTAACAAAATCGAAAGAGCAAGCATAAGAGTTTGTTTATTAGTTAGTTTAAGCCTCCCTATCCTCAACAAATGAGATCTAAAGAGAGGAAGGAAGAAGGCACCATTTAGTATGGAGTTAAGGAAACGTGGAATCTATGCAGAAAAGGCATAGAAACAGTAAGATGAGAAAGAAGTTCATGAAACAAGATCAAAGTGGAAGAGGAAAGTAGAAGGTGATGAAGAACAGGACAGCAGTGAACCGAAAAAGGTGGTCTTTAACATAGCAAAAACATTTTATTTCAACAAAAAAGAAGGCCTACCTAACTCTCAGCTCGGGCCCTCACATTTTTCCCCTGGGAGCAGCAAGCATAAGAACCCTTTCTATTTCCTACCTCGAGACCATGAATGTTTCTCTACTTCCGACATGAGTGCATTTAGTTTTATACAGTTACGAAAACATGAACCATTAGCATAGCGCACAAATTCATATAAATCATAAGTAATTTTATAAATAGAGTTTCACCCTTAAAACGATATAACAGTCCACATGGAATAAAAATACATTCAGCTGTACATAATAACACGAAGTTGAACTTTTTTCACGAGACAACTTCCAATTTAAAGCAAAAACACGTTACGGTGCAGAACACTTTCCGTGTATATACATGGAAATAAACAAGGGCCTCGAACTGACAGCCAAGAACGCTCAACGAATTAAATTTTACAGTAACAAAAAAAAATATGTCAATAACAAGTGCAGGTTTAATGAGAGCACAGTGCACGCAAATACATAATGAGTGACGTGAATTGACGACAATATTAGAGAATGCTCGCTGTGAAATTAGAGAATTGATGATAGATTAAAGAATTAACTATGAAATTAGAGAATGCTCTTAATAAAACTAGAGAATTGACGATAAAATTAGAAAATTGACCATAGAACTAAAGAATGCTCTCAATAAAATTAGAGAATTTACGGTAAAAATAGAGAATGCTCCCAATAAAATTAGCGAATTGGCAATAAAAATTAGAGAATTGACGATAGAATTAAAGAATGCTTTCAATAAAATTAGCAAATTGATGATAAAATTAGAGAATGCTCTGAACAAAATGGAGAGGAACAGGCCGCTGCTACGAAATATAAAGCAATGATGCATTTTTCATATTCAAAAGCCAAATTTATTTGAAACTAATTTCAACATATTTAACTAAAAAAAAATACTACCAACGACATGCTATGTGTTATGTTTAGTGAAGAATCACACCAAAAAAGGCGCAACGGAAAATGAAGAAAATCAATACTATTCTAAATTTTCTAGGACTACATGAGCCAGAAACTCGCGCCACAACCTCCGTGTTTCTTCAAATCTAGGCGTCAAAACTTCATATGCCATAATTCTAATTCTCACAAGGTCCACTCGTGATGCATCTTACGAGTCATAACCTCAAGTTCCACCAACAGTAAATTCAAATACTTTAGTCTAAGATCAGCAGAGCCGTGTTTTTTTTTTTCTTGGTCACAACTCTGCTACCGCGGCCTTCGATTGTATCCATCCTTAAGTGGCTCCAATGTTCATTTAACATCTGCTAACATGCTACGTGAACTTGGATGCATATGCAACTTTTTGGAGGATGCACAAGGTGTGTTTCCGCTCCGGATTCCACGTGTATAGACACAGTAAGTTGAGAAGAAAGGGTAGGAAACAATATAAAAGTTGAGGAAGAAAACCAGAGGGGCTGAAAAAACAGGTCAGCAGTAAACCATAAAAATGGTCCTTGACGAAACAAAAACCATTTTATTTCAACAAAAAGAAAACCAAATTTACTCTTAGCTTAGGACCGCACGTCCTTGTGAGTGGACAAACGAATAAATACTGTTTTGTTAGACCTCTAGACAAATGAATGAAAACTGTCTTATGTTAGTTCTCAAGACAAAAAACGTCATCAGGGTGAAGTTTAGGTGTTTGGAGAGAAGCGCTGAATGAACACCTACGTGTTGAAATTGTAAAGTGATGAAGTGTGTAGAATATGAACGAGGAGTTGGCCAATAAAAGCGCACTGAGAAAGAGGCATAATCGTCGAGAATAGAATGATGCGTTCAAGATGTAAAGTGAAGGAATATTTGTCGGACACTTAATAAGTGTCCGATTAGGATACAATACAATTTTTCCTCTGCTCTAAACAGAATCAAACTAAGAAACTTAGAGTTAAGGAAACGACTTGATTCGTCGTTCGGCAACTTTCTACCCTTTCCGAGGAAGGTGCATATGACCATTCATCGTAACGCCAGACATTTTCACAATTTTACGAGACTTTACGTTCTATTTATACTTATATAGTCGTGCACTGCACAGCCCTTTATACGTACTAAAATTAAGGTAAATCTAGCATTAGTTACCGCATAACACAGGTCCTTTACTGACTTTTTCCCGATCATTCTGAAGATCGAATAGTTATAATATTGAATCCCGATACCAAGAATTAAGTCCATTGACTCATGATGTGTGATGAAACATTTCACACACACTGGTATTTCAGATTAAAATAAAGGTCAAGAATACAAGTTCTTTAAATTAACGTTGAGATAGTCAAAGATTAAAAACTATTTATTTCAAAACTTTTATCTTTAATCTACACCTTTTTGCAGTCGTGCATTCGAATTTATTGAACTGAATTGATGGCCAGTCAAGTCTGCGCACCACTGCACAAGCTACATCAAATGACTGAACTAACAGTTTATTTTCATTCATTTCAAGTCTACATTCCATTTGTAAATGAAGCAAAATTGACAACTGGTAAAAACAAAATAATGTTAGTTACAGCCCTTTAGCACGAATATTAAATAAATATTACTGAGCAAAATCAAAAGTTAATGATATTTACAGCCGACGAACCGAAACAACATTCAATATTAATGAATGATACAGATTTCTTTTCTAACTTTTCAGCCCTACGAAATAGTTCAATTTCTTCACGTGTAAGTTGATTAAGAAATGCACCTAACATTTTCGTACTAGAGAATGCTCGCTTAATCAACTTACACGTGACGAATGATACAGATCTAAATAAAACAAATTTAAAATATAATGAAACTGTAATAAAATTTAATGCAGATGAGCGGGAACATCGGTGAGCATTATTGAACGAATGAGGAAAGTTACAAGCAAAGCAAGCATATCTGTACAGCAGAGGTGCAGTGTGGACAAAAGCAGTTCAAGGCAGCAGGCATGAGTGCTCCAAAATGACACTGTCACTGACGATGTGCATTTGAAAAACATTGCGCTGAAAAAGCAGCAGCATCACCACGGAAATTTGGTTTATACTTAAAGAACATAAGCGAAGGCAAAAATTCGTTAGTAACGGTGCATTTTCTTCAAAAATAAGAAATAATTACAATATATTTAAAGCGTGAGCAGCGTGAGGCAAATAATAATTAGACACGAGTACAATCAATGCCTCTTAAATCTCCAGGCCAGCTCCAAGACATAGTGATGGCGTCCCAATGCTGGTCATAACAATGGTGACAACTTTTAAAGAATCGGATATAAGTAAATGAATGAATTTAATATGATAATAGCCTCAATAGGTAAATTAATAGCCTCGTACAATTTCTTTCATCTCCATCAAAACTTTTGTGATATTGAGCGCGGGCATTCAAAAATTACAAATTTTGTGTATGAGTATTTGGAGAACCCTAATGTAAACTTATTGGGCCTATCTATCACGCATTTTCTCATTTATATAATAAATAAGAGAATAAATAGAGAGACACTATGTAAAGAGCATCACAATTGAAGCGACATAGCGCTCGAAACTTTGCGGCTGTTGCATAATCAAATATCGGTGACAGTGCGTAATTTTGAGCGTTGGTTGGTTGAGCTGTGATAAACTTTTGTAGTAAATGGCGATTTTTGATGATCTCGCGCAACACGAAATTGTCACGAAAAGGAAACCAGAGAGAAAAAGACCTACTTGATATAAATTACGAACTTCAGTGATAAAATGAGGAACTTCAGTGATAAATTGAGGACCTTCACTAACTGAAATAGCAAAAAAAAGTACTTGAGTACAAAAATTCCTTAGTTTGAATCGGTTGATCAATGTATTAGCGCAGGCTATTGACGGACTGAAACAAGCTAGCTATTTCTATTCACTCTAATTTTCTGTAGTTTCGTAAAAAATGGGAAAATCAAATTTTTACACATTCCATCAGCAAGAAAAATATCATTGTGGAGATAATAGATTTGACCAGTTAGTTTCAGCCTCCCTAACCACAACAAAGGTGTATCAAAGAAAAGCAGAAAGGCACCCTTAAGTATGGAATTAAGGGAACGGGAAATCTATGCACAAGGTGTGTCCATAGGAACAACAGGAGTGAAAAAGATTATGAAACAAGAAAAAAGTGATAACCAGGAAAACAAATAGCGAACAGATAAACGGTGTGTAACAAGGCTAAAAAATATTCGATTTCATTAATAGGAAAGCCTATTAAACCATAAGCTCGGGCCCTCATATTCTCTGCCAGGAAGTGCTAATTCCCATAAATACAATAGTAGTATTTCTCTGAGTGAAGGGTATCAATACACATTTCCCAGGATTATTTAGGGCCTGGTTCGTGTACCTTGATTTTCCGTAAGGGAAACCAACAATAGATTGGAGCTAACTCAAGATATACTCTCCATTTCAAATTTCTCAACCTCACGGACTTGTTCCAGTTCTTCGGGTGCTTAAATCTGGAGAACTGGAAAAATGTCTTCTCATCGCGTCATCACAAATGGAGTGAAATCTGTGAACTATGACGTCACTATGTCTACGAGCAGGCCTAAAGATAAGGGAAACATTGGCAGGACCCTACAAGCGAAGGGGCAGCGGTTTTGAATAAGCAAGTCATGTACCAAGCAATGGCGGAATGAAGCAGAGTGCATTATCGCGGCAGCAAGCACCGAGAAGTCACCTAGGTTAGGGGCCGAGGAGTAGCGCTTTCCCGAAGCACCAAACGTCGACAGATGAGCACCTTGAGCACCAGATACAGAAGTACCCTGAGTGTCCTCTTCCGCACCACCATCAGCGCTAGTGGTGCGCACTGGTGCACCGTACCTAACACTTCGAGGGGTGGTCGCACCACCACCACTACCCGCTGCAATGGTGGCGTACTTACCCCCAGCACCTGAGATGGTGGGATGAGGCAGACACGCTACTCAGTCTTGGGAACGACACTCTCATTTAACACAGCACGCGTGCGTGATCTTCACCTATATGACTCATAGTTAACACGTTTCCTGCGATGAGTTGAACTTAAGTTCCATATTCAATTCAAATTTAAAGTCAATTGTAGTAAGTAATTTTGAAAATAGGAAAAATTAGCTGAGTCGTGCTTTCATTTAGCTTTCATCTAATATTAATAAAAATTTAGTGAGTGACAGCAAGTTCGTCAGTGACATAATAAAAAACCCTCGGGCCACTGACTGCACACTTCGCATTCACTTCATGCTTATCGTCCAGGTTCGCGACAACGTACCAAGGAACAATTTCCAGTAATTAAATTTGGCAATTTGACACGTTGAATGCCTGATGACTCCCTGGTTATCACTGATGAATGCACTCTCATTACTACGTAACCAAAGTCAGATGATGACACTTTCAACTAACTTTTGTTTACTTGAAAGTTGGACTTTAAAAATTGAGTTTAATTGTAGTTGAGTCTAAAATTTCAATAATCCTTCTCGCAGTTAACATGTAAATAGAGTATGAGAACAATACTTGAAATAAGAAAAATCTTACCATACATCAATGGTGAAGATTAGTAAAATTATGAAGTGACACAAAAAAATCTGGTCTCAAGTGAGCCCTCATAACTCATTAACTAAAAAACACCATTCACTTTGTAGAAAGTATAGAAACGTCACTAAAGATCAGTTTCTTGTGTACCACCTTATCTAACTTCAAGATACGCGCATTTTCAGTAAATGACTCAAAAAGTTCACTGCAAGAACCAGATTTCCCAAAAGCAGAAACCGCATGGCCCCTTTTTAACAAATGGTAGATGTTTACGCTAAAAAGAATGTATAAATCAAATCATCAAAATAGTGCGTTGTTATGTTACCTTTAAAGATACCCATCTCCAGCCAGTCAGCAAGGCCAATAGTTCACACACAAAAACACAGCCCTAATAATAATAATAATAATAATTGCGTAATATCCATTTCAAATCAAAGTTTCACGTTGGGAAGACAAAAGGGTTTACGTAAACCTGCATGTGCAACACAGAAATTATGCTTGTCTTGAATGGAATAAGAATCGACCACTTGCTGCAGACATCGTATGGACAGACAAGCTATGTAAGATCAGAAATGAGAGGAATGCATTCAATGCTAATCATTTTGCTAGTAGTGCTTAGTGTTCTTTTAGACAGAAAAAACATGCTGTCAAGTCTGCCACTGCTTAATAGACTACAGCGCTCAAAACAGCACTTTATTTCCTCGTGTTATTTCGATGCATTGAAAACGAAATGGGTATCAAGGTTATCACTACGTTTTTGCAACAGTTTAAAAAAATAGGGAAATATTATCGCAAAGCATACATTCAAGCCTACACGGATCACTATCGTTCCTGAACAATAATTTATACCATTCAAATACTGCTTACTCAAAACCTCACACGTCGCAGGGTGTTGAATGAAATTCAACACATAATTAGCTGAAAAGAAAATAGCATGAGACATGATAAGAAGAATGGACGAGTGAAAGTGGAGTATGTACCTGCACTGGAGGAGTAATGGTGAAGCAGAGTGAAGGACTGAAGAAGTGGAGAACCGGTACTGGGGGAGTGAAAGAAGTGAAGTGGAGTACCGGCGCTGGAGGAGTGGATGTGAGGCAGAGTGAAAGAGAGGAAAAAGGAGAGTGGAAGAAGTGGAGTACCTTGGTTGGAGGAATGAAAAAAGTGAAGTTGAAGAAGTGGAGTACCTGGACTGGAGGAATGGAAAAAGTGAAGTTGAAGAAGTGGAGTACCTGGACTGGAGGAGTGGAGGTGAAGCTGAGTGAAGGAGTGAAAGAAGTGGAGTACCGGTACTGGAGGAGTGAAAGAAGTGGAGTGGATTACCTGGACTGGAGGAGTGGAGGTGAGGCAGAGTGGAGGGCTTGGAGGAGGCGGAGGCGCTGCCGCAGCGCACAATGCGCGGCACCTGCACGCTGGGATCCACCTCCCTGTTGTGCGACGGCGGCGGCGTCTGCGCGCACCACCAAACATGTCCTCAAACTCTAATAATCTCAAGAACACCATTGACTACACGAACTGCACATTGATAAACGCAAGAGCACTAATGTCTACACGATAACATTCCCAAGAGCACTGATGTTAGCATGAATCTCACAGTAAACATCTCAAGAGGGTCAATGTCTACACGAATCTCACATAAACAATCAAAAAAGCACCTGCAAATGTCTTCAAGAATCTCACGAAATAAAAACTCCCCGGGACAACGAACACTAAAACAACGTCATCGTTACGACCACCAATGCCTAGAAGAATCTCGCGTGAGATTCTCCCGAAAATGAAATAAATAAAATCCCTAAGTGGATGAAAACCCCGAACACAAAAACGACGTGATCGCTACAGGAAGGCGAGTACCCACCCGAGGCGCCGTGTAGCTGCGCTGGACCTCCTTTTTGCCCCCGAGCTGCATGGCGGCAGCCGAGGGGGGCGAGCCGGCGGGCGTGATGGAGGACAGCCCGCTCAGGGTGGACGGAGACGGCGATGTGAACCCTGCCAGGCTCGGCGACATCTGTGCACGGAAGCAAGAGTGAGCTACCAGTGTGGGTTTCTTTTATATGTATTAGAAGGAGCTACCACAGTGGATTTTTTTATATGTATTAGAAGAGGCTATCAGTGTGGATTTCTTTTATATGTATTAGAAAGAGCTACTAGCGTGAATTTCTTTTATATGTATTAGATTATTAGAAGGAGCTACCAGTGTGGATTTCTTTATATTAGAGTGAACTACCAATGGTGGTTTCTTTTAAATTAAAAGGAATAAAGAAATCAGCGTTTCTTTTTAAGTAAAAGTGTTTTTTTGACGCACCTTGTTTCCGCGAATATGGGTCATCTCATATCACTAAGGAATGTAAGATGCACTAAAATTTCGTTCAAAACAGCGTATGATTACACAGAACAAAATTAAAGTGTTTAGATCAGATGCACATCAGGCATAGAATGAAATCTAATGCATCACATGAGATTAGAGACAGAGAAAGACAGCTCTTGTTGAGAATGGTTTTGGGGGCATAATTTTTTTTTCTCCATCCTCATGAGTGAAATATGCTTCATTTAGTGTCCACTCTTATACTTAAGGGTAAATACCAGTTTGTGAAATTCATCATTTTTTTTAGAACACAACAAACATGCGTATGTTAGAATAGCTTGACTTATACGTGTACAAGTTTTACCACTCCAAAGCGAATGTACAAATAAAGAACACAAAAGTATACGAAAGAACTTCGATAACTGACCAAAATACCACAGAAGAAGTGTGTTTTTTTAAAACGATAAGTGTTCCGCAATTATGGGTGACACTCTAAGATATGAGCAGTCCGTAGTTATGGGTGACACACTTAGGATATGAGAGGCGGATACTTACAGAACCGGAAGGCGACACACCGAAGGACCGAAGCGGTGTGGAGGTGATCGCTTCGATGCCGCCTCGCTCCGCCCCCTAGTGGGCGCCAACATTATACTCTCTAAACTAACCTGGCACGCCCGGCCAACACGCGTCTCACGTGGACCACGCCGCCCTCGGGAATCTTTAGTGTACTACAGTTTCTCCATGAGCTTTTTTCGTGTGCGCCTAAGACTATTCCGTAATTAAGAACAACAACTTTTAGAAGTTATACGCTAGAAGTTGAAATTTTTCAAGTTAAAGGTAATTTCGAATTTTAGAAGTTGTACGAAAACATAAGGCTTCCCGAGGACGTTTAGGCAAGCAATATAACAAAACCACTAGAAATCAAAAGCTGGAATGAACAGCAAACACACGCCAAACAAAAATCACTCTGAAGCAAACAAACGCGCAAGCGTGAAAGTTCACAAACTTTCTAAAACACGTGCGCCTTTATGTACATAACTAAAATAAGAAACTAAAATCACCAAAATATTTTAACCGCGATTCTCACCAAGCCAAACTTGAGAATGTCACCAGAGATTTAAAAAAAATAAAATATCACACCCAAAAGTATCAAAAAATATACCATAAAAAATAAAAATGACACACGAATACCTAAAGTATTTTGGTAATTGCTTTGGTGAAATGTCAGGTAAAATAATTAATGATTCCATTTTTTATATAAACTGAAGTAAAGTATCACTGCACTACTAACACCACACTAAAATAATACACTCCAAAGCAAAAGTTTGGAATCACTTTCCTGAAATTGGTTCCGCGCGATTTTGAGCACTAAATATTTTTTCAATAACCATAAAATTACATCATTTTAAAGGTTCAACTCTCAACTTTAAATTGATATCAAATTCATTCCAATCAAGCCAGTATTTCGGGAGCTATCCCGGATTAAACCAAGGAGGTAGGAAAACAAGGAAATATGGGAATGAATAAAACAACAAAAAATAATCAATAAAAAATTTATTTAGTCTTAAATTAAGTGTCAATACTTTGTGTTCGCTCCCCTTGCCCTAATAACTGCTCGAAGACGATTTTTCATCGACCTGATCAAGTTCTGAATTGAAAAAGTGAAGAATCAAGTTCCCGAAATACTGGCTTGATTTGAATGAATTTGGTATCAATTTAAAGTTGAGAGTTGAACCTTTAAAATGATGTAATTTTTATGGTTATTGAAAAAATATTTAGTGCTCAAAATCGCGCGGAACCAATTTCAGGAAAGTGATTCCAAACTTTTGCTTTGGAGTGTAGTTAAAAGTACACGTTCTCTTTGAAACGCAGTTCTAAAGACTTTTCCGGGTGAAATTCTAAAAGCCAACTCTTTATAGTAAGGGCACTTGACGTTCACAAACAAATTCTACTGTAGAACTACAATTCAATTCCGCCCACAGTAAATCAACAATAATACAAAACTCGTACTGTCACTGTAAGCTTTAGCCAAGCACATCAAGTCTTTCCACTCCATTAAAAGGGATATATAAAGTAGATTATTCTGTTCCTGAATGTAGCCCCTATGTGTAAATACAAAATAATCCATACTTTCACCCTAAGAACAGGTGTTGAATAACAATTTAAACAAAGAAACCTCGAAGAAACAATTTCATTGGTGTTTCTTGAACATCACATCTTACCTTCATTGATAATAATGAGAGATCATGGCCTTATAAAAATTGCCCTAATTCTCTCACTGAAAAAAGTGCCCCACTCAATTACATATTTTCAAAATAGCAATAATTTGCACAATGGAGTGCGTCCTTCTAGGGTAATAAAACAAACACCAAACATGGTGTTGTGGACCTTTTCGGTCAGCTGGAGTCACTGCAAAGAGCACGTGAAAGTAAGCGCATGCAACAGACAAACTGAATTCACCGGGCCGTGATGATAACGATCAGAACAGGGTACACAACTCGTGGTAACTGGTTAAATCAACAATATATAACTTCACACCACACTAAAAATGCTCTGTGGCCAAAGCAAACAGACAAAAAATCTCAAATCAGAAGGAATATAAGCAAAGAAGCGAAAACACGCATGCATGAATGATTTAATCTCCGTTATAAAGGTAATAAAGTACTCAGGAGGACTGAGGAGAGCAGACTGAAGTTCTCAGATTAGCCTATTTTCTGGCCAAAATTATCAGATTTGGCTAATTTCCAATTCAAATTTGACCATAAAGAACACCCAAAATTTGAGTCGCAAGTCACGATGCTGACCAAATTTTATAAGGCAAAATTTTACACGGAGAAAGTCGAAATTGTTTAAGGAGAAAGGCCAAATACTTCAGAGGAAAAAGCCGAATTTTACATGGAACAATGCCAAAATTCACAAGGAAAATGGATAAATTTCCACATTTTAGCCAGAAACAAGGCCTAAAGAGCATAGCTAAGAGAGATGCTCACCTGCAGCTGCGCAGGCCGGCCGTGGTGCGCAGAGCTGGACGCGGCAACGTGTTGCAGCTGCATGTTGCTCAGCTCGCTCAGCAGCTGCAGCCTCTGTGTCTCCAGCCCGCTCACAGCCATCACTTCCTGTAATATGACACAAGAACTCAATTTCTGCACTCCGAACGCATTTCAAATAATAACAAACGTAATGAGTTTACCCATTACAGCCATAACCTCCTCTAATCTGACGCAAGGTCTCCATTTCTTCATTCCGAACGCATTTCAAATGATAACAAACCTAATGATTACAAATGATTCAAATAATAATAAATAATAACAAATAAACTCGTCGAGAAGCAGTACACGAATTATTCGAACCAACCGCGGTTGAGGAGAGCGTTCCACCCTACACATAGATGAGAAAATACTCGGAGTTTCGCAATGACTGCCTGATATCGGAGCGAGGGATATAACGTCACAAAAGTAAATTTGTATTCTGTGTGAATTCATGACTATCAGAGCTGACCAGCTGAATAAAAAAATATATTTCAATTCATATGTTTAAAGTAACGTCTTCGGGTGTATGACCGATGACATTGAATTTTCAAACTGCTGCTACAGATGCTGAAACACTTCGAACGAGAATTTAATTCTAGCATTGTGCACGTTTAGGTATTACGATGCAGTACAATTATCAATCAATTTGTAGAGTAGGAATTGAAAATGAACGTGAATCGGCCTCACTTTCATCGTTTCTGTTTCAAATTTTGACGCACCTCACCTGTCCCGACCGCCACCAATAACGTGCACCATGATGTATGTTATTTCCAAATACGTGCCACTTCTTGCACGTACTCCTGTTTTGACGAGCAGTGTCCCGTTACAACAGCATCAAAGAAAGTTTGAAAACTACTGAACTATTTAGCTTTTTAAAATATCGCAGTGAGCAAGTCTAACGTTCTGCAGTTTTACATAAGTTTCGACAAGCACTTTGTCATCTCAAGAGCACCTAAAAGCATAGAAATTGAAGTTGGCAACTTTCCCGGATCTCTGTATGCAAGTCCCCCATTCTGAAGTTTCTTAATGGTTTCAACAAGTAGTATTCTGTTTCAAGGGTATAAAAAGCAGTGGAAACTAGAGTCACTAGATGAGTATTTTAAAGCATGTCAGCACACGAGTCCCACCTTCTGCAGTTTCTCCTCGGTTTCGACAAGCAGTCTGCTCCGCGCGTGCAGCTGCGCCTCCAACTCGGCGATCTTCTCAGCCTGCGCCTCGACCTGCTCTGCCAGCACCGACACCTGCATCTCCAGGCTGCTCTTGTTGCTCTCCAGATCCCGCAGATTGTCGCCGCGGCCTTGATACTGCACATGAAATGTACGCTCAGATATCGCTTGGAATACACGGTGTTCTTAGAAACCAGGTGCCAAACACGAAAATAGTAGTAGTTTAAAAAGCGACGTGAACTACACCGTCTACATTACTCTCGGAGTAGTGACGGCGGTTATGCAGTGAGTATAGTAAAAAATCAAAATAGGAGGTATACTTTGGTATGCCCCTAAATGTTTCATTTTTCCCTTAACAAGAATTTATTTCACAGTAAAAGGCAAACACAAGTACGAACATATATTACGAAGCACCTCGGCTCTACTGTTGCGGAGGAAAAATTAGAATGATTATAATATCGCTGTGACCTTCAAAATTTCCGGGGAGATTACAGTTAAAATTCCTCTACGCTGAAATCATCGCTCGATGAATGATCTCAGCACAAGACACAAACTCACAAGTATGAGCAAGCGTATGCCAAATTTGAAGCGCATGTCATAATTAATCTTCAACACATTTACCTATTTATTTATTTATTTATTCATGGTCAAACTTCCGTTTCTGCTAAGTTGAGCGATTAAAATACAGGACCTCAGCAAAGTTCAAGTTCAAATGGCACAAGCGCGATTTTGATTTGATTTTAATGCTTCCAACAACCGATACAAGTGGGAATTAGTGAAGAAATAATACCCCATGACACGACAGCGACACAAGAGGAAGCAACATTGAACTTACACGTAAATATCTGAGTGTTATTCAGGCGTCGGTCATTTCATTCCAGGAAAGAAAACCAAATGTACTACAACAGCAACGAAAATATAATAAAAACCGAAAATATTTCTGTTTCTCTCAATAAAATATTACTGGTGCCTGAAATGCGCGCAAATTACGAGGTACACGATGCATCAAGTCAACTGCATGCGTTCATGAGACAACAGATGGTGCAGGGCGAGCAAAGGCAATTGGTTATGTGACTCACAGGTGTCGAATATGAAAATTAAAAGTATGATTGCATCCGAATACGATTGCTAGTGAGGTGCCACGCTCATGTGAAGAACAACATATTGAACTGCATTCTCACATTATTTTTAGTAAAGAATACTTTAAATCGGAGTTCAACTACGAATTGATAAATAATGATACTTTGGAGTATGGTCATGTTCAACTAGGAAGTGTTTTAACTGTAAAGTAATTAATTCAATAGCTTGATAGATGTGGTTTAAAAACTTGATAGAAGAAATGACACCCACACATTTTGCTTTGGTTCACATTTGCAGCGTGCTGCTTTTGCTAAGAACAGCAGTAACAACTCAGGTTGCTGAACACAACAAAAGATCTTAATATTTTTTTACACTCATGAAATATTTAAATGGAAAATAAATGAAAGAAAAAAGTCGCTATGGCAACACTCAAAGCTGTGGAGACAATAACAATTAGAAAATTCTTGTTTTATTAGCGAAAAATATCAAAATCAGAAAAACATTTCGCAAGCAACTCAGGCTAAGAAGGTGTGCACTTCACATGCTACTTACAGGCGAGACATCGCCTCTCAACGCTGAGATCACGTGAGTCATTTCTTGTTTTAAATAGTTATAAACGAGTCGGACGCTTTCTGAATACTTGTAGTTATTGAAGTCACCGATGGAGGAAACTCATCCCAGGGCAATTAGTAAAATGATAAAATTGAGCAATTAAGAATCAATAAATGAAATGGAGACTGACTAGAACTGCCTACATATTGTTTAAACAAAGAACGGTAGGCTTGAATTTTAAGTTTAAAAATATTATAGTTTTGAAAACGGGCAAGCTTGTATCAACTCAGAATCGCATCGTTCAAGACTCAAGAAACTAGGAGCATTTTTGATAGTTAGATTATTTGCTCGACTAGAACTAGCAATTGAGCGCTGATTTTCAGAAATATTTACACAAAGTATTTAAGATAAATTTAAAACCGTGACAGCAGAGCGATACAACGGAATAAAAAAATCAGGAATTAAATCATACTCATCGTTGCATAAAGTGTAGAAATGTCTGGAAAAAATTTGCACCATAAAGCGCGAGTGTAGCTAAAGTAAACAGCAAAATGCTTCCATTCTCTCGCCTCACAGATGGCCTCACACTGAATATGCCTGTTTTTTTTTCAGTGATCGAGGGAAAAAAACACAAAAGAGACTATGGACTAAGCAAAACAGAAAAGCAAAAATTAAAACGAAATTTTGTGGGGCGAAAATTAAACGAAATTTGAAAACGGGTAGAAATTATACGAAATTTTACGCATTCCACTAAATAAGTGTTCTAAAAGAAGAATACGACGCATTACTAAAGCATATAGGTACTACACAGAAAAGAACTCAAATTTGATAAAACATAAATCGGTTGGTTATGACGAATAAATAAAAACTACGCGCAAAACGCATTAAATTTCATTTTTACTGGAACTAAAAAAATTTTAAAAAATACTGCAAAACAGCGACGAAAGGAGCACACCGGGATCAAGTGGTTAAATTAACAAAGGGGTATGGAATAAAACTCAGATATTTATTGTGCACATTTACACGTAAACTATTCAATTTTAGAAAACAGGTTAGAAACATTCCATTTATACAATATCCAACTACAGTTGAAATCTGTAAGGAAGTCATTTCAAAATCATACACAAATGGAGATGTTCACGAAAAGAATCAGGGATGGTTCAGTAACCTACGTAAAATTATATATTTTTTGGTACAAAAGTCCATTTCAAAAAATTTACGCATAAACAACATGAAGTAAATAACCTGTCCACAACTGAAAAAATAAGGCCATACTCGGAATAGTTACAAATTAACTTGCAAGCTGGCAGTTTATACAAGCAAAATCGCTAAAAACTTTCATTATTTACAAGATTGGAATTTGTGGTGAACTGCTGAACAAACCCTAGGGTGTTTGCACAAATATGTCGAATAAAAAATGGTAGAAAATTTAATTGGAGCTGACTGAGCAAGGAAAGAGTGATTACTAATCCTAAAGATGGCACTCGCCGCATGCGTGCACTTAATTGGTCGGAACTGTTTTTGAGTGATCGAATTGGAAGAGACAAACTTCGCAAAAAGGCAGTCTCACCTTTTAGATATCAATTACTTGAGATGGTTTCCAACAAGAATTCTCAAGTTTAAATTTTCATGATCCAATTTTAACGGGAAAAAAGCCCAAGCTTGTGGATTTAGGCAAAAAAAGCTAATCCGTAGCCTCTGTTCTATCCTAATATGGGTATACAGAAAAACTCAATTTCCGTTATAATGAATACATTTTTAAACGAGTAACAACCAGGGACCATGACGATGAAGAGATTAGAATATTAAGGTTTGAGATGAAGACAGTTGATTGATTTTTCATGTTTACACACGAGTACGTACAAAAAGGATTAGGATTATAAGTTAGTTTAAGCCTCCCTAACCGCTGCAAAAATAGAGCGTATCGAAGAGAGGAAGGAGGAAGGCACCATTTAGTATGGAGATAAGAAAATGAGGAATCTATGCAGAAAGGGCATAGAAACAGTAAGATGGGAAAGAAGTTCATGAAATAAGATAAAATTTTGAAGAAGAAAGTCAGAGGTGCTGAAAAACAGGACAGTAGTGAACCGAAAAAAGGTGGTCCTTAACATAAAAAAAAACATTTTATTTCAACAAAAAGAAGGCCTACCTAACTCTCAGCTCGGGCCCTCACATTTTTCCCCTGGGAGCGCTAATTCCCATAGATACAATAGTTGTATCCCCCTGAGGGGCGAGTACGTACAAAAAATTAAAGCGCCTTGTTTTCCCAGGAAAAAGACTGTTCGTTAAAACAATGAGTAGCTCATTCGAACCACGTAGACGATCAAGGGAAGGGTACAGGTAACATCAAGAACAAATTTGTTACCAAACCAGTTTTTACAAACAAACGTCACGAGAAAACACTTGACTAACGTGTAGTTTCTTTACATCTGCAAGCCATAGACAATCAACACATTACAAAGCAACGTCAAAAACGCTTGAGCCACGTTGACAGAGGGTCGGCTACCAAGCAATTATTCTTTGTACATACACTCGTGCACGTCAACCGCCATTTAAAACCTCTCATGATAACGAGAGCGATCTTACTAACCAAATTAGTATGGCAGCTCCAGAGAGGGATGTAATCAGGGAAGTCATCATCATCATCATCATCATCATGGTGATGATGGTGGAGGTCTAAATCATCCTTACCACCCACCTGGAGTCTTGCATCCCCACCACAACACCCTCTCGTAGCGTCATCCCCGTCGGAGGGAGGCGGTCCACAGCTGCACCGGCGGTCCCCATCTGGGATGCCTCGGGCAGTGGGGCTCCCGCAGGGGTGACATTCGCAGCACCCGAAATCAGGCGCCACACTCGAGGAGATCGTGGCGCACTGGCACGACACCATTTCAGGTGGCACGTTCTTGCCACACTGGCACACCATTTCAGAAGGCACGTTCTTGCCACTCAGGCACACCATTTCAGAGGGCACGTTCTTGCCACACTGGCACGGCACCAGTTCAGGTTCCCCATTCTTGTCAAACTTGCAAGACAGCATCGAAGATTTGCGTCTCTCCCGAGAGTTGACCCGCTTATGTCGTCTCCCGAGGGAGGAAGTAGCCAAGTCCTCATGGTAACTGTGCCGAAGGGGACCGGCATTCCTGCAGGTCAACCAATGATGGGAGCAGCTTACTCTAGGGACGAAAGCATTCTCTGTTGTGTCATCGAGGCTCAACCGACGGGCTGCAGGTGGAATCGCGAGGAAAGGGTGCGTGTTTCTGTCGAGCGACGACTCCCGGCTGTGATGGTAATCTCTCTTAGAGCGTTCTTCTCTCCTGTCGAGGCTGCCGTCTCTGTGGTGGAGTCCGTCATGGTGATCAAAACGATGTCTGTCTCTGCGTTCTCCACCACGGCTGGCGTGGACTTCGTCTCTGCCACCAGAGCAACGCTCGTGCTTAGGAGCTGAAGGGGGTTTTTGAGTGGAAACTCTATTAAACGGAGCTACGAGTCGGCGCGTGTCTGGAGGAGTGCCCAGCTGAGTGAATTGGGTCTCGAGGTGCGATGGAAGCAGCGAAGTTACGTGGGTGCGATCTTCTGCGGTGTTGACAGAGTCTGCGGGGTCGAAGGAAAGGCCTAGCTAATTTACAAATTCAATGTCGGCAATAAGTATAATGGTAAAGAAGAAAGCTGAACATCAGAAGTGAGAATTAAGACAGAATATGAAAATAAATTGAGCGAGCGAAAATTAAGAAGAAGGTGAGATGAAATAAAAAATATGAACTTATGAAAAAATCCAACGTTCACGAAAAGATAGTGAAATAAAGATCGAAACGCCCATCAGAACTTCGGTATAATTTAAATTTCCGTTAACCGCGAAAATGACCATTACAGCTTCTGAGTGGCATGGAATTCTAAGGGGAAACGCACGCTACAAAACACACACGCTTCTACACTCATTGTTTGATTTTCACAGAGCAGCAGTAACAATGTCCGACATCTCTTACAAAAAAATACGCGCAATATATCAAAAAGAAGAAAAAAATTCAAGTGTCGCGCAGTACAGACGAAACTTGCTTCCTTGGAAAAGAAATATAAGAATGATGAACAGCAACACAGTAGCCGTGAGCTGATACGGAGTCCTGAGTGCGGTATGCTGCAATAGCTGTAGGCGCGCCATACCTCATTACGACACCAATGCTTAGGGTAAATTAATTTGATCATTTTTATTCACGGTATTAATACTTAGAGCGCGACGTGCTTCATCGGTGGCCACGGAGGGGATTTTCATAATGCTGCTGACCGACCAGTAGTCACAAACTCAAATTTAATAAATACCTAATTAAAGCTAAATGAAAGCATGATTTAGTTAATGTTTGTTATTTTTAAAATTGCTAACTTCAATTGACTTTAAATTTGAGTTGAATATTGGACTTCAGTATAACAAATTGCGGTCAAAATGTTAAAAAAAAAAACGAATGAAAAATTTGAAATTTCGTATCCAAAAATTTCACTTCTAATTTAGTGTTGAATTGTAAAAATAAAAATTATTTTGTGCTCGAGTGTGGGCGCGAAGCTATTGACACCGCGTGGCACATGACGCGTGTGAACTTCTATACACGTCGCTTATTCCCAGTTAAAAATTCATGCCGTTTTTAGGTCAACAGGTAGCAGAGCACAGTGAAAGATGGCCGTTGAAGGTCAGAACGTTCCTCTGTCGGCCGCTCTCGACCAAAATTTGCCGTTCGACGGCTATTCGCTAGTCTCATTTAGGCGGAAACAAGCCGGAAAAATCGAGCCCTTGCCCAAAGGCGGATTCAAGAGGAGAATGTCGCTTGCGTTCGACCTATTTGATAAACAGTCGAGCAACGGTTTTCTGGAAGCTACAGAAAATTCTTTAGAATATCTTAAGTGCAACTTTAGATTTTAGTCTAACACTCGTAACTTTTGAAATAATTCACCTGTTGAGTTCAAATTACTCTCAAATGAAAGATAAAAACATTCTTAAGGGAAAATCGTACATACCAACATTCTTGAGCACTCTCAGACAGCAAAATTCATTTGCCATGAAAATTACAGTCGGTAGCTGCCGAGGAAAACTTGCTAGTCAAAGCCGTCAACTAAAAAATGGTACATTTACCTAAAACTTTATCTTACGGATAGTTATGATGGTATAAGGTATTTAAATGTCAATTTACATTTTGTATAGTGTACATTAAATAATATTATCCTGTTGTTCATCTGAGCCAAATTTTTATTTCCATTCGAGTTAGAGATGGCAACACTGCTCGCACATGTGACAAGTCTGACTCAAGCTGCTGACCAGGGCTGCCACTGATGGGGGATTTCCCCTAGATCTGGGGGAAACACTCGTAGTCTAGGGGAATGGGGGAAACTTTCGCAAAAACCATAAAATATGGGGGAATTCGGCCAGCAATTATTTCCTATGCAAAAATGTATAGCATGGATAATTTTGAATTACAAGTGGACGTATGCTCATTCGGATGAAGAAATTTTGATGCAGAACAGGAAATACCCCCTTTTAACTATGAATAAAAGGCGATATAACGAAGTTTGAACGAGGAACGAACTCATTAGACTAGCAACGAGATTCACATCGGAACAATGAACAGTAACATTACTCTAATTCTCACAGCTCACAGAGCTAACGAGAGTTCGCTCTATAAAAGGAATAAAAAGGAAAACAGTGACCGTTACGGTTGCTAGCTTCCTTCCTCTGAGCGAATACTTTTTGATCGACATTCTTTCCATTAACTTAAATTATGTGGTAATTATTCCTATATGTTAATTTGGAAATTCAGATATTTTTATTGTATTTTCTTCTGCGAAAGAGGCGGAAGCAGGAGTTCTTGTAGATTGAATACTTGTGTGGTTCGAAATTGAGAGATGTTAAAAATGTGCGGCACGCCTAGGTTTCAATCAGTAACTTTCAATATTAACGTTTTATTTTTATGTCTTTTCATAACTTATATGCGTCACAGAGACTAACTCTGTTGCATGCTTTTCAGCAATTAGTTCTTCAACTTTGAATATTAACTTAACGTTTTAACGAGTAAAACTTTACAAAGATGACAAATAGGTTCATTTTAGTGATTAATGCTATTTATATAATGATTCCATTATTTTATAATTATTATTCTTGCTTTAGAATGCTGATTATATTTTCCAATGGCTTACTGAACCGAATCATGTTCTACGAAACGAAAGTTCTATACGCAGTCATTTAGAAATGATTGGTTCGGTGCCACCAAATTAAAACTCGTCTGAAATGAAACCGTAATCCCAACTGCAGGTAATGTAAGTGCTGCAATATTTCTTTGTAAAATTAAAACAAAACAATGTTCAGTGCAACATAAGAGAAACATAAATGTTGCAAGTACCAACGCTGATACCGTAGGAGAGCTATCCAAGAAATCCAGTGGAATTACCATAAGTGAGCTTACTCATGTAGAAAACTTTTACCAACACGACCTTTCCTCAAGTGGGTATAATTTCTTACCTGTGGGTAAAACAATTTACCCCTACAGCAAGATAGCTCACAAGCTGTCAATGAAAAAGACGAAATTACATTTGGATTTAATATACATTAAGTAATGTCAGTTTTTATTTAATATATACCATAATACGTTTTTTCCTTAATTTTGGGGGATTTTTGACGAAAATAGGAGAATTTCTACCGCAAATCTGGGGGAAAGAGAAAACCTCAGTGGCAGCCATGAGCTGCTCAAGCAAGCCTTTTCGCGGCAGTTATTCGAATGGTTTTGTGCGTCACAGGTGTAGTGGTGGCTTCTCATTATGCAATAAGTTTTTTCACGCAATGTCAGAATGTATTTCAGTGCGAGTGTGTAGTACGTTGAAGTGTCTCTTATTTCTAAAAAAATTTCTGCTCTAAAAGGTATGAGGTGTTCGCTCTCACTCGAGTTTCTTATTCCATTGAAGACGTTAAGCCGGTATGGCATGTTGTCAAGTGCCTGATGAGGGATTGACCTTGTCGTCTCAATAATTTTTGAGTGTGAATGAATAGTAATATACATATATTAATGAGAAGGAACAATTACGCACTTTAGGTCAATCAGGAATCAGGATTGCACTACTGTGCGGCCAATGTTGATTTCATATGTGGTAGTGCACAATTGTAGGTACTTCAAAATTTAAACTGCAGTTTAAAGAAGCAATAAAAGCAAAATATAATAGCGTATGTTTATTCACTATTAATTTCATTCTTATTTTACAGTAAGTGTTAACACAATTTAGCTTCAAACTTTCAAGTTGCAGTATAATTCCGCTTGAGAAACCTTTGACAAGCAACAATGTGCAATGTTTTCAATTTAGATGTACGGATAGTATCGGTATCGGCCTTTTTCTATTATCAGTACATCACTAGTTTTCAATTTTTTGTAAGAAAAGTAAACTTCAGAAATATCTGACGAGCTGCATTATAAAATTAAGGAATAACAATGATGAGAGAAGAATAAGTCAATAATTTACTTAAATTCGTTCGCGGAAATTAAGAATTCTGTTTCAAAAAATCTCTAAAGGAACGCATTTAAAAACGTTTCAAATGAATGAGATTTTGCTCGCTGATGCGTAATTTTTGAGTTTTTAATCTGTGAAGTTATAGGAACTTTGTATATAAAAGCGGAGAAACGGACGCGTAAATATGATGTAATACGGCATAACATGATGCTAGGTTAAATTAGGTTAGGTAACGTTAGATAAGCCGAATAAACTAACCTAAAATAACTTAACTTAGCCGTACTGACACTGATGGTTACCGCCAAAATACTGGGCGTGTTTCAAGAATGCAGCTACGATTTAGACGATTATATAACGTTATTTTTACCTGAACGTAATTCATGTTATAGCTTGAAAATTACGTATCAGCGAGCAAAATGTCATTCGTGCTCTTTTAGTGATTCTTTAAAACAGAGGTCGTGATTTCCGTGAGCACATTAAAGTAAATACTGACCGAAGAAAAATCCTTAATCACCTGATGATCCTCAGCATTATCGATGAGTTAGGGTTGAATTATGCTTTAAATTGAGGAGCGTCCTACCAGCAAACGTTGCGTGATCGTAGGCTAGCGATGTACAGATATATCGGTAGCGGCAAAATCTGGCCGATATTTCATAGATACTTTCCAATAATACGTATTTTATCGTGAAAATGAAGGTCATAAATCATGAAAGTAAAATTAAATAAAGAGCCTATTCATTCATAGTAAATTAGTTAGCCAACTGTTAAATTACAGAGTTTAATCAGGCCCGCTAAGTGAATCTGCTACGTTGAATTCCCGATGTCACGGACGGACTGTAAGTGAAAGCTTTGTAGCATAAATAGTTAAACACAGAGGGGACGTAAAATTAGTATACTTTTACAACTGAAACCTATATAGTTTGAACCAATTTCCATTTCTTAAAGTATGTGACAGGCTAACAAAAATCAAACCAATTAAATATAGTTGAAGGTGCATTTTAAAGTTTTCATCAATTTAACATAGAAATAACTGAAAATTCTATTTTCATTAAGCTTGTAGATCGTAAAGTATTACAAAGCTAATTATTTTATTTTAATTAAGCATGTAAATCGCCTTTCATTACGAATCTAGCATTTTTGTTCATTTTAATATGTTCGAAATATTCATGAACAATCTTATAATTGGTTGCGTTTGCGCATCTTTCCGGTTTCGGATCCTATCGAATTTTAATGTTTTGTTTTCGTCAAAGTATGTATTTTGGTGTGAAAAACATGAAAATGATAACTATTTTGTGGAGAAATAATTGTTTTGGTTCATGAACAATCTTATAAGATAGTTCGTGAATTTTTCAAACGTCTTAAAATAGAAGAAAAATGCAATATTCCTAAAGTACGGTGATTCACATGCTAAATTCAAATAAAATTATTAGCTTTGTAGTATTTGAAGATTTACGCAAAATTAACACTCCTTAGTCGGGCTATCATTAAAAAAATTAAAGACGAAGAATATAGCACGGATAGGTATCATATTTAACACAATTTAACGAAGCTAAATTTAAACTATATGAAATAGTCAGTTTTAAACGTTTCGGAGACCAGCTCCATCTTCAGTAAGTCTGAAAACATAACAACCAAAATTGGTTAGTTCATGACAACAATGAGAAAAGTGACAAAGTGATCGGTAAGAAAAAAAATCAATACAAAAATTTCTAACGGATATGAACTATTAGCATCATTTAAAGATGGCTTCTATTTGGCAATGTGAATGGATTCTAAAATGCGCAAATCTAACTCGTTAGGTGCAGAGCATAAAATAGAAAAATTGTCCTCGGAAATACGGCTGCTACACTGTTCGGTATGAAGGCGGATTGATGAATGAGGAGGTTGAGCCACAGAACATTTACATAATCTGAAGGTTTTCTCTCCTGAACTGTACTCGAAGTTGTAGCTGCATCTGTCAGGTTCACGTCCGGGTGTCCTGTATGGTTTGCCAAAAATCCATATGTTATGTTGTGCGCTAGCGGAATTTCTATCTTCGCTATCTTCGCTTCGGCACAACATAGAACGGTAGGTGCAAGGATTCCAAAAGAAGTCGAGGTTTCTTCGGTTTTATTTCTTATCCAAACGACTCCGTGAATCTGCCCAGAAAGGTATGATTCAGAGTCGGACCACGAATTGCATGACAAGAGAAGCCTAATTCAAGATCATAGTCGAATGATTAACTGATGTATATAGCTACCGCACAACAAGAAAGTAAATTCACACCTCAAGGGTACACGAGAAATAGCTGAGTGGGACATAAGAGGCCATAGAATAGTAGCACATAAAAAAGAGAATTCACCGCCCTGCTAACGACGTAGCACAACAACAATTCGCATTACTATTACTAGTATTATTATATAAGAAAGTTTTTAGCCTCCCTTGACCGCGACAAAGGTGTCCCAAGAGAGGAAAGAGGAAGGCACCATCTAGCGTGTAGTTGGGGGAACGCGGAATCTACGCACAAGGTGCACAGGAACAGTAGGCTGGGAAATAAGTTCACAAACAAGAAAGGTTTCCGTTGCATCGACAGGGAAGAAAAATAAGTCTCTAGTCGAGTAACACATTTAGAAAGAACACATTCATGATATACGCACACGAATATTGTAAACTCGTGTCACTAGTCGAAGGGAATGATTGAGGGCAATGTACTCCTAATCTTGCCCAATCTACATTCGATAATACATGTAATGATAGCTATAAGAGACAGCGCAATTTCATGGACGATGCATTTCCATTGTGAGGTGAGAACACTTTTGATAGTTTATATGTACATGACATAAACTTCGTAATCCTTGACGCCAGGCAATAACACATGAATCGCTTGTTTCGGCCAATGTTCAAAGTGTCCTTTTAAGGAAGCACAAAGTTATATACGTGAATGTACATCCGTATCCAACAATCTTAACACAGCGGTCATTAGTCAATAAGCACTTTATTTGAACAAAGATGGACGATCGCACAACAAGTTTATAGTTTTCACATGAATGCTTCACAATATAAAGAGATGACGAGTTAGGTAACATCACAAGTTGAAAGAGGATACTCTAAAATACTTACAGACGATGAGGAAAGGTCCCTCAGTTTAGACCTGTGACAGCTTATTTTAGTCTGCAAAATAAGTGCCTACTCTGGCTTTCTTTACCCTATCTGTGGAAAAGAGACAGCAAAAATTAGGTCTCTAAAGCAGGGGCAAGTCACTCAGGTCATCAAATCAACCATTATCAATAAATTCTATTATAAAAAAATGAGAGAGGCAAGTACACGTTTGTCAACGTCGCTTTGAAAACACAAATCATATGAGCTAGTGGTCTCAAATTTCTGCGCCTATTCTCAGTCTACTGAATACCGTAACTTTAGGCTTCCACCTTGCTGACTGGCGCAACTTGCCCAGCACAGCTCATAGGTAAGAAGCCAATCGACTAAATTTATTTTATTTTGCTTCACATCTTTCTATTAATGAATGTTATAAATAATACAAAGACAAGAAATGATACAAAGACAAGAAAAATCATGTTCCCAAGTCGGTACAAGTCTGGCACGACGTAAATAATACAAAGGCAAGAAAATCATGTTCCCAAGTTGGTACAAGTCCAGCACGACGTGCCATGAATTTTTCAATATCAACAACTGATGTCTAATCCATGGAAGAATCACCATAGTTTTTATTTTCAGTACACAAATCTTTCAATAGTGAAGCAGTGGTTGGTTTGTATTATCAAATAAATATAAAATTGTGCTATCTTGTGTTAATCTATGAAATGTAATAAACTTCAAGTAATCCTTTGTGTCAAACTAAAAAGCATTGAAATGTCAGTCTCTCCATGTTGCATTTACTGCCCATGACACTGTTTACAATATTATATATAACAACATAGCTTACATGGCTTGGCTATTATGCAAATGTTGCTGAGCAAAAAAAACATTTGGACATTAACACAAAATCACTTGGAGCAGTGAAACAGAGATAGGAAAGTTCATTAGTAAAATCACAGTGTTCAGCTAAAATACCGTTAAACCAGAACCTGACTAATTCCCAGCATTACACCGCAGCTTACTGGCTACACCGAAAGAAAACACCAGACCTTACCGAACTGTAACGGCTAGTCTGACTCAATGTAGGTGGGTTTGCCGGCCGCCGGAAGCATCCTCGAATGCTCCAGAAACCGGCCGTTCACCGCTATCGAACACAAGTCGTGTGAAAACACCCGAAAATATAGCCAGCGAGGTAACACGTAAATTAAATGAGTTTCCTACTCAAGTTCACTCTCTAACGACACAGAAACTTAAGATTATTTGGGAACCTGTTCCTCCCACGCACTTCAAACAAATAAAACGTTGGCGTCATTCTGGCGGACGAAGCGCGGATCCGCAAAATGTTGCCGAAACCAAACTATCAAAATTCTTTGAATTTTGTCGCGTCTTGCAAGACGTGACACCATAAGTTAGACTTTCCATCTAAATTTCAATTTCGTCCTATTTTTTCTGAAGTGAATATGCCTAATTTTAACTTAGCACGATTTCTATTTCCTGTGTTAAATCCTTTGACTGTAAATGAATATACTCTTGGTAACTCAACTCAATTTGTTAAGGAGATCATATCGTGTCAAAATGCTGATAAAGTTACTATGGCTTCATTTGATATCGAAAGTTTATTCAAAAATATTCCACTTGCAGAAACCATCGAAATAATTATAAATTCCTTGTTTGCTTTGCCTACTGATACAGTTTTAGGTCTAGGCAAATCTTATTCTAAGACGCTTCTCGAACTGTCTGTTATGAACTCTATATTTGTGTTTGCAGGCAATTTGTATAAACAAATCGAAGGCCTGGGGTCTTCGAAGGCATGGGTCGTCCATTATGACCCACATTTGCAAAAAATTTCATGTGTCACTGGGAACAAAAATGGCTGGCCGATTGTCCTGTGGAATTTAAACCAGAATTTTATCGCCGTTACATTGATGAGACGTTTTTGTTGTTTCGTGATCCAAGTCATGCTCAAATGTTCAGGGACTATTTAAATGAGAAACATTCATCAATAGAATTTACAATCGAAATTGAGAATAATGGCTCGTTATCTTTTTTGGACTGAAAAATTACTCGAGTAGGTAAAGCTTTCACTTCTTCAGTTTTTCGTAAGGCTACTTTTACTGGATTGGGCATAAGTTTCTACAGTAACTGTAGCTATATATTTAGAATTAATGCGATTAAAACCTTATTGAATCGTGCATACAACATTTGCTCTAGTTTTGTGGATCTGCATGCTGAATATAATTTTTTAGTCTCATTTTTTTTGTAAAAACGGATTTCCTTCCTCGATTGTTCATGCTCATATTAAAAAATATTTAGCCAAGAAATATTCAGATATTAACGATGTCGCCGATTCGGTGCAATAGCTCTACTGTGTATTTCCATATTTTGGTGATTTTACGAGCAAGATGTGCCGGGATATTGAAAACCTTTTTGAACACCACTTTCCTGGGGTAAAATTGAATGTAATTACTGTGAATCTGCTGCGAGTTGGTTCTTTCTTTCGGTACAAAGATAGGATTCCTAAGCGGATGCGGGCATCCCTGGTATATAAATTTAGTTGCGTACAGTGTACGTCTGGCTACGTCGGCATGACGACACTGCCTTTTTGCGTCAGGATCGCCCATGGCACCGCGGAGTAAGCTTTCGAACCGTTAGACCTTTAGGTCAACCCCTCATTCATCAATCGGCCTTCATACCGAACAGTGTAGCAGCCTTATTTCCGAGGACAATTTTTCTATTTTATGCTCTGCACCTAACGAGTTAGATTTGCGCATTTTAGAATCCCTTCACCTTGCCAAAGAGAAGCCACCTTTAAATAATGCTGATAGTTCATACCCGATAGAAATTTTTCATAGATTTTTTTTACCGATCACTTTGTCACTTTTCTCATTGTTGTCATGAACTAACCAGTTTTGGTTTTTATGTTTTCATACATACTGAAGATGGAGCTGGTCTCCGAAACGTTTAAAATTGACTACTTCTCATATTTTAAATTTAGGATCGTTAAATTGTATTAAATATGATACCTATCCGTGCTGAATTCTTCGTCTCTAAATTTTTAGTGAAGATTTACTAGATAAATTAAGATCGAATTTCCAGCTTTTTCTCCAATAAATTTCAAAAACTTCAAAATACACCATCAACTTTATTTACATAATTGGTTGGATTTTTGTTAGCCTGTTTAGTTGTGAAAGTATAATAATTTTAGGTCGCTTCTGTTTTCAATTATTCATGCTACATGCTTTCACTTGCTGAACGTACGTGCCTCATCGGGAAGTCAAAGTATTAAATTCAGTTAGCGGGCCTGATTAAACTCTGCAATTCAACAGTTAGCTAACTAATGTGCTAGGTATGAATAGCCTCTTTATTTGATCATGCTTTTACTCTCATGATTTATGACCTTCATTTATATGATAAAATACGTATTATTGGAAAGTATCGGCCGGATTTTACCAATGCCAGTAAAATGACCGATACCGATACATCGGTACATGAATAATTTTATGACAGGATTTTATAAATATTTGTCAACGTTTCGATCTGAATTTCAAATAAAAAAAGAAAACCATTTACATTTTTGTGCCACGGCCAAAAAAAAAAGACTGTTGGCTGCATTGGCTACTCTGGCTGAAGCTTCATAAAAAAATGACGCTGAAACTCGCAATGAGTCGTTTTCTTCTATTTCGCATGGAGTTGAGTTTGGACCCGTAACTTCTGGTGAAGATGGCGATTCTTCAGAAGAAACAAGAGATGGAAGAAATGTAGAATGCTGGTCTGCAGAGGCACCATTTCAAGAGCAAGGGCCCAACTATTAGCTTCACCACATCGGTCAATTGGTATTTATCACGATTTATCTTTGTGGTGGGGCTGGTAGTGACGGCAATGTGAGCAACGTAAACACAACAAAATGTGGAAACCAAGCCTGAATTTTCCCTCGTCAGTCTTGAGCAACCTCTGAATTGAAGGACGTCCTTGAAGGTGATCAACGATGTGTTCAGATACATATTTGTGTGTGTGGGAGGGCGGGTGTGTGTGTGTGTGTGTGTGTGTGTGTGTGAGGGGGGGGTTATGGGTGTGTGGGTGCGGGAGAGGGGTGTGTGTGTGGTGGGGCGGGGGGGGGGGGGGGGTGTATATAAATAGCCAGTGTTACAAAGTTCGGGCAAGGTCGATCTGCTGCCGCGGGAGGCCGGTACAAAGTCGAGTAAGGTCGGCAGAGAGACGATACGTAGAATGGAGAAGCCGCGGAAGGTCGAATTGGGGCCGCGGAAAGTCGATATGTAGTCGATAAAGGTGGGAATTTCCGAACAGCTACAAAGGGAATTCAATGGTTTCGTAGCCGTTTTTTCCTGCCATAAAAAGGGGACATGGAGACCAAAAATCGGCTGCTTTTCCGAATAAAACACGGCTAGAAGTCTTGCCTGCCGCGGCACATAATCGACTTGAAAACGTCTTATTTTTTTAACTGGGTTCTTTAGAGACAAATTTACAAAATCTTCAGGAACGGTGTTGATTTATTCAATTAAACGGCCAGCCTTCACATTAAAATGTATTTTAGATTCAAAACTCCTCAACAATTGTGAAGTTAAAATAGTTTTGAGATTTTGGTTGAACAGATCATGTGTTGACCAGTCATCTCTCACCAGCTGAAAAATTATTCGCTGTTAGTAACACAAAAAATTCAGAAACGATTTTTTATTTTAATGGTTTAAGCTGGACGTTTCAACTTTATACGCTGTGAATAAAGGGGATTGTGATAATAATTTTAGCAGTGACTAATAGTAACCTGAGGAAGCAGAACTTGTAAGAAGAGAGTACAATTCAAGAGGTCTTCAGGATTGCCACGTAAAGCGTGTAATCAAATGAACACGGGAGACTATGCGGATGTGGAAGAGAATCTCTCACTGGCTCCCAACTATCGCAAGTCCAAAATCTCTCCCATACGAAGAAGTCCGAAAAAATAAGCAGGCAACGCGCAAAAATGTGCACTTATATAAATAGCAACGTCGCAAGAAGTGCAGCAGCAGCAGCTGCAGCAGCAGCAGCTACAACAGCCGCAGCGACATCAGCAGCAGCAATATGAGCGACAACAGCAGTAGCAACAGCAGCAGCAATATGAGCGACACCAGCAATATCAGCGACAGCAGCAGCAGATGCCACCACAACGCGCGCTAACTGATGTTCCGCGAGCCGAGAGCGTTTTTAAGGGCGAGGGAAATGAAACCTTGACACGACGCCAAAAACCTCTTTGCCGATCCTCAACTGGGGCGGTAGAAAAAACAAACATTCCATAACCCATCATAGGTTTAGAAGCATCCACGTTATTCTTTCTCTGTTAAACACACGGCGTAGAAACGAGTTTTATTTTGAAACATGAGCGGTGAATGTCGGACCTAAAAATTAATTTCTCGGTGAATATAGTATGAGATTTCACGATGATAATCTCCATCCCTGTTTTAAATATATTATTGCGTTACCAATTCATTCCAATTTGCTTCTCCATTATTGGAGCGACAAACCAAATCAAACTAATCATTAACTAAGGATAAATCAACGCGAATCGAGAAACACAGAACACAGGGAAAAACACACAACTCCAATTACCTTCATTATCATTCGCAAGAGACGAATCTGACTGCTCAGAAGATACCGAATCATCAGCATCACAGTCTTCTTGCTGTTCGCAATCGTAGCAATTTTCGTCACAAGTCCTCTCCTGAAGAGAACTAGCAGCACACCGAGCTGCACCGTTGTTGCAGAGGGTAGACCGAGAGCAACGGTCGTCGTCCGAGTGAGGGTGGTGTTGCATAGACGGAGACTCGCACCTCTGGGCACACGACCTCGCTGGAGAACACGAATATCTCTCTAGATTTCGGCGGTGTCGGGCAACAGGCGAGAGCACTTCTGTACGGTAGTGGTCACTGTTGTCTGAGTAGCACTCAAAATGACACGACTGAGGTGTAGCGTCATGAGGAGTTCTGTGTGTATCAACACATTTCGACAGCACACCGTCTTGGTAGCGGCACTCATTCTGGGATGATCGCACGTCTTGGTAATGGCATCCCTGGTGGTGGTTGGGACGAGAACACGTTTCCGGGTGACTAGCCGATCGAGAGTAGGCATAGGGGACAATTTCGTCCCTCACAGACAGCGATGAAGGCATGTCGGTGCCAAAGGTGCGGATCGTACCAAGTTTTACGGAGGTTAAAGGAGACAGAGGCGGCAATACGCGTATGACAGACGGCGAGCGGTCACGGCAAAGTAATGATCGAGATGGAGAAAAATGGCGAGGTGGACAAGTGTGTGAAGACGACAGGCAACTCTTTAGGGACGGAGACGAATGTCGTGATGGGTTGTTTAGAAACGGGGAAGAAGGACAAGACGAAAAACTGATCACGGACGGTGGATTGTATCCTGAAGATGAAATATTTCCAGATGAACAGAAAATTCTGTTAACTCTTGACGATGAGCGTGGTCTGGCCGGAGAAGAGGTCCGGGAGTGAAGACGAGACAAGACACATCGAGATAGGAGAGGAGACTTCAGGGCAGAGTCGCGCGGTAGCGGTGGCAGCGCCGCAGTACCACCACACAGGTGGGCGACGTTGGCACGCGGGGAAATTAGAGGGGACAGATGGTCACTGGTGCTCTTGCATGAGTCATCCACACCAGGAAGTGACATAACACGATCTGGGGTCAGTAGCGCTTAGGTAATTTTTGAGTTCATACACCAAAACATTTTGCTGCGACTTAGATTGGAGAGCCCAATAAATTCTTTCAAAGGAAAAGCCTGAAAATTTGTTTGAGACATGGATTTATGAAGTGACTCTTGTTTCTAACAATAGGAACTGAAATTTATGAATTCTTACAGATTAAAAGTCAAGACCTAATTGAACATTAATTCACCACGAACCTGACTTGTAATCTCCACTGAATAATGATGATAGTAATACAGAGAATCTACCAAGCGATTGAAGAAAGAGTTCTCGACTTACCCCTTTTGACCGTAATTAGCCGATAAATTACGTCGACATAATCAGCACATTGTATAGTGTTTTGAAGGGGTTAGATTAGCACTGCAAAAGTCAGTGGCAACTTGAGTTTATATTCAAAATGTCTTAATCCACAAATGAATGATGAGCGATCATAATTTATCGATTTTCAACGACTATTTCACTGACGCTGAGCTTTCGGCCGTGCTTCTAGTTTTATTTTCTTCAAACAAACCGAATTTTGAAGAATAAAGGCATGTCATTCAAATCTAAGTAAGTTTAAAAAAGCAGTGCTAGTAGCTCACAAGCGCAGTAAACTACAGCCTCGACTTTCAACTAACAAAACGAACAAGCTACAAAAACCTCAACGAGTAGCTAGAGAGAGGATTAAATTTATTTTATCGCCTACTGCTTGCACCTAGCATAAATTGCCTCACTTTGAACAAGCTGCGTTCTCCTATAATTAGGCAAAGACAACGAGCAGTGAGCTTTTTCTACGACTAACTGCCTACACCAAAATCAATTGAAGCAGACAGAAAGAGCACAAGCATCTTATTGGATGGGATCACAAATTCCTCCTTGAGTAAGACAAAGATCACCTCAAACTTATTAGACTGGCTACATAAACTCTAAGATGAAAAGAACAAGCAGCATCTTACGGTTTATTCGAGCGGGACTCGAATGCCACAGACAAGAACACCTGGCGGTCGTCACTGCGCCCGGCGCCTGACTGTAATGACCCAAACGTAATTTTACGACACGGTTGGCACAAGTTCTAAAGACAAACAGAGACAGAGCGAATTACAATTATCATCCCTCAGAAAATGCATGAGGTCCTTTGTACAAGTGAGTCTCACAGCAAGCCCAAAAAAAAGTCATTTATTAAAGAGCAGACACGAATTTGGTGACTCAAATTCAAGGTCTAATGAGGTTATGCAAGCAATATCGATTTGGCATCCCTACGAAGCCGTAAGAATGCCACGTGCGACTAGGTACAATAATTCTCTCCCCTTATAATGCCACGTGCGACTTGGTACAATAATTCTCTCCCCTTATAATGCCACGTGCGACTAGGTACAATAATTCTCTCCCCTTATAATGCCACGTGCGACTTGGTACAATAATTCTCTCCCCTTATAATGCCACGTGCGACTAGGTACAATAATTCTCTCCCCTTATAATGCCACGTGCGACTAGGTACAATAATTCTCTCCCCTTATAATGCCACGTGCGACTTGGTACAATAATTCTCTCCCCTTATAATGCCACGTGCGACTTGGTACAATAATTCTCTCCCCTTATAATGCCACGTGCGACTAGGTACAATAATTCTCTCCCCTTATAATGCCACGTGCGACTAGGTACAATAATTCTCTCCCCTTATAATGCCACGTGCGACTAGGTACAATAATTCTCTCCCCTTATAATGCCACGTGCGACTAGGTACAATAATTCTCTCCCCTTATAATGCCACGTGCGACTAGGTACAATAATTCTCTCCCCTTATAATGCCACGTGCGACTAGGTACAATAATTCTCTCCCCTTATAATGCCACGTGCGACTTGGTACAATAATTCTCTCCCCTTATAATGCCACGTGCGACTTGGTACAATAATTCTCTCCCCTTATAATGCCACGTGCGACTAGGTACAATAATTCTCTCCCCTTATAATGCCACGTGCGACTAGGTACAATAATTCTCTCCCCTTATAATGCCACGTGCGACTAGGTACAATAATTCTCTCCCCTTATAATGCCACGTGCGACTTGGTACAATAATTCTCTCCCCTTATAATGCCACGTGCGACTAGGTACAATAATTCTCTCCCCTTATAATGCCACGTGCGACTTGGTACAATAATTCTCTCCCCTTATAATGCCACGTGCGACTAGGTACAATAATTCTCTCCCCTTATAATGCCACGTGCGACTTGGTACAATAATTCTCACTCCTTATAATGCCACGTGCGACTAGGTACAATAATTCTCTCCCCTTATAATGCCACGTGCGACTAGGTACAATAATTCTCTCCCCTTATAATGCCACGTGCGACTAGGTACAATAATTCTCTCCCCTTATAATGCCACGTGCGACTTGGTACAATAATTCTCTCCCCTTATAATGCCACGTGCGACTAGGTACAATAATTCTCTCCCCTTATAATGCCACGTGCGACTAGGTACAATAATTCTCTCCCCTTATAATGCCACGTGCGACTAGGTACAATAATTCTCTCCCCTTATAATGCCACGTGCGACTAGGTACAATAATTCTCTCCCCTTATAATGCCACGTGCGACTTGGTACAATAATTCTCTCCCCTTATAATGCCACGTGCGACTAGGTACAATAATTCTCTCCCCTTATAATGCCACGTGCGACTAGGTACAATAATTCTCTCCCCTTATAATCCCCAAGAAGAGGGTTTACAAGTCTTAGGCCAAAACGATGGTTTTTATTTTTAAAACGTATACTAATGAGGAAATTGAAGACAAGTCTTCAAGCCAAATACATTTCTCCAAGTTTTCCACGAATGTTCGCCAAAAAATTATGAGCAGAACACGATCTTCAATTTTTACCTAGTATTATTACCGTGAAATGCATAGGCCGTATGAAATTATTACTTTCAGTATATTAGATAGTTCAAGAGTCTCTAATCTCAACAATGGCAATCTCAAGAGAGGGAAGAGAAGGGACCATTTAGTATTAACTGTAAAAAAAAGAGGGTCTATGCACAAGGTGGGTTCCCACACAGGATACCCTGCGCATAGAAACAGCGAGATAGAGAGGAAAACGAAGTGGTGGCAAAGAAGGCATGAAGATTGAAAAATGGCACAAAAATAAAAATCCCCCCAAAAAATAAAGATCTATCGATAGCTGAGGTCACCTAACAGCATCTCCCTGAGGGAGCCAGTCCCCATAGCACAAGCTAGGCAAACTTAGCTAATCTAAACCTACTGCCTATTCTATGCCCCTGCGAGAGGACTAGTTAGAAAGCAAAACGCGTTGCTTGTGAACAAGAATATCAATAGCTAGAAGCGTGCTCGCTTAAAACCTCATAAAGGAAGCTCTGCATTGACGCACACACCGAAGATCACGTCTGAGATAAGCTCGGCTAACGCAAACAAGCCTCACTGCCTATCCTCTGCCCCACCGAGGAGAGGTAGTCTGAAAGCAAAACGCGCTGCTTGTGCACAAAAATAACAATATCTAAAAGCGCGCACGCGTAAAACCTCATAAAGGAAGCTCTGCATTGAAGCAAACACCGCAGATCAGGTCCGAGATAAGCTCGGCTAACGCAAACAAGCGTGCGGTGGGCAGCTACAAGAGTTGGGGGTGCGTCGAGGGCGGTTGGTCATATTGCTCTTATCGCGGTGAGGAGAGCTATCATGGTGAGGTGTCATCGCAAACTGCCGTCATCATGGGGATACCACTAATATGAGAATGGTAAAGAGAAATACAGCCTGCAGTAACTGAGATCGCGAGGAAGGTATGAGACAAAAATACATACCGAGGATGCATTTTGCACCATCCGAAACGCAGACACAGAAATACGTCACCACACGTACACACACTGAGCTCGTTTCAAGTTTAGGAGCGCTATCGAGAAAATAAGAAAGCATAATTCGATACACGAGGCAGACTTCATCCACACTCACAAACATCTCGCTCACTGAAAATACAGAACCACTGTGATCACAGAAATACATGTCGAAAAACAAGGAACAAAACACACACACACACACACACCACTCCTTGAAAATACAGCACCGTGATCAAGGCAATACGCCCAGATATGAGTCGAAAAATAAAGAACAAAACACACACAAACTGCTCGTAGAAACAGCAAGGAAAATAATGAAGTTTGCGTAGAAGAACCGAGCTGCAGCCGGCGGCGATGACGAGAGAGGCTCAAGGTAAGGAACAGAGCTCTTGCCAAGCGCCGCACGCTAGGGACACCCCAGGTGTGCATTCCTGTCTCGCACTCGAGCCGCCGCACTTCATGCATCACCGTCGACCGGCGGCACTACTTATGAAGTGGCGGCATTCGGTACTATTGGTGACAAAAATCTGGCACTTCTTAGTATAGAGGTTTGGTACCGCTTATGCGCAAGATCTAACGACATATATTGACGAGATCTGGCACTATTAGTGACATAGCCAACTGTCGAGACCAGGCACTTTTTATGGCAGAGATCTAGCATAACTTACGGGCAAAACGTGTCACTTTCTAATCTTTCTTTTGGTTACGAAATGGTAGAAACCTGACATGAAACTACTTTGACAAAGATCTGACAATACTGATGGGCAAGACACTCCATAAAATAGATGTAGACCTATTTATGACAAAAGTAGCTCTACGTACGACAGATATCTGTTAATAAAAATAGCTGAGATGACATGAATTATAGTTGAAACCTGACATTACGTACAACAAAAACCTAGCACCACTTATGGCAGAAATCCAACACTACTTGTGACAGAAGCTAGCGTTACATACTGTACAAAGAAGATTTAAATTCTCTTAAAGATAATTTTTGGCATATTTATTAGAGATATTTGCTCCTAATTTAGGGGAATATCTGGTATTGCTTGTGGCCGAGAGAAATTTTCAATAAAATTCTCTTTTCATGACAATATCTGAATTTTAACTGGCGATCCCCAGCAACTAGCCTCACGTACATCTCCTGCAATACTCGTATATTATAAGACTTCAAAACGACAAGTACTTTCAAGAATAGCACGCTATTTGAATCAGACCTCGTAGTGATATAAAAATAGTTCGCATCCACTCACTGTTCAATAACGGTTCGGTAACTATTAGATACAACAAAATTTCCTAGTTTCTCGGCATCAAACTCAGAAGAGATAAATGCAGAAGTAGGCCAACTTAAGCCAAGCCGTTCTTATTACACAATTCTTGCGCTGATTATGCATGCCGGTGAGGCGTCACGTTTTGAGACCTCGCATGTAAATAAATTTACTTCTCAAGCGCCTCTTGATTGCTCACCTCTTCGCATGTCTGCTTTGCTCTGACGCTCGTGAGAAAAGACGCGCGAGGTGGGATTCTCGGTTTGATGAAGCAACCGGCATTTGTAGTGAGGCAAGTAATGGTTACGTGTTAAATATAAAGTAACGCTAAACATGAAGGACTACACTCCAATTTCTGTGACATCGGTGAGCAATTCCTTAGAGAGCGAGAATGAGAGGGGACATTGCACCGTAAAACAAGGGCTATCATAGAGTTGGAAGATTGAGCCCTAAAGCCCACTGATTTATAAAATAACTGCTAATAGACCTCTAGTGCGGTTCAAATTTATAGCTCAAAAATGTTCGTTTCTGCATTGCAAAAGGCAAAAATAGTTAGAATAAAACAGCTACTGTTCGAAGTAATTGTAAGAGAAAAGCTAGGAAAAAACACCAATCAATTATCAATGGAAGGGAATATTGAACGTACGAACCAAGACGGAAGATCAGCCCTGAAGTTCTCAACAGATACAAAAAACGTGCAACAATATTGGATTTTTACAGTAATAGCAAAGTATTAAATTCGGTGAGGGGCTGGCTTGGAACTATACTTCAAAGGGTTTCGGTGAATTTAAGAGGTCATAACTTTAGACATGTCGAGAATGTGGAAAAGGCTTTGTATTTTAACAACCCCCCTTTATAACAGAGCTCCTCCAAAATTTACACAAGAAGGTTCAATTCACAGAGTGGAATAATTAATTATTTAGAAATCAATATTGCATTAATGCTGCAATTTCAACGGCAGTAGGATGACTTCAAAGCCTATGCTTCAAAATGAAAATAAGTAGCACCATAAAAAAGCGGTGATCAGAATGCACATCAATCGCAAATCCAAATTCCGATGGTCCGACGCGCAAAAACCGCAAACAATTATCCGTACATCGAGGCGATAACTTTTTTCTCGTTCAAGTCGGAAAACTTCACTCGTACCGTGTACTGACTATCCGTCCAAGCAAAACTCCATAAACTTTTGGGAATACTGAATGGATAATTTTAATTCGTAACAAAATACACAGAAAAAGCATGAAACAAAGCGCGTATTGATGTCATAAGACGCGAGGCAGTTGAGCCTACACCTACACCGAAGCGGCGTGTGCGAGTGTGAGGTCTGCCGTAAGCATCAAGTGATGTGCTCCAAACAAACCATAAAATTAACCTTTATCGACTACCTGATCTCGCTAAGCAGCTCCACGGCGCGATAGCGGCCCGCGTTAACCGAATTCTACGCTTGCAAATGTTGTGCAGATTTTCTGGGACACGATGCCGTGCAGAAAATTCCTTGATGGTTATTTTGGTTCGTTTTATGTATTTATAGTTCTAAACATGACCAGCGAGAGGAATTTAAGATTTTTCACAAACAGGAGAAAACGTTTCTTCGTGGTTGTAATGGAAATAAATAGGGGATAAAATATAAAATAAAAGAAATAAAACCCTCTTCTTTAGATAAAAAATAAAACAAATAAACTTAACTTCATTATAAGCATAAATAATGTTCAACTACATAGTGTAGAAAACCTGCATTTCTGAGATTGACTTCACACAGAAATAAATTCTGAAGGGATATACACACACAATAACTGTTACTTCATGGAAACTCTCAGTAGAACCGTGTCAAAATTTAATATTTTTCTTAACTCTTGTGCGTCTCTCATTTATTATATTCTATTTTTTCAACATTTAGAAGAAACACAAGAGGCCCAAAATGTACGATAATCTCATAAAACTTATTGAAAATAACACAATAACAACATTCAACCAAGCAACGATAAAAATGCTGCATCAGACAAGGAAAATCACACAGCTTTATATAAATAGAAAACGAATTATATCTTTTACACTCGCTACCCAAAGCAAGTAACTCGAGTAGAGGCACATGTTGAAATTGGTTATCAGAACAAGCCAGTAGAGGCAACACACAGCCTCCCACGACAACAGCTCACATGCTACTGAGCGTCAAGGTGTTGCGGCCTCATCAAGGCAACACCGCATACGTTTAGCACAAGGTCGACCTTGCCTTCCTTGCTATAGTAATCTCATTAGCAAAGCCAATTTTTTGCCTTGCAGTTACGCAAGTGTTTAATAAGGAGTGAACTCTCAGCCGGTGCTGTTGAGAGACAACAGCACGTTGGTTAAACTGAATTTTTACAGCGAGAACCTAACGAAAATAATCACACGATTTTTTTTAGTTCGAAGATTCTCGCAATATATGCAACGAACTAATTCGGCAATAATCGTCGCCCTAAATAGGCAATATACACAATGATAAAGATTAGATTAGTTGTTGGTTTAAGCTTCCCTTCCGCAACATAACGTTCCAAGAAGATTAAGGAGCAAGGCACCATTTAATATCGAGTTAAGGGGACGCGGAATATTTACACAACATGCATAGAAATAGTAAATTGAGAAACAAGTTTATGAAACGAGATAAAACTAAATAAGAAGAAAATAGTAGGTGCTGAAAAACAGAACAGCAGTGAACCGAAAAAAAGAGGTGGTTCGTAACAAATAAATAAATTAGTCAACAGTATTTTAACTGAAGGAAGGCCTATCTAACCTTTAGCTCAGGACCTCACATTTCCCTTGGGGAGCGCTAATTCCTATAGATGCAAAAGTTGCATCCCCCTGAGGGGATACAGAATAATAAATTTTCAAATGAGTAAAATAGAATTGAAAAAACGTAATCAGCTGTAATGGTCACCAAAAACTTTTGAATTTGAATTGAATGCTGTTTCGTTTTTCAAAAAACCACACATTAAAATATTGGGTCCAATGAATTATTTTTCCATAATCCCGTCTCCACACAATTTTGTAAACAGCACGACTAACTTTGTGCGGCCGTCAACGCTTTTCTACTTGAAGTTTATTGAAGCTACAGCCCAAAACTGTTGCCATGCACGGAGACCGTATATCAAGCACGCACCTATGAAGTTCATCGAGAACAGTCACAGGAAAGTACGCTCGTGTGAGTTGCTATTTACCATATTTGATTCAAGGTGGCCTGGGTCGCACGATTGCCTCGATATTATATACTGAAAGCTGCAATAGCGCGATGTTATTGTGAACTACGATACCAGATGTGGTCTTGGGTGTTTGCACTTGGCTTACACCTCAAAAACAGGATAAAGATAAAAAGATAAGCTATAATTTTAATAAATCAAATGACATTCACTTCATATGTATTTTGAAACCGAGTTTGACTCTTGAAAAAACGAAAGTGTGTTGCATGAGAATGACTAAAAAGATAGTTAAATCTCAGGAGTAATCCCCGTAGACTAAATTCTCCTTAGTATCTGAAGAAAACCTTCAGTCACAGTTGATAAAAAAAATTGTTTGTCACTCAAGTCAAGTTACCCATTTTCTACGATTGAAATCCCGAAAAATCATTGCTTTCGAATTTTAAGGACTTGTTAACCCGAAAAATTGAAACATTCTTAAAATCAATATCGCTCACTTCTCTGATTAACCGTACCCTTCACTGTTTTGGTTCTTCAGCACTTTTGTAGACAAGCTTGAAGACAGAGCATGCACTGAAATTTCAAGAAAAAATAAAACAATGAGAGAATACATACTTCATTACACACGAAAGGTGAAGTGGAACCATTGGCTTCAACATGCACAGACTACACAACACACATACTCAGCACGCTGAGGTACCTCTGATAATCTCAGATTAGATCTTAAGTTAATTTAAGTCTCTCTAAACAGGTAAAATGTAATCCCAAGGAAAAAGGAGGAAGGCATCTTTTAGTTTGAAAGTCGGGGAACGGAGAATATGTACATGCACAAGTGTATTCACACACAGGCTTCCATGAGCATACAAATGGCAAGATTGAAAGACGTTTGAGAAATTCGCTAAAAAATTGAAGAAGAAAGTAATAGCAACAGAAAAAAGTAACAGCAGCATTCCGAAAAAAAGGTCTACAGCAAAACAAAAACCTGTTATATTTCAACAAGCCAACCTAACCTTTAACTCAGACCTCATATCGTCTACAGAGGACTCATTTCTATGGATGAAATAATTGCACGCTCTGCACAGCAGGCTGAGAATGCATTTACTCCGCGTGCTCCTGCATCCCTACCCTCTCCCTCGTATTACAAGCTGGAAATAACTTTGGAAAGCACTTGTTAGAAGAAGCTCAGAGTGAGATAGCTCATAACAAAATAGCAATAGAATAAGAATTTGGCAATCATAACACATGAAAATTTAACATTCAAGGTTCAACCTCCGTTTCTGAACAGTAAGACGATTGCCACAGAGCTACTTGGTGAACAATGAATTCAAGTGGCGTGACGCAAGTGTAAAATTTGAAAATCTTCGATGACGCACTTCGGCATGCTCGCAAAAATAGGCATAAGCATTTAGGTGACAGGTACACATAAACTGGACAAAAACTTCTTATTTTGACGTAACTAGACAAGCATAAGCATCATAATAGCGTTGCACCAGAACATCTTTGGCGAGGAGCCCGTACGTCGGAGGCGGCAGCGGCAGTAGGGTGGCAAAACAAGAATCATGGAGTTGGATTGCCAGATTGGCTTTTTATCTGAGAAAATCCTCATATAAGGAATTTTTTACGAAATATGACCATTAAGATCAGAACCGAGCAGTCTTCATACCCAAATTTAACCTATCAAAAGCAATGTAGTGAGGATTTTGGCTGAAAAAGGCCAAAAAGGATGGCAGCCCTGTGATGGACGATGAGGCAACGCAGCTCCTGCAGCTGCTGCTGGTCTCACAATATACAAAGCGTCTAAATGCATTCCCTCGCATCAACAGGCGGTGGCTGGGCTTGCATAGAGTCACTGGCTCATCACCAGGCCAGGTCCTAACAGGGACGATGAAAGTGTGTTAGAAAAAGCCGTTCCGTTCGAAAATATGCGAAGCATTTGCACTCGGTCAATCAAACGAGCTAGCACCAGCAGGTCTCGCGTGGTCGAGCTTCAAAAGAAAACACAATGAAGCTAAAAACATATTATCAGTAGAAAAGAAAACATATTTAAGTAGAAAAATGAGCATTATTGTGTAACACAATTTAATTAGTAATCAATAATAAATTAACACTCACTGAATAAAACCTTGAGTAGAGATAAAAAGTTACGATATAACCTTATATTGCATGCCGTGTAAAATCACTCTACTAGCCTTCCAAAAGAAATACCCCCCCACTTTCTTCCACTGAGAATTTACAGCGATATAAATAAAAATACTTGTAAATGGGTACCGAAAGTAAGTGCATTGGGAAAACTTCTTAGAATCACAGCGGAAACGAAAAAGCTACAATATTAAATGCGATTAACTTGAAAGAGAACGTCTCAAGCATCTACTCATTGTCAGTGGGAAAGTAATATTGCTAATGTCTAAAAAATAACAGTATTTAAGCCCAATATACATAAAGCACTTCCATATTACTATCATGATTAGAAACTCATCGAAATTTTGACTTAAGGTAGATATAGCAGCGCAATGAAGGAGACAAAGATACTCTTTTTTATAAATAACAGAGAAAACTTTACACAAGGAAAATCTCTTTCAATCTCAGTTCATTACTATAACACACGATTAAGAAATGAGAGGACCACTCTAAAAAAAGAGCATTGCACTGCAATCCCCAAGAATAACGTCACTGATGTATTGAACCTAAATAAAATCTACATTCACAAGAAAAAGAAAAATCAATGTCAGAAAAAAAATCGCTGCTGTCGACGATACGCAATAAATTAGGCAAGTTGGCCTTGCATAACTTTTCCTGCGTCACCATCTAGAATGCATGAGCTACACGTGGGCGAATAGTATACGTAAAAAATATTAGCTTTGTTGGTCAAGATACGTTGAAGGTATTCGTGAATACTGATTGTCAATAAAAGCTGCTGCAAACCATCTTTTCAGGAATCATGTTGAAAAATAAATTTTGAATGCAAGTAATAACACAAAATAAAGAAGGAAATTTGAAAATGAGCTGCATTTCCTAGCAAGCCTATAATAGCACGGCATACGTAATTGATTTTGAATTTCTGTGATTAATTAAGCACGCGCAATGAGCTTTCAAATTAAATTACATGTGTCGGCAATTTTAAGGTAACTGTGAAGTATTCTTTCTTCCGATAGAAAATTTTGGTCAACTGTGAAGTGTCAAATCTGAGGCAACTGTGAGGTATTCTTTCTTTCGATAGATAACTTATTCAAACGATGCCTATGCTTTCAAACGTCGTTGGGAAGTCGAGCCCCTTTATACCCGTCGGAAGTTGGAGTCCTGTCATTTAAGTTTACAGTGATCCCTCGTTTATCGCGGTTGATCTGTTCCGAGACCGTCCGCGATAACTGAATTTCCGGGAAATAAGGACAGCATTTTTACCGTATTTATTTAACATGTATTTGGACTTTTTAAACTCTTCCTGTCCTTCTAACAACCCACCCTTCACGGTACAGTATATCAATAATACGGACTCTTGTTAAGTAATAATACTTAAGGAATAATGACAATGACGCTAATGACAACTTTTACTGCGCATCCGATGGTTGTATTTTATGCGAAAGACTCCGCGAAATACTTTCCCGTATACATACTTTAGAAACCTGCGGTCGCGAATCCACGGTAGTTGAACCGCAAAATAGCGAGGGAACACTGTACATTAAAGGCAGACTAATTACAAAAAAAACAGGCAGCTGACTAACGAAGGCAAGACATTACTGTAGTAGTTCCCTCAAAAAAAAAAACTTAAGGCAAATGATATTCCATGGAAAATTATCACATTCAGTAGGTAATACCCATTATATACTCGTGGCAATTTGTATTATACGTGAAAAGATTTTTTTAAACCATGAAGCTAGTATTAAGTCAAGTCAAAGCCATGGAACAGAAAATAATTAATGACCCCATGAGAGTGAAATTGAACACAAAAAGTAGAGTACGAAATTATATGAAGAAAGAGGAAATATTCAAAACAAAAATTCTGTACAAGAGTACGAAATTGAACGCAGCGAGTGCAAACCATCACGATAAAAATTCAATGAAAATTATAGCACAAAATGAAATAAAGTTTAACTATTCACGACAAAAAAAACAGAACAAGTCAATGCGTTAGGTGAGTTGAATACTGGCAATGCCGTCGACAGATTTAATAAATTTAGTGTGAGTGTGAAGCTCTGTACGCTGGGGCACACGGGAGTCACTCGGGAACTCTAATATTAGACCGGCCCCACCACCACTACCGCACGGGCGCAGCATCACACAACGCCTCTCCTCTCACGTCACTCGCTCACCGGCCCGCCGCTCGCTTGCGTGGTGCGTACTGTCCAACACGTCACTCTCTTACCTACGCGTCCTTTCCTTACCAACGTCATTTCCTTACCTACACGCCAGTTCCTTACCAACACGTCACTTCCTCACCTACACGTCACTCCCTCACCTACACGTCACTCCATCACCTACACGTCATTCCCTCACCTACACGTCACTCCCTCACCAACATGTCACTCCCTCACCTACACGTCACTCCCTCATCAACACGTCACCTCCTCACATACACGTGACTCCCTCTTCAACACGTCACTCCCTCACCTATTCGTCACCTTCATCCAAACATGACACTTTTTGCTCGTAGCATTACCCCCTTTATACCCCACAACTCTTTGAATATTAAATATACCCTGGCACAACACACGACCTCCACTTCTCACTTCTACTCGAGAGCTCGATCGTCCGTCCCTCTTGATATTGAGAGCTCAAAATGCTCAGGTCATGATGGAGCGCTCAACTCATTTTGCCTCCACTATATCAACACTAATCTTCTCTGTGATTTCAAATACAACTTTGATTGCTACCGATGGTTGAACCAAACCTCCAATGAAACCAACGCTTAGCATCGGTGTAACCTCAGTAAACTTGCATCTTGTGGTTTCAAAGTATTGATGTGTTTGACGCAAGTCGCCCTTTGCGATAATTTTTTTTCCTCGTTACCCAGTCTTTCGTAGCTTCCAAGCCCACATCACATCATCTCATAAGTCGTTCGAAGTTACTGAACTAATTGAACATCATTTCATCTATTATTAGATGATAAAATATTTACAGTAGCTTAATTGGCCCCCTCTGTCTTTTCTCACTCCAAAACTTCTAATTTTTTCCTTAGTAAACACTTCACTGCAGCATAAAATCAATCGCATCCAATGTAAATCTGTCGACTAAACCTCTTTCTCACTGAACTTGTCATCGAGTACAAGTTTCCCTTCGCATCCATAAGAAAGGTTCTCCAGCAGTCCCCCGCCAAAAAATTAGGTTAAAAGAACTATATGGGCAATATTATCTTAACTTCCTGAAGGCAGGTGCTCATGAAAATCATTCAGCCGAGAGCAATCATTCGTGAAAAAAGCACGACAAAAGAAGAACCAGAAGAACACGTCAGCTCATAAGTTCTATAAATGACTACCATAATTCAAAAGATAGCGCCTAGTAGCTCCTCTCGGACCCTCCTCTTATCTTTGCACCTCTTTCTCCAATGGCCTCAGCAGATAATAAGCACTAAGATCCTTTAAAAAATATTTTTAGATTAGCATACTGTCATTAGATTTAATAAATGATCAAAAAATGGAGCTAATATTTTCACTACCGAGAATTGTTTAGCAAGTTATTTTTCCACTTAAATTATGTATGATTTTGAAGCACACAGAATAATTTTCAGTTTGCGAAAGAAATTCTACGCTCTTCGCACTTTGGCAGAATTATCCAAAAATCTTCGAAAAGCTTTGATGAATACCGCTTCTGAGGTTTGAAACGTTCCAGATTAGATTAGATTATTAGTTAGTTTAAGTTTCCCTATCCAAAACAAAGGCTATCCAACGAGAGGAAGGAAGAAGGCACCGTTTAGTGTGGAGTTAAGGAAACGCGGAATCTATGCAGAAAGGGCACAGAAACAGAAAGCTAAGAAAGAAGATCATGAAACAAGAAAAAGTTAAAGAAGAAAGTAGTAGGTGCTGAAAAAACAGGACAGCAGTGAACCGAAAAATAATGTTCAGTAACAAAGCAAAAACCTATTAGATTAGAGTAGATTATTGGAAACAAAAGCCCATGTTATTTTAACAAAAAGAAGGCCTACCTAACCTTCAGCTCGAGCCCTCACATAGTCCCCCTGGGAGCGCTAATTCCCATAGATACAATAGTTGTATAACCCTGAGGGGTTGAAATGTTTCAAAGGAGAATAGAACAGAGCATGGCAACAGAACTGAAATGAGTGGCTAATTCGCCGGTTGCAATCTTATTATCATTCTTTAAAAGAGCAATCACGCACAGGTACCACCATAGGGATAGGGGAGAAAGAGAAAGTCAAGTATACCAGGTTGGGTTCGAACCAACCTCAGTGAAACTGGAGTTCTATACTAAACCTAACCTTCACCGTGATTCCTAGAAGTAGTTGGACACACTATTACCCGAACGTCAAAACGAAATAAAATTGCATGGTCATTCTGCACAAGAAACATCACACATACACAACAAACGTCACAAAAACCTTGGCCAAGAGCCTGCCTCACACCCTATTTTGATGCTTTATAGCCCATCTAAACCAGGAGCTTGTGCGACCCGAGCCAGAGCAGGGATCTGACCGTTATATACATTTTTATCCATTTATCATGATTATTTATTAATATTTTACACATTCATCATTAATAATTAATACTATTTATTCATTTATTATTATTCTCTATTAATATTTCAAACATTTATACGTTATGACGGTTTCATGAATGACTGCTTTCGGCTGAACAGGGAACACAAACGCCGCTCACACGTAAAGACGGGACGATGTAAGCAGAGTACACCAAAGAAGTCGTGACAGGTGACGGTAGCTTGTTTACGGTCACCGGTAGTGAGAGGGGCGTATTACTTCTGAGCGAAAGCCCGGAAGTCTTTTTACACATACTACACCTCACTTCGGCAACGCAAGGTGCACGTATAGAAAGCCTACTATGGCGTTCAGAAATGTAACCGTTCATGAGTAATGTAAAGGCGTTCATGAATGTCGAATAAAATAATTGAACTCCCCACATTGATAGGAAATTATGACGATAGTTAACGTGTATCACATGAAAGAAAGATTAGATTAGATGTTAATTTAAAACTCCCTAAATGCAGCGAAAACGTTCCTAAAAGAGGAGGAAAGAAGGCTCCATTTCGTAGGGACTTGAAAGAACGCGGAATCTATGCACAAGGTACAGAGAAACAGCTAATTGAGAAAAAGTTTAAGAAAAAAGATAAAATTTGAAAAAGAAAATAGTAGGTGGTGAAAAACAGGACAGCAGTGAAACGAAAAAAGATGGTCCTTAACAGATTAGATTAGATTATAAGTTAGCTTAAGCCGCCCTAACCGCTTAAAAAATAGAGTGTATCGAAGAGAGGAAGGAGGAAGGCACCATTTAGTATGGAGGTAAGGAAATGAGGAATCTATGATGAAGGGGCATAGAAACAGTAAGATGGGAAAGAAGTTCATGAAATAAGATAAAAGTTGAAGAAGAAAGTGAGAGGTGCTGAAAAACAGGACAGCAGTGAACCGAAAAAAGGTGGTCCTTAACAAAACAAAAAAAATCTTTTATTCCAACAAAAAGGAAGGCCTACGTAACTCTCAGCTCGGGCCCTCACATTTTTTCCCTGGGAGCGCTAATTCCCATAGATACAATAGTTGTATCCCCCTGAGGGAGTGGTCCATGACATAACAAAAATAATTTTATTGCAACAAAAAAAGCCTACCTAACCCTCAGCCCGGGACCTCACATTTTCCCCCTGGGAGAACTAATTCTTATAAATACAATAGTCATATCCCCCTGAGGGGTCATATGAAGGAAACGTAGAATCAGATGTTACGAATTTCACACGCATTGAACGGAATAAATTCAATTTTTAAATTTAAACCATAACGCAAGATCGATTTAATAGCGTAAGTATCAACGGTAGGGCCAGCTAAAAATAATGCGATGTTCATGACGACCGGCATGTGCATAGAAAGGTTCGGAAATAGCGAGAACAGCGGTTGCCAACATCATGCATACGCACGCTGGGTTCGCTTGAAAGCACCGAGAGACCGAGAGACGTCCCACGCTCCTTCACGACGGCGTTGTGGAGGCTCCAAAGCAGCGAAGCACAAAAAGTACGACTCATCTATCGCCACAAACGACATTATGATGAGTCTTTTGACACGCCATGCGGGCGACGCTAGTGCGCATATTAGCGGAGCGCAGCCACAAGCCACACAAAAATGTAAGATGAAGCGACCAGCTCAAGAAAGAACCTCAGATGGGAGTACAAAGTTGCTTTGACGCGGAGTGTTTAGATCAGTAGAATTGAGTAACAGATAGCTAGATTTAAAGATAAAAAAGTATGGAAGTAGTAAGAGCTGCAATAAAAAGATATTTTAGATTAGAGAAATAATGAACTCAAAACAAGAAGACTAGAAATTTAAAATCCTATCAAACAATTTAGCACCAACAGGTAAAATATCTATTCAATGAAAGAAAAATTTGTCATACTTCAAAAGGATATTTCAAGTATACTACACACAAACATCGATATTATGTATTGCTAACCTGGAGGTTCGGTCTCTTGCGGCGTCTTATCCCTGGCCAAGAATACGAAGTCGTCGAGGAAATTTGTTTGAATTTCGCGACCTTTCGGAGCGCCTTCAAATCTTGGCCAATCCTCACTTCGGCGTCGTGATCGTTCGACATCGTAATTTTGGTACACGTGCAGCATGAGCTTCGCGGGCGACTTGGAAGAGTCGTTATTTTCTGGAGTAAATGCCTTCGAAGCATTTGTAGAAATGAAACTTTTTGAACTTGACTTCTGGCGTAACTGAAGAAGACTATTCCCAGGATTTTGAACACATGATTTATCGACGTCGCTCTCATGATGAGACAATGATTGAGCGCCAACTAGGGAACTAAATAAAGGAGCGCTGAATGACTCAACGGTTAAATTCTTCTCGCATGAGGGGCGAGTTCGAACGGAATATGTGGTGTTAGTAGATGGGCGCTTTGGGTTCATTTCATTGCTATCAGCAGAATTATGATCAGTAGTGCTATTTATAATAGCACGAATGCGGGATTCGGCAATGGTCGCTTTCTTTTGTAGAATATCGATCGGGTCGATTTTTCCAGAATGTCTCTTTTCATAACCCTGAGATACTTCTTGTTTAGGAGCTGAGGACGTGGTGGCATTTGTATCAGAAACTGACGGAGCGGGACACGACTCCTCGACAGCATAGCTCGTAGACCAGTTCTTAAGATCAAACACTGAATCCATGAACGAAACCATACCGTCAGTTAAAGACGATTCTGGAAGAGATAGATTATTATAAACAGAAGTCGAAAGATGCTTACTTGAGGGTACATTCACATAAGTTGCCTGCGGCAGAGAGTTTTTCAAACCAGTCGAAACCTTCGGGGATAATTCATGAGCCGATTTCGCTGGAGAGAGCTTCTTTCCTTCTGACTCTCTATCGATAAACTGGAATTCATTATTCTTGATAGAACACGTAGGAAAATTGGTTTCAGGCGCATTATTGTCATGCGTGGACACCTCGACGAGCGAAGCACAGAAAGGCCCATTATTAGAAACATTCAGTTGAACTACAGACGGAGAACTACTACCGCTAAGTCCACTAGTGGTGCTGGTCACGATGGAGGATTGAGGTCTTTGTCGGATGTACGACCTTGTAAGGGAAGACGAGGTGACTGCAGGTGGGTCGCGAGAGAGCGCCAGGATCGAAGTTTTAACTTTGCCACGAAGGGTGTCGACCTGAGACGTCACGTCCTTTCGTGGTTTGGCTGCCTTAGCATCGGAGTTATAGGACGTTCCTGAAGATGACGAGGCTTCACTACCATCTGACCCACATTTGGAAAATGAATCATGGGGAAGACTCGAATTCTTCGCGTTTATGTTCATGATATTTCGGCCTAAGTCAGTTATCGCCTTCATTTTGATCGGATTTTTGAAGGAAGACCAAGTAAACTTTGGTTTTGGAGAAGACGCTTTTGAAACGGTACTTCCCAACAAACCATTACCATTGGTTATCAGATGTAAATCATCGTTATGATGTGTTATTGCTGGACCAGAGTATGTAACAGGCGCTACATTTCCATTAATTTCGGCCAATTGGACCGGCATTAAATTATATTCATTTGGCGAGGCGGTTGAAGGGGGTTGGTTACCGTCTTCAGAATAAGTTTTCTCTTCATTTCCAGAGCTCGGAACAGCTGAACTCTTACGCTTCCACGACTGCGCTGCGTGTGCCGTCAATGCAGACCAAAAACGAAAGTTCTGACTGGCGGAGTCACCAGCCTTTAGTTGCACTGGAACACATTCGTCCAGATTAACGCTGTCGCTTTCAGGATGTGAGTTCTTCCGAAGCCATTCAGGAACAGTGTTTATATAGGATCCCTCATCTTTTGTCTGGTCTTCAGTGATCTTTGGTTCCAAAATGTTCTGTGCCTCAAAGTTGGAGTTTGCAGATGCTTCCCACTTATAAGCGCTATTTTGCGTAGTATCTTCTGAACTTTTGCTCTTTGCTGCGTCCACATTATCGGCTTGTGTTTCACCATCTCCATCAGACCTTTCTCCATTGAGAATGGCATTTAACTGAACTTCATTTTTACATGAAGAATCGTTACGAAGGTAAGTCGAAGAATGGCCGTGAACAGAATTGCGAACGCTTTTGATATTTTGCCCCAAACTCGTAGGTTTGGGTCCAAAACAATCACTCATGAAACTACGTGGTCGTTGAGGAGTCGCTGAATCCGGTGAACTTGAAGGTATTTGAGTTGCAGACAGCAATGCATCTGTAAATGTGTCAGAACTTTTCTGAAATTCAAGGGGACTTGACAGGCCATTCTTAGAGCTATAAATTGAGTCTTCCCTAAGAAGAGACTCGTTACTTAACTTTGAATCAATATTTGTATTATTATTTGAACGACGGTATTTACTAGAATCTAAGGAGCTAGAACTATTCTCCTCCACACGAGGTTTGTTGAGTGACGGATAATTTGATTCACTGTTTTTGAAGGAGGAAAACTCGCTGTTCATCCTTCCGTAAGAATTAGGATAGTACCGCCTAGCATCAGTGACCAGGGGTCGCAACCCTTTGGTAATTGACTTATTTACTTCAAAACCATTTGAACTCCCTTTTACAACCAGCGGCGCACCTAAACAATTTTTTTCTTGATCGTAGCTCACTTTTGACAATGGTTTGCTGCCATTTGCAATATTTTCAGCTATAGTAACGGGATTAGCTTCACGTTGAATCTCATGAGCCGCTCGCACCAATGTTGACTCGCTCTCTTGGAGTTTAACATCAGCCTTTGAAGGGTCCAATTTATCGCCGTTCCGAACCATATCTGAGATCGGAGAACTTTTCCGAACATCTACTCTCATACTCGAGCACGCGGCTTCACAGTCGACTTCTAGAGAACATGATTGGCTATTAAATTCAGAGCCATCTTCAGCGCTGGCATCACTGAGCGTGTCCTCTTCTGTGACCACACGAGCAACTTCTATCACAGTGCTCGCAGTCCCGTCGCTTTCCTCGAGATCTTCCAACTCATAATCGAATTTGTTTTCTGTGTCCAGTTTTTCACCGCCGTTAGAAGGAGACTCAGATGCTGTAATAGAATCAGAGGTAGGATAAATGTCCATCGATGTGCTTCTGTCCAGCGATATTTCATAAGCGTCATCTGTTACCGCAAGATCACTGGCTGTCATTAGCTGCTTCCCTTTGTTCCCGTTTTTGTCCAAAAGAATTTTTTCTGGCTGCTCCATGCCTCCCAATTTGTTATCGCATGAACCCATGGGTGGTATTTCCAGTTCGACACTCTGAGCATTGTTCTGGCGGTCAAAGACCGTGTCGAAAAGTTCCATGACTTCATTCTTAATTTGATCGTCACTAGTAGCACCAGATGTGCAACACGAAGTGTGGTGCTTCATTTCTTCCAAGTCGGTTAAATTTTCCGAAGTTTCGTCAGAGCTATCGTCGTTTTCTTCACTAGACTCTTCTTCGGACGCAGATATGGTAGACGAGTCATCATCCACGAGAACCCAACTTTCATCATCAGATGCATTCAAAGCATTTTTTCTGGGCACCAAAGCATTTTTTCTGGGCACAGAAGCATTGCTGGCATCGGCAGCTTCAAGGCTTTCTCCCCTTGACGATGAGTCTTCCTCCTCCGACGACGATGAATACGTAGATGACGATGACGGTGTGTACTGCCCTAGCCGATTTGAAAGTTTTCTTCTTCCTGGGCACTCGGGGGAATCAGAACCATCATAATTATCAGCTAAACTCTCAACTGGAATGTGTTCATTTTTAGGCAAAATGTCAGTAAAACCCGACCCCTTTTCACTGGAAGGTGCAAACACATTTGAGTTAGTAGTTTCCTCAACATTCAGTCGTTGGTCGTTGTCTTCTGTCACCGAAGGAATGCACGAAGTACAGCTTAAAACTGCAAGGGGACTTCCGGAAGTTGTACATACTGAATCATCATATGAAATAAATTCACTAGGAAGAATTTCACTTTCAAATGACAAGCAGAAGTTTCGGGCACTCAAAATATGCAACCCATTGCTTTTTTTCGCCGATCGCTCAGCTGAAATAGGAAGCGAGTTTTTAGTAGCGGCTTCTCGAGGTCGCTGGAAAGGAAAATTAAAGGAGGACTTGGACTTTGTCAAATGGAATGGTTTGTCTTGGTCGGCGAGATCGGTCCAGGGCTTATCGGACACTAGGCGCACGGAGCTCCTTGACAGCGTGTATGACTTGCACCTGGTGAGGGGTTGGCCGACATTGCTTGAGTCTTCTTCATCGCTACTGTCTGAGTCTGACTCAAACTCCGAAGGCGGCGATGGAGTCGACGACGCCTTCGCCAATGTATTGATCCCTTCAATGCTACCATCAGTTATATGGGATTCACTGGTAAGTGGAACAGAATCGAAACTGTGTAGCCCATTGTTGTTCGAATCAGGGATTGTGTTGGGTGGTGTTGATGCAACTGGTCCAGGTGTTGAGTGGTGGTGAGAGTCTGTGTCTGTGTCGGGAGATAAGTTCCTTGGCTGATCCGTCTTGATGAATTCCACGTTCTTTTTTCAAAATGAAAATCTTATGTCACAGATTATAAGTTTCCACGTAAAATTTTAGATGAGTACTGAATCTTTCACACAAATGACACGAGTTCGGCAAAAAATAAACTAACTCTTATTTCAATTAAAATTTAAAATCTTCACTAATTTTATGAAACAATTTCTGCGGTCAAACGAGCAAACATAAAATAGGATGAACACTATCAATAAAAACACTTGAATGTTTAATTGGATAGAATGAGCAAGAGTAATCACGCATTCGAAAAGAGTAGAAATTGTGGACCTTAATGAAATTGAAGCACTCATTTAGTATTATCGAGCATTCAAAAAGAATAGAAATCGCGCACCCTAATGGAATTGAAGCACTCATTTAGTTTTATCGACCATTCGGAAAGAATAGAAACCGTACTAAGAATTTCAACAGAGTGACAGGCATCATAAAAATAAGTACGCAACACAAAATCAAATAGTTCGAGCACTTGGCAGACGCCTAAAAGAGGTCTCACAGATGGCAGGGGCGCTATCAACACGCGGCAGATAGAGAAACGCACGGGTGTAGACCAGACAGACAGGCTTGTGTAAATAGCGATAGACGGCAGCAAGAAACCTCGGCCAGGAGCGCACTTTCTACGGTCAGATGACGCACGTCACGCCTAAAAATGAGACAATAACTCCCTGCTCACACCTAAGCAGGGCTTCAGTTTCTCAATGGTTCTCAATATTTATCAGCGGTTCTCAGTAGTAATAGCAAGAGTTTCAATAGTATTTGGAGGGAGGTATTGAGGTGCGCTGCATCTAGAATAAGATTAGCTCACACTGAGAGAAATTTTGACACACCTAGGCGTGTCAAACGGTTACTCAGAAATGTTTTAATACACATTGAAGTATTTCTTTTGAACACATAGTAAAACGGTTGAGAGACTTGAAACACTTATTCACGCTTCAAATGGCTCAATATTTTTGGTAGAAAACCGAACTGTGTTTAAATTTTGTGAATAGAGTACAATTCACCCCCAAAAAACTTTATATCTTTGGTAATTTTTCTTCTAGTTCTTGGACATTGTCTGTATATCAGTGTAATTAGTAGCTAGTCTCAGAAAGTAAAATATTTATGAGAAATAAAACTGACTTACGCTGAGTGTGTCATGTTTGGCACGCTTAAGTGTGTCGTATAAGCCCATGACACACAAAAGTGTGTCAAAATACATGGGCTAATCATGTATATTGTTGACACACTTTTGTGTGCCGGTTTTGCGACAACTTGACACACAAAAGTGTGCCGCTTTTGCGACAAAATTTTTCTCAGTGCAGATGAACATTTAGCTTAAGCCTTTCTTAATAACACAAAACGTGTTCCTTAGAGAGGAAAGAGGCGTCCTTTAGAATGGAAAGTAGGGAATAGGGAATCTGTGTATAAGTGTGTTTCCACACAATTTCTCCAGTGCATGGAAACGACACTTAGTTAGAAAGTGATTTTCTCAAAAAAAGTTGAATAAATTCGAATGTTATTCAAACGTTAAAGAAAAGTGTAGTATGCGCAGAAAAATAAAATAGCAGAGAACCGACTAAAAGATGCTCAGTTACAAAACAAAACAAGGAAAACAACTCTATAATTCGATAAATGGATGGCCTGCTTAAGCGTTAATTCAGAACCACACATCTTTACCATGGGAACACTAATTCCCGTACCAATAACATAGAACTCTGATATAACTTTAGATACATTTAAATAAAATGCCGATAAGACAATCATTTTTGAACACCATGAGCCGTCTTAGTGGCAACTGTAAGAATGATCTCAAAATGAAATATAATTCTTGGATCAAGATATATTCAAATTATAAGCCGATAAAAATATTCCTTTTTGCTACACTGCGAGCCGTATTCGTCATGGGTAATTGTAAGAGTGATCTCAAAACATATGAATTCTTAGCTCAATTGCTGTAATCAGAAAAAAAATTAATATATCAAACATAATATCGATGCACAGAGTCCAAAACACAAATTACAGATCCAATACTTGTACTCGCCTCAGAGAACTAAATTTGGGTACCAAAATTCGAGCTGTAATAGAAGTATACAAGACTTGCACCAGGTTGAACACGAACGATTTCTGTATGTACGACACTAAGTTATGTTACATTAGATTAGATGTTATTTTGAGGCTCCCTTAAAGAAACAATGGCGTTCTAAAGAGAGGAAAGAGGAACGTACTATTTAGTATGGAGTTAAAGGGATCGCAGAATCTATGCACAAGATGTATAGAAACAGTAAGTTGAGAAATAATTTTTTTCAACAACGTAAGAAAGTAGTAGGTCCTCAAAAGCAGGACAGCAGAAAAAACGAATATGGCCCGTAACAAATCAAGAAACCTAATCTATTCCAACAAAAGGAAAGCCTACCTAAACTTTAGCACGGGACAACACCTATTTCACCTAGGAGCACTAATTCCCATAGATACAATAGTTGTATCCTCGTGAGGGGACTAAGTCATGTTGTCAAGAAAAGGCGTAATCTCATTCGCATTGTACTACAACAGTCCAGTAAATTTCACCTGCGTGTTTAGTGAAGAAAGAAAAACGAGTTGAGGAAGGCGAAGAAATTACACAAAATAGAACATTAGCGAGGAAATAATCCTGAAGTTATTTTATGCCCAAAGACTTAATTAAATATGAGCACCAGAGTACGAAGAATAAAAATGTACACGCATCGCTGAATCGTAACAGGAGTAGGCTTACATGATTATATTAGTTATAATAGTTTTGCGTTATTTATGTTGGTTTGCTAATTTAATGACTTGAATGAATCTTGTAGCCTTGCTGTTCATATGATCCATTCAGATTCAAGTTTATTTTAGATCGTCAAGCAAGAAATTACCAAATAATTGTGACAAAGTATTGAAACCGAACTATATTGTTGTTCGTGACTAAAAATGACCAGAAATATCTGACCTGACTTTGCGATCATTCGAGCTACAAAAGAAAAGATGGACTCAAATTTTTTCATGGATTTCTTTCAGAGGGAATATTACTCAAAGTTCAATTCAAAAACCCGTACAAAACAAGACAAATTTAATTGGTGTCGGTTATTAATATCCAGTGGTTTCAAACGCAAAAATTATGGAAAGAGTAACCAGAATGGCAGATTCGAAATTAAAATCATGTCTTATTTGTTCTCAAGTAAAATTTCAAACGTAAAGACCACTCGGCATCTGACGATGCTGCACTATTATAAGATGCCGACGAATACTAATGGTTAAGTTAGATTTTTACTCGAGAACTTTGGCCAGAGGGAGGCTAATCAGCAACCCCGTGGTACTCGAATATCATCAACTCGATCACACTCCCTACAGCACGTACTGCAACTATGAACTCGATATTCGTTGCTGGTGTCGAGGTTTCTTGGTAAACACATTTAGAACACTTGACGATTTAAGCCAGTCTGAGCACGCACAAAGCCCATATAGTACTCGGAGTTATGAAGTAGCACCGGCTCAGATTCGAACATTTAAGCAAGTCAACATACGACACGGAGGGAGTAAGGCACGGCTATTTGATCACGGAGTTACGACACCAGGACATCAGTTTGGGCACAGCCCTCAGACTAATACAGAATTTTTCAGCATTTATATTCAGTAGTAATCAAGAAGGGAAAAAGGGGACTTGTAAAACTTGTACCAGAATAGATTTGTGCTTTCTCTTACTAAAATGCTCACTGGAAGAGTATAATCAAAATCTGAGCTCAGACGTACGTTTTGCAGGAACAAATTTAAAGTTGAATATTCATTAAGGCAATTAGGTTATAATCTAATTTAAATTATAACCTTTAGATGAAAATTGAACGAACCAATAATTTGGAACTCAGGTGCATATTTAGAAACGTCAAATAAAATGCCGATAAGATTATCATCTTTGCTACACTATGAGCCGTCTTAGTACGTGGATTTGGCAACTGTAAGAGTGATTTCAAAACTTAACGTAAATCCTTAGATAAGTTGCAGTAATCCGAAAACAATTATTACATCAAACATAATAGCGACGCACGAGTCCATATAATAAATTACCGATGCAAACTACACAAGTCACACGGGACAACGAAGAATCAAGAAGAACCACGTGGTCTTCAAGGAAATTGAAGTCACAAACACACCAGGGACAACACACGCAAGACTGTGTTAGCACAGGCCCCATAGAAACGAAACACGTCTAAAAACTGCACAGCGTTCAGAAAAACGGGGGAAAAAATGATACGCGATGCCACATGGTGGCGCAAGAGCTCGAGGGGAGAGCACCATCGGGTGTGACCCTCGGCGCGACTCTGACGCCACGCCCTCATGCGGTGGCCAACTGACGCTGCCTGCCCCGCCCCCTTCCTCCTACGAACGCTGACATTGAAGCAAAGCATCGCAGCGACACCAAATGTGTGTTGTAAAATCAGGCAAACGGGCGAGGAAGGACGAAATGAAAGGAATTTGAAAGTTATTAACCCTATAGCGTCAGAACTTTTGTACTCATACTACTGTTATCACAACTGCCGTTACTAAACTGGCACCGGCATCAGACAGTCACCGATTTCAGGACGAGGAAGGAACAGCCACTCGTCAGTGAACTCCAAGGAACACATTAGGGAACTAATTTAATGAGAAGAACAATATATTAAGGCTATTTTCGAAAGAAGACCGTAGAGTCCTCTCAAGCGTCAAGGGGTTAAGCATCACGAGGGCAATCACATGCGTGAATATGGCATTGTTTTAAAGCTTTAATTTCGCATGTCATTAAAGGGAAAAAGTAACAAATTAAAGTTTGCTGTTTAGAGCATAGGTGACGATTCCAGAAATAAATTTTCAGCGTTCAAACGAGGTATCTTCCCGTGAAAGAGGTATGAGGTAGTTAAATGAAGTTGAATGAAAACGAAAGAAGCAAGCATCATCAGTACAAATGGCTGACATTTGAATTATGTGTCCCTGTCTTCTTCGCTGTTTGTCACACCAATATGAAGCAATTTTTGAATAGCATAAAGTGAGGGATAGATACTAGGAAAGTCAAAATTAAACATATCAGCACCTAAGAACAAGGTGTACAAAAAATTCTTAGAACTAAATAAAATACGTCCAGCTACACTTAAACACATGTAATAACACTGAAAACTCAGAGAATGTTTAATTATACACTTGTGAAACAATTGGACGCGTTTTTTTCAACATCTCCTCCCCTAGCCCGAATTGCCCCATGAATTATTCTGAGTCCGAAGTGTTCCACAGAAGCACAAAGGTTTTTTCTGGTACTCTGGCTCATTTCCGCTGAAGGAATCTCTTCAGAGAAACCCATCGGGACGACCCTCAGAAGCATCAAACTCTTTATACTCACTCATTACATGAAAGTTGAGTGTAGCGCTTATACATAGTTCAGCAATATTCAAATTTGGCGTTCCTACGAGGTTAAAGTTCAATAATAGCTTCCCGTTTGCCCTTTTATTAATAAAATAAAAATGCAGCAATAAATTTGAAGTAATTTAAAAATTAGCAAAAATTTGTAACATCTGAAGGCATTTTATAACCAAAAACCATTATTTACAAGTTTTTTTTAGGAAAGAACTAAAGTACACAAAGTTTTTACTTGTCATACATAATTTAAGATGGAAAGCTAACAAAACATGAAAAAATTCGAATGCGAATATGAAGATGAAAGAACTATAGAACCTCCTTAAGTAAAACAACCCTTTGACCGCAACATGCGCCAGCAGTTGCCACAGGGAGGATTTTCATAATTTTTCTGACAGACCAGTAGTCATAAACACAATTTTCATAAATACTTAAAGCTAAAAAAGGCACGGTCCAGTCATTGTTCGCTATTTTCAAAATTGCCAACTACAATTGGCTTTAAATTTGAGTTGAATATTGAAATTTTAACTAATTGCGGTCAAAGTGTTAAGAAAAATAAAATAAAAAGTTAACGAATTGAAAGCGTAGAAAACGTAGAAACGGAAAGGATGAAAAATTTAGAATAATAAAAAAGAAAAAAAATGCAATAATTGAAGTTTGAACAGAAATGGGAAGCAGAAACGAGGTGAAACAAAGATAACTAAGGAAAGTAATTAAAAATATGAAGTGACAAGAAAAAGGTAATAAAGAAGTATAGATGAAAAACACGCTTTAGTTTTTACAAACAGAACCGGGTTAGAGAGACTGTGAAAGCAGGATGGAAACTGCGTAAACGAATGGTGAAAAAAGTCTGCGTTGACCAAAAAAATACGATAATAACAAAGATGATGGATGCGTAACCAGAGGACGAAGAGAAGGTAAGGGGAGATGGGATAGCTGGAGCTGGAACTTGGCATTATAACAAAAAACGAAGGGCTGAGAGCAACCTAAATTTGAAGTAGAAATACTAAATGTAAAATACGCAAAGCCTCCCGATCAGACAAACATCACGATCGCTCCTTAAATCGCCAGTCTGCAACAACTTCTAAGTACGCATGGTCAGCTCAGAAGCAACTGCACGAACGGATCGTAAACGCTAAACTCCTGAGTGGTTTCTCTCAAGACTCGAAGATCACTCTCATATCATGAAATAACGAAGTCGATGTTCCGCTTACGAAAACGTCCTCAGCAATCCTTAACGTAACCGTATCGAACCAAAATTATACACAAACACACCAGAAAACAAGAATCGATTTAAATCGTTGAACCCAAAGCTAACTTTTAGGCTTCTGCCCTACGAATTTGAAAATTTTAATCACAAAATGAAGAACCATGAAGAGGTTCGATGTGTACAAGCAAGTGTTATCATTAAGATATGTTCGTTGCAATGCTTAAGCGGACGTGTCATAACTCAGCTGCTCGTAGCCTATCTTTGGGCGGAAGTGCAACCATCCGGATGTTCGTTGTCTTTAGGCGGAAGCGTTACCATTGAAATGTTCGTAGCCTATCTTTAGTCTTTAAGCAGAAGCGTTACCATTGAAATTTTTGTAGCCTGTCTGTAGTCTTTAAGCAGAAGCGTTACCATTCAAATGTTCGTACTATGTTTTTAAGCGGAAGCGTTACCATTCAGATGTTCATAGTCTGTCTTCAATTAAGCAGACCTGTTCCCATTGAGATGGTCGCAGTATGTCTTTAAGCTGAAGTGTGACCACTCAGATGTTCATAGTTTGTGTTTCAGCGGAAGTGTTACCACTCAGATGTTCGACGTCGGTCTATACGTAGAAGCGTTCGGCGAGTGACAGCTCGAGCGGAGCCGTGCTTCTGTTAAGGTGCTTGCCTAGCGCAATTACGTGCGGCCACTCCCTCACGTCGGCAGGTTGTTTTTGCGTCGCCCTCACCCCAGCGCACCTTCGTACAGAGATTCCTCGCAATTACGCGTGAAGACCAAGAGCAGAACTGAGTGTTCCGGCGCGAGTGTGCTGAAGAGGACACTGCGAACTTCCCCTCCGCTTTTTAGACCTATACACACGCAATTACCGCGAACACAGCACGGATTGACCGAGTTAGACTACTTAGAAGAAACGCGAAGTGTTTGGAAGCTTCTTTCAATCCTTGCTTTTCAACCGTAAACGCAGATCGAGGTCGACAAAAAGGAAATAAATAGGCGTGTAGGCAAAGGGAAGCACTAACCGACGCTGTTCAAGTAAACAAACACCGGCGGAAGTCAGCAAAAAGGGTAGTAACTCCTAAGACTGCCAGGACGGAATAAATTGCATTCTCGAAGGTAAAAAAGTAGTTATTTAAGCACATCTGGTGCATGAAGTTCACTAATAAAGAGCTTCTCGAGAGAAACGTTTACAACACCCAAGCTTTCGCTAAGTGAAGTGACAATTGCATTAGCTAAAATGACCAACAAATTTTCCGTGCGAATAATACGCTAATGAGAACGTTTATATGAGAACGATGATGAGAACGATGGAAAAACAACTTAGTGGACAAATTTATGATCAATTTGGAGCATTCGTGTTGACACACCTATAGACAAAATGCACGGTAGAGTAGAGGCCATTTAGGCTGACACTCGCTCGTCTGTTTAGATTACAGTGTTAAGCTTACAAGACGACGTTTACGCGTCCGTGCCAGCAGGAGTTGAGTCTCGTGTAGTCGGGTACAAAGCTCACGGGTGACTCAGAGTTATAAAGTTCATTATGGTGCAGTTACAGAGGAAAGCAAGCGTGAGTGCAAACACCATGAAAGAGAGAAATTAACAGTTTCATTAATCATTAAGCCAAAAAATCATATTTGGGGAATAAATATATGGTTAATTTGGCAATAGGGTGTTCAGGTATTTTTATGCATAAAGACCTAACCTTATTCCCACTTTCACTGACTGAACAGCCTAATTTAATCTAAAATGCTTCTAAGTTCAGGCATGGTAACTATACAATCAAAAGCCAAAATGACATTCACACACAAAACGCGTTATGGAATTCAAAACAAGAAAAAGGAAAATCCTACCGACGAAATTAAGTATTGGAGATTACAATTGCAGTACTACTAGATTACCTCTATTCAATAAGTGTCAAAAATTACACCATATCAGCAAAACTTAAATGCATTCTGACACAGCGATCAAATTCGTCCAGTTTCCACACCACAAGCCGCAAAAACTGAAGGAATATTCACACTCGTATGATCATGGAGACGATGGAAAAGTTTCGCGTGAAGTCTTCTCTATTTTATTCAGCAGTAAATGCCTGTGAAATGAACCACACCAAAATAATTTTTCTAATAACATAAAATAACATGCATGCTCGTGGGTCTTCACAATTAAGGAACCCGTGAAGCTCCATCCCAAAAGAACACAGTCGGTAAAATGTCGCTCAAGAAAGAATGCGAACAAAAAATACAACGAGCGATTAATTTCGGGCTTGGGTAAACGAGCGACTAGGGAAAACAACGCTTGTTGTAGAAGCGTCTCCGACTGTGTCGTGGACAACAAACAGAAAAGACTTAAGTTAAACAACAACGATGCAGTAGCTCTAACACAGACCTGCATGGGCCATTTAGAGCTCTTTCAACACAGTTTGCTCCCATTCAACTAAGTTACAGAGCATAGACAAGGGCTTGTGCTAAATTAAAAGGAAAGATTTAATGATTCGTGTACTACTGAATCAATTGAGACCAAAAATCCTCACTGACAAGGAAGAAGAAAATGTGTTCATTCAACATCCTGAAATCAATGTACCTGCCCAGCTCACCTTTGAATAGCAAATGAAGCGCAGAGGATGGCAGACGAATGAATAAATAACTTGATCTTTATCGTCTCCTTCATAACTCTTGAGGATTCGTTCAAGAATTTGAAAATACGATGACGATCCAACCGGAAATCACGGTGCACCGCTCTGCAGATAATCTTGCCAGTGCTGCTCCTTTCACTAATTCGAATCATGGCAGCCCGAATTAGTGAGATTTTAGGTGGTAAAGTTACATGTTTATTCCTTAATTATTCCTTGAGTAGGAGATAAAATAGGTCCACACATTTCATCTCACTCTACAGGTAATGTAATGTTAAAAGAATCGCGTGTTGCTGATATATTTACACAATTATACGAATGCCTAATTACTCGTACATCTTTCATTTCCATCATAACACTAATTTTTCTGTTATGCACTTATTTTCACTTCATCACTAACAACCATAAAAAAGTTTAATTATATTTATAAAATAGCTTGAGCTCACGGGAAGGCAGTGCAGTAAGTTTTCTAAGTAACATCACAGAAAATTGTTGAGCACAAGTTCGCAGAGGAACCTCGTTATTGGTTGGGCATGAGCAAGTTTCTCATGCATTTATACAAGCTCCGGTGACTGGCGCCTGCCTTCAGCTTGTCGTCTTCAGAATTGAATCCACCAACAGTCTCAGAACCTAAGACAACGGGATCTTCTTTAGAGGGGTCAGTAGGGCAAAATTTCGACGTGCTTTTGGCAAACGGCTGTTGACAGAAAGAAGTGTTGACGTGATACCCAGGCGTGTAACTCGACGGAGAACACACAGAGACGTTATCAAAACAGCACCGACCTGAACCACCAGCCATAGGTGCAGTGGGATGCACGTGCGGCACAGAACAACCTGAAGACGAACAATAAGGCTGATGCTGTGGCTGGACAAGGTGAGGCGTTGATGTACTAAAGCCCACGCCTCCTACCCTTCGATACTGCTGCTGCCTTCGAGGTCTAGGTGGCTTGCCCAGACCTCCCGAGGGATCTGGGGAAGGACTGTGACGCAATGATGGAGAAGCGGATCCTCCTCGAGGCAGCATTTGAGGAGACGAGGACGGCGAAGACAGCGCTGCAAACCGTTCACAGCTTGAGCTTCTGAAGAGTCCACCTTCGGGCATTTGTTGGCGCAACTGAGGCTGGTGACACGTGGGACAAGGGTCATTGGACGGATAAAAACTGCTAGCTGACTGTTGATGGGAGACAGAATGTTGCGAGAAGCAGCGGGACTGAGCAGACGTGCAAGGATGCTGATGGTGATTTGTTAGGCTTGAAGACAAGCTTTGTGGTTCAGGAGGCAAGGGACGATTTCTGAAGAATTGGTGGTACGTATCGTTTCTTTGATGACCCGTCACTCCTCCAGACGCACACGTCTCTGGAGAACTCGGTCTGCCCCTGTCAACTGATAAGGGGCTCATGACTGGGGTCAAATGATCCTTGGCAGTGTGCCGGGTCAAAGGGGAATTGGGTGCACTGCTTGGGCCACCCAAGTAACTAACTTTTGCAGGAGATTTAGCTACAAGATTATCGTAGATGCAGTCAGGATCATTAACGTTAGGATCTGAAGATGAAGAAGGTTTGGTCCATGCAAGATTCGAAGGTGGGGCAGGTAAAGGCTGAATGAAACAGTGCTGACCACGGTATGGAAAACGGGAAAGAACAGGACTGTTTAAATTACAGCTGTTGAACAAGGTTTCTTTGCAGCTTGACGTAATTTCATCAGGCGAAATTGCTACGTACGGTACTGGATGACAACCGGCCTGTGGGTAGGCAGATGGAGCACTAAATTTGCCCCGATTTTCGACAGCCTGAAAAGACTGCGTTTGAGGGAACTTACGCAGATATAGAGGAGAAGAAAGCGCGGAGTTAGTAAGCCGTTCGGTTTGATTATATTGGCTGGGTTGTGTTGATGAAGAATTGGCCTTATAGGGATATTTTGGAATACTTTCTGTTGACGAAGAGAAAGAAGCTGAATTTTCATAGGACAGAAGACTTTGAAGCTGATCAAATTTTTGCATAGGAGGAGGAATAGAAGCTCCGTCATAATTCGCTTTGTTCGACTGTAGGTTAGCATTAAGAACATTGGTGTACTTCTCACTAAGAGGATACGAAAGCTTTGATATGCCCTGAGCAGGTCTGGAAGATGCATACGCTCCACGTCCACTCGCGGAACTTCGGTAAGACGACGAAGAAAAGCTGGTCGAATCAGAGGATGCTCCGTCAATATTTCTTCTTGGTGGCACCGAAGGAGCGGAAGTATCCGATGAGTTACCGCGTTCTTTTCCATAATTTACGTCCGAGTCAGATGAAACATATTCAGTAGAAGAAACATAGGGAAAATTGCGCCTGTACTGAGATCGGTTCACAACGTAATTAGATTGGTCAACAACTGGAGATGCAGCTTGACTTGAGGCAGATGATTCCACATGCGTTTTGGGAGACCCATATTTTGTACTGATTAAAAAAGCTGGCTGTTGAATGGAGGAAGAAGTATGGGCGCTGGTGGGAACAACTTTTTGAGGAACTTGAGAGGACGTGAACGTATTGGTACTCGGCGACAATCTAGAAGAAAAACCAGTAGTGTCACGCGCAACAGACGAAGGAACATTCGTTTTGGACGGGTTGGAAGCTTTTATTGCAGGTGAAGCCGCGTTGCGAAAGGAAGCAAGAAAAGGAGCAGGCTGATCGAGCTTGCGCAAAACTGGATTGCGACCTCCATCACTAGTTAGAACAGCTTTATAGGCCACAGAAGGAGGTTCTTTCTCGTTATTCTGCTCAGCTGAAACATTAGAAGTGGTGCATCTCCTCTCTTGAGAATATCCAACTCGAAATTCGTTTGTAACGGCAGCTGGAGATCCACTTGAGAAGACGTCACTAGCACGAGTAAATTTAGGAGCAGGAAGATTTTGAGATCTCGGACCAGCGGCCCCAGAGACAACGTTCGACGTAATGATGTCAGGCTTCGCAAACTTCGGTGACGCTTGGTAAGTAAGAGGCGACTTCGTGGATCTCTGAGGAGGTGAAACGGCTCTGGCTCTGACAGCAGATCGAGCCAAAGAGGTTACAGGAGATGAATTGTTAGCCAACACAGCAACGGCGTCGGAAGTCACCAGTTCTCGGAGGTAGTCGTAGTTGTGTTGCTGGCGAGCGAAGGCTTCCTGAGGATCAACGTGAGCAGTTGGAGTGTTTCCTTTGCTGTCTAAGCCGAAGTAGCAATAGTCACTAGGAGCGTAGTTCGCAGGGGGTGGAGGTCGCGAGGGTGGTTCGTCGATTGACGGGTTGCCTGATATGTATCCCTGCATCCTCAAACGTGGAGGCATCAATTCTAAGAGTTCCATCGGCAACGGAGACATTCTCGAGGAGCAGGTAGAGGTGGGAGGGGGAGATCGGGGGGGTGATTTCGTCGATTGCTCCTCAGATGAGGCCATCTTCGAATCGTCCTCCAGCTCAATTGGTATGGGACGCAAATGAGGGAATTTCGGCACCCGACATCCAGAAGAGGATCCTGCAGAAGATCCGGATGACGAAGAAGACAGCGAAGTAAATGACGATGACGCTGCAGAAGACTGTGTCTTGTTAACCAGGAACACGAACTCATGGTCAGCGCTGTCCTCGGTAGGCATAACGAAGTGAGTACCAGGAGTGACTTTACGATGCTCTCGTGGGATATCGGAAGAACTTCTATCAAAACACACTATGGCGACTGAGAAACTATCGGGTATTTTTCATGACAGAACATAATAATGGAAGCTTTTCTAGACTCAAAATAAACGCCCTATTCTCTAAGCCGACGCACGCCTTTGGAGCCCTCATCTGAAAATGGATCAATTCAACCAATTTCCAACTCACAACCACCTGCAAAAAAATAATAAAATTAAAGCAAAAATCCTCACGAAGTTAACACACACCGAATCCCAAGGGTGGTAAAAACCATCAATATTTGTACGTTGAAAATCTCAAACGACTGCAAACGGCACGTTTTGACGCGCACGTCCTCATAAACTCGAGCTGCGGGGCCACCTGTAAGTACTGAAGAACGGCCGAGCCGGCGCCTTCAGAAGAGTGCACGCTGCCGCCGAATTGACTGAGCTTGCGAGTAGTTAGGGTCGTTATATGTTCGGAGACCGACAACACGTGCAACATCACAGGCACAGAAGAGCAAACACTTTACTCTGATGAGATCGGAATGTGTAAATGGAACTTTCAAAGGCCCTTAAAGTTTCTCTAAGGGCTCATTTAGCTGACGCATATAAGGAACGCCTGAACTCCGCTGTGACAAACGGCTCGGTACCCACACTCGCGCCAATACCACCACAGCGCGACCATCTAACTGCTCATGCTTTGCTGTTGCTGCCGCCGCTGCTGCTATTGCTACTGCTACAAACGCACAAATAAATAATGGTCTTCGAAACTGCTGTAAATAACGCACCAAAAAAATGGGTTTTCGTATCAGTCCGAAAACAAAAACTTGAAAATAATAAATTGTTCCACTTTCATCATTTCTAGCAGTCGAAGACATCGATCGTCTTCTATTGTTGTCCAGCTTGGTTATTTCCTAACTAATAATGATGACCGTCAACTATAGATACACACAAAGTGTTCAGCAATTTGTTCCGCAAAATTTTATTTGAAAATAGAAACAAGTTAAACGTAATGTATTAAAAACAAAATAACGTGCCAAAAAGAATAATTTTAAATACAGATTAAACGATAGTAGGGACTAAAAAGGATGGTAAAATACTTCACTTCAACAAACAAGGCTGGTGTAAAGATCACCATTTCAGACCGTGCAATTGTCTGAAAAGCAGTTTTGCCTTCTTTCATTTTCAGAAAATTTTGAAATAAAACTAATCTGAATAACGGGGCTCATAACTTCTCTCCTAGAAACATACTGTTCAAAAAAAAAATCTTCAGAATCAATAACAAACACACAATGCGATTGAAAATAGCGATCCAAACTCAATAAGTCCAAGATCTTGGGAGTATAAAAATCAGAACAAACCACGGAAAATTCATCAACAACCGATGTATAATATCAATTTTTTTTATTGGTTTGGAATTAGATCGTTCCGCTGTACAAGAAACCCCGATCATGAACTCTCAGAAGAGATAAACTACTGAAAACCTTCCACAAGAAGACTAGCAGAGAAATTACATTTTGCGAAGTTTCTCCAGTTCTCAACCGCACACATTACAGTTATTCATTTTAGCACATGATTTCGTGTTCCGACGTTCAAAAAGCCCAGTGTGAACTCAACGAAGAGAAAATCCTTATACCTATGAAACTAAATTTTCTTGTATTCTGACGCTCAAAAGGCCATGTTTGAAGAGAAAACATTTGTCTTTTTGAAACTTAAAACGTATTTCTGTTCTGATGTTCAAAAAACCGAGGTCAAAGAGAAAACACTTGTACCATTGAAACTTAAAACGTATTTCTGTTCTGACGTTCAAAAAACCGTGGTCAAAGAGAAAACACTTGTACCATTGAAACTTGAAATTTTTTTGTGCTCTGACGTTCAAAAAGCCGAGCTTGAAGAGAAAAGACTTTTACGTTTGAAACTGAAAAAGTTGTCGGGAGGTTGGTCCAGTCATACGGCGACACGCATTTCAGGTATTCGCGAGAGGACGGGTCGCCAGGCGTGACGGCGATAGGCACCGTGCCGACGTGTGTCGGGCGTGATTCACACGCAGCGCCACACCTAAAAAAATCGCATTCCTCGACTGGCAGGAAATTGAAGTCTTCTACAAACCCTGCGCTGTATTTTCCCTACAAGAACGGGTCAAATAAAAGGAAGCCAGATGGTGACATTACAGAGATTACGGTCCTGTTTTTTCATCATCATGTGGCGCCTTCGGAATGGTAGTTCGAGGTAAATATGGGGAAGTGGCAAATAAAGTGGCCCCAGTTAAAAAAACTCAATCAACAATAAATGCAGTTTTTTCTCTGGTGTACAACAGGTCTCAAAAAGCAGCGAACAATAGAAGGGTCATTGCCCCACAATTGCAAGAAGCTAGTTTACGTGAAGATATTCAAGTGCGGTATTTTGTTTTGCTTCTGAGAGGCAATTTCTAAAATGAATGAATCTAAAAATATGTACTTGAAATGATTCATGAACTCCAGAATTCTCACAATTCTGAGGGACAATAACATCGACATTTTTATCTCAAAGAAATAAATCATTCTTAAATACAAAATAATAGAAAGAAGATTCGATACAGCAATGTCTCTTATCGGGGTAAGAAAAGGTCTAAATTAAACGCTGAGAAACAAAAGCACATCTATCACAATGTAGCGACTTTATAAGTGAACAAACTGACGCATCAATATCACTTATTCATAGCTCTTTTAGTCGAGTGGAGCAGAATCGAACTCCATAACGCAACACACTTTCAACTATCACAGTGCATGTATACAGATACCAAATTCTGAAATCTGTAATTTTCCAGCGTATTTGGTTATTAGGTAATCTGGCATCTTCTTGGGTAATCTAAATTAATTACTCTACTAAAACAAAGAAACAAAAAATGATAGTCATAACTCACCGACCATATAATAATATAATTTCAAATACTAAATTCTGAAATCATGTAATTTTCTCAGCGTATTTGGTTGTTGGGTAATATGATTATGTTCTTGGGTAATCTGAAGTAGTTTCTTTGCTAAAAACAAGGGAACGGAAAATAATAGCACTTTGACCAGATAATAATCCGCCATTTGATTGTAGCTTGCCTGCTGGGTTGGTCTCTCCGCTTCCAGGCACAGCCTGTAAACTGGATATCTACAAAAACGCTGCATACTGAGTGCAAATCCATTTCTGAATTGTTGAAATTCATTTGGAAGTTATCTTACAGAGCATGAAAACCATGAAATCAAAAAAAGAATAGCCATACGTTTTAAATATTCATTTAAAAACATTTTCACAAACGAATTATGAGTCAAAATTCAAACAAAGGTGCGAGAAAACTGGCTGTATAACTTTCAACAAAAGAACTATACGCGCGACACCCATGAGAATTGCTAGCTGGGATCCAGCGCCGCATACAAGGATGTCTCTAAGAAGAGCGAAAATTCTAAATTTTAACTCTCGAAGTGTATGTAGGAAAAATTTTATTTCATTCACTATAGGAAATGATGGCTCTTCCACACTCCATGTACTGAAGCACTACATAGATTGCTCATTTCTCAATTACAAGCAAGCCAGTTTTAGAAATACAAAATAATAAAGGAATGACAATGGCAACGTTAAGACATAAACATGATTAAGGGAAGTGTTAATAGCAGTAATTGCACAACAATTTAACACAAGCCCAAAGTGAATGAATGTTGAGAGTTTCCTACAATTTACGAACCAAGAAACTGGTAACTTCCAGGCGACTGTTCATTAATTTAAATAAAATCGAAGGAAAAGCGGCAAGTTAACAGGATTAAGAGAGCAAATGATTGAAAAACGATATCATTATTCAAATAGTCGTGAAAGGAAAAACACCGAATAAACAGCACTTGAAGAGCAAATAATTGATATGCAATAACGTTTATGCGTATATTCCCATAAAATCTGCTAACCTAGTTGAGTTGCTTGCTAGCATGATTGGCACCGTCCACAATTCTCTCAGTATTGAGATGGAACAAAATTCAACACCGCGCTCTTAGTAATAACATAAACAACATTTAAATTTCCCACACGCCGCACTGTGGGTGCGATCCGTTACGAATTTCCATTTTGAAACGAATATTCACTGAAAATATAAGCAGCCTGGCTTAGCCGTTCAGTGAGGACTAAAATTAGAATGTTTTTCGCTCTTGATATCGGAATGAATCACGAGCGTTTTGAGGGACCAAAATTAGAATGTTTCGTTTCTGACGTCAGAATGAATCATGAGCGTTTTGAGGCATCAGCGTGAAGCGTCAAAGCACTATGCTCGCACTGCTTGGTGCTTGTAACGCGTGGCGAAGAATGAATGAGTCACGAGGTATTGTTGGTGGGGAGACGCGAGAGATCCAACCAACTGAAAGTCGCTTCACGTTGATTGACGAAAGAGAATTGAATATAAGGCTGAATAACAAGCGGTAGTAAAAAGGGATTTTACGGAAGCATCGAATCGGCTACCTCCGTTAAAAAAAAGGAAGATGAATCCCCATTTTCCAAGAAACATGAACCCAGGTCAGTGAATTGGGAGAAAATTAGCTCACAAGCAGGGAGCGCATCGAAGCTAAGAGATTAGGGAGGCACATAAGTTCCTAACAGAATTTAAAGTTTCTACCACACAAGTTATCTGAAAGAGAAGCCCTAATAGTATACGAATGGCAATTATTTCGTTTGCCTATCAGGAACGACAGTTGTCCGTATAAGGTGAACTGTCCCCGAAAATAACAATAGTACTGCCACCATGCATGAAAAGACACGTTTGTTGTTGGTTTACTTGGTCTGTCTGGCCCTACTCCTACTCTGTACACTGGATACCTGAACACTATATAAAGACGTAAATTTCTGTGTTTGAATTGCATTTCATTCATGTTGATAAAAATTAATTCAAACTTCATCCTCACACAATAAATGAGAAACCGAAACAATTAGAACACACATCAAATAGGTCATTTAAAAATAGAACAGTGTTTACCGAATAAATATAATTTCAATTTAACATTCCCTGCGTTAGATTTAAGTTGGAGCTTTGATTATTCCTCAGAAGTAATTATAAAAATGTATGAATAATAAAAAATAACGCACTTTTCTGACAAGGCGAGCTCGGTCATTACTTGTGTTATATTTAAGTTGTAGTTTTGATTAATACCTGAGAAGTAATTATAGGAATATATACAGTACATAAGCAAAAAATAACGCACTTTTCTGACAAGGCGAGCTCGATCATTACCTGTGTTATATTTAAGTTGTAGTTTTGATTAATACCTGAGAAGTAATTATAGAAATATATACAGTACATAAGCAAAAAAATAACGCACTTTTCTGACAAGGCGAGCTCGATCACTAGTGGCAAAGCTAAGACCCACCATGCACATTAACAAAGTAACGGACTTCAAAGTTATCGTTCTTGAGAGGAAAGCGAAATAATTATCATTCGTATACTCGGAACGTTTCGTTGAAATGTACACTCTCTAATGCCTGTTATGAGCAAGTAAAATCAAGGGCAGTGACTTGAAGCAACACGCAAACTTGAAGTAACACACAAACTCGAAACTCATGTCAGCGATACGAGTATCGGAGCAGCTGCCGCACGCTGTGGCGACACAATCAAAATAGAGGCAAGGTCAAAGCGCTTATTGGGCGCATCTTTATTGGCATTGCAGCCCCCGGGCACACTAAGCAAACAAGTGCCCACGACAGGGTGGCTCGAGCTCTTCAGTCCGGTAATTCGACGCGTCATACTTGACAGATTCGGGTCGTTTTCTTGCACAAATTTGGTCAACTTTCTCTTCAAAATACAAAATTTCATGAATTTGGCACAATTAAATGCCAATCAGGCACCCCTACTCGAGATCGAGCTATACCACCCATGACGACGGCGGCGGCGTATCGATACAAAGTTCTGTCTCGTTGGCACCCAGCAGACCAACAGATATTCGAACTGTCTTGCATCAACCTCATTCTTAACCTCATCTACAAATTAGACAGTTGAGCAGTGCCTGCATCCAATTTCAACTCGCGATTACTGCTTTGTCACTCAAAAAAGTGGTATGTAGCGTGATTTAAATAACGTATTGCATTTGGTACAAAATGAACACAATAATGTTCGCAGTTCTCACCAATGAGCACAAGTCTAAAAGTACACGAAAATTGCAGCATAAATCAACAGCAGTGAATAAGTGACTTATAATATCGGGACGAACAACGCAGATAAGACATGGGGTTACATTTTATTTTGCATTATCATAAGGATACGAACTAGCAAGATAACTGAAGTCCACGGTTTTTACTCTCCACATTCAAGTATCTACTTCATAACCTAAACAAGAGAAAAAGAGAAGAGAAAGGCTGCCAACCACAATTAAGATCAATTTACACGAAATTTCATGATACAGAGGCATATAATTATTTAATCAAGAACGAGCCCGCGCAGAAAGGGCACTTACACCGATAACGATCAATAACATTAATTACGTTACGTTACGTAACGTTGGTTTTGTTACGTTACGATCAATAATAACGACAAAGTAGAAAAATTGGGCAAGTTGATGGAAAGACGAGATACTGACTAACTTTGTAAGCAACTTGAAAGAACACTACAACTCCAAGGAACTCTAACTGGAACTAATACATACAGGAAACATCACTTGGTATTCTGAATTAAAGCGGCTCACATTAAACGCTCAGTAAAACCCAAATGAAAGACAACTAGGCACTCTTCCTGGGTGCCTGAAGCACCAACTTTAAGAACACAAAATTAAAAAGAAAGATTTAAACTACTTCCAAGGAAATCCTCAAAAATTGATGTTCAAATGCCAGAAAAAAAATCAGTAACGCACTCGTGATTCCCCCACCCAACTCCGCTTCCGCAATGAAAAAATGCTCTGCAATCCAAACCATTCCATCGATTAAGATATTCCTTTCGATTCAAATATTTTAGGCATTCCATCGAGTTTTCTTTCAACGGCTTCCTTCCTAATTACCTTCCCTGCGTTTCGTCTATATAAAAAATCTTTTCTTCTCAGCTGAACACAGTTTCTAGATTCGTCAAATGTTGAAATGAATTCCCCGATCCAGATCACAATAAAAAATCTAATGCATTTTTTATCCTTCAAATAATGACATTTTTAAAAAACTATTCCCGAATCTGAGCATAATGCACAAAAAAACACATATCGTCGACGCCTGACATGAGAAGCGCAGCGCAATCTAAACATCATAACGTATGTTGTCGTAATTCTTTTAATGCATTTGGAGTCTCCATTAATTTGAGACGCAGACAGTTGAACGGGAGGAGTGAAACTCAACACGCGTCAGGGCTGACACCCTCTTTATTATGCCGTAAATTGGTAGCCAGAGCAGCACCAGACAAATGGCTCCATAATAAACAGGGCGTTAATAAGCGCAGACAGTAATACAGTCCTGCTCTAGGCTGTAGCACAGCATTAACGTCATCGTGACACTAACGCGGTGCTCACAACTTGCTTCAAAACGCGGAGTTGTACAGCGGGTACAAGCTCTCGGCCTCTTCTCAGGCATGCACCCAATTAAATACAAGGTAAACGCAGAAACATATTGGAAAATAACGAACCATCTCAGGAAACCAAAAATGGAACGTAGAAATTAATAATGGACAATAATAAGAAAAAACTACATTTTCAATATATAGGTATTCATAGAGAATAAGGTTCCATTTTGAAAGCAAACAAAAAATAAAAGGCATCAGCATAACCACGTATAACAAGCACACGCGGGTTTCCTTGAAGAATAAATCCGGACCAAATAAGACATTTACAAAGCCATAAAATGCAGCAAAGAAGGACCCGTAAATTAGAAGTTGTGGCCTCATTACTGGCCCCAGTGAGATAAGAAGCTCGCCTCCTATACTTGTTGTTCATTAAAAAACAAAACTGAATTCATTCCAATAATTGTCGACGGCAGCTGCGCGGTGAACAGCGCTAGTGCGAACTTATGGATGCCCTCAAAGCGCCGCATGAGTGGGCTCGGAAAAACAAGAATGCAGAGCATGCCGTCATGTTAGCGTGGCTGGTGCACAGTACGCGTCATTGGTACCGCGTCATCGCACGAGCAAACACTCCCGCCAGTAAAACTGAGGATCCATAGTTCGTAGACATCAGAGCAAGCCGAGAAAGATATTCAGAAAGCGTACTATAATATATAATATACAAGTCTTCAAATAATAATAATAATAAGTAAAATGAGTTCAGTTCTGAAGAGCAGTGACAATTTCAAAAATTGACTAGTATTTAAAGGTAGGATTAAAGAAAGATGTTGTCCACTCATACAAACTTCGCTCTTAGAGTCTCACAACTAACAAAAGGCGCGAAAAATACGAGAAACATCGAGAGCTACTGCACATGACCAATATTATTAACACAATTTTAGTATTGAACAAAATTCATACACAGCAGATTCAACAAAGGTTTAACTGTCAGTGCAACACTAACCCACAGCGATAACTTCCAACTCTGTAAGTGGCGTCACTTGACCGGAAAAAACACACCTCCTTCCTAGTTTTTTCCTACTAGAGAGAATCCCTCAAGAGAAGCCAGAGCTCCATCTCGAGGGTGCCGGTGCCGAGGCCCGTCATAATAATTTGACAAGACGGCAGACAAGGCTGTACGGGCCGACGAACTTATCAGGGCGCGTTAAGGGGCAGTCACGCACGTAAATTTGGCCATAAAGAGGCAGAATATATCAGGTGGAGACTCGTGTTGGACAGTAGCCGTCTGCGCATCGTAGGCCGCTCATCTAGCGCAGAGGTGTGTGCGGCTCACCAGCAAATTTGTCATCTCTGTCCACGGTGAAACATTACCCAAGCTAAAGGTTTACCTATTACTGATTGCAGATAAGTGCTATTTTACTGAAGAGTTTTTTGTACTGAAATAAAATGCTTCCGCTAAGGTGACTAAAAAGAATTGGAGAGTCAATATTCTTGAAGTTGAGGAATCCAGTTGGTGAAATATCTAAAAAAAGTTCCTACTTTAAAGTCATGTTTTTCCTATCATTTGGGGATCTTGGTCACAAAACTTATACTGCGTAAGTCGTTAATTACTGCAAACGAGAGAGATTAAACCCACTAGCAAAAATGGAGTGGTGATGAGATTTGATTCAACGAAGAATGTAAACTTTACGGCTAAAATAGACTAAATGATAAAACAACATTCAACAGTATAAGTGGAACACAAGTAAACTGAACGGTAGATGTATGTTCAATGCTAAAATTAAATTCAACGGTAAAAGTTAACTCAGTACCTTAAACATTCACCGATTGAAGTTGACTCAAGTTCCAAAGTACACCATTAACTAACTAGAAAAAGTAGATTCAATGATGAAAGTAGACTTGAAGGCAAAGTAAACACTAAGGGAAAGTGAAATTAACAGTAAAAATAGACTCACAGGCAAAATTTGACTCAACAGCAAAAGTAGACAGATTGAGAATAAGCAAGGGATAAAGTAGACTCAAATGCTAAAGTAGACTCAAATGCCAAAGTAGACTCAAATGCCAAAGTAGACTCAAATGCCAAGGTAGACTCAAATGCCAAGGTAGACTCAAATGCCAAGGTAGACTCAAATGCCAAGGTAGACTCAAATACCAAAGTCGAATGAAATACCAAAGTAGACTCAAATACCAAAGTAGACTCAAATACCAAAGTAGACTCAAATACCAAAGTAGACTCAAATACCAGAGTAGACTCAAATGCCAAAGTAGACTCAAATACCAAAGTAGACTCAAATGCCAAAGTAGACTCAAATACCAAAGTAGACTCAAATGCCAAAGTAGACTCAAATGCCAAAGCAGACTCAAATACCAAAGTAGACTCAAATACCAAAGTAGACTCAAATGCCAAAGCAGACTCAAATACCAAAGTAGACTCAAACACCAAAGTAAACTCAAATGCCAAGGTAGACTCAAATACCAAAGTCGAATCAAATACCAAAGTAGACTCAAATACCAAAGTAGACTCAAATACCAAAGTAGACTCAAATACCAAAGTAGACTCAAATACCAAAGTAGACTCAAATACCAAAGTAGACTCAAATACCAAAGTAGACTCAAATACCAAAGTAGACTCAAATGCCAAAGTAGACTCAAATACCAAAGTAGACTCAAATACCAAAGTAGACTCAAATACCAAAGTAGACTCAAATGCCAAAGTAGACTCAAATACCAAAGTAGACTCAAATACCAAAGTAGACTCAAATACCGAAGTAGACTCAAATACCAAAGTAGACTCAAATGCCAAAGCAGACTCAAATGCCAAAGCAGACTCAAATACCAAAGCAGACTCAAATACCAAAGTAGACTCAAATACCAAAGTAGACTCAAATACCAAAGTAGACTCAAATGCCAAAGTAGACTCAAATACCAAAGTAGACTCAAATACCAAAGTAGACTCAAATACCAAAGTAGACTCAAATGCCAAAGCAGACTCAAATACCAAAGTAGACTCAAATACCAACGTAGACTCAAATACCAAAGTAGACTCAAATACCAAAGTAGACTCATATACCAAAGTAGACTCAAATGCCAAAGCAGACTCAAATACAAAAGTAGACTCAAATACCAAAATAGACTCAAATACCAAAGTAGACTCAAATACCAAAGTAGACTCAAATACCAAAGTAGACTCAAATACCAAAGTAGACTCAAATACCAAAGTAGACTCAAATACCAAAGTAGACTCAAATACCAAAGTAGACTCAAATACCAAAGTAGACTCAAATACCAAAGTAGACTCAAATGCCAAAGTAGACTCAAATACCAAAGAAAACTCAAATACCAAAGTAGACTCAAATACCAAAGTAGAATCAGGAGCAAAAGAAGCCGGTTGAAGTTTAATGGCATGCGTGTACGCTGAGGTACTCTCGAGAGCAGTCAGCACGGGGGATAACGCGCACGGTGTCGCTAAGTGAAAGAGGCGCAGGCTGGTTAAGGCAAACAGGTCTCACTGAGGTGTGAAGCGCAACCAACAACAGCAGCAACAATAGCAGCAGAAATAATAGCAGAAATAATAATAGCAGAATAAACAACACCAGCAATAGAAACAGAAACAAAAACAACAGCGGCAGAAACACCAGCACTAGAAACAGCACCAGCAGCAGCCCAGCAGAAGAAACAGCAGCAGAAAGAACACCAGCAGCAGCAGCAGCAGCGGCGGCGGTAGCGAGCGATGTGCCGGCCAGAGCGCTGCCAAGCAAAGCAAACAATGCGGCGCAACACAAAAGAATGGCACGAATCACCGGCACCTCCCTGACGAGCTTACCTCTGCTCACGAGCGCTACACTTGCGATTAGCATCACGGGCACTTAGCGTCACACGCCTACCGCCACCGTCGGGCTGCAACGTCATTGCCAACCTACATGAGCACTGGTAACGCACAAACTTCTCAGCAATGACGAAGGTAATGATGTACTCAGATGCTGAAGATGACCCTTGTGGTCGAAACGTCCCTCTTTGCTGTGTGTTTTAAGTAGTCCTGACATATTAAACTCGCTAAGAAATAATATCTATTTCAAAAGTGACTATCCTTGCTATTTTAGCTATAACTACTCATCTCATGCACTGCTAACACAACGCTCGATAAAATTAACCAGCCCAGTGTGCTGCTCCTCAAATTCAAAACAAAACTCATCTCTGCTACCGAAGTGTTGTTAGAGATGTGGTGCTCCTGAGCTGCGAACGCTCGTCTGTAAACATGGGAAGTTTGTGTGTGTGTGTGTGTGCTGATCTTGTGGAAAACACGAGATCTCGAGCAAGATAAGTTTGTTCGTGATGACACGCAAAATATCTCCGCGAGACCGAAGAATATAAAAATGATAGCACCGTGACTGTAGTATAGTTATATTAATTTTATTTCAACAGCGATATCTATACTAAAAAATCGTTGCAATTAAAAAAAATAACGAGAAAAGACCGATTTCACAATAAAATGATATCGCACGCTTAGCACTGAAAGTATTCCTAATAAGAGTAATTTAGTGGATTAGATCACATTAGGTTAAATCTTAGTTTAAGCCTCCCGAACCACAAAAAAAAGCGTTCCAGCGAGAGGAAAGAGGAAGACACCATTTAGTATACATAGACTTCAGTATGAACAAAACGCACAGAAAAAGTAAGTTGAAAAAAGTCTGAGACAAAACTTAAGTTGAAGAAATAGTAGGAAGTGAAAAAAACATGACAGCAGAGGACCGAGAAAAATGGTACGTAACAAAACTAAAACCAAAAACTATTCTATTCCAATAAAATGAAAGCCTACCTAACCTTTAGCTCTGGACCTCACATATTCCCCCTGTGAGCGTTAATTCCCATAGAATGAATAACTCTATCCACCTGAGGGGGGCAATTTAGGGGGAACAAAAGGATCGCACATAAAGCGTAAACACTCAGTTTTTACGCTATTATGCAGAAACTTCTTGCGTCAAGCTCTGATGCCACAACACCATCAAAATTGTGCTGTTAAGCTTTCAAATTCAACGAAGACTATATCAAACACAGTAGCAACTATTAAATTTAATTTCCTAATAACTTAATTCATTTGGAAAAATTTAATTGTCCTTTTCATGGAAATATTGGAAATAAGTAATAATTCAGGGTGTCTACTAGGTAGTAAAGTAGTAAAAGGTAGTAAAAAGTAGTAAAATTTAAGAAGTAGTAAAAAAGTAGTAAAAAGTAGTAAAATTTACCTCTGGGTAGTAAAAAATTGTGAAGTGGAATAATTCTTCGAAAATTGAAAGTAATGTACAGGGGTACAAAGTGTATTAAGATTATTTAAAATTTATTTCTCCCAGCATTAGCAATTTGCCGCAGTTTATGTGAAATATTCCTGTATGGCGGGATGTAATTTCAGGATTGGGGGACCCAAAATAGAGAAATGTTCCAAAATTTTTGGAGACGACTGTAAATAGTTCATTTTTTCTCATTCAGTTTGATATGAAGGATATCGAATTGCTTTATCATGGAAGGTTAATTTGGGCCATTTCAATGTTTAAATTTTACTTTTCTTCAATGCCATTTCATAAATTTTTAGGCATTAAATTTTTAATAACCAGTGAATAATCAAGGATTGTAAACTTTTCTAAGATTGAATTCAGTTTCCTGCTCGAGTTTTTTAAACATTAACCTCAAGTGGCTATTTCTCTCTATAATATTCAACATTCGTGTCTTATGCTGATTTTCTTTGGATATACCCCATAGCATTACCTTCGAAGAACAAACTTATCCTTCGTCATATATTAGGCATTTAAACGTCCTTGCCCTAAGTTTAATAATAGCACTTCACTCAAATTATTGCATCATTTAACTTTCCCTCACAAATGTGAGTATAAAATATAAGCAGTGGTGAACCAAGTGATATAACCTTCCAAATCTTATTCAGAGATGAATATTCTCACACTACGCTCTTCAATGTAAACAAAAATGGGATTTTATGTGCAATTTAAGGGAAAAACTGGATTTATATATCAACTCTTTCACATCACATTCCTTGGATCATAATTTTGAATGTATCATATTGCAATACATCATTACATCCTCAATTTAGCATCAGTACATTACAATCCTTCGGTGAAGATTTCAAAGGAACTTCTCTGCAGTTCATTTACATCCAGCAATAATATCTTCCTTTGAAAAGACTGGAGTTTATTCTGTCCGTTTTGGTGTGAGGGGAACAATAACAATTTACTGTAACTATGAATGTTTTTTTTGTAGAAAAGCTTACCTCTTTGTAAAGCTGAAAGTTTTTCTCTTTCTCATGACATTACCCCTCAGGGGAATACAATTATTGCATCAATAGGAATTAGCACTCCCAGGGGGGAATGTCAGGGCCTAAGCTGAGAGTTAGGTAGTCTTTTTTTTGTTGAAATAAAATATTTTTTTTATGTTAAGGACCACCTTTTTTCGGTTCACTGCTGTCCTGTTTTTCAGCACCTACTACTTTCTTCTTCAACTTTGGTCTTGTTTCATAATCTTCTTTCAGAATTTACTGTTTCTATGCCCTTTCTGCGTAGATTCCGCATGTCATTCAACTCCATACTAAATGGTGCCTTCCTCCTTCCTCTCTTTCATCGCATTTGTTGCTGGGGAGGGAAGCTAAAACTAACAACTAATCTAATCCCATGACATTAATTTATGTCCAAATACTGAAAGAATTTTGCTATAAAATTGTCTTTTAGAACAAAATGTAATCTTTCAAATGAGAATTAAGTTCCTTTTGGCAGTCATGGCGACTCACGGTTCAATTCAGTTACCTGCTCTCCGTGGCACAGCGGTTAAGGGATCGGACTTGTATGCTGGAAGTCGCGGGTTCGCTCCCAGCGCTGGCATGGAAATTTTCCCCGTTGGGTATAAGGGAAAGCTCAAGCACAATACCCCACTCAACCCAGGTGTCGGAAATGGGTACCGGCTTTACGGGGGAACCGTCATGGTGTCCTATATATAGGGTTAGTTATAAGACATTTGAAAAACCAATGCTAAGATCATATGTATCAGGCTTGATTGGAAATAAAGCATCCCAAAGATGCCGATGTTTATGTTAACCTCCAGGATGTTTTCAGAGGAGCATGGTGATGCTACATCTTATTAAAGTTCTGCCTTCTATCAGGTTGTAGCAGAAGTTCTGTCCATTTTTTTAGATATGAAATGAAGTGAAAATCCTTTCAAAAATGCATTTATTTAGTCTTCAATATAGGCACCATTTTTATTAATTACGTCCTCCCATTTTCCGGTAAGCTTTTTGATTCCTTCTTCATAAAATTTAGATGGTTTGGACGCACAAAGAGAAACTAGTTTCATTTCGACCTCTTCTCTTGTAGTAAGCCTTTATTCCATTAAATGATTCTGTAAGCCCCTGAAAAGGTGAAAATCGGTTGGAGCAAGATCTGGAGAATATGGTTGGTGATGCATGACTTCCCAGCAAAATACTTCAACAAGACTTTTAATTGCGCTTGAAGGGGGGGGGGGGGGTCTGCCATTGTCATGGTGCAGAATCACTCCTTTTCGATTGATCAAAAATGGCCGTTTTTCCTGTAAAACTGCTTTTGAACGAGTTAGCTTCTGACAGTAAACTTCAGATGTTATTTTTGATTGTCACCCATTAATTCATAATAAACAATTTCCTTCAAATCCCAGCATCCACTCAAAAGAATTTTTTTAGGGTGCAGTCCACTTCTCGGCTGTGGAATTGGCTTTGAACAACAACTTAGACACTGTCTTTTGCGCTTAACATTGTTGTAAAGGATTCACTTCTCGTCACCAGTTATGATTCGGTCTAGAAAAGGGTCTGAAGTTCATGAGAACGCAGTGAAACACAATAGGTCGCCCGTATGTTGCCTGTTGATTTCTGACAAATCGTGTGGGACCCGTGTCTCAGCCTTTGAGATTTTGCCAAATCTTTTCATTACCCAATACATGGTCATATGGCTTACATTAAAGGTTTTGTTCATTTCTCTAGTGGTGCAGGTTTGATTTTCATCAATGGCAGCTAGCAATTGCTCAGAATTGAGTTTTTTTAGCATCTTGCTCATGGTAAGTCTTTTAGACTGTAGTCATTTCTTTTATACAAAAAACGATCTTCTGTAGGTCTTTTCCTTCACAACATCATTTCCATGTGTCTTTGAGTGTTTTTGCTGCTGAGCCTGCCATATTGCATTTATGAAATTCAAACAGTAAAATATGCCTGTCATGCTCTTTACTTGGAGTGTACCTTTGGGCTAAAAATAGTTTTTAATTACGATAATTATCACAGAATATGAGAGAAGAAACAACATTTTATTAATTACCATAGATAAGCATACAACATTAACAAGCTAAATTGAAGTAATCTTGCCCTAAAGATATATATAGCTCAACAATTGGACAGAACTTATGTTACAACCTGATACTATATGTATGTATATGAAAGTTACACGAAATTTGCATTTCCGTGATTTGTTCCATAATATAATGTTAATAACCAATTTGTTATCATCATTGATGGCAATTAGTGTGCCGATTTAAATTTTGAGGTACGTTAGATCTAGTTTACAAAAATTCGTTCACATATTCAATTCGTTCAATTTCACAATCTCATATTTACGAAGTGTCATAGTGTTTAGTCACAATAAAGTTCCCTGATATTCTACCCTGCAGTGTAAAGTGATATGACAATCACCTGGTGTCTACTAGTTTTCAGTTGGTTTATTTTTTGGGTATCATGAATGGTTGTCCTCATTGTTGAAAGATGTTAAGACATGGTTCTTTGTCTTAACATTCGATGGAGTCCATTAGGATGGGGTAACTTAGGAATTTAGGTAACTTTTTCTCAATGATGCTTTGATTGATGCATTGAGCATGAAGTATTTTAAGTATTAAGAAACTTTGACCCTTTTTGAACATTTGGTATTGCGTGTATCATTGACTCATACTACTCATTATAGGCTGATGACTTACATCTGGACATTTGGACAACATTCATTATGTAAAAAATAGGTAGTAATTTTTTTCTGGTGAAGGTAGTAAAAAGTAGTAAAAAGTAGTAAAATTTGGAAATGAAATATCAGTAGTCACCATGAATATCCATTAGTAACCTCACCTAACCTCACGCTATATTACTCATGCTATAGTGTGGTAAACCTAGATCTCACGCTATAGAAGCACCCCATTCCAACCATGCAGACCACTAAACACACACTCCCCCGCCATCACTCCCTAGTATAGCTCTACTTAACTCCCACCACAAATGCCGGACGCTGCTCAGCAGCTTCTTGAGCTATAATCTTTAATGGATGAAAACATCGCAGTTTAGCCAGGCAGTCACTCTTAAAACCATCATCATTATACCAACAGCTAGTGGGCATTCAGGAGAAAGTGACGAACGTTGATAATATTGCTCTCACTTCGAAAGAGCTTAGGTTATTGTGAGGATTTCGACAAGGGATATAAAGGCGTCTCCGTGCAATCGTTTCTGAAATTTTTGTTACTGCTGAGGTGATCTTACTTCGCTACGTTGCGTCAGTCCCTTCCACAAGACATTAGTAGACATAGTCCAAGTTGTGCAAATGCATGAAATATCATTGAGGAAAATTCCACGAATAAAAATTACGCAGCTAAAACAAAGCTCGCAAATGTACACCGATCATTAGTGAATTATGCAGTATAAAAAATAACTCACAAGAGTTAACAAGATTTCTAATTTGTTTACACGCAATCGCAATAAACAATAAAGAAAGCATTTTCACTCGTATATTGCGTATTGTAGCGCTGGACAGCACACCTGAACGATACAAAAGATTTACTACCCTCGATACTTTGACCGCAGCGTGCGCCACCGGTGGCCACTGAGGCAATTTTTACAATGCTGCTGACCGACCAGTAGTCACTAACTCAATTTTCATAAATGATTAATTAAAGCTAAATGAGGGGATAATCCAGTTAATTATTGCCATTTTCAAAAATGCTTGTTACAATCGACTTTAAATTAGAATTGAATGTTCGTTCAACTTCAGCTCTACCGATTGCGGCCAAGTGCTAAATAGCCTAACATGATATTTCATTAGAAATGTTCAAATACCAAAAAATTTACAATTCTAATTTTCGAAAATAACTCATAAAAGACCGCAGAGATTAATAAAAACTGGATATCAATTCAATACATTACATATCCATTCAAATAAAATAAATCAAACACATTAAATGACCAACTTTACTAACAATGTTCAAATTAAATTAGATTATGAGTTAGGTTAAGCCTCCGTATCTGCCATAAAGGCGATCGAAGGAGAGGAAGGAGGAAGGCACCATTTAGTATGGAGTTAAGGGAACGCAGAATCTATGCAGAAAGGGCATAGAAACAGTAAATTGAGAAAGAAGATTATGAAATAAGATCAAAGTAGAAGAAGAAAGTAGTAGGTGCTGAAAAACAGGACATCAGTGTAATAACAATGCTCAATCTAACTTGTAAGGTGTACAGGTTAAAAAAATGCTTCGAACTCAATGAAAGCTTCTAAGCTTGAAAAACTATGAACGAAACGTTTACTCAAGCCAAAGCATGAAACAAGAGCGTGAGTAATTATTTACGTTGCTAGATGCACAAGAAAGTACTGCCAGTTATTAAATTAGGTTACAAGTTAGGTGGCGCCACTAAGGTGTTCTCAAGAGAGGAACGAGGAAGGCAGTATTTAGCTTGGAATCATGAGAACGGGGAAGGTATCCACAAAGTGTGTCCCCCCACACCCAACGGATAAAAACAGCGTGATTGAAAGAAGTTCGTAAAAGAAGAAACAAGTTGAAGAAGGAACAAATAGGAGCTGAAAAAAGTTCGGTAATAAACCAAAAAACTTCAACAAAAGAAACGCTCCTAACAATGAGTTCCGGTTAGATAGCCATCTTCTTCTCTGGGGAGCCCTCATTCTCATAAATACTATAGTTGCGCACCCTCGAGGGGAGAAGCTTTACTACGCTCAAACTAATGGCTTACGTCAGATAAAGAAAGACATGGGAACTGGTAAAACAATGACAGAACAGGGATGTACATGTGTCTTTTTGAGGCAGTTTAAAACACTGCCCCACAGATGGTTAAAGTACTTTCCTTCAGTATATGGGAAGTTAAGTAGCGAACTTAAGGTAAATTATTATTATTATTATTATTATTATTATATAAGAAAGTTTTAGCCTCCCTTAACCACGACAAAGATGTTCCAAGAGAGGAAAGAGGAAGGCACCATTTAGTATGGAGTTGAGGGAACGAGTAATCTATGCACAAGGTGCACAAAAACAGTAAGCTAGGAAAGAAGTTCATGCAACAAGAAAAATGTTGAAGAAGAAAGTAGTAGGTGCTGAAAAACAGGACAGCAGTGAACCGAAAAAAGAAGGTCCGTAACAAAACAAAAACCTATTTTATTACAACAAAAAAGAAGCCTACCTAACCATTAGCTTGGGCCCTCACATGGTTCCCCTGGGAGCGCTAATTCCCATAGATACAATAGTTGTATCCCCCTGAGGGGACTTAAGGTAAAACGATTTTGTATTGCAAACATAAGATGAAAATTGAACTACATAGTGTGGGGAAATTGAATGAGCTACTGGTAAAACAATTTTGTATTGCAAAAATGAGATGAAGATGAAACCACATTGAATGATATTGATACTTGAACATCGATAACATCTCGTACGGCCTCCTCTGTATGGGTTAAGTTTGAAACGATCAACTGAATATTAATGCGCCTCGATAATTCCACGTAGAAATACTTTGAAGCTACAAGGTGGCATAAAAATCATTTCACCACTTATATATTTATCACACAACAACTAATACAGCTATAACAATGCGTTACATATGAAGTGAAAGATGAACTTTTCAAGTTTCATCCTGTATATTAGATGTTAGTTTAAGCCTTTCTAACTGTAACAAAGACGTTCCAAGGAGAGGAAGGAGGAAGGCACCATTTAGTATGGAGTTTAGGGATGCACAAGGTGCATAGAAACAGCAAGTTGAGAAATAATTTTGAGAAACAAGAAAAAAGTTAAGTAAGAAAGTAGTGGTTGCTGAAAAAGAGGACAGCAGTGAACCGAAAAAGATTGTCCGCAACAAAACAAATACCTTTTCACTTCAGCAAGAGGAAATCCTAGCTAACATTTCGCTCGGGACCTCATTTATTTTCCCTGGGAGCGCTAATTCCCATAAATGCAATAGTTGCATCCCCCTGAGGGGTGTTCATATTTATAACATCAAAACCTACAACTACGTTTAAACTGATTAAATAAAGAATACCTATCTACCCTTCAAAAACGTGAGTGGCTGTAGTTCACCCTAAAATTACAATTTTTAAACCAGCAATACCTCGAAGGAAAAAGGAATTATAAAAAGCATAACTCCATTAGCGTTTACAACTCCAAAAAAGATGGAATGGCAGATACGATGTCAACGTTTCAGAGCTAGAGCTGGTAGTGAGTCGCAAAGTTAACGAAGAACAAATTCGCGCACATTCATCAAGAGACGCCGGACTGGAGTTGTAGATCTTCTCGTTGTGCGACGGAGAATACAAAAAATATGAGAACACGCAACGATTCTAAATAGTCGGGCAATTCGAGGCTTCGAGACTTGATTTATGAAGACAAACTCGTTAAACCGACGCGACGAAGCAGGTGGCGTCATGGCCTGATTTATAAAGATGAGGTCACAAGAAGACGTGACTACGGGAAGACGTGACAACAAAAAGACGCAACAAAAGACAAGACAACATGCCAGTTCACACAGCAGAGAGGGTCCTGTCATAGAGACGAATTATTGAAACATTCCAGTACGAACACTGGTTGTAATTACAGCAACATTTTGAATCTCGAATCTCGTCCACATTTCTCGGTCTCCACCACAGTTCGCAGCATTGTAAAGGAGCTTCGCTAAAATACAAACTATTTTTTTCATTTGCATGTAATAGCTGACCTTACTCGATGAGATTGTTTCAAAACACAACAGAGAAACTGACCAAACTCACACTTGCCTCACTGCTACAACTGAGGTGCAAAAATGCGTTCCACTCACACGTAAAATAAGAAAGTCTAGTTAACACCATTGAAAGTTTAACTCAGCAAAATTGTGAAGAATAACTATAACCATTGAACATAGCCCCACTCATATGTCAAAAAATTACTAACAAAGTAATTCGATTAAAACGAAATAAAAGCTTTAATGCAGAAATCATTTCCCTTTAACGTAGGGGAAGACATTCATCAATAAATTATCATCGTTTTTTAACGGCGAAGAGGAAATTTATCGAATACACGAATACAAATACTAAAAAGAAATCCCCGAACAAAAATAAAAACCGACTCAAGAAAAAGATTCAATAACAAAAAAGTTCAAGTCTCCTGAACGCACAAGTCCCTTCAAACGTAGAAAGAAGAATTCACTTGAGAAATTTTTCTCGTAATCCAAACGCAGAAAAAAAAATTACTCGC